>CM061560.1:121139334-122389334 GCA_030864225.1 Capsicum baccatum var. pendulum
TTACCAAGTTGTAGGGACAGCTCCCTCACCTCTACCTTTCCTCCAAGGAACAACCCAATCATATGTAAGGTCTTTCAACCTATACGCAGCCAACTCCACACTATGTTCCTCAGATACATGCATCACCTGTGTAATCTTCCACACCTCCTCTAAAAATAACCGTGGATCCTCATCAAACTTGGACCCATTAAATTCTGGTGAATTCATCCACATGAAGTCATGGATCCTAGCAGTATCTGAATCATCTCCCTTCTGCTGTGGAGTCAGGCTCGGGTAGGCCTAAATATTTGCAGTAACGGCTTAGGCCAGCGCCTAAAAGGCTGCCTAAAATTCAACAAGATAAATATTTTTATTCAATGGGTCAGAGGGTTGAGGTTGTTGACCATCATTATTTCTTCTTGCTCAACGTGGAGGCATATTTTTGAAAGAGAAGAGCACGAATCAATAGCAGAGAGAGACACTTTAAGCATGATAGACTTCTGAAAGAAAGAATCACATTTTTTCCTAAAATGTCTTGTAGCCTCTTGCTCATAGATGTGGCGCGCTACACACCGATGATCAAGACTCTACTTAACGCGGCTTTTTAGACTCCCTAGGACACCTTAAAACCTTAGGCTCTGATTCCAAGTTTGTAACACCCCAAAAAATAGGTCCCAGAGCGTCACACGATGCTTGAGGCTAGGAGTAGCCCCAAGCTAACCCTTTGAGCCATTTTCATTCAGTTCAAGACAAATCAACGGGGTTTTCATAAATAACCCTCAAATATCAATAGAGTAATCTTCATCCAAGAATAAAAGAATTTCAGAAAGATAACAAAATACGACTTATTAGTCAACTCCCAACATTTATATAAGTCTGACAAGCCTCTACAAAAATCAATAAAACCAGCGAGTCATTGAGACATGCCACAACTGACTCACACTCAGTTATCAAATGTAAAAAATTCCATGAAACCAACATCAGACATCACGTCCTCAGAACAAGAGGACTCACCACAACAAAGGATGTAGAACAGCGTGCCCGAAGAATCACTATCGAACCTAGAACTTAGCACCTGAACCTATATTCCAAGAAAATACAGCATGTATGAAAGGAACCGAGTATATGGGGGTGTATGGAGTTGTACAAACATCATCATCATAAATATTTATAAGAAATATACAGGATGTATGAAAGACTCACATAGCCTAAAGAAAATCATCATAATCATGAGAGGATGAAATAAGTATAATAACACATGTGAGTCATCATACAATTTGTCAATCACTTTTAGTTTATCAAGAATATCAATTCTCATAATGTAAATATCAGTTAAATCTTTCGAAAGAATAACTTTCATAATTCCACTTTCAAATCACTTCACCATTCACCATAGACATAAGGAAACACATACACACTGGGAGATCCTATAGCCGACATAAACCATGTGAACTACATGCAGTCCAACGTACAATCCACATTGGGGAGAGCCATCCTATCCTTGCCATCGGAGTAGGACTATCGATATCAAATCAACACAAAATAGTGATCTCTATATAAATCAACCTCAGGCTCACTCCTATGGGGGCACGTAGTTCTAAGGAAGTAAGGTCGCTTTATACCTTCCACTCAGTGCTAAAGATTTCTCCCAAACTTAGATCAGATCATTTCAAAGATAATCCACAACAAAATAATTTTAGTAATATATAAATAAACATTGGGAGCCATCATGCTTTCCATCTATCAAAATCAACCACGTTGTGGATTTCTGTCACACTCAAGTTCAAAACAACTCCATTAAGACCAAAATGTCAAATCATTCAAAATATCTCAAATATTCAACATCAACATTCTTATAACCCACACTTTCTCAAAAAACTACAATTTTCAATGGGGATTCACGACCCAAACATCAAAATCATGATAAATATCATTCAAGATTCATGCTTTATATCACCACACATGTAAATCATCTTTCAAAATCATAAACATCAAGATTTCATAATAATCATCATAAGATATGGGTTCATGCTTCAAATTCATAAAAATCATGCCTGTAAAGAAAATTACTTTTGGATACAAGAACGAAACAGAGTTCTTGTTGAAAAACCCCACATACCTAAAATGATGAACTTTAGATCGATACTCATTTTTGGGACGTTAATCATTCCTTTGAATGATGGTTCTTGGAGTTCTTGAACTAGGAACTTAGAATCTTGAATAAATTTGCAGAATTAATGGTGAACTTTGGAGGTTCTTGAAGTTGGATGTAGGAGCTTAGGGTTTTCTTTTTGAAGGAGTTTGATGAAATATAACATATAATGCTTCTAATAGGCTTTAATATAGGGTTTGTACGGATTTTGGGTGAGGGAGAATGACCAAAATGCCCCTAAAAATCAAAAAAACTCTCAAATCTGTCCTTTGGTGGACTATTTTTATAGTTTGAAGTAGATCAACCATAACGTTTTACTTCGATATTTAAATTAGATGAAACCAATTTCATTAGAAAGAGGACTCTCATATCTTTTCGTTGATATATAGTATCTCACCCAGATTATTTTGTACAAGGAGTTATGATCATTTGAAGTTGAACTAAAAATTCACTTTTGATAGGCTGAAGTAGATCGACCATAACTTTTGGCTTCGATAGACAAATTAGATAAAACCAATTTCATTGGAAAGGGGACTCACATATCTTTCTGTTGATATATAATAAATCACCCAGATCATTATGTACAAGGAGTTATGATCGTATAAAGTTGGAGCAAAAATACTCCAGGCCTCAGTACTTTTCTTGCACGTTTTACTATTCACTACTATTCATGATTCGATTGGAATGTTCATAACTCGTCTCTTGGGTGTCCATTTTGGATGATCCACATATCATTGGAAATCTTATTCGATACTCTACGTAATGGGGGTCATAATCTAAGATATTTTGCATGGAAAATTTATAATTTATTCTAGAAGATAGAATCCAACACGTTTACGCACAAAATTTCAACGAAAGATTTCCCGAGGTATTACATAATATTTGACAATAGTCATCAATTAATAATATTATTTTATAATGACATAATTTAATTGCTCGATTCCTTGTAATGATATGGCTTGATTATGATCGATGATCCTTAGTTGTAGGGTCCACTGAAGGGTGGGGTTATTAGATGCATTCTTGAATATTCATATACCTAGTGTAGATCATGATAATACTTGGTTGTTATTACTCTTTGTGTGATTCAAGTATGTTGAGTCTGTAATTCAACTAACCTTATGCTATTTGTGGGGCTAAAGCAGTATGGTTATCCTTGTGTGATAACGGATAAGTCTAGCATTAAAAAATTTGTTTTAAAATTTTTCTCAGGTTGGGAGATAGAATTTTCAAGCTAGGCTAGTCTTGGATGAATTTTGAATGAAGTATAGCTGAGGGAATCTAGGAATGGATTGGGTAGATATTGTAAAGTTCATCTTAATTTTATGTTAGATAAGATGATAAGGAACCATAGAACTTTTCATAGTTGAATTCAGCCGAGTACAACTCTCTATATCGATTTTGATGTAAAAGGGTTAGTTCATAATGTCTTGAATTTAAGGTTATTGTGGAAAGGGGGAATTTAAAAGAAAATTGGACATTCTGCCTCACCCATGTTGCTATAGCAATGTGCATATCGCTATTGTGATATGCTCCAAAGCAGAAAAAGTCCTACTATAATGGGATCAATGTTGCTAAAGTGACATAGGTCGTTATAGTAGGGTAAATCATTATTTTATCAAAAAGTTTCTCAAAATAGTTCATTATTTTAAAAATCCATTTTGGGGAAGGTCAAGAGTGATTTGGGGTGATTTGGAGTGGTTTAGTTGATAAATGATAACGAGTGGGTAAGAAGGGTGTTGTATAAGCAACTCTGAAAATAGTCTTTCTAATTTTCGACCTTATGCTTCTCTTAATCAATGTCCATTAAAGGATGAATAGATGGTAAATTGGTATTTGTTGTAATGACCAATCTCATCATTACTGAAAATATTTACATTAAAGGAATGTGCTTCTCATTCTCATAAGTGTGAGGAGTAATATTTTAGTATGGGAATGCATTTGATATGTACTCAGGTCATACAATACCGCTAGCACAAAGTTAAGTTGAAAGTATTCTTATTTAGTTTTAGGCATAGCTTAAACTAGGGTTAATGACAGTGCCCAAGAGCACACGCAAGTGTACGTGTTCTACCAAGTAGTAAAGTGCCCTTCATGAAAGACGAGTATCGATCCCACAGGGACTTGATTCAACAACGATTCAATTCTTGTTCACTATTTAGATTAATTTAGTGCAAGAGTAACCAAAAAGAGAGTTTGGATATTGTAAATTGCAAGTAAAGTAAACAATGCGTAAAATAAAATACTTAAGAAAATCAATGGAGTAAAGCCTAAGGTTAAAGCACGTCGAACAATCATACTATGTCATTGAACTTTATTTGTTAACTTGCTTATCGTAGTTGTTAATTCGTAGGGTTAATTGTATTATCATGGTCTCTGGACCTCTAACCTTTTACATAAGTTGGAAATTACAACCACATCATTGAGCAAGGATGTAATAATCCAATTAAGTTCTTTAAGCTATCATCCTACATGTGAATCAAGTGAGGCTTCTATGTACATCCTTGTCCTAGATGCTAATTTGAATTCTTTATTTTATAAAAGAATACAAAATACACTTTTTTCATTCCCATGTTCTATCTCCCTATTCCTTCTCCCGAGATCACAAGGGTGACAACAGATATTATTTCTGGGTGATCAACCCATCAAATAATTAAATCAACAATAAACAAATAACCAATAATTATAAGCAAAACTAAACAAATTTAATCCAAAATAATAGCTCTCCCATTCTTGTCTTTAATCCCGAAAAGGGAGTTTCTAGCCACTTATAGTCATAATCATGATCTAAAAGGTTAAATACATGATATAATCTAAAAGAAAGCTAAAGAAATAATGTAAAACCTAAAAGATGAAGTTGTAGCAACCTCTCAATGCTCCAAGATGTCCAAGAATGATTAAAAAGGTGTATAAGATGTATTTATAGCAAAAGGGTAAGCCAAATCCGTGTTGTACAAGGATTCAGTGTGTAAGTTAGGCCTGGAATAGAAAGCGCATCGCAGGATCCATTGCACCATTCAGGAAGGGGCGTCGTGGGCTCCATTGCACTAAAATAAAGGCCACGTTGCAGGAAAATCATGGGCACACACTGAATTATTATACATAATATTTTCTAAAGCATGGAGGTACTGAAATGTGGGGGAAATGCGCCCAAATCGCTGGCAAGCACTGGAAGTTGCTTCCCGAATTTTGGTTAAGTCTTTATCGTCCCATCTTTCGTCCCTTGTATTGTGGTGTATTTACCATGGATATTTAGACTTTATTTCATCAATATATTACCACATTCAAATCACAAATATTCCTACAAAATCACATACCACGCACTAGAGATCATAACAACACAATATCCACAGCAATGAATCAAAAACAAGAGTTAAGACTAGGCTAATTTTCATGATCTTTAACTTTATGTTTTGACTCTTGAGTTATTCAAATTAAACTTTACACATTCCCAAGAAGTTGTTCCACATATAAATACACTTACAAACTATTTGGAACCCTTTTAAACATAATGGAATCCAACAAAACCAACTAGACGCGCAACTAGATCAAGCTAGTAAAACTAAACTTCTCGATTGAACTCTAAATGACTCAATTAAGTACAAACGTATTTG
Source organism: Capsicum baccatum var. pendulum (assembly GCA_030864225.1). Lineage (NCBI taxonomy): Eukaryota > Viridiplantae > Streptophyta > Magnoliopsida > Solanales > Solanaceae > Capsicum > Capsicum baccatum. The sequence continues at coordinate 121,145,080 of CM061560.1, forward strand.
GAATTTACTTTGAACATTATAAATGCATACTTTAACACTTATATGAACATTTATATCATTATAAACCCATATATCATACTAATCCTCCTCAAAACAAGGCTAAAAATACTAAAATAGTAACATTAGAATGCTTAAATACACCTAACATCAGTAAACTTCAAATGAGAACTCTTCCTAGAATATAGAGATTTATGGGTCCTACTATCCACCAAATTAAAGATATATGAGTCCTTTTTTCAATGCAACCAACCGTTTGTCAATCTTCTTCCTGAGTAAAAAGTTATGACCATTTTAATTAAAATTGTTTGTGTTGAAAAACTGAGGGTGTTGTAGTGGATTAGGTTACTATAGCGTCTATAGAGATGGTATGTTGCTATAATAATGCAATAACAGTTTACAGCGACAGTTTATAACCTACTTTTGATGGATTTTAGCCCTCAAACTCTAAAATTTCATTCATAAGTCCTAAAGGGGTGATTTTCTCTAGGTTTAGGTAGAAATCCTTCATTGAGGTAAGATTTTTACACCTTTATAATAATGTTTGATCCTTTCATCATCTAGAATCATTAGAATGGAGAATTTATGGTGAAATTCTTGTGGTTTAGAAATCTAGATTCATGAAATTGTGGAGAAAATCCATGGGTACATGTATTTTCACCTAGAATTGATTATAGTTTGTGAATTAATTCCTTCTAGTATGGAATTAAGGTTCAAAAATATAAAAATTAGTAGTTGGAGATTTGAACTATATAAATATGGGACCTTTAGCCTAAAAAATTTATTAATAGAGTTGGGTTAAGTTTGAAAGAGCTATTTAATGTTTAATTGACCCTTGGATAATTTATAGACCGTAAATAAGGATAGAACTAGTGGATTTGAATTTCCAAAGTAATTGTTTGAAGAGTAGTTTATTAATTACTCTTATAATTGTTGTTTATTAGATGATTAACCTTCAGAAATATGAAGAAGAAAGAGGATCATTCATGTAATAGCTACTTTCTGCAGCAGTTTGATGCCCATATAGGTTATAGTTTATGAGTAGTAGACTGTGGTTAGTAATTGTATCCATAATGTAGATTTGACAAGAAAATCATACTTACGTCTACGGGCATGGAGTTTGGATAGCTAAAAAAATGATTTTAATGTAATAAGAGCATAATTGTGTGTTATTATGTTAATGTATGAATCCATGATGAGTGTTTTGTGTTTGTATGACTCCATGGTGGATTGTAATGTGAATTATGTGAACAAAGATTATAAGGAGATTGTGTGAGTTCATAATCTAGTGATTTAGCCTAATTTCCATAAAAAGGGTGAACTTGATATTATGTGTGGTTAGAATATGGGATAATATTGCTTATGGTTATGCTAAGAACTGATTATGGTATAAGGAGGCGGTGACATAACCTAAGAGACGAAAGTCAAGTTAGGCTAAGGGTGAAAAGGTAAAAAGTATAAAGGTGTATAACTAAAATTAGCTTGTAAGTTGAATGTGTTGAAATGTAGGAGGTTGAACCACCGTTCTAGGGACCTAGTCCCTGAGACTATGATAAAAGCAATAAAATAATAACAAAAAAAAACTGGCAAAAATTAAAAAAAACACAGTGATTTACATGGAAACCTCCTTTGCTCAAGGGACGAAAAATCACGGTTTGCCCTGTAATACCCCGCATGTTTCTAAACTAGGAAGTGAATAAGTATTCATACATATGAAATCTCCTATCCTATAATTCATACTTGAGTACATGACTTACAATGAATATCCTAGTGATAGGATAGCTTATGATGCATTAAGCATGTTCATATGAGTCACTTAAGGTAATACAAGCTAAGAGTTTTTGAATCCATCAAGTTTTAGTGTTTGATTTTGAAAGGGTTATCTTTGAAAAAGTATCAATTGATGTTAATGTGGTATTTTGGCTGATTTAGGACCACAATATTGTACAGAATCGAATTAGCTTACCAACGATACCAATTTTGCCTTAATCCAATACTCGAGCGAAAAGTTATGCCCATTTTTGTGAGAGACAGAAAGCATAGGCGATTGGTTAGGCGCCGCCCAACCCATGCATAGGCGATTGGTTAGGCACCTCCCAACCCAAGCATAGGCGATCACTTGGGTACCACCTAAGTCAATTTCAGGTGCCAAAAATACTCCGGCTTGAGTTATTTTAAGGGTAATTAATTCTTTTAACACTCCTTACACATCCCTAAACTTAACCCTACGAAATATATAGCTTCTAAACATATTAAAATCCTATTATCATCTCAAAGCTCATCATCCAAGAGAACTAAAGGAGAAAAATAACTAGGGTTGCGTAACTAAGCTTGAAGATCCGAATTCAAGGAAATTCCTCCGTCAATCATCAAGAATCTTTCCTTCTAAGATATGCGTGAGTTGATTTATGGATCCCTTTCATCCATAAAGCTCAAAAATCCTCTTTTGCATTATAAAGTATGATTTTTATATTTTTGGGTGCTGATAATCATGTTGTTGATATTGGGTGATTTCCAAGATGGAATCTTTATATGTTTTTGTGAATTCATGATATCATATGAGTTGGAAACATGTAAATTTGGTTGGTCATGATGTATAATTTGATGATTTCACCTCTGCTTAATATGTGCATGTAAGGTGTTTGATAAAATGCCTAAGAAACTAGAAATCATGCAATATAGCTAAATTGTGACTAAGTGAAGGATTCATGATATGCCCTACGTTCCAATGACTTCTATGTTGATAATGTGCCTTGTAAATGTTGTTGGAATACTCATGAACTATTCTTATGAGATCATGCTATGTTTACTTGCAAATCCTACTTATGAACAAGATGTATGATAACCATGCAATCCACATGAACTTCCATGCTATTGTTATGTGTTGCCAATATGATTATGCAATGAACATGATATTAAGATTGTGCAAGTATTTCCATGTGATATGAAATCCTTTTCATGAAATACATTGTTGATAACCATGCTTAGTATGAGATCCCTACTTATGATATTATAAATTATGGACTCTACTGTCATGATCAAGTCAGTCACGTGTGTCAGTTTCCTTCCATCGAGTCCTGGGGGTACTTGTACTCAAAAACTATAGTTGTGTGCCTAGATCCATGTCATGTTTCACGATATCCAAACTCAAGATATGATTCCATAGACTTCAGTCAGTAATGTGACTCAGGAAAACCTCATGATCTTAGTCAGCTGTCAGATATCAGTAACATTCCTCCAGTCAACGGAATTAAGTAAGATTAAGTCATGCACTGTCAGTTATTCATGTCCAGTCCCTCCATATGAGAGTAGAGGTTAGCACCGAGTGAACCCAAGGATGGGAACTCACCCGCAAGTTCAGGGTGTGATTCTTAGCAGTCATTCTTGTGTTCCAAAACTACGTAGCCAGTATAGGTTGAGACATCTTAACCCGTCAGATTAGGGTTGATGAGGTGGATTAACCTGTCAGTTTAGGGTTCCTACCTTTCTTATTGAGTACCTGCCAGATAAGGGTCACTCACAAGCTGTCCTTACCCGTGACACGGTATTGACACCCCTCCAATTAGGGCAGAGATTGGACCCCAGCTTAGCCATAATGGAATACATGGGGTATGTCGGTTAAACACTACTTCCTACAGTTTCAGTATCAGTCTTAGTAAAAGAACTCAGGGCATTCTTCAGATTTCAGTATATACAGGACTATCAGATATAGTCGTCCATGTTATCAGTTTCAGTATCAGTCATGACAGTTATCAGTAAACCATGTATTAGCTTACAGGTTATACTATCACGTATTCACGGTCCCAGTTTCTATATATGTGTGTTTGCACTCCCACGTTCATATTAGTCAGTCAGTGTTGTTTATGTATGAAACCCTTTTATGTTCAACCTACCTTCCTCGTATACTTAGTACTCCAGTTGTACTGATGCATTTGCGCTATGGTGTTTTATTTTCATGTTGCACCAATGGTTCTGAGACACGAGCTCCATCCCAGCAGTAGCGGTAGCATTCCAGTCGCAGAGACACAGTGAGTCCTTATTGATTTGAGAATAATATGATTTGATCCATTTATTTATTTCTTCAGTTCAGTTTTACGGAGTTAGTTAGAGACATGTTCCTTCAACTCCTTATTCAGATAGTTTAGAGGCTTTCAGATTTATGTTTAGATTTACATTTAGATTGAGTTGTTTTGGGTATTTTCGCCCACATGGCTTTATTCAATTGAACCTTATGGCCTTGCAGTTCTATGTATTTTGCATCATTATATCATGATTTGCAGTATACAGGTACAGATATCATCATGGGTTAGCTTGTGGTCCCTCGGGGTCATGATCACCGTGTAGCATTCCGGTTCAGTGAATCGGGGTGTTACAAACTTGGTATTAGAGCCTAAGGTTCAATAGAGTCCTAGGAAGTCTGAAAGCCACATCTAGTAGAGTCTTGTACATGGGTGTGTTGCGCGCCAAATTTATGTGTGGGAGGCTATAAGATGTTTTAGGAACAGTCCCCTTTCTTTATTATTCGTGTCATGCTAGTGAGCACAATCACAAGTTAAACTCTCAGTCTAATCCATTCTTCTCTTATTCCAGACCATGGCCCCAAAGAGAAGAAACCATCCAGCTCTTCAACCCGAAGATCCTTTGGGAGAACATGTTTCACACACAAAGTTTAGAGCCGCATTTACCACACTTGTTTAGTCCATGGCTGCACAGAATAAACGGCCACCAGTCATTCCGACCAATCCAATGGCTACTCCCAAAGCATCTAGGGTTTGGGACTTCACCTGGATAACCGTCCATCTTTCCATGGGTCTAAGTCTGATGAGGACCCTCAGGCGTTCAGTGACCAAGTCCAAAAGGTCATTGACATCATGGAAGTTACTTCTATTGAGAGTGCTGAGTTAGCCGCCTACAAGTTACAGGATGTTACTCATGATTGGTACAAACAGTAGAAGTCTGAGAGGTTAGATAATACAGGCCCTATCGAGTGGGAGGAATTTATCATAGCCTTTTTAGATAGATTCTTTCCCCAATAACTGAGGGAAGCCAAAGTTCTTGAGTTTATCAACCTCAGGTAGGGGAATATGATGGTTAGGCAGTATTCTCTCAAATTTACTCAGCTAGCCAAGTATGCTCCTCATGTAGTTGCAGACAATAAAGCTAAAATGAGCAAGTTCGTGTCAGGGGTCAACGCTAGCATAGTAAATAAGTGTAGGTCTGCGATGCTGATCAGTGATATGACCTTAGCAAGACTCATGACCCATGCCCAGCAAGTAGAAGAGCAAATGTTTAAGACTAGGGAGAGGCAGAACAAAAGAGCAAGGTCAGGTAATTTCAACTTTGCTCACCCCAAGTCAGATAGAGGAAACCGTTCACAGTTTCTCTCTAAGTCAGCCGTTCCAGCTCCTTCCTCTGCCAGCGCTCCAGTGCCGAAGTTCAGAGACGGCAATAGAAACAAAGTGCCAGGCTCTAAATCTCAAGGCAGTGTTAGCAGTGCCCGAATAAATCCCCTTTGTTAGACTTGTGGTAAGAACCACAAGGGCATTTGCAGATTCAGTAGTGATGTCTGTTTTGGTTGTGGCAAGCCAGGCCACAGGATTAGGGAGTGTCTGCAGTCAAGTCTTCAGGGTCAGAAAAATCATTCTACAGCTCAATCCAGTCACCAAAACCAGCAGGATGCCATTTTCAGTGCTACCAGTGGGCAACTCCCAAACAGACACTATGCTCTTCAGTCCCGGCAGGATCAGGAAAATTCTCCTGATGTCGTTACTGTTACATTACAAATTTTCCATGTTCATGTTTATGGTTTACTAGACCTATGTGCATCTTTGTCTTTTGTTACTCCATACATAGTAGGAAATTTTGGAATTATTCCCGAAGTCCTAGCAGAGCCCTTCTCAGTCTCTACCTCAGTGGGTAAAACCATCATAGCCCGGCGGGTATACAGGAAATGCCCAGTTATGATATCTCAGAAATCCATGTCAGCAGATTTAGTGGAGTTAGAGATAACTGATTTTGATATCATTCTTGGCATTGATTGGCTTCATTCCTACTATGCCACAGTCGAATGCAGAAATAGGATAGTTTAGTTTCAGTTCTCGAATGAGCCCGTCCTAGAGTGGAAGGGTAGCATTTCAGGGTTCAGAGGTCAACTTATTTCCTACCTTCGGGCAAGGAAAATGATTTCTAAGGGGTGTGTGTATCATCTCATGCATGCTAAAGATTCAAATTATGAATATCCCAACCTCGAAACAATCCATGTTGTTAATGAATACTCAGATGTCTTTCCCAAAGATCTTCCAGGCATTCCTCCCAAAATGGAAATAGACTTCGACATTCACCTTTTTTCAGATACTCAACCTATTTCTATTCCGCCATACAAAATGGCACTAGCAGAATTCAAGGAACTGAAAGATCAGTTGAAGGATCTCTTAGATAAGGGATTCATCAGACCCAGCGTTTCCCCATGGGGTGCGCCAGTATTATTCGTGTGCAAGAAAAATGGTTCTCTTAGGATGTGTATTGATTATTGTCAGCTCAACAAGGTCACGGTCAAGAACAGATATCCTCTTCCCAGGATTGATGATCTATTTGACCAACTTCAGGGTGCTAGTTACTTCTCCAAGATAGACCTTAGATCAGGCTATTATCAGCTCAGAGTTAGAGAATATGACATTCCGAAGACAGCTTTCCATACTCGGTATGGTCACTTCAAAGTTTTAGTCATGTCATTTGGTCTTACCAATGCCCCTGTATCTTTTATGGATTTGATAAACCGTGTGTTCAAGCAGAACTTGGACATGTTTGTCATAGTCTTCATAGATGATATTCTGGTCTATTCTCTCACAGAGCGTGATTAGGCAGACCATCTCAAGATTGTTCTTCAGACTCTCAGGGATCACCAATTATTCGCTAAGTTCAGCAAGTGTGAATTTTGGCTAACATCAGTAGCATTCCTTGGCCATATTATTTCCGGTGATGGAATTAGAGTAGATCCTCAGAAAATTAAGGCAGTAAAAAACTGGCCCTGACCCGTATCTCCATCAGATATTAGGAGTTTCTTGGGTTTCTCTAGCTATTATAGATGGTTTCCCAAGGGATTTTCTTCTATTGCATCTCCCATGTCCAGATTGACTCAGAAGAAGATTAAGTTTCAGTGGTCAGATTCATTCAAGAAGATTTTTCAAGAGTTGAAGACTCGACTCACCTCTGCTCCAGTTCTAGCTATTCCAGATGGTTCAGATGGTTTTGTAGTCTATTGTGATGCATCCAGAGTGGGTTTAGGTTGTGTCCTCATACAGCATGGTAAGGTCATAGACTACTCCTCCAGACAGTTAAAGACACGTGAGAAGAATTATCCAACTCATGATCTTGAGTTAGCTACAATAGTTTTTGCCTTGAAGATTTGGATGCATTATCTCTATGGAGTTTATGTAGATGTCATCACAGACCATAAAAGCCTCCAGTATGCCTTTACCCATAAATATCTCAATCTTCGCCAGATAAAGTGGTTAGAGCTCTTGAAGGATTACAACATGAGTGTTCTTTATCATCTGGGCAAGGCCAATGTTGTGGCCGACGCTCTTAGTCGACTCTTTATGGGTAGTATTTATCATATTGAGGATCTTAAGAAAAAGTTGGCTCAAGTGATCCATCAGCTTACCAGCCTAGGTGTTCGCTTAGTCGATTCTTTAGAGGGTAGTGTATGTGTTCATAGTAGTTTAGAGTCATCTCTAGTTTCCGAGGTGAAAGAGAAACAAGACAGGGATCCTAGCCTTGTCAAGCTCAAAGAGTCAGTTCAAAATTAAAAAGTCAAGGTTTTCTCCCAAGGGGTAGATGGTGTTCTTCGTTGTCAGGGTCGTCTATGTGTTCCAGGTGTAGATGAATTGAGGCAGCGAATACCTGCAGAAGCGCATGGTGCATGATACTCTATTCATCCAGGGGCCACTAAGATGTACCGCAATATGCGGGAGATCTATTGGTGGAGTGGGATGAAGAGAGATATTGCAGAGTTTGTGGCTAAGTGCTCTACATGTCAGCAGGTTAAGATAGAGCATCAAAAACCTAGTGGTTCCATGCAAGAGTTCACCATTCCTACTTGGAAGTGGGAAGAGGTTACATGGACTTCGTGATGGGTTTGCCTAGAACTCGTCATCAGCATGATTCAGTCTGGGTCATTATAGATAGAATGACCAAGTTGGATTATTTCCTTCCTGTTCGTACTTCTTATTTCGCTGAGGATTATGCCAAACTCTATATTAGGGAGTTAGCCAGGTTACACGATGTTCTACTATCTATCATCTCAGACAGAGGTACTCAGTTCACTTCTCACTTTTGGAAAGCATTCCAAAAGGGTCTCGGTACCCAAGTCCATCTCAGCACAGCATTTTATCCTCAGACAAATAGTCAAGAAGAGAGGACCATTCAGATTCTTGAAGATATGCTAAGGGCGTGTGCAATTGACTTCAAGAAAAGTTGGGATGACCACTTGCCTTTGATTGAGTTTGCATACAACAATAGTTATCATTCTAGTATTCAGATGGATCCATTTGAAGCTCTCTATGGTAGGAGATGTAGATCTCCGATTGGTTGGTTTGAAGTTAGTGAGGCCTCAATCATAGGTCCTGACTTAGTATTCGACCCCTTAGAGAAAGTTCAGTTGATTAGAGAGAGACTCCGGGCTACTCAGAGCCAACAAAAGTCCTATGCAAATGTTCGTAGAAAGGATCTCGAGTTCGAGGTCAATAACTATGTCTATCTTAAGATCTCTCCCATGAAGGGAGTGAAAAGGTTCGGCAAGAAAGGGAAACTCATTCCCTGGTATGTCGGTCCCTTCAGAATTTTTCGTCGCTTCTGAAAGGTAGCTTATGAGCTTGAGTTACCTTCAGATCTAGCCTCAGAACATCCATTCTTCCATGTCTCTTTGCTAAAGAAGTGCATAGGTGACCCAGCAGTGGTTGTACCCATTTAGAGCATCGACATTCAGAACAGCCTCTCTTATGAAGACATTTCAGTCAAAATCTTAGATTATCAGACTCGTAGATTAAGGAACAAAGAAGTCCCTCTAGTCAAGGTTCTTTGGCGAAATCCGTCTTATGAGGGAGATACTCGAGAAGTAGAAGAAGAGATGCTACCAAGTATCCTCACCTCTTCCCTGCCAATTCTGATCAAGCTCAAGGTAACAGTTCTCCTTAATCTTATCCAGTTCACATTCATGTTTCCAGTATAAACTTGGTACCTATTAACCGTTTCATACTCAGTCATGCATTCATATGTCAGTTGTTCGTGCATCAGATATGCACGAGTTCAGTATGTTTAGCATGTCAGTCATGATATCAAGTTTCAGTTCTTCATGTTCAGTTCAGGTTCTATTGTCTTGTATCCCTTCTCATTAAATTCTCATTCGAGGATGAATGTTTCTGCATGTTTCTAAGTTAGGAAGTAAATAAGTATTCCTACGTATAAAATATCCTATCCTGTGATTCATACTTGAGTACATGACTTACAATGAATATCCTAGTGATAGGATAGCTTATGATGCATTAAGCATGTTCATATGAGTCACTTAAGGTAATACAAGCTAAGAGTTTTTGAATCCATCAAGTTTTAGTGTTTGATTTTGAAAGGGTCATCTTTGAACAAGTATCATTTGATGTTAATGTGGTATTTTGGCTGATTTAGGCCCACAATATTGTACAGAATCGAATTAGCTTACCAACGATACCAATTTTGCCTTAATCCAATACTCGAGCGAAAAGTTATGCCCATTTTTATGAGAGACAGTAAGCATAGGCGATTGGTTAGGCGCCGCCCAACCCATGAATAGGTGATTGGTTAGGCACCTCCCAACCCAAGCATAGGCGATCACTTGGGTACCACCTAAGTCAATTTCAAGTGCCAAAAATACTCCGGCTTGAGTTATTTTAAGGGTAATTAATTCTTTTAACACTCCTTACACATCCCTAAACTTAACCCTACGAAATATATAGCTTCTAAACATAATACAATCCTATTATCATATCAAAGCTCATCATCCAAGAGAACTAAAGGAGAAAAATAACTAGGGTTGCGTAACTAAGCTTGAAGATCCGAATTCAAAGAAATTCCTCCGTCAATCATCAAGAATCTTTCCTTCTAAGATATGCGTGAGTTGATTTATGGATCCCTTTCATCCATAAAGCTCAAAAATCCTCTTTTGCATTATAAAGTATGATTTTTATATTTTTGGGTGTTGATGATCATGTTGTTGATATTGGGTGATTTCCAAGATGGAATCTTTATATGTTTTTGTGAATTCATGATATCATATGAGTTGGAAACATGTAAATTTGGTTGGTCATGATGTATAATTTGATGATTTCACCTCTGCTTAAGATGTGCATGTAAGGTGTTTGATAAAATGCCTAAGAAACTAGAAATCATGCAATATAGCTAAATTGTGACTAAGTGAAGGATTCATGATATGCCCTACGTTCCAATGACTTCTATGTTGATAATGTGCCTTGTAAATGTTGTTGGAATACTCATGAACTATTCTTATGAGATCATGCTATGTTTACTTGCAAATCCTACTTATGAACAAGATGTATGATAACCATGCAATCCACATGAACTTCCATGCTATTGGTATGTGTTGCCAATATGATTATGCAATGAACATGATATTAAGATTGTGCAAGTATTTCCATGTGATATGAAATCCTTTCCATGAAATACATTGTTGATAACCATGCTTAGTATGAGATCCCTACTTATGATATTATAAATTATGGACTCTACTGTTATGATCAAGTCAGTCACGTGTGCCAGTTTCCTTCCATCGAGTCCTGGGGGTACTTGTACTCAAAAACTATAGTTGTGTGCCTAGATCCATGTCATGTTTCACGATATCCAAACTCAAGCTATGATTCCATAGACTTCAGTCAGTAATGTGACTCAGGAAAACCTCATGATCTTAGTCAGCTATTAGATATCAGTAACATTCCTCCAGTCAACGGAATTAAGTAAGATGAAGTCATGCACTGTCAGTTATTCATGTCCAGTCCCTCCAGATGAGAGTAGAGGTTAGCACCGAGTGAACCCAAGGATGGTAACTCACCCGCAAGTTTAGGGTGTGATTCTTAGCAGTCATTCTTGTGTTCCAAAACTACGTAGCCAGTGTAGGTTGAGACATCTTAACCCGTCAGATTAGGGTTGATGAGGTGGATTAACCTGTCAGTTTAGGGTTCCTACCTTTCTTATTGAGTACCCGCCAGATAAGGGTCACTCACAAGCTGTCCTTACCCGTGGCACGGTATTGACACCCCTCTAGTCGAGGCAGAGATTGGACCCCAGCTTAGCCATAACGGCATACATGGGGCATGTTGGTTAAACACTACTTCCCACAGTTTCAGTATCAGTCTCAGTAAAAGAACTCAGGGCGTTCTTCAGATTTCAGTATATATAGGACTGTCAGATATAGTCATCCATATTATCAGTTTCAGTATCAGTAATGACAGTTATCACTAAACCATGTATTAGCTTACAGTTCATGCTATCACATATTCACGATCCCAATTTCTATATATGTGTGTTTGCACTCCCACGTTCATATTAGTCAGTCAGTGTTGTTCATGCATGAAACCCTTTATGTTCAGCCTACCTTCCTCGTATACTCAGTACTCCAGTTGTACTGACGCATTTGCGCTATGGTGTTTTCTTTTCATGTTACACCATACGTTCCAAGACACAAGCTCCAGACCAGCAGTAGCAGTAGTATTCCAGTCGCTGAGACACAGTGAGTCCTCATTGATTCGAGGACAATATGATTTGATCCATTTATTTATTTCTTCAGTTCAGTTTTACGGAGTTAGTTGGAGACATGTTCTTCAACTCCTTATTCAGATAGTTTAGAGGCTTTCAGATTTATGTTCAGATTTACGTTCAGATTGAGTTGTTTTGGGTATTTTCACCCATAAGGTTTTATTCAGTCAAACCTTATGGCCTTACAGTTCTATGTATTCTGCATTATTATATTATGATTTGCAGTATACAGGTACAGATATCATCATGGGTTTGCTTGTGGTCCCTCGGGGTCATGAGCACCGTGTAGCATTCTGATTCAGCGAAGCGGGGTGTTACATGCCCTCACAAGCACTCAAACTTCACTATAATCAAAACTCATTGATTACAGACTCCAAGAACTTAACTCTAAGTTCCACTAGTTGCAATAGCTATACTACAACCACCTCTACTTATCTCAACAGGCTCACAATCGACTAACTCTAATCGATTTGACCTTAGCTAACTCTACCTAAGCACTCTACTGCCAAGAAAAAGACATTAACTCTTAAAAATTGAGTAATTAAATTACAAAGAAAGACTTAACTTAAGAACAATTAAACTTGAAGCACACACAGATTTGGAACTTGAAAAAAATAGTTTTCACCATTTCCTTGCTTCACCAATTTTGAAAAAACTATTTGAATGAGAAGCATTCTTTCTATTTATAGCAGAGTATAAATCAGGATTGAATTTTGATTGGACCAAGTGTCCCAATGGGAACACTGCACTCCTGCACAATTAGTTGCACAAGCAAAAAAAACTTGCAGAGATGTGACAGTTGTACCACTTCCTGATAAGCCGGGGACCTGGTCCTTGAAAGACAACTGATCATCATCAAAACATGAGACATCAATTATCCCCCATTTTTGATGATGACAAACCATAACCTCAGAGAATCAAAATTTATTCAATCATAAGAGCACCCACTATTGTCTTTATGTGTTCCCCCTATCTCTATGTTTCCTTCTGTTGTGTTCCCCATGTCAATATTCCCCCTATTTCAGATAGATAGCCACATCAACATCTAATCACATCATATCAACATCAAACATCATAACACCATGAACCTACCACAATGAATTTAGTTTTTCCTCCTTTGGCATCATTGAAAAGAAAGAACAATAAACCAAGAATAAAATAAGCACAAATTAGTTAACTCATTACCACTAGGACAATACTAACACGAATGAACACTTAAGTAAAGAAGATAGATAATAAACATAAATTAGGAATTCATTTAAATTAAATATGATTAGTACCATTATAGAATACCAAAAACATAAAACATCTAAATCTTGAAAAAGCCATACAGGAATCAAGGATAGAAAACTGACACAGGGAAGGATTGAGAGTATGAGGGATAAGGTTTAGGTAGATGAAGGTTTTAGGGAAAGGGTCTTTATAAGTATCTCCATTCTAGCACTCGAAGCAGCATGAGAATCCAATAGCTACTTTGTTAGGTTCTTCACTTCAGCATTCAAACTCTGGACCTCATCGGTGAGTGCTGAAACTTTCTCCTTCAAATCTACATTCTTTTCACTAAGTGCTTCATTGGCACCTAGTCGCTCTGATGATAACTATTGATTTTTCAATTTCATTGTGAGGATTTCTACATCCTTAGTGGCCATAGCATCTCTCATTTCCTCCAACTAGTTACTCAACCTTGCTTGAACTGCCAACAGTTCTGACACCTGGGACATAGTCCCATCTTTCCCTTCAACACACTTATTATCAATTAGTGCAGTCAAGATAAATACTTTCTTTGCTATTCCAGGAGTTCCTTTTTTACATACTACCCTAAAATAATCAAACACCCTATTCAAAAAATATCCATAAGGTATACCATGCCCTACATCTTTCTTATGGATTACTTGGAATATATGTTGAATCATCAATGCAGGAAGACTAATCAACTCAAATTTGTTGAGGAACTCCATCACATACAAATATATACCAAAAGCAATAGTTCTTTTCTCAGATCTTTGCAGCAATACTTTGTTAACAAACTCAAATACCAATTGAAACTCACCCTTGAGAAACTTCTTCCTTACACCAGCCACAGAAGTTCCTCCCACTTTTGAAGCATCAACTATAAACTCAGTTGAGGGTTGTTTTTTAAGACAGTCTTCACACCCACAATGGAACATTTAGAATTTTTGTAAGATTTTCTTCATCCAACTTTATTTTCTTTCCTTACACCAATGCAGTCAGGCTCTCTCCATCTTCAGAGAATTTCACAGTGTAGAAGAATTGTCTTACTTCAGCTTTGTAGATAGAGGGAACTGGTTCTTCTAGAAGATGTAACCAGCCCTGGTGTCAAACAAACTCCACCAGTTCTATCATTCCTGGTTTTTCAAAAATTCTAGAATCAAAAACCCTTCCAGTCATCACCTTTTGATTTTTGAGCACTTAATTTTTCTCCTCTCTAGACACAAACTTTTCTTCCTCATCCTTATTTCTTCTTTTAGAACTGCTGCTTGGTTCCTCCTCTGCAGCTTTTATCTTTTTAGGACCAGTTCCCTCATAGACTTTCTTTTTCTTAACTACAATATGTTTTTGTTTCATTCGAGTGGGCCTTCTAGGCTTTAAAGTGGAGGACCTGTTCCTTCCTTCAACATAAATTTATTTTATTATCTTTTTAGTTGTGACAACATCAGGATGAATATCCTCATCCTTACCTATGTCTATGACCTCCATATTTTTATCCTTCACTACAATGTCATTCATCAATCGTCTTCTGTTAGCAGTAGCTGAATTGCTAGCCTTCATAGCATCCCCTAGAACCTTTTTCTCAGAACCCCTAGCTGAACAGGTCCTAGTAACCTTCCCACCAGTGTCCACAACCTTCTCTTCACCTTCACTTTCCATTTGTTTCTGCACTAACCACCTCAGTGGTGGTTCATCATCACTACCTCATCCTCCTTAATTGGAGGTTGTACAATGTAACACCCTGAGACTGTACTCTAGACGTCACATAATTCTTACAAGCCCAAAAAACCACAAGCTAACCTACGAATGGTACCTGTTGTAAGCACTAAATATAATACTAAAATATATAAGAGGAAGAAATCTAAAAATACCATAAGGTTCTCAACATACTAAAATAATACTGAGTATAACTGATAATAACATCTAAAAACTGAATAACTGACTATGCTATTCTAGAAGCCTCTAACTATCTGCATATGGAGTTGATGGGAAAAACCCCCAACTAAGCCCAAATAAAATAACTACTGAACGGCTGAAATACTATAATAAATAAACTCTGTCCTCGAAATATAAGGACTCACCACTATAACTTAAACTGATAGCCTGACCTGCTAAGTACGATCAGGAACTTGACTGTATGAACCTATGATATAAGACTAGCACAAAGAAAGAGTATGCGTCAGTATGGGGAATATACTGGTATGCTAAGTGAGGTAAGGTTGATATGCATGGGTTTATATGCATGAGTTAATAACTGAATGAATGAACATCATGAAGTAACTGGATGGAAGTACATGTAAAACTGTAACTACTAAACATACTGAGCATGCTATACTGCACATATAGATATACATCGTGTATATGAGATTATACTGAAACTAAGTGTTGAATTCTGATGGTTGAGTAACTGATAACTGATAGCCATGGTTTTGTAGAACTATCTGAGTTCTTTAATGAATACTAAGACTGAAATCGTAACTATAGGAGTGTTCATCTAACTGACATACCCTGATATAGACTGATTTGGGGTCCAACCTGTGACCCCAATTGGAAGGGTGTTAGCACTTTGTCACGGGATACTAACAATGTTTGGTCAACCCTAATCTGGAAGAAAAACTCATGAAATATATATATATATATATATGATTCCATCAACCCTAATCTGGCAGGATTAAGACTTACCATACGCTGGCTACATAGTTCTGTAACTCAGGGATTGCTACTAAGAGTCAAACCCTCTGCTGGCAGGAATGCCCCCATCCCTAGGTTCGCTCGGTGTTGAATCTTACTCCCAACTGAATCGACATAGAACTGATTACTAGACTGTACTAGGCTTGACTAAACTGACACTGATCGTGTTGACTGACTGAACTGAACTGAGTTCTCTAAGTTCTAATAACTAATTGAGTCTACAGTTCTTAACCTTTACTAGGAATATTCTATAACTATTGTAACTAAGTAAACAGCTAGATTTTAGGTAATAAATACCCCTAGAACTCGATAGAATTAATAATAAAACATAGCAAATCTTGAAAGCCTAGCAATAGTCAATTGTTCACAATTCAATCACTGAGATATTTTGTCAAACACTTGGAGGTCATGAACTTCTACGTGAATGAGAATACATACTAACATGTCATGATTACACTATTCAATTCACATGGGCATTCTTTCAAACACTTGGGGAGCATAATTAATGCACATAATAATGAACAACATATAAGCATCATAACTAAGACTTAAACTTACAATTTCAAGGATTTTGACATGGGAATTACATCAATAAACATACATGATATCTTATGTTCATGAAAATTATAAATAAATCTTGAATTAAAACTCGTACAACAACACAAACATGAATATAACCCAATTTGCGCATGTAAATCATAAATCTATTAACTTGTAGTTTTAAAAAGGGTTCTTGAACTCCAAGGGTGGAAGAAACCCAAAGATGAACACCTAACATACCTTGATTGTTGATTTTGGGAGAATTGTGATGAATTCTTGGGACTTGGACTTGAACTTGCTGAAATTAGGGCTTTGTTCCTGAGAGGTTTTTTAAAATAATGAGTGAATTTTGCCCTTTGGGAGGTTTAATTTTGTATTTTGGCAGAATTGGATGAGGGGAAAAGGACCTAATTACCCTTGTAAAGTTAGAGTTTAATGATCAAAATGTTCCCAGCAAGGCGACAGGTGACACGTCGCATCGATAGTGTCAACACAATGGTCGATACACTGCGTCGATGCTGTCGATGTGATATCCAACGCGACGTATCGAGATCGCATTGGATTGCTATTTTGGTCATCCAAACATGACTCAAACGACATTTGAAATTTTGAAACTCACACAACATGACCTATCGACATCCCTGGTCAGGAATCAGTTTAAAAATTGACAATCTAAGGCCAGAAAGACCGTAAATGATGCCATTGAAATATTGAGGCCAAAAATGAGACTACGTGTCAACACTTCGCTGAAATTTTCTAAGTCTGGGACCTCTTTTAACATGCTATATGGGACTAAAATGACTAGAAATTTATGGGGTCTTACAATATTTCCCCTTTGGGAAAATTTGTCCTCGAGTGAGACTGACTGAACTGAGAGAAACTGAGGAACTGTACTTACACTGACATGCATAACTGAAGCATGACTAAATTCTGGAGACATGACACATGACTGAACTATTTCATGAATGCATGAATGATAGGAGAATGTTATGCAACTGTAACTGAGTATGAAATATAGTAAATCAAAGGA
Organism: Capsicum baccatum var. pendulum; assembly: GCA_030864225.1. Lineage (NCBI taxonomy): Eukaryota > Viridiplantae > Streptophyta > Magnoliopsida > Solanales > Solanaceae > Capsicum > Capsicum baccatum. The sequence continues at coordinate 121,162,370 of CM061560.1, forward strand.
AGTTTGTTACCTTAGGCTGAGTCTGAGTTTGGGGATAAGAGGTGAGGATACTTGGTTCGAATGTATTTCTCTGCTTTCTAAGTAGCTCCCTCAATGGACTAATTCTTCCAAAGAACTTTTACCAAAGAAACTTCTTTGTTCCTTAGTCTGCAAATCTGAGGATCAAGGATTTCGACTGGGACTTCCTTATAAGAGAGATTGTTCTGAAAATCGACACTCTCTATATGGACTACAACTATTGGGTAACTAATGCACTTCTTTAGCAAGGATACATGAAACAATCGATGCACTGATGCTAAGTCTATAGGTAACTCAAGCTCATAAGCTACCTTACCGAACGACTCAAAATCCTATAAGGACCAACATATCGGGGACTAAGTTTCCCCTTATTGCCAAATCTCTTCACCCCCTTCATAGGAGAGATTTTCAAATATACATAATCACCAATCTTAAATTCAAGATATTTCCTTCTCACATCTGCATAAGATTTCTGTCGGCTTTGAGCTGTCTTAAGCCTCACTCTGATCAACTGTACTTTATCTAAGCCATCAAACACCAAGTTAGGTCCCACTACCGTGGCCTCACTCACCTCAAACCAACCAATTATAGATCTATATCTTCTCCTATTAGAGCCTCAAATGGAGCCATCTGAATACTGGAATGATAGTTGTTATTAAATGCGAACTCAATCAAAGTTAAGTGGTCATCCCAACTACCCCGAAAGTCAACAACACATGCTCTTAGCATATCTTCTAAAGTCTAAATGGTCCTTTCTGCTTGACCATCTGTCTGAGGGTGAAGGATATACTGAGGTGGACTTGGGTACCAAGACCTTTTTTGAAGGCTTTCCAAAAGTGAGAAGTGAAATGCGTACCTCTATCTGAAATAACAGATAATGGGACACTGTGTATCCTAACCAACTCTCTGATATAGATCCTGGCATATTTCTTGGATAAATAAGAGGTATGAACTAGCAAGAAATTGGCTGATTTGTTCATCCCATCCATGTTCACTTCCTCCCACTTATCGGGTAAAGTCAAAATTGAGGCTGTAGTGAGTCGAGTCTTAAACTCCTGAAAACACTTCTCACAAGAATCTGACCACAGAAACTTTACTTTATTCTGAGTCAATCTGGACATAGGGGATGCAATAGATAAATATCCATCAACAAACTATCGGTAATAGCCAACCAAACTCAAAAAACTTCTGATATCTGATGGAGAGATGTGTCTGGTCCAGTTTCTGACTACTTTGGTCTTTTGAGGATCAATTCTAATGCTATCACTAGAAATAATATGACCAAGGAAAGCTATTGACCTTATCTAAAATTCTTATATACAGAATTTGGCGAACAACTGATGGGCTCTAAGTGTCTGTAATACTATTCTAAGATGGTCTGCATGATCATTTTCACTAAAGGAGTAGGCAAGAATGTCATCGATGAAGACTATGATGAACATGTCCAAGTACTGCTTAAACATACGGTTGATCAAGTCCATGAAAACTGTTGGGGCATTGGTAAGACCAAATGACATGACTAGAAATTCAAAGTGACCATACCGAGTTCTAAAAGCTATTTTTGGAATATCACATTCTCTCACTCTGAGAAGATGATATCCTTATCTGAGGTTTATCTTAGAAAAGTAATTGGCACCTTAAATTTGGGCAAACAAGTCATCGATTCTGGAAAGTGGGTACTTATTCTTGATTGTGACTTTGTTTAATTGATGGTAGTCTAAATATATTCTAAGAGAACTATCTTTGTTTCGCACGAATAGAACTAGTGTACCCTAAGGGGATACGCTGGGCCTGATGAACCCTTTGTCTAAGAGGTCTTTCAACTGGTCTTTAAATTCTTTAATTTCAGCTGGAGCAATTCTATATGGTAGAATAGAGATAGGATGAGTATTAGGAAGAAGGTTTATTCCGAAGTCAATTTCCCTTTTGAGAGGAACTTCGGGGAGATCTTCGAGAAATATATCTGGAAACTAACTTGCAACCAAAATTGAATCAAGGTTAGGAGTCTCAAAACTAGAGTCTTTGACTTACACAAGATGATAGACACACCCTTGGATATCATTTTTCTCGCTCTAAGGTATGACACAAATTGACCCTTAAGCGTTGTGGTACTACCCCTCCATTATAGGACAGGTTCATTTGGAAACTAAAAATAGACAACTCTATTTCTACAATCAATTGAGGCATAGCATGAATGGAGCCAGTCTATGCCTAGAATGATGTCAAAATCCATCATCTCTAATACTACTAAGTTTGCTGAAGTAAATTTCTGAGACACCATAACTGGACAGTTCTTGTATACCCGCCGAACTATGATAGAATTACCCACTGGGTTTGAGATTGAGAAAGGCCCTATTAGGATTTAAGGACTGACTCCAAAGTTAACAGCTATATAAGGAGTTACAAATAATAAAGAAGCTCCTAGATCTAGCAAAGCATAATTATGTAACTAGTAAACTTGTAACGTACCAATGACCACATCAAGAGAACTTGCCTGATCCTGTTAGGACTGGTGTACATAGAGCCTATTTGGGTATTGCCCATTGGTGGCACTGAAAGTGGTACCCAGCTGAGATGGGCTATCAGAATGAGCTGAGGGATGATTATGTTGACTTTGTGAACTCACCTGAGGACACTCTCTGATTCTATAACCTAGTTTGACATACCCAAAACATACATCATTTCCTGCCCTATAGACACCCTGATGATTTTTGCCATATTTCTAGCAAAGAGGATTTGTTCAAGAACTACTAACACTACCCTAAAATTTTAAGCCTGGCGCCCTATTGTTATTACTATTTTTGAATTTAGGCACTGGAGTACTGGATAGGGATGGAGCTGGGACTGAAGATTTTAGGTAGAATTAAGGATGAATACCACCCTCTGACTTAGGTTGAGTGAAGTTGAAGCTACCTATTCTAGCTCTATTGCTTTCTCTCCTTTTCTTCTTAATCTTCTACTCCTCAATCTTTTGAGCATAAACCATCAACCTAGCCAAATCTATCTCCTTAATCAGCATTACGGTCCTACACTCCGTGACTATACTATTAGATACACCAGACACGAACTTACTCATCTTATACTTGCTATCAGCTACCACATGAGGAGTATACCTATCCAACTGAGTAAAATTGAAGGAATACTCTGGCACACTCATACTGTCCTACTTCAAATTGATGAAATCTAACACCTTAGCTTCCCGCAACTCCAATGAGAAAAACCTATCTAGGAAATCATTAGCAAACTCCTCCCATTCTATAGGTCATGCATCTGCACCTCTATATACCTTTCACTACTTAAACTATGTATGAGCCACATCCTATAACTGATAGGGAGCTAACTCAGCATCCTCACTAGCGGTTACCCACATAATATCTGTAACCTTTTACACCATGTCAAGGAATTTATGTGGGTCTTCTTCAAACTTAGACCCTGAAAATTAAGGAGGGTTTATTCGGGTAAAGTCCTGAATTCTAACTGCAGCAGTATTAGCCACTGGGTTATCCTGAATAGAAGCTGGGCATTCATTCTAAGCTACCATAGAATGGGATAGTGTAGTGAAAGCTGCTCTGAATTTTGTGTGGGAGACATGCTCATTCAGGGGATCTTTCTGAATGGGCGAAGGTGTTGGCTGGTTTCCAGCCCTTCTTTTGTTGGTCCTTTTGCGAGGCATGTTCTATAAACGAAAGGAAAAATTAGATTAGACAAAGATTTTAAATTGATTTCATGCTCACTCGTATAATATGAACACGAAAAAAAGGGAACTTTTTCCTAAAATGCCTTATAGCCTCTTGCCCATAAGTGTAGTGTGCTGCACACCCATGCACAAGACTCTACTTGGCACGACTTTTAGACTTCCTAGGACTTTTCAGAAACTTAGGCTCTGATACCAAGTTTTTAACACCCCGATACTGCACCTTGGGTGTCACACGGTGCTTATGATCCGAAGAGCCATAAGCTAACCCATGACTGGTACCTGCTATATGCATTGAATATAATACTAAAATATATAACTGGAACAAATCTAAAAATGCCATAAGGTTCTCAAAATACTGAAATAATATTGATTATAACTAATAATAACTTCTGAAAACTAAATAACTGACTATGCTAGTTTGGAAGCCTCTAACTGTCTACATATGGAGTTGATGGGACAAACCCCCAACTAACCCCAACTGAAATAACTAATGAACTATTGAAATACTAAAATAAATAAAATCTATCCTTGAAATATTAGGACTCACCAATATAACTGCTACTGCTAGCCTGAGATGTTAAGTACGGTCAGGAACCTGAGCATCTGAACCTATGATATGAGACATCATAGAGCAAAGAAAGAGTATATGTCAGTACGTGGAATGTACTGGTATAATAAGTGAGGTAAGGTTATTATACATAGGTTCACATGCATGAGCTGATAACTGACTGAATGAACATAAGGAAGTAACTAAATAAAAGTACATGCAAAACTGTAACTATAAACATACTCAGCATGGTCTATTGTGCATATAGAAATACATCATGTATCTAAGATTATACTGAAACTGAGTGCTGAATTTTGATGGCTCAGTAACTGATAACTGATAGCCATGGTTTTGTAGAACTATCTGAGTTCTTTACTGAATACTGAGACTTAAACTGTAACTGTAGGAATGTTCATCTGACTGACATACCCTGATATAAACTGATTTGGAGTCCAACCTGTGACCCCAGTTGGAAGGGTGTTAGCACCTTGCCATGGGATACTAACAATGTTGTGTCAACCCTAATCTGACAGGAAGACTCATGGAATATATATATATATATATATATATATATATATATATATATATAAAGGGTGTTAGCACCTTGCCACGGGATACTAACAATGCTATGTCAACCCGAATTGGCAGAAAGACTCATGAAAGATATATATTTATATATATATATATATATAATTGTGTCAACCCTAATCTGATAGGAAGAAGACGTACCCTATACTGGCTACGTAGTTCTATAACTCAGGGATCGCTACTAAGGGTTAAACCATCTACTAGCAGGAATTCCCCCATCCCTGGGTTTGCTCAGTGATAAATCCTACTCCCAACTGAATCGACACTGAACTGATTACTAGACTGTACTAGGCTTAACTAAACTAACACTAATTGTGTTGACTGACTGAACTAGACTGATTTATTTGAGTTCTGTTAATTGACTAAGTACTACAGTTCTTAACCTTTACTGGGAATATTCTATAATAATTGCAACTAAGTAAATAGCTTGATTTTAGGTAGTAAATACCCCCAGGACTCGATAGCATCAATAATAAATCATAGCAAATCTTAAAAGCATAGCAATAGTCAATTGTTCACAATTCAATCAATGAGAGGTATTGTGAAACACTTGGAGGTCATGAACTTGTACATGAATGAGAACACATACTAACATGTCATGATTACATTATTCAATTCACATGGACATTCTATCAAACACTTGGGGAGCATAATTAATGCACACGATAATGAACAACTCATAAGCATCATGACTACAACTTAAACTTGCAATTTCAAGGGTTTTGACATGGGAATTACATCAATCAACATACATGCTATCTTATGTTTATGAAAATTATAATTAAATCTTGAATTAAAACCTATACAACAACACAAACATGAATATAACCCAATTTGCACATGTAAATCATGAATCTATTAAACTATAGTTTTGAAAAGGATTCTTGAACTCCAGAGGTGGAATAAAACCCAAGAATAAACACCTAACATACCTTGATTGTTGATTTTATGAGAATTGTGATGAATTCTAAGGAATTAGACTTGAACTTGATAAAACTAGGGTTTTGTTCTTGAGAGGATTTTGTGAATAATGAGTGAATTTTGCCCTTTAGGAGGTTTAATTTTATGTTTTGGCTGAATTGGGTGAGGGGAAAAAGACCTAGTTTCCCTTGGAAAGTTAGAGTTTAATGAGCTAAATATGCCCAGCAATGTGGCAGGCGATGCGCCGCATCAATAGTGTCAATGTGATGATCGATGCGCTGCGTCAATGTTGTCGATGCGATAGCCAATGTGATGCATCGAGATCGCATTGGCTTGTTGTTTTGGTCATCCAAACACGACTCAAATAACGTTTAAAAATTTCAAAAATCACCCAAGATGACCTATTGATATCCCTGATCATGAATCAATTTAAAAATCAATAATCTAAGGCCGAAAAGACTGTAAATGATGCCATTAAACTATCGAGGCTAAAAATGAGACTAAGTGTCAACACTTAGCTGAAATTTTCTAAGTCTAAGGACCTCTTTTGGTATGATATATGGGGCTGAAATGACTAGGACTTTATGGGGTCTTACATATAAACTCACCACTTTCAGTATTATCTCCTTTGGGAGAGGACTCTCCTACCTTTTCACCCATTACTTGTTTTCTTAAGACAAGGAAACCTTCTCTAGGATCATTAGTCAGTAGAATCAAATTTTAAAAAACCTAATCCTCACTGCTAGAGAGATTAGAAATTTTTACTAGGATTTATTCATTAAAAAGTTGAGTAAATATAGGTTGGACGAAGTATGGCTAGGGTTTTAGAGGGATTAGTTCTTTCAAGTTCTTCTATGGGAAGGGAAATTTAAGAAACTTTGGATTCAATAGGTGACCCAAAGGCTTGATTTTTGTCCACCACCATGGCTGACTTAGGAGGAATTTCCATGGTTTTTGAAGTTTCTTTTTGAATGGGTTTATTTAGAGGATCAGGAATTTCCAGAGAAGATGTAGTGGGTGGAGTGAACTTAGATTCTTGTGAAGGATTAGAAGAAGAATCTTCTACATCTTTGGACAATAAAGGATCAGGATTTTTAATTTTGGGGTTTTCTAACTGAAGTGACAGGCGTTGAACATTTTCTGATTCTTTAGTGGAGCTTGAGGGAGTAGGAACTTTAGCCATTTGGTGCTTTTGAGAGAAAAAAAAAACTTATTTCTGAGAGGACTAGTTTTGAAGAAGATGATTAGAGAGTTAATTAGAGTTAGAATAAGAGAAATAGGATTTGATTTTGAATTTTAAGGGAACTAACCATTGTCATTTTAGGAACCTTTTAGAGAAAATGACGTGTCTTGTCCTAATAAGTGCAACCCTTCACCTTTTTGGGGATTTGACAGATTTTACTTAGAGAAAGGAATGTGGTTTGTATAGACAAACTTTTATAATTTTAAAGTACATAATTTTGGTACTAACTTGAGAGAAGGTACCACCAGGTCCCTCTCTTTCCTGAGTGAATTCTCAGAGTTGTAACTGTCTCATATGTTCTTCTTCTAAGTATTTCACCATGCGTATATACCTGTAAAGATATGGTACTGATTTAGACCTACAAGTACATACTTTATCAAGGATACCTGTCTCCTGATCATAGCCAATTTGTAGAGAAAAACTGAACCATTATGTAGGTCAATTCATTTTGATCAATCCCAGCCTTAACCTGTTCTTCACAAATTGCTCCTTGTGAAGAGCCTTTGTAAAGATATTTGTTATCTGATCCTCAATCTTGCAAAACATCATACAAATATCTCCATTTTTCAGCATTGTCTATCATAAAATGATGTCTTACATCAATGTGCTTGGTCATTGATAACGCTCAAACTATAGCTCTCGTAAGAGTGTAAGCGGTCGTTGTCAAATATAGAACCCAACTGGGTTGGGTGTCGAATCCCACAGGGAATACTTGGTCACTAAGTAAGCAACGATTATTAGACTTTTGATGAAAGTTCTGCGAATAAAGGGGGGATTTTGTGCGTGCAAATGATGTAAACAAAATAGTAGAGTAAAAACGGAAAATAGAAGAGTAAAACGGAGTACTTGGTAGGTTTTAATCAATGAGAATTGAGAGTTAGGGTTATGTCCACCTTATGAGTTATACGTATCTATTGACTATGAGTTATGCGGAATTCAGACATGCATATGCTTATAGAGATTCATATTCTATGGTAAATCCAAGCGTCTTTCGACCATCAAGGATTATTTCACTTTAACTCTTTCGAGCTTAAAGCGTATCTAATGGTACAGATTCTCCAAGAGGTTAATCCAGTTACGGCACTAACTTTTAAACAAGGGTTGGTGCCCTATTTCCTTGACATTCTCTCTTTTCCAGACATGTAACTTTTCTTTCGAACAAGTTAATGCTATACTGGCGTATTCTATATGTTTGCAACCACAAGAATTTAAATTAAGATGAAGAGAAGAATGATATAAGCAGCATACGTATCAAGAATTCACAAACTCATAGCAATAGATAGTATCTCATAAGGCTTCCATAACCCTAACAGAGAAGTTTAGCTATTCATGAGTGCGACGGAAATCACAATAGACATTATCAGCATACCAAGATAAAAATCTCACGTGAAGTATGTTTTGGTAGGGCTTGTGGCGTGAATTCATTGCAAAATAGCATTTCTCTTGTTATGAAAATTAAAAGTCGAATAGATGAAGAGAAGGGAAGAAGAATTAATTGAAAGAGAATGAAATGCTGAAAAGTTTAGCAAAATAGGGTTTTTATAACACCCATATCCTATTCCTACTAAGCTACTGCATACTTATCCTAATCCTACTAGGTTACTGAATTCTTTTCCTAATCCTACTAAGTTACTGCTGGTCTCCAAGTCTTTGGAAATGCTGTTTTTGCCCGGGACAAGTTTTCCATGCGTCACTTTCAGTCCATAGGCGTCCAAACGCTGCTTTCCTTCTTTCGTGAAGCTTCCATTGGCATCAAGTTATCCCTAAAATGCTGAAATCTTCATCATTTATACCTGAAAAATTGCTAATCACGTTGGTTAGCTCACTTACAGGAAAAAGGAATAAAAGTGCATAAATTATATATTTTGTCCTCAAAACTTAGCTAAAATATGGGTAAATTAAGGCGCTTTAGGCGTGTAAATACGCCTAACATCAGTCATCTTATGTTGCACTGGATTTTTTTTTCATTTTAAGAGCATTTGTACTACCATACATCAAAGGGATAGTGTTTGAAACAATCCCAAAGTCTTTTAGTTTCTGTTTGATCCATAGAAATTGAGCACAGTCTAAGGCAACAGCCATATATTCATCTTCATCAGTAGATAGAGAAATTGAGTTTTGCTTCTTAGAGCTCCAGGAAATTAGGGAAGAACCAATAAAATGATCCATTACTGAGGTACTTTTTTTATCCACTAAATATCTAACATAATCAGCATCTATAAGCCTATTATATCAAAAATTTCTCCAAAAGGATAGTATAGGACCAGGTCCCCTATACCTTTCATATACCTGAGAATTCTTTTTACAGCTTTTAAACGAGACTCCTTTGGACAATCCTAAAAATTGGCATATATTCCCACACTAAATTCAATATATGGCCTACTTGCAGTGAGATATAGTAAGAATTTGATAATCTCTCTATGCATGGTCTCATTTATTGAGGGACCAAGTTCATTATTATCCATCTTTGAACTGGTTCCAATTTGGAGTTTCAATTGGCTTGGCCTCTCCCATATTATATTTCTTCAATAGCTCCTTGATGTATTTTTCTTGACAAATCATTGTCCCTTGAGGGTTTTGCTTGATCTGTAGTCCTAGAAAGAAACTTAATTCACCTATCATGCCCATTACAAATTCACTCCCCATTAGTTATGCAAACTCTTCACATAGGGATTCAGAGGTGGCTCCAAAAGATATGTCATCAACATATATCTAAACAGTTAGCAAGTTTTTACCTTTTGATTTCAAAAAAAGAGCATTGTAAATTTTCCCTCTTTTAAAGCTATTTTCTAGAAAAAACTTTGAAAGTCTCTCATACCAATCTCTAGGTGTTTGCTTTAACACATAGAGAGCTTTATCCAATTTGAGAACATGATGTGGATAGTCTGTATCTTCAAAACCTATAGGTTGTTTGACAAAAACTTTTTCCTTCAGATTCCCATTCAAAAAGGTACTTTTGACATTTATTTAGAAGAGTTTGAATCCCATATAGGCAGCAAATACAATAAGAATCCTAATAGCTTATATCCTTGGTAATAGAGCAAATATCTTATCATAATTAATTCCTTCCTCTTGGTTATAACCTTGAACAAATAGCCTTGCTTTATTTTATTAATAGTTCCATGTTTATTCTGCTTATTTCTGTTCATTCATTTGGTCCCAATAATTATTCTATCAACACATCGGGGGACCAGGTGCCAGACTTTGCTTCTTTAAAATTTTTGAAGCTCCTCCTGTATTGTATTGATATAATCATCATATTTAAGATCTTCTTTCACATTTTTGGGTAATTTATGACAAGAATGCTTAAAAGGCGATGAAATTTTTGGCTTGAGATCTTGTTTGGACTCTAGATTTCAAAAGAGATATCATATTTTCAAGAGGGTGAGAGGCTTTGTGCTTCAAATTTATTATTCTGAGTTGAGTTCTGCTGGGACCAGGTCCTTGGAGATTTTGACTAGAGCCTTCTTGATGTTCTTCAACTGTGGTTGGTGTCTGTAACTAAGATCCTGACTCACCATCACCTTTATAATTCTCAACTGTATTATTTTGTCCTTGACCATCATCTTCAGTTATGTCATACCTTAAAATAGGAATGAGTTCTTCTATATCAGAGTCCTCATCTCCAGCAAAATTCCTCAGCTTTTCTAACTCATCAAAGACTACATGTACACTTTCTTCCACACATAGTGTTCTTTTGTTGAAGACTCTATTTGCTTTCCTTATTGAGGAGTAGCCCACAAATGTTGATTCATAACTTTTAGAGTCAAACTTTTCTAGCTCATTATTTGAAGTTTCGAGAACAAAGCATTTGCACCCAAATGGTCCAAAATAGTTAATATTTGGCTTTTTATTGAACACAAGCTCATATGGGGTCTTGTTCAAGAGAGCTCTGATCAAACACCTATTTCTCGCATAACAGGCAGTACTAACAGCTTCGACCCAAAATCCTTTTAGAAGTCCACTGTTAATCAATATGGTCCTGGCAATCTCTATGAGAGTCTTGTTCTTTCTTTCAACAACCCCATTTTGCTGTGGAGTCCTAGAAGCAGAGAAATTATGACTAATTCCATTTTCTGCATAAAATTCTGCAACTAGGAAGTTTTCAAACTCTTGTCTATAATCAGATCTGAGTCCAGCAATTTTGCGATTTAGCTTTATCTGAATTTGCTTGGTAAATGTCACCAGAACCTCATAGGTTTCATCCTTGATTCTCAAGAACATTTTCCAAGTAACCTTGAGTATTTATCCACAATAATAAATTCATACCTCTTTTTACCTCTACTTTGGACTCTAACAGGTCCATATTCAGCAATTCAAGTAGTCTAGAGGTACTAACCTATTTTTCAACTTAAAGGAGGATCTGGTTAGTTTTTCTTTGACACAAACATCACAAACCTTATTGTTTGAAAACTGCAGCTTTGGCATACCACGGACCAGGTCCTTTGAAACCAATTTATTCAGCAAAGAAGAACTTACATGTCCCAGCCTTCTGTGCCAAAGATCAACATTTTCACCTTATGCACACAAGCAAGTTAACTCATAGTCAGCTACAAAATTCAGATCAGCCACATACATGTTCTTGCACCTTTTAGCTCTAAGAATGACTTTTCCAGACTTTAATCTTGACACAGTACATCAATCAGACAGGAAATTCACCTCATTACCTTTGTCACAGATTTGAGATACACTTAGAAGACTGTACTTGAGACTATCTACAAGATACACATCTTATATTGCATAATCAAGAGACTTTCCAGTCTTCTAACACCATGAATATATTTTTTTACCATTTCCTAATGAGACACCTCCACCATGAAGTGTCTTGAGAGAAAGAAAATAGTTAGCCCTCCTAGTCATATGCTTTGAATAGCCACTATTAATGAACCAATTTTGACTGTATTCTCTTTTTCTTACCTGCAAAATAGAGTCGCTTGTTATATTTGGGAACCCACTTGAGTTTAAGTTCCCAAAATAAAGATAAAGTTGTGATCAAATCTTTCTTAGCCCATCTAGGCAGTAGGTTCTTCTTTAAATTTCTCAAGGGTTTGGAACCCTTAGAAAAAATTTTATCTTGATGGATGTGCCTAGTGTTGTTCATTTTAGCTCTAATCCAACTTTAACAGTTCTCCTTCAAGTGTCCATCCCTTCCATAATGAGTACATAGAGGAGGTTGGTGGACCTTGATTTTAACACCATGAACAGCCTTTCCTGGAGACCTAAGAGAGTGGGTTCTATACTAATATCCAAGGCCTTTACCATTATTGACTCCCTGACAAGATAAATTAGAAAGGATTTATGAGGATGTGGTCCATTTTAGGGATTTGTTAAGATCTTCTCTTATACGGACCAGGTCCATTTCTAATTCCTCATTCTTATGGAGTTCAGTCATGATGTGCTTTTGAGAATCCTTCAATTTTTCTTCAAGTTCAATTTGAATCCTTGAGGCTTGTTTCTTACCTTCACCATCAGAATTATTTACTTTCTCTAGTTGACTCATTAAACTCAAATTTTTAGATTTCAATTTTATGGACAATTCTTCTATTTTAGATAACTGGAGAGTTAGTGCAATCAATTCAAGATCATTATTTTCTAGTTTCTCTTCTAGAGTATTTTCTCAACAGTCAATTCACACACAAAATCAATTAACATGTTTGTAAGCTTTTTTATCTTTCTATCAGAGTAGTTATCTAGATTTTTCTTAATGTCAAAAAGAGTTACCTCATTTTATACTTCATTATCTGTGTTTTCCATAAGAGTACACAAACAATCATAGGTGACATTACTATCCTCCACAACCAGCATAGACGCACCTTCAGGCTTTTTCTCTTGCCCTTGTTGCTTCTTGAGTTCATAAGTCTTTAGATTACCAATAAGTTCTTCCATAGTGAGATTCATTAGGTTTCTTGCCTTAGTAATAGCATTTAATTTTCTTTTCTAGGACTTAGGGAGAACTTCTAGACTTTTTGTTACTTGTTTATAAAAAGAAATCTCTTCTCCTAAGCAGTATAGCTCATTTGTGATTGAAGTGAATCTAGTATTCATCTCTTAGATTATTTTTCCTTCCATCATAGAAAAAGTTTCATACTGAGTAGTCAACATATCAACTTTTGAATCCTTCACATCAATTGTTCCTTCATAAGCAGTCTTTAGGAAGTCCCAAATTTCCTTAGCATTTTTGCAAGAGAAAATCCTGTTATATTCATCTGGTACTATACAACACACAAGAAATTTCTTAGCCTTGTAATTCTTCCCAAATTTCTTTCAATCTTTATCATTAAAGTTTCTCTTGGTTTTGACAACCATTCTTGTTATGTCTCCTTCTTTGACATTTCTAACTAGCATGTGAGGGTCATCAAGTATTATATCCATCAGCTCACTGTCCTCATCTATAATGAAGTCATGTATCTTGGTTTTCCACTACCCATAAGTACTACCCATTAAAGCGAGGTGCTCTAGTGGTAGATTATCTTTCTTTGAGATTAGGTCGAGCAGCCATGATCAAAAAATCACTCTAGGTGTGAACCTTTTAGAGTGTCCTTTCTCTGATACTAATTGTTGAAATGTGGGGGGTGCACCACCATTCTAGGGAACTGGTCGCTGAGACTATCATAAAGGCCATAGAATAGTAACAAACTAAAACTGGTAGGGATTAAAATAGCACAGTGATTTACGTGAAAAACTTTTTGCTCAAGAGAGAAAAATCATAGCTTGCCCTCACAAGCACTCAAATCTTACTATAATAAAAACTCATTGATACAAACTCCAAGAACTTAAGTTTAAGTTCCACTGGTTACAATAGCTCTAATACAACCATCTCTACTCACCTCAGCAGCCTCACAATCGACTAACTCTAATCGATTTAACCTTAGGTAACTCTACCTAAGCACTTTACTGCCAAGAGAAATAAATTAATCATATAATATGAGTAGTTAGATTACAAATCATGACTTGACTCAAGAATAATTAAACTTGAAGCACATGCAGATTGGAAACTTGAGCAAAGGAGTTTTCGTTGTTTCCTTGATTTACCAATTTTGCAAAAACTACTTGAATGAGAAGAATCCTTTTTTATTTATAGTAGTGTATAAATCAAGGTTGATTTTTATTATACCAAGTGTCCCAATGGGTACACTGCACTCTTGTACAGTTAGTTGCAATAGTCGACAAAACTGTATAGCAATGTGACAAATGTACCACTTCATGATGAGTTAGGGACCTAGTCCTTTAAAGATAAATTATCATCATCAAAACATAAGATAACATAATAGAGTTGAATGATTGGATAATAGTATAGGTATTGAACTTAATAATGACTTGAAAGTAGGGGTTGTTGGATAATAACGAAATCTCTGGTCCATGATTAAATAAAGGAGGACTAGATTACTGAATGAACTTATAAATGTTGAACTAGAGTTTAGACTCCACTGGGTTGAATGTGCTCTCGTAAATTAAGTACTTGAATTTAATGAATATGACTTGATAATGCTTACTTGAATAAGCCGCTTTGACCTTTGAACATGCTATAATTGATGAAACTAGTGAATAATGTCTATTTGTGATTTAGTGTGTTAAAGACTAATTGTTGTTTACATGAAATAATTAACTCGAGTTTACCAAGTCTTTGAATGGTTGTTTATTATTGCAATGCATACTTAAGAAAGGTAATCGTTGAAAGATATCGTAAGTGTTAATCATATATAATAAGGTGATATTAAAGGTGTTTTGATTGTAACTATTACTGTTTATTCTTATTGTGATTATGATTGTTGTGATGTCTATTATTATTGTGGGATGTACCGGTATTTTGACATCTTCACGGGATTAGTCGATGTGATTCATCGATTGGCTCGTATAATACGATGGTATAGTACATGGATAAGAGCTTGTCCCCTGCAGGTCATAACTAGTGGGTAATCATAAAATTCTTAGCATGTATATATAAAGTATGTATCAGCATGACAGTTCCATGAGTGGATCGGATATATGATTATTGTTATTATATTTGTTCAT
Organism: Capsicum baccatum var. pendulum; assembly: GCA_030864225.1. Classification (NCBI taxonomy): domain Eukaryota; kingdom Viridiplantae; phylum Streptophyta; class Magnoliopsida; order Solanales; family Solanaceae; genus Capsicum; species Capsicum baccatum. The sequence continues at coordinate 121,177,397 of CM061560.1, forward strand.
ATTAATTTTATGAGTGGACCGAGTTATATTATGGTTGTTGTTGTGCATTCCTTGAGTAAACAAAATTATGATGTTGCTTGGTATATTTGGATTTTTGTGTGGTTCGGTTACTTTTCATATATTTTTGGATTCTTGTTATTAGAGTCATGATTTGTTGACTTGGATATGATTAGAGTCCTCATTTGTTGACTTTGATATTTTTAGAGTCAGAGTTGTTGACTTGGTCATGGATTGTCTTCACCTTTTGCCTCTTGACTTGCACTTGAATGAAGTTGTAGAGTTACTTGAAAAGGCTTAGTGTCATAAACTTGAGGTATTTATCATAATGTGTGTTCACAGTTGTATTTTTTACAAAGTGATTATTATTGGCTTACATTTATCATTGAAGTTAATTAAGGTGTAAGTGAAATAGGTTGACTTAATAACTACTAGAGTAAAACAAGTGAGACATAGAATGGATGACATTTGATCTGAAGGCGATGAATGATCAACGGGAATAAGAATGATAATACTCTTCGTTAAAACAAGGGATAAAGATAGCATAAGAAGATGAAAGTGTTATGAATTAAATTGTTATATAAGTTGTCATGTTTTCTTTTGTGATTTTTATAATGTGTTTATGTGATTTAACCGTAGTCATTCGATGATACCTACCAGTACATATTGTTTGTACTAATACTACTCTTGATATACCCTTTTTGGGGTATAGTCGAGTTCTAGGATTAGTTGATATTTCACAGGTGACATGAATAGCGATCTCCAGTAGCTTCTACTTTTTCGATTCATGGTGAAAGTTGTGTTCAGTTTTATCATTCTTAATTTAGAAGCTCTTGTACCTATTTAGACTAGGTCCTTGGGGTAGTTTTCATTCTACATTCAATATTTGTAAAATCTATTGTAATAAGAATTGGTATTTTATTATTTATTTAAGGCTTTCGCATATCTTTTTAAAGGATGGTAAGGAGTTCTTCTAAAGATTAAAGTAGGTGTCCTCACGATCCGCTAATTTGAATCGTGGCAAGTGCCTTTTGATTTTGAACTAGTTGGATCTTGTCTCGATCCAGTTCATCACCATTAAATGAATTTCATTATTATGGAAACTTGTAAGTCGAAACATGATAACATAGCCAAATTATCTCAAATGCCAAAAATATATAAACTCCCCCACCAACCCACCCCCACCCCCAACTCATACGCACAAATAGTAATGTGAATCAAGAATTTTACAGAATCAAATGCATAGGTTTGAAATGATGACTACATTATCTGATAGGGAATTGAAAAAATATGTGAAAGCATGCATGAATTCTAGTGTTGCGGATAAGCAAAAAAAAAAAACTCAGCCTGAGTATCTGGAACAAACAGCCTCTAGAAATAGTCATTAGCTCAGCAAAAAGGACAATAGTCAACCCCATGCCAATCAGTGCCAGCTAGACCGGAGACTAAAGAAACCTTCAGCATCGAGAACTGTGCTCCATATCAGTATAACCCATATCATAGAATAAAAGACATTCAAAGCTTCACTTAAACATATTTAATCTCACAATCTTAGCCCTGTATCGAATGACAACCACAATGTCAATTATAGTTACTATCTTATAAATACCTCAATCACTCTATCATTGTACCCGTTTGAATACACCGTCAGTCTAAATACTCTATCTGGAAAAATCATTTTTCATCGTTGTTTAACCTATTAGACTGAAATGCTCAATAATAATCTTTTTATTTTTCCCCTCTCAATAATTTAAGTTTAGTTATGTATGTTTCGGACTTTAGATATGTGGGTGTAATATACCACAATTACAATAAATGATTACAATTGAAAATAAAATGAACAAAAGTGAATAAAATAAAATAATCTTCTTCTTGGTTGAGGCACGAATATCTCGCTCTCTTTAAGGAGATTCAAGCTACTGCGGAATATTATACACCGATCCTGTAGTATATCTCGTGACTTGTCCCCTCTATGATCAACAACCCATCAACGATGTACAACTCAAGCAACTCCATATTAGTTGAAGAGTCCAAAGCTCGACCATAAGAACATCTTCTCTCAACATGTATTTACTCTCTTTGAATAGTAAATATAGTTAAAGACTTATAATATTTTCTTTCTCCCAACTCTTTCTTTCATTAACATAATAACTCTCTTTTATATAGTGAATATAGTTGTAGACTTAGAATATTTTCTTTGTCTCAACTCTCTCTTTCACTACTGCACACTATAATCTTTTTCACACTTATCATATTTCCTAGTCCATATAATAACATGCAAGACCACTTCTATTTATAGGTGAGGTATTCACCCTTGTATTGAATAGGAAGAATATGGTGTAGTAAAGTGAATACATGAATGGTCTATAGGTTGCAAATGTTACAAGAGTTACATGCAACTAATGGTCATATAAGTTACAAGAACTAATAGCCATGAGAGTTACAAGAACTAATGGCCATATGAGCTACAAGAACTAATGGTCATCTTTACTGCAATTTGTACCCACTAACCCAATAAGATAATGTGGTGAGTTACAAGAATTATGACACCACTTTCTCCACTTTATGTTTATAATGTCACGCACTTTAATTTATTTTAATCATAAAATGCACCAACATTCCCCCACTCATTTTAGTATTGAAATAAAAGATTTCACCAATTTAGTTTAAGGTAAACTATTATGCATAGTGAAGGTGTGCTCTGTATTGAACCTCCACTTAGTAAAATAGTAACATTTACTCCAGAGTCAGTAGTGGTCTCAGACTTGAACTATGACTGCTTAAGGGAAATAAAGTATTACTTCCTACACACAATAGTCAAGGTGTTGACATAATCTTTAATAGCCGGCACATTACGGCAATGTGCTATCCCGATTTTTCATGAGAATTTTTTAGAATAAGCCTCATTCTCATAGGAAGCGGTCTAATTCCATATTTACATAGGTGAAATCTGTCAAAGGTGATCATGTAATTTTGACACCCCACTCATACTAGATACAAAATTTTATTAAGAGTTCTTTGACTCAACCTTCACAAATTATTATAGGAACAAAATACACCCACACCATAGGAAGGATTAAATAATAATGCATCTCACACCAAGTCATCATACGATTCGTTCTTCCCATTTAACCACCAGATTATAGGATCTCTAGTCCCCAGGTTGGGTTTCCTCATATATGACTCATGATTTTTTTATAGGCTTCATTTCTCCTCCTCGATGTGATTCAGACCCTTTATCATGCCAAAGCCTTGCTTAGTTTATCTGCAAGATTATCACATAATTTGACATAATCAATGTTAATGGTACCACTTGTCAAATATAATATCACAATATTATCTTTTATTCTCTCGGGTCTGAATTTGTTGTTGTAATAACAACTTCAAACTTTATCAATAATATTGGTGCTATCAAAATAACTCAAACTAGAGAAATCACTTTCTCAAAATAAAGTGATTAATCAATTTATTTTTTCACTAATTGATCCTAAAATAATTTGTTCAACCTCCACGTTAAAGTTAGCAAATAATAATTTTCTTTTTTGTTTCAACAAATAGTATCAAGTTTTTTTCCCTCATTTTACATCAACACAGTTTTAAGTACAACCAGCCACAACTTTTTTTATCCAAGTAAATATATCTGATTTGCTTGTGTAACCTGTTTAAGTACTTTTACATAATTCATGCCATGTGAAATAGGCATATATCTCATTTTTCTTTTATTAGGCTAGAAAACTCTCTTTTTACACCACTTTGTCATATTTGAATCAAAAGAAGTTGCATGGCTCATACAATCGACAAATATATTTCACAATTTTTCTTTTTCACCATAATGTGACATGTCAAGGAAAAGTTCATCACATTATTTAGGTATTTTTCATTTCAAGAATGAACTTTATCTCATCCAAATATTTAAGGTCAAATGGCTTCTCAATATTTTTATTCTTTCTTTGATAACATGCTAGAGCCAAATAAAAATACATCAAGTCATATACAAATTAATAATGACATATGATTTTCTCCAACAATAATTATGCAGTTATAACACTTTTTTTAACTCATTCTCAAAAGTGGAAATGTCACAATTTTGTGGTGATTTTTTCATTTCATTAGCCTCAACTATTTTGAGACCTTCAGAAAATAAATTTTCATTAAAAGTATAATTTTATTCATGAAAAAATATAGGTAACTTTTTACCTTTACTCCGCAGCAAGTAGAAAATTTTTTTACCTTTCCTCCGCTTAAGTTGAGGAGTAGAAAGATACTTTACGTGGCTATCTCTTGCCATCCATCTTTTGAGATCTCTCATCTTGATATCGGCAATTTTTTAAAACTGTAACAAAATATGAATCTCCTTAAAATTGATGGTGTAATATACCACAATTACAATAAATGATTACAGTTGAAAATAAAATGAACAAAAGTGAAGAAAATAAAATAATCTTTTTCTTGGATGAGGCGCGGATATCTCGCTCTCTTTAAGGAGATTCTAGCCCACTATGGCATAATCTGCACCGATCCAGCAGCATATCTCATGACTTGTCCCCTCTAGGATACAACAGCCCATCAATGATGTACAACTCAAGTAACTCTGAATTAGTTGAGGAGTCCAAAGCTCCACCATAAAACACCTTCTTTCAACATGTATTTAATCTCTTTGTATAGTGAATATAGTTAAAGATTTAGAATATTTTTTGTCCCAACTCTTTCTTTCACTAACATAATAACTCTCTTTTATATAGTGAATATAGTTGTAGACTTAGAATATTTTCTTTGTCTCAACTCTCTCTTTCACTATAACATACTATAATCTTTTCACACTTATTATATTTCCTAGTTCATATAATAACATGCAAGACCACCTCTATTTATGGGTGAGGTATACATCATTGTATTGAATAGGAAGAATATGGTGTAGTAAATTGAGTACATGAATGGTCTATAGGTCATAAATTTTAGAAGTGTTACATGCAACTAATGGTCATATAAGTTATAAGAAATAATATCCATGAGAGTTACATGAACTAATGGTCATATGAATTACAAGAACTAATGGTCATCTTTACTACAATTTGTACCCACTAACTCAAAAGGATAATGTGGCGAGTTACAAGAATAATGATAGCAATTTCTCCACTTTATGTTTATAATGTCATGCACTTTAATTTATTTTAATTATAAAATGCACCAATAAGATATGGAGATAAGGAGGACGCATATTAGAGTAGAAGGTTAGTCGGGTAGGCATATTGTCGTGCACTGTAGTATGGTAACTTAGGTTTAGCCATAGATATATATATCAATATTGTTGCTTATTGTATTTTGATTGTCGCACTATTTTGTGGCTACTTATTATTTTTTTCATGGTTGATTAGTTGTCATATTTTCGTCACTATTTTCCTCTTCTTTATACCTGGACTTGCTACACTAGAGATGAGGGTCTTTCAAAAATAGCCTCTCTACTTCCCGAGGTAGTGATAAGATTTGCCTGCATTTTACCCTCCCCAGACCTGACTTATTAGAATTTACGAGGTACGTTGTTGTATTTATCTATTTTTCTATTTCCATTACATTATTTTTATAACAATCACATTATCAATATTTTAATTTGATTTGGATCAATCACATTGTCTGTAAGGTGTAACTTTAATCTTAATAATGTATCTGATTGACCTAATAAAATACTTCTAAGCTTAATACACATTATCTACGAGGCAGTTTGAAGGATAATGTAACTTTGTGAATTAAATTCTTTGCTATTGTATCCCACCATTGTTGGGAAATTTGGAAGGAATGGACAGCTTGCAAGTATGGAAATCAAAGGAAAATGTACCACAAATGGAAAAACCTCTCCGCATGGAATATTCAAGTTATTGTACAGAAAATGTATCCAATAATCTATCTTTTAGGCACATGGCATAATATATGAGATACAGTTGAAACATGAAACCGGTGAGTACAAAGTCAATATGAACGGGAGCTACATCAAGAAAACTGCTAAGGCGGGAATAGAAGGCATTATCAGAGATAGTAATGGTGACTTTGTCATGGTTTTCACCTGGTCTATTTAATGCAATAGTAATATCTATACAGAAGCTCTAGCATCTAAGTATGGATTTCAACTGTGCATTGACAATCAGATAGAAAGCTAATGGTCAAGGCTCTATAAATATCTCCAATAAGCTTGTCCCTGACATCGATGATTGGGCACCATACTCAGCTTCTTCTTAAACCTAAATCATGACTCGTACATAGATTTTTACTATAGCCGCCTAAAATTATAGATCTTATCCTTAAGCTGTAATATCCTAGATGGAGAAAAGAACCGATTTAGGAATTGCCTACGTAACTCATTCCATGAAGTGATAGAGCCTCTTAGCAGTTCCCCAAGCCATAAAGATGTTTCTCCTGTAAGTGAGAAAGGAAACAACCTTAGTCTAAGTACTTCCTAATTCACCCCTAGAATGGTATACGAACTGCAGATCCTGATAAAATTTGTGAAATGCATATTTTCATCATCTACAGGAAAACCCGCAAATACACCCTTCAAATTTAAGAGCTGGATCATTGTGCTTGTTGTGTCGAATTTGATGCCTGGGGGTAAAACAGGAGAAATAATGGATCTAGGCTCTACCAGATCAACGTATCCCAGATCTTCTTCATCATCTATATATTGTTGCACATACTACTATGTTGGGATTACTTGAACACGAGCACCTCTAGCTCTATTCTGATTTCCACTAAGTGTTGCTTAGTGGTCTGCTTCTTGTCTTTGCTCAGCTAGTTCTGCCTCCCTACCTACCTATTGAGCTTCTTTCATTGCCCTCCTCTTATTTTCAGCTTGAGCTAAAAGTTCACCAGTCTTTCGATCAATAATATCTTGAACTCCTTCGAGATAAGGGGAGGTAAAACATCACGAACCCCTTTAGGATTATCATCTCTTTTCTATTCGACCATCCTACTAGGTGTTTGTAGGATCCACTCTGGATATGGATTCATTAGGAGTAAGGGATTTTTTCTACTCCGTGTGCTATGCATACATAGCGTATACCCAACTAAGAACAAAAATAAAAAATAAAGCCCAAAAATTACAACAACTTAAAATTACAATTCAACAATGTATTTCCCGACAACGGTGCCAAAATTTGGTGATGTCCAAGCTACATGTCCTCTCAAAAGATGACACGATCACATCCAAATATAGTAACCCAACAAGATTGGGATTGAATTTCAAGAGAATACGTAGAATCATGGCTCTCAACTATTGTAATCACGGGCGAAGTTAGAAAAGTAAATGGGTGGATTTGAGTATCAAAGTTGAACAAGTAGCAACTATCAACTTTGGTTATAATCAGCCCTAAGTGAACACTAGGATTGTGTTCCCCCTCACTTCTCAACTCCACAGGCTTATTGTGCTTTGTTGAACCAACCCGATACCTTGCATGTAGAATCAATAATTTATGTACCTTCTACAGTCTTTTAGACGAGCAGAAGAATTTCACGTTTTACCTTTTGAGTCTCAGGATGTCGCCTTACTAACCCTTATCTTGATCCCAGTTAACTATTACCTTTTGAGTCTCTAGTTATTAGATAAAATCTAACCATCTTACGCAAATCAAGCCTAGTGGCATGGATCGTAATTAAACTTTAAATATATTGTTTTCATTATCTTTTCCTAGTCATTACTCCTCTTTTGGAGTAAGTAGCAATAAACTAGGCAGGATCCTAACATGTGCACCTGTTAAGAAAACTATTAAAGTGAAGATAACACAATACATGCATGGGTATCGATTCAGAACCACAACACTTTCCCTACTTCGTTACTCTATCGGGGTTTTAATAACCCTAGCTAAGGGTTTTTAGCCACTCATTCTTGTGAAGTAATCAACACCATTCATGATTGAGAGCATAAGTAAAAATCCAAAATCATAACTGAATTAATCAACCAAAGTCAATACAAGAGAATTCCAAGACCAAAATCAAATCTTGGAATCAAAATATGTTTGTAAGTATCAAGAGTGTGTTACTTCTACTAAAAACAATTAAGGGGTATTTATAGTACATGAGAATACTCTAAAACTAAAGCCCGAATGAAATAGAAGAAAAAAGGGTTGATTTCTATTTGTGGTCCCTATGTGCACCCTATCCTTGGGCACATATGGTATATGCAGCCTGCAGGGTAGGTGCATGTAGTGATCGCATATGCCCAGACCAAAAAATCCTGTTGTTCAGCTCTCGGGGTTTTGGACTTCTAACATATTCTTTTCCCACACACGGTCCACAGGTGCTACATGTGGTCCGAGTTTTGACTTGGCATGTGCCAAAAGTTATTTTCTCAGCTCTTCTTTAGTTTTTGCACGTGTTTCGATCACAAACAATCCAGAAAGTGTCCCGAATATCTCTAATTTCTCCCATAAGTAGCAAAAATCACCTTTTCCATCTTTTTCATGAACTTAGAATCCAAAAAATGATTTCCTGCAAAATATACCCAAACCACATCATATTTAACAAAACAACCTCAGAAACTTGCATATTTTTCTCGTTTTAAGCATCGAAAGTACTATATTTCTATAGCGCATCAATCTTCTAGCCTGTATTGGATAAAAATTAGTGTAATTGAGGCATATTCTATAGTAAACCAGAAGTTTACTAATTTCGATACGTCTGGGACATCCTGGATCTATATTGATGAGACGAATTAGGTCCTTTCAAATGGTGAATTTTCATGTAATGCTTGTTATCAAGGCAAGTCAATTGTGAGGCCATCACCAACTAAAGTTAGGATTGATCCCCTCTCCCCCCCCCCCTCCATAGGGATATTTGTGGACCTATTCACCCACCTAGTGGTTTGATTAGATACTTTATGATCCTAATAGATGATTCTTCTAAATGATCTCATGTGTGCTTATTGTAATCTCACAATTTGGCATTTAAAAAATTATTTCCACAAATAATATGAATAAGGGCACAATTTTCTGATAATCAGATTAAGTTTATTCTCTTTGATAATGCTGTAGAACTTTTATCCCAAGTATTTAATGATTATTGCTTATCGATTGAAATAAGAGTGGAATATCTTATAGCTCATGTGCACACTCAAAATGGCCTTACAAGTCGTTAATTAAACATCTGCAATTGATGGCAAGACCATTGCTTATGAAAACTAAGTTGTCACTTCTGTTTGGGGTCATGCAATTCTGTATGCTGCAATATTTATTCATCTCAAACCGATAAATTATCAAAATATTTCTCCATTGTAATTGGTTTTGACTCAAGAGCCTAATATATCTCATTTAAGAATTTTTGGATTTGTTGTATATGTGCCTATAGCACTATCAAATCACATCAAGATAGCCCCCAAAGAAGATTAGGAATTTATGTTGGGTTGAATCGCCCTCCATTATTCACTATCTTGAACCATTAATAAGAGATATGTTCACTGCTTGATTTGCAAATTGTTGATTTGATGAGATAGTTTTTTCAAAATTAAGGAGAGAAGATAGTGACAACAACAGAGAAATTTTGGGAAAATATCCATCACTATCCCATCTTGATCCACGTACTTCTATTTGTGAGCAAGAAGTACAAAGATTATTCATCTGCAAAAAAATGAAAATCAAATGCCAGATGCATTTATAGATTTAAAAAAGATCATCAGATCACATATTCTTATAAAGAATGTCCCAATTCGAATTGATGACCCTAAAGGATCATCCACTAGTTTCATAGCTAATGAATCCAAAGCACACTTGAAGTGTGATAGACCAGTGGGTTCTAAGGATTGAAATTCTAAAAAAAGAAAAACAAATGATCAAGATGACACTACAAAAGATCCTCATATGGAAATTCAAAATTTGAGCAATGTTGATAGCCCTAAAGGAATCAATAAGCCCGAGACACCAAAAAATGAGAAACTATCCATAAATTCAAGTGATGTTGGAACTAATTTGAATTGATTTGAAATAGTAGTAGATTATGTCTTTGTATATAATATTGCAACAAAAATCATGCAAGATAATGAGGATCTTGAACCTCAATCTGTCACAGAATGTCGACAAAGAAATAATTGGCTAAAATAGCAAGAAGTAATTCAATCAGAATTGAATTCACTTGCAAACGTGAAGTTTTTGGACCTATAGCTCAAACACCTAATGGTGTTAGTATTGTTGGCTATAAATGAATCTTTGTGTGAAAAATTGAAAAAAATAAAATACAAAGGTATAAGGCACGTATTGTAGCACTACAACGCCCTGGTGTTGATTATACAGAGACATATTCACTAGTTATGAATGCAATAACATTGTGTTATCTTATTAGTTTCACTTGATAATGAGATATACATGAACATTCCTGAAAGACTTAAGATGCTGGAAGCATATAGTTCACCTCAAAAAATGTATTCAATTAGATTTCAAAGATCATTGTATTATTTGAAGCAATCTGGATGCATGCGGTATAACCATCTTAGTAAATATTTATCTAAGAAAGGTTATAAAGATAATAAAATCTGCTCATGTATTTTTATAAAGAAAATAACATCGGAGATTTTGTACTTGATGTCTATGTAGACAACATAAATCTTATTCAAACCCTAATAGATCTTCAAAAGGCAATTGATTATTTAAAGAAATAATTTGAGATGAAAGATCTTGAAAGGATAAAATTATGCCTTGGTTTGAAAATTGAGCATTTGGCAAATGGTATCTTTGTCCATCAATCTGTCTACACAAAGAATATGTTAAAAAGATTTTATATGGATGAAGTACATCCATTAAGTAATTCGATGGTTGTTCGATCACTTGATGTGAATAAGGATTCATTCCGACCTCAAGAAAAGAATGAGAAACTCCTTGGTCCTGAAGTATCATATCATAGTGCAATCGGTGCACTAATGTATCTTACAAATACTACAAGGCCTGATATAGCCTTTTCATTTAATTTGTTAGTAAGGTATAGTTCTACACCTACTAGAAAACATTGGAATGAAATCAAACACATATTACTGTACCTAAAAGGGACTATCGATATGGGCTTATTTTATTTTAAAGATTGTAGTCCTGATATTGTTGGTTATGATGATGCTATGTATTTATCTAACCCATATAAATCTCGATCTCAAACAAACTATGTTTTCATATGTGGAAGCACTACCATATCTTAGAGATCCACAAAGGAGTGTATCATAGCCACCTCATCGAATCATGTTGAGATAATAGCTATTCATAAAGCAAGTCGAGAGTGTGTGTGGTTGAGGTCTATGATACATCTCATTTGGGAAAAAATTGGTTTGAAATGTGACAAAATACCCATGATTTTATATGAAGATAATGTAGCATGCATTGCACAACTTAAGGAAGGATTCATAAAAGGAGATAGAACGAAGCACATCACGTCAAAGCTAATCTGTACACATGAGTTACGAAATAATGGTGATATTAACGGGAACATATTCATTCAAGTGTCAATGTGGCTGATTTATTCACCAAGTCCCTTCCAACTACAACTTTCAAGAAGATGGTGCACAAGATCGGGATGCAAAGGTGTAAGGATGTTCTCATTAGGGGGAATTAATACGCGTTGTACTCTTTTTCTCTTACGAGGTTTTGTTCTACTGTATATTTCTTGTATGGTTTTTAATGAGGCAACCTATATGCATATTAGTAGATATGTCTACTTTTTTTCCTTCACTAGAGATTTTCTATTTTGAGTTATTTTAGCAAGGTTTTAACGAGGCATATTATCTGTTAAACATTCAAGTGGGAGTGTTATGCTATTGACGTATATCATTTATAGTGAATGTCTATCAAGAATTAAGATAGTATCTATCAAAATCTATCAGGATTTAGTGAATATCTATCAAGCTATGAAATGTCTATATTTTGGAGAGAAACTAGGTGGAATGTCCCCATAAATAGAGAGACTTTATTTATTGAAAATCTTCCCTCAAGAGAAATAAGAATTACTCTCTTTTTTCTCTCTATTCTTCTTCTTTTTCTCTACTTTATATTTCATAATACTTGGGATCTTTTAAGCTATTTTTGAAACTTGAGTTTTTAATTATATTCTTGAAACAATACTCCACGTTCCACTTATTTGAGATTTTAGTTTTGATTTTAGAAAATATATGTTATAAATTCTTCTTTATGAATTTTGGTACTCAAATTTTGAAAATAGGTCCCATTTACATTGTTTAAGTAATCATTGTTTAGATTTTGAATTAGATATGTTTAAAAAGGAAAGATCCTAGCCATGTGCATTGATGCTGGCATAAAAGAAAATGATTGGTGACTTGAATGTATTTGCCTCTTCTATGTATAAGAGATTTGGATTTATCTCCATTTGAAAATATAGAAGTCAGAAAAAGAAAGAGTTGTAAAAGCTCTTGACTTTTTAGATATTGAGACTTGTACAAACTGCATATGGATAAGCAAACCAACAGGTTCATTACGGATACTTGTAGAAAAGATATAAGGACTTAAAGATTATGCACCTAAATCATATGATTATACCTATCTTTAATGGATAGAGATACTTTTATTTCACTAAGTAATGACCATTTCAAATATATATATTCAAAAGAATCTAAAACACTTTGTGTTTTAAGACATTTCATATTGAATTAGAAAAGCAAAAAAAGAGAAAGATGAACTTCCTCTTATCTCATAAGGATAATGAGTACAATGATAGATTATTGGTCATCACAAATTTTTAAGGACTCATGAAATAGTAGGAGTTCCTCATAAGTCATTTTAAGGAATAATAAAGTGATTTATTGTAGATTTTTATCTTTGATAGATGTAGTTGTCTTTAAATGAATATTTAATAGTCCATCTCAGACTCATCTATCTTGAGAGTAAAATTATTGTGTGCTATGAGATGATTTTATGACACGATCTATTTTGTTTGGACTATTGATAGTCGAATTTATTGTTAAGGCCTAATTTTGTTTTCATCATGAAGAATGATAAGAAGACAAGGAAACACTTGGCACAAATTGCCTTCACTTAAGCAAAAATGAGGGCAGATGAAATTCATGTCAAATATATCATACATCTCATTTGGTTATTGATCCTCACTTGCTGACACTTCAATATATAATCGTATTGAGAGTATGTATGATGTTATCTCTACAAAGTGTTTTTACTTGATTTATGTCGACTATTGTAAATGAATATGAAAATATCTTTATTGCACAATCACGTCTGATATTCGATATCCACGGGGATACATAAGGTTGAACTCATAAAGATCAAACATCATAAGTGTACGTGGTCTTATCAAGTAGTAAAGTGGCTTCAAGAAAGCCCAAGTATCGATCTCACAAGGACTTGCATTCGCCGCCTATCCAACTCTAATTCAGCAAATGAAAAAAAGTAAATAAGGAGGTTTAAAAATTGTAAACTAAAAGTAAACTAAACTAATGCAGAAAGGTAATGAATTAGGACAATTATGGATAGAAGCCCAGGGTTAAGGCTTACGACCAATCATACTACATTATTGAACTTTATTCGTTAGAGTGCTTATCTTGGTTGCTGATTTGTAGGGTTAATCGAATGATTATGGTTTCCCAACCTCTAATCCTTTACCTAAGTTGGACCTTACACCTACATCATTGAGCGGAGATGTAATAGATCACTTAAGTTCTTTACAAATATCATCCTACATATGAATCAAGTAAGGCATTTAAGTACATCCCTGTCCTAGATACTAATTTAAATTTCTTATTTTATAAAGAAACAAGAACCAAAGTTTGTTTATTCCCATGTTCTATCTCCCTATTCCCTCTCCCGAGATCACAAAGTTGGCAATTGATGTATTCTAAAGGTAGCTAATCCTTAAAATAGTTAAAACAATAAAAAATAAGCAACCAATAATGATAAGAAAATCAACCAACTTAATTCAAAATGAAAATAATCATGATCGTGGCCTTAACTCCGAAAAGGGAGTTTAGCCTCTAACGGGAATATTCATCATCCAATCCCTTAGATTAATGATACAAACCATGAAAGAAACTAAATTAAAGAGATATAAACCCTAAAATAAGTGTTGAGCATCCCCAAAACTAGTCCAAGACGTCCAAAAGATACGTAAAAATGTGATACGATATGTATATATAGCATACGGGTAAGCCAAGTCCGTCTAGGAGTCGATTTAGCATGAAACGCCTAGATGTGGAGTGGAGTGTGCGTTGCACCCTCTATTCCTATGAAATAGGGCATGCGTCGCACCCTGTATCCCCCTGTAATAGAGTATACGACGCATAATCGTATACACTCTCTGGAAGTTATCCTCCGAATTTTGGTCAGTGTTAGCCCTTCCTCCTTCCATCTCTTGTCTTATGGTGTCTTTCCATTGATTCTCAGCCTCTTTAACATCAAAATATCATCATATTCAGCTCCAAAATCATTCTACATCATCACACCACACGAATTATAAGCACAAACAACACTAAACCCATTACGATGAATCAAAAACAAGATCTTAGACTAAGTTGAATTCCATGATCTTTCACATCAAGTTCCCAGTCTTTCTTTGACTCATATGAACTTGGTACACTCCTAAAAACTTGTTCCAAATATCATAATATATTTAAAACCATAAGGAACACATAGAACTCAATAGAATCCAATAAGATAGACTAGGAAAGCGACTAAGCTAGGAAGACTAGTTTTCTCCATTGAACTCAATTGACTCCTTTAAGTACAAACTCACTTGGACTTCACTTGGAACCTTATAAACATATGATTTAACACTTTTATACACATTTATCTCATTATCAACCCATATATCATAGAATCATCCTCAAAACAAGGCTAAAAAGGCTAGAATAATGATGGTAGAATACATAAATACACCCAACATCACCACCCCATACTTAAATCCTTGTTCATCCTCGAACAACTCTTAACCATAATCATCATCAACTAAGGAGACTCTACACTTCTACTAAATGCAAGACACTCAAGCTAAAACTACAATGACTACATAGACTGTAAATTACTACACTAAGCATGTTATTTATCCAATTGAAAGCTTATGAACACTACTATAAAACATCCTAGCCACAAGAGTTGACTCACCTAGTGGAAAAATCATGTATATTTCTCAATCAAGGACATCATACAAATCTTCCACGTTCATCAAACATGTGCCCTCACAACAAGAGAGTTACCCATAATTACTCATAATAATGCAATTCATAATATAATGGGTACAATAATCAAATTACGGTTACTCTCATAAGGAATTCACAAGTTACACCATAGGCTTTCCCTTAGTGTAATGCTCCACTAATAGTCGAATGTAAAGTTTAGGATCAATTAGAACTTTTTCGAGTTGTAATGTAGCTAAGGGATGGGTAGGAACTATTTGGGAATAGTGACTAACCTCTCTAAGCGCTTTAATACACTACATTATACAATTAAAAACCAATATTCAACAAGCAAGTTACCCTTTTTCATCCTCTCTTCTCTTTTGTTTTGCCCTATCTTTTTTAGGCATTTTCACAAACACATGATAGGCATATTGCTTAGTCCTTCAAGATTCAATTTTTTTCTTTTTCTATATTCATGGGAATATTTTTAACATCATTTAAATCACATCCATCCACCACGCATCAAATATAAACATCAATAGCTCTTACCTTGGGGCATCAATTTCACTTTTTTCTTCTTTAATTTCTCAACCCCTTATTAAATTAATTTCTCAATTAAAGCACTTAGGAGCCTTTCGGATCAAATTATGGTCTATTAAAGAAGTGGATTAGCCTAAATATGAAGCAACCAAAGAAAAAAGCTAAAGGCTTAATGGGAGTTAACTAGGGAATGCACAAGGGTAGGCAAAAGAAAGTATAAAATAAGGTTATCAAAGAAATGTCTATATCATCTCCTAAACCCACATTCTTTATTTCACTTTACACGCACACCGGGAAAGTTCTAGACATCATATGCAACAAGGAATATACAAAAACTCACATCACACATGGCACATACTCAACTCATATAGGATCATTATAGACTCACAACCAAACAATAGCACAAATTCAAAATTAAGCCAACATGAAGAAGAGTCATAACTTGAGCCTAGGAGTCTCAAAAATAGTTATTTACATCAATCAACATGCTTATAAAAACAAACCCACTTGCATCATGTAATCACAAATAGCACCAACAAAAATATCTCACACAAAAAAAATTAAATTGAGCCAAAATTTAGGAATTTCTCCACCCCATACTTAAAAATCTACTTTGTCCCTAAAGTGAATTTTAAAGGTAAGAGATAGAAATACTCCATAAGGCCTCTAAGCCTAGCTGGTAGCATCTTTTGTATTTATGGGATCTGTAAAACCCCACACTTCATCTTTGCCATGCTTCAAGCTCAAGTTTATGGTACTCAGACTTCCCATTAACCTGTGACTCAATCAAAAATAAAAACTATGTGAAATAAAAACTAAAAACTAAAAAGAAAACATACCTAATTAACTTGGGTTGCCTTCCAAGCAGCGCCTGATTTAGTATCGCGGAACGACCCAACTCAACTCAACCATATTCCTTCATCTTTTTCCTCACACTTAGAGGTCATTTTCTTATCCGTTTACCCCTTTTGGGTGTGAATTCTCAAGTGCAGCAGATTTTTAACTTTAGCCTTTTCAGGCTCATCAACTTTCATCATGATAGGCTTAGGAGATAGAGTCTTAGGTTGCTCAATTAGGTAGTTTGAATAGGTCTTTTGTGGACTAGCCACTCCACACTTGTCCCCTTCAATAACATTGATCATACATAAATTTTTAACTTGGAACGTAATTGTGGGTGCTTTGTAAACATCAAACACCACCTCTTCATCCTCTACCCTTATTTTAAGCGTACCTTCTCTAATATTAATTAACGTTCCTTCGGTTGCTAAAAATGGACGCCCCAAGATGATTGGTACCTGTTCATCTGCCTTAAAATCAAGAAAAATAAAGTCAGCAGGTGTAATGAATTTACCAAATTTATGAGGACATCCTCAATTATTCCATCCGGATATATGAATGACCCGTCTGCCAGCTGTAACACCACGGTGGTCGGTCTTAGCTCTCCCAAGCCCAATATTTTAAATAGTGATAGGGGCATCAAGTTGATGCTTGCCCCTAAATCACTCAGAGCATGGACTGCTTTACTCCCTGCTTGGATTGGGATAGCAAACTTTCCCTAATCTCTCAATTTCTTGGGGATTTTTTGACTCATCACAGCGCTACACTCTTCGCTGAGTGTTATTACTCCCACATCTTGCAATTTTACCTTCTTTGCTACCATATCCCTCAAGTACTTTGCATACTTGGGCATACTCTGCAAAACATCTAAAAGAGGTAAATTAATATGAAGCTCTATGAATATGTCAAAGAACTTTTTAAATAGTGCATCCTCATTCGCTTTTATGTGCTTCTGAGGGAAGGGTAGTGGTGGTGTCTTTTCACTCTGATTCAGCAACTTTTTCTTTCAAGTACTCAAACTTCCTTGAATTTTCAGCAACTCTGGCATTTACCTGTTGGGTCACCATATCAGCGTCTACCTCCTTTGTTGCCTTGAGAGATTCTCTTTGAAGCTCCTTACCGCTCCTCAAGGTAATTGCCATGACTTACTTTGGATTTTCTGTGTCAGCTGGCAAACCACCATGTGGCCTAGGATTTACTGTTTACTAATTTTTCCTTGTGTGCAACTCTAAAATTCTTGTGGCTTCTTGTAAATTTTTGAAGTCTACAGCAAATTGTGACTGATTAGTTAAGATTTGTTTTATCATCTCTTCCATGTTGTTGCTTAAAGGATTTGTTGGGCCTGTGGATGTGGAGTATTTCATGGTTGATATGGTGGGTGAGTTTGCCACTTTATGTTCTAGGCATGATCATAATTTGGCCTTTGAGCATTACCTATATACATCACAGATTATGGATTTGAAGCACACATGGACGTTACATGACCACTATTTTTGCATACCTCATACCAACCTGTAGCTTGTTGGATGGCATTGATTGTTGCTACAAGTTGTGTTGCTCCCAACTTCATGTTACTGAACTGAGTGTTGATCAAATTATGTAATGTAGAAACCTGTGCTGGTAAGGCTGTGAATTGGTCCACCTCCAATACGCCCATAATTCTTTTCGTGCCACTTCTAGAATTTGAATGTCACTCTGGATTTTCTTGCGCTATGCGGTTCAATAATGTGTACAACTCATTATAAGTCAACTCCAACACCAAAAATTTGACAGCGCACACACAAGTGTACGTGGTCTTATCAAGTAGTAAAGTGGCTTCAAGAAAGCCCAAGTATTGATCTCACAAGGACTTGCATTTTCCGCCTATCCAACTCTAATTCAACAAATGAGAAAAAGTAAATAAGGAGGTTTAAAAATTGTAAACTAAAAGTAAACTAAACTAATGCAGTAAGGTAATGACTTAGGATAATCTATGGATAGAAGCCCAGGGTTAAGGCTTACGATCAATCATACTACGTTATTGAACTTCATTCGTTAGAGTGCTTATCTTGATTGTTGATTCGTAGGGTTAATCGAATGATTATGATTTTCCAACCTCTAATCCTTTACCTAAGTTGGACCTTACACCTACTTCATTGAGCGGGGATGTAATAGATCACTTAAGTTCTTTACAAATATCATCCTACATATGAATCAAGTAAGGCATGTAAGTACATCCATGTCCTAGATACTAATTTAAATTTCTTATTTTGTAAAGAAACAAGAACCAAAAGTTTGTTTATTCCCATGTTCTATCCTCCTATTCCCTCTCCCGAGATCACAAAGTTGATAATTGATGTATTCTAAAGGTAGTTAATCCTTAAAATAGTTAAAACAATAAAAAATAAGCAACCAATAATGATAAGCAAATCAACAAACTTAATTCAAAATAAAAGTAATCATGATCGTGGCCTTAACTCCGGAAAGGGAGTTTAGCCTCTAATGGGAATGTTCATCATCCAATTCCTTAGATTAATGATACAAACCATGAAAGAAACTAGAGTAAAGAGATATAAACCCTAAAAGAAGTGTTGAGTATCCCCAAAACTAGTCCAAGACGTCCAAAAGATATGTAAAAATGTGATATGACATGTATATATAGCATAAGGGTAAGCCAAGTCCGTCTAGGAGTCGGTTTAGAATGAAATGCCCAGGTGTGGAGTGGAGTGTGCATTGCACCCTCTATTCCTATGGAATGGGGCGTGCGTCGCACCCTGTATCCCCCTGGAATAGAGCATGCGGCGCATGCTAATCGCATGCACTCTCTGAAAATTGTCCTCCGAATTTTGGTAAGTGTTGGCCTTTCCTCCTTCCATCCCTTGTCTTGTGGTTTCTTCCATTGATTTTTCAGACTCTTTAACATCAAAATATCATCATATTCAGCTCCAAAAGCATTCTACATCATTACACCACATGAATTAGAAGCACAAACAACACTAAACCTATTACGATGAATCAAAAACAAGAGCTTAGACTAGGTTGAATTCCATGATCTTTCACTTAAAGTTCCCACTCTTTCTTCGACTCATATGAACTTTGTACACTCCAAACATCTTGTTCCACACATCATAACACATTTAAAACTATAAGGAACACATAGAACTCAATAGAATCCAACAAGATAGACTAGGAAAGTGACTAGCTCAAGCTAGGAAGACTAGTTTTCTCCATTGAACTCTAATTGACTCTTTTAAGTACAAACTCACTTGGACTTCACTTGGAACCTTATAAACACATGCTTTAACACTTTTATACACATTTATCTCATTATCAACTCATATAGCATAGAATCATCCTCAAAACAAGGCTAAAAAGGCTAGAATAGTGATGCTAGAATGCATAAATACACCCAACATCAGAAGCTTATCGAAAGCTAAAGAAATCATTTTTCTCACTACAGTCACAAGGTAGGATTATACACGAGATACATGAACGGAAGTACTTGACTTACAATGAGTAGGACCGTCATGATTCTTGTATAATATTTATGTTTACTCATTAGAATTTAACCAAGTGTGACCCACACATTACTAATTGATTTTATATTTATATATATTAAATTATATAATTATTATATATATTATTTGGTGAAAATATTTGAGAATATTTCTAGATGAGGTCAGACTCTTAGATGACTTATTTATTGATGGGAAAGGATACTAACAGTGGATTCCAAGACTGGCTGATTATATAAACCTGTGTTTTCATTACACCAGACTACTACCAACTACCATATACAGTCTTGAAACTCCCACTATTGTTTCTCTTCCTTTTTGGTGTTTCATTCTTCTTTTTGGTGTTTCATGCATACGGAATTACACGTTTTCTGCACTTGATTTATTATGACTAGAGGTAATCCTAAATTTAGACACATTTATGTATATTTTTATTTATATGCATATGTATTTCAGTATTTTAAAGTCTTTTAACACACTAGTGTCATGGATATGAAGTAATTAAACTTGCAAAAATATTTATGAATTCCACTCTGCCTTGACTAGCGATCCTAAAATTGGATATGAAGTAACTAAACTTGCAAAAATATTTATGAATTCCACTCTGCCTTTACTAGCGATCCTAAAATTGACTATATGTGCACTTCGACAATGAACCCAACAAGATGCACATATATAAGAATTAGGATATAAGATGCTGACTTAGACTTTATATTCACTTCCAATTGCCTTATTAATCAAGTCTCTGTAATATCTGTTAATGCTCTTGTTGGAGAAGCTTCCGTCATTTTATGGCCAATATATGAAATCTAGTTGAGTGTTGGTTGTTGCTAAGGTAATTTCTGGGATGTGATTGGTATCTGTTGAAGAAGTCAATCTTAGTGCTTCCATTCACCATCGGCGAATTCATAGATTTTCCAACTTCTGCAATCCAGCAACAAATTTCGTACATGTTGCTACTTGCTACAGTTAAACACGGCAATTGAAATGCACATACTGGAACGGAATTCATTACTGGCTTGATTAATGTGCCCGCCATACGGAAGCATCTTGTCTTGTCAGCTCTGAATATTGCCTTAATATTTACTGAGAGGTAAAAGAATAGGATTTGCCCTTCTAAACATGCCCAGCCCATGCATGTCTCAAGGTTTGTCCATGCATTTTTATATATAACTGAATCCTTGATAAAGACATGCTTACTATGATCAGCCACAACACACAGTTCTTCAAAAATTTGGAAAACGTTCTTCACTTCTATTTCATCCACTTGAGCGGAGAGCAATATATTATCAACAACATAGCTAATGTGATAACACTGGTTGTCCTTTGCCAGCCTTTGATTGGTTAATGACGAAAATTTCAGCTTTTTGCCTGGGTACTTGAAATTTTTTCCATGCTTAGAAAGCAGATCCTCCTTGTCATGATCATCATTACCCACTGCGATCTTGTGAATCTGAATGATCATTTGCAACTGTTCAGTTGACCCAAACAAGGTGAGACTAGTAATAAAATCCTAACAAATCCATCATACGCTTTATGTATATGTTAAGTATCCCACATCAAAAAAGGGACGGGTAATTGGTCTCCTTATATGGACTTGAACAGTCCTCCCCTCATGAGCTATCTTTTGAGGATGAGTTAGGCTCAAGGTTCATTTCTTTATCATGGTATCAAAGTCAGGCCCACCCAATTCATTGTTTCCGATGTTGGGCCCCCCCGTCTTATATTGTCCACGCTCCAGATGTCCAGACCTGAGCGTGCGGGGGTGTTGGAGTACCACATCGGTGACCCAAAATCCATTTCTTTATCATGGTATCAGAGCAGGCCCATCCCAAATCTTTGTTCACCGATGTTGGGCTACCATGTTATATTGTCCACGCTCCAAATCTTTGTTCACCATGGTATCAGAGCAGGCCCATCCCAAATCTTTGTTCACCGATGTTGGGCTCCCATGTTATATTGTCCACGCTCCAAATCTTTGTTCACCGATGTTGGGCTCCCATATTATATTATTCACGCTCCAAATCTTTGTTCACCAATGTTGGGCTCCCATATTATATTATTCACGCTCCAATTAATGAGGCCTGTGAGACCTGGACATATTATACTGTTCACGCTCCAATTAATGAGGCCTGTGAGGCCTGGACGTGCGGGGGAGTGTTAAGTATCCCATATCCGAAATCTTTGTTCACCGATGTTGAGCTCTCATATTATATTGTCCACGCTCCAGTTAATGAGGTCTGGGCATGCGGGGGAGTGTTAAGTATCCCACATCGAAAAATTTTGATCACCGATGTTGGGCCCCCATATTATATTGTCCACGCAGTGTTAAGTATCCCACATCGGGAATCTTTGATCACCAATGTTGGACTCCCATATTATATTGTCCACGCTCCAGTTAATAAGGCCTGGGCGTGCGGGGGAGTGTTAACTATCCCACATCGGAAAAGGAAATCTTTGATCACCGATGTTGGCCCCATATTATATTGTCCACGCTGTGTTAAGTATCCCACATTGGAAATCTTTGATCACCGATGTTGGGCTCCCATATTATATTGTCCACGCTCCAGTTAATGAGGCCTGGGCGTGCGGGAGAGTGTTAACTATCCCACATCGGAAAAGGGATGGGTAATTGATCTCCTTAGATGGACTTGGACAATCCTATCCTCATTTGGACAATCCTATCCTCATGAGCTAGCTTTTGAGGTTGAGTTGGACCCAAGATTCATTCTTTACCGTGCCCAAGATTCATTCTTTACGGTATAACACATTGAGTAGGACTTGGACAATCCTATCCTCATGAGCTAGCTTTTGAGGTTGGGTCTGGTTGAGTTAGACCCAAGATTCATTCTTTACGGTGCCTGAGATTCATTCTTTACAGTATAACACATTGAATAGTTAAAAGAGAACTTTTTCCCCTTTTTCTTTTGCAACTGAAGGATTACTTCTTGGAAAATAATGGTGGTATCAGAACCCTGTTTCACGGAAGCAGCTTGCTTGTCATGGGACTGATGATATCCTTCAACTATTCTCTTAGTATGTTTAAGACTCTGCTGCTGTTTTATTTCTTGAAGAATAGAATACAAGCTGTTTCGGCATGCCTCCAGTTTTCTTTTAAGAAAAAAGGAGAATATTTGGATAGCTTCCTAACCACTAGCCAGTAGCCAATACATCTCCAGGCTTTCTCATCCCATTTTGTTCAGAGCTATGTTAACTTCAGGTTCTGAAATTGGAGATCATTATATCCTGGAAAATCCAGGAGCAGAAAAAAATCCATCCCTGAG
Organism: Capsicum baccatum var. pendulum; assembly: GCA_030864225.1. Classification (NCBI taxonomy): domain Eukaryota; kingdom Viridiplantae; phylum Streptophyta; class Magnoliopsida; order Solanales; family Solanaceae; genus Capsicum; species Capsicum baccatum. The sequence goes on from CM061560.1 coordinate 121,200,643, forward strand.
CTATCTGTATTTGGCTGCTACGAATATAGGTTGAGAAAACGTTCACTCGTAAAGCCTTTTAGCTCACCAATTATCGCGTGATCCCAGCAAACTGCTCTCCTGTCTGAAAAGATTAAAAAAAAAATCACTATCTTTCAACAATACTACTATCCTTGTAGGATGTCAATATCAGACACCAAAAAAGAAGGAAAAGAAAAGGGAGGGAGAAATTGGATGGTGAAATAAATTCTTGGTCCATGTTTGGAAATAAATAGAAGGCTATTAAATTTTTCAAACCTTCATATGGCTAATGGATTTGATCATGTATTACATTTCTGGATGAGGTAATTTCTTGCAACACTAAGTTTTCTCACAATTCGGAAGAAGGGCAGGGATTAATCGAGCTACAATCTTTGCAATCATACACCCCCTTCTTAGCTACTGCAGAAAGAGTTTAACAAGGAGGTAATAATCAAGCTACAGATAATGATAGCTTTGATAACCGTCTTTCCAACTCAAGCATTAAGCTACAGGATGTGATAATAGAAAACATTTTTTCGGCTAATGGAAAAACAATCCTTCTTTTTACCCTGCCTGACACTATCCATCCCCAAATAGTAAATGTCACAATTTCACTTATCAAGAATGAAAAGTAGGAGTTTCATTACGTCATTAGCTTAAAAGATTAGAATGAACAATAGCTTGAAATAATGAATTAAGATCCATAACTAAATTTCAAAAATATAACCTAAAAGTTGGTAAGCATAACAAGAACTAATGCAGAAGAAGCAATAATTGCATTTAGCAGGATACCACCAAATATTCAGATAATATGATCCTATAATGATCCAAGCAGCAGTGCAGAAGCTAGATGTTCAAATGCAATTCACAATACCTCAGCAGAACAGAGGAGTGGCTTAAGTTGTTCCCCTGGCCTTAGGATTGCAACACAACTCCTGTCCTCCTAATCATAGGAACATCTTTTGCAGGGCCAAACCTTTTTGTTGTCTATGTAGCTTTGGCGACTTATCAACCAGATTTTCTTATATTGTACTGTAAACATCAGAATCAAATTTAACTATTTCCATGTGTCCTGTTAAGTGAATCAAACATTCATAAATCTGATCAGACTGAGGATGTGTCTTGTCTCTAACAATAAACTCAAAAAGATTTCCATTTACTTCAATGGAGCTGCAACCAGGTGCTTTCTCTAATCCTCTTTCACCCATCATCTTCCTCACATCACGTGCCCTATGTTGCATACTTGCTTCAACATACATGTTGGCAAGTAATACATAAGTTCCACTATCATCAGGATCCAATTCAAGAAGTTTCAGAGCTGCCTTTTCCCCTATCTCAATGTTCCCATGAGCTCGACAAGCGAAGAACAATGCTCCCCATACTGAAGCATCAGCATCCATTGGCACACAGTGGATAAGCTCATAAGCTTCTTCCAGGAGCCCTGCTCTGCCCAAAAGGTCCACCATGCAAGAGTAATGTTTAGATTTAGGGGGAATTTTGAATTTTGTGCTCATTTGAGCAAAAAGATTTCGCCCCTCTTCAATCAAACCTCCATGACAACAAGCTGACAAGACCCCAAGAAATGTGACATCATCTGGTCTCAGGCCACTGTCAACCATCTTTGAAAAATATGATAGAGCATCATGTCCATTTCCATGATGCGCTAAGGCACCAATTGCAGCTGTCCAAGTCAATGAGTTTCTGACAGGCATCTCATGAAAAACCTGAAGCGTCTTTTCAATGTTACCACATTTGGCATACATATCAACAAGTGCAGTTCCCAGAGACACTGTTAAACAAAGCTTATGTTTTTTGATGTAGTGGTGAATCCAAATTCCAATATCAAGTGCTCCAAGTTGTGCACAAGCTGATAGACAACTAACCATTGTCACTTCATCAGGTTTTATATTCATGGTTTGCATTTCTTGAAACAAAATCAGTGCCTCTTTACCACGCTTAGCTTGGGCATAACCTCCAATCAAGGCATTCCACTGTACAATAGCTTTCTCCGGCATCTCATTAAAAAGTCTTCTCGCTTCATCCAAACGCCCAAATTTAGCAAACCCACTAATCATTGTAGTCCAACTTACCACAGTCCTCTCATCCATCCTATCAAACAAAGCCTTTGCTTCATTTAGACTCCCATTCTTCATATACATGTCTATGAGCGCATTGCAAAGTGGTACGCTAAGATATAAACGCTTGTCCATAAAGTCACTATGCAACTTCCTCCCAAGCTCCAAATTCTCGAGCTGAGCACACGCCCCTACCATGCCAATAATAGTAACTTCGTCAGGCTCCACAGATTCCATTTTCATCTTCTCAAATACCATCAATGCTTCCTTCGGTCTCCCGCTCCTAACATAACCATTAATCAATGAATTCCAAGAAACAAAATCCCTCACAGAATTATCATCAAACACCTTATATGCATCCTCCAAGAATCCACATGAGACCAAAAAATGAATGACAGCATTATGCACAAACAAATCTTGATCATAACCAATCCTCAAAACATGCACAAGAATCTCTTGACCCATATAATACAATTCCAATCTTGAACATATCTTAAATAACAAAGGAAAAGTATGATTATCAGGCTTCAAAAAACTACTACATTCTTCATTATCTTTTGTCATAAGCATCTTTTTGTACAAAAAGATTGCATCTTTTGGGTTTTCACTTTCAGTACAACCCCTTATAGTCAGATTCCAAGAAAATGTATTTGGGTTTTCCATATAATACAATAGCTTTTTACAATAATCTAGATTACCCTTTTCTGAGAGTGCACAAAAGGCTATTAAACGACTTGAAGCAAACCCATTTGAGGATATACCAGTGACAATCATTTGTGATTGGATTTGTTTGAGTTGAGTCATGTACTTGCATTTGGTTTCCAAAAGAGAAAGTAATGGATTAATTTGGACAAAAATATGATTTGTCCTCCATTTTAATTGGGATTTATCAAGTTTGGTATTGTAGTGGGGTAGTTTAGAAAAATATTTTAGTCTACAATAACGGTGTAGTGATGGGGAAATAATATTCATCCTGGAAATGATATGACTTAACCATACGCAGCTGTTGGTGACACAATAATGGAAAGCGAAGATACACCCAAAAAGGTTTAAGGAAAATGGTACTCTTTAGTATTTTTCCACTGTTTTGTCTTGACTGGAAAGTCCATCTCAGTTGTTTTCTTTATATTGACTTGTCAAAATTGTATACTATAAAATAAAAAATAAAAATAAATTGACTAAAGGGACGACCCGGTTCATACCTACTCCATAGGTGTCGGGGAGGGGGGACCACTCCGGGCCTGACCTACGCGCCCTCACCCAGCTTCGCTGGAGGGGCGTTTCGAACCCCCAACCCTGACACACCATGCTTTTAAATTAGCAGCCTAGTGATCCTCTATTGGTTAATATATTGAATAGATATTAATTTTGTATCTTTGTTTCTGTGCATAAACATGACGAGATGAGTCCAATTGGACTCTATACCCTGCATCTCTTTGGGACTAAGTTCCAAAAGCCTCAATCAAAGTCCAAAATGGACATAAAGAAACAAGATTGTATACAAAGAAATACAACAAATATACATAGCATATAGGTGGTATACGAGAAAAGGAGAGCTAATTTTCAGCTGGAGGATCAAAGAAGGTGTATATGACTGATTTTCAGCCATGTATACAACAAGTATACACAAAAATGCAAGGATAAAGGGAGATGATATATATTGGATATAACAACAACAATAAACCCAGAAAATTCCCACATCGTGGGGTCTGGGATGATATACATTGGATATACAGCTGGAGAAAGGCTGAAAAAAAGTCCATTAAAATGGGCCCAAAGCTGGACAAAATTGAAAATGGGTTAAAAAGGGGCCCAAGCCTCATCTTTTTCCTTTATTTTCTTGCAATTAATTTGATCATTTGTTTGTAGTTTGACTTAACTTATCTAGATGAATCCTTGGGAAGTAAATTTAAGTTAAATTATTTATTTTATTTTAATTTTTTTTTAATTCCTCTATTTTTGCAAACATAAACTTTTAGAATAATTTAAGAATTTATTTATATCATTTCATTGTTATTAATAGCTTAAGATCCACGTTTAAGAAGTTGGGTTAATTATTTAGCCCAAAGTCTTAATTCAGATAAAATTGTTAAGTTGAAATTACTTTGAAACGTTGATGTTTAATTTATTTTACCACTTAAAATATTTTTGAATAAATTCAAGATTCTAAAACAAGTTCAAGATTCTTACAACTTAAGAAATATTTTTTCAAGTTTAACCAAATAAGTTAAATCCGTTGGGAACCACACTTTGTGGATTTTCGAAAGTGCCTAACACCTTTTTTCAAATTTACTTGAATCCTTACCTAGACTCTAGTTAATTTTAAAAGTTTTTTCTTTCAAAATTGTCTTTTCTATATGGTTTCTTAATTTTTCTAAAATTAAGTGGTGACTCTAAATTATTTTTCTAAATAAAATCATATAGACTTCTTTTCTTATTTTAGCCACGAAGTTATGGAACGTTTTTTACTTTTCAAAAACGGATCGTAACAGAATGGAGACTCCGCTGGGGATTCATCTAGGTTCTAACCTTAAGGATTTCATGTGTTTAGCTAATGTTTATATTAATTGTTACTTTTGCAATTATGTGTTTAAATTTTTGCAATTATTTATTGTTGCATTTTATGGCATACTTCCACATTTTTATTACTACCTCTGTCCCATGTTATGTATCACCATTTGATCGGGCACGGAGTTTATAAAATAAGTGATGACTTTGTAAAGTTTACAAAATTGGGCCTCTTAATGTTTACTTTTTAGTTGTCTTTTCTTAATAAGTTAAATCCACTAAGGATAAAATGGGAATGATGTCATTAAATAATTACCAAATAAGGAAAGGTGACATTCTTTTTGGGACGAATCAAAAAGGAAATGGCGACACATAAAATGGAACGGAGGGAGTATTAAACCGTTTTAGGGTTTCGTGGATGTCCCGACCCCCTATTGTTCAATTTCAAATAAAGTGTTGGAAATACAACGGTTTATTGACACGTTAGGCGTTCAATGGTTGTTTGTATTTTCAAACTTGAGTTGTCCACTTAGGGACCTAGTCAAAACCCACTCTAGATACTTAGGATAGAGCAAAACCAAAACCTTGTTTAGGCATGAGTCAAGGATGGCCCAATACCTGAGGAGGTATTAGGCCTATTAGAAACCTACCTTGCATCTATTGACCACGAGTTATAGCAGACGATCAATCCTTATATATTAAATTGAAGGATGTAATGCCGGATTGTACGAACCATTGTCTCTTGGATTTGAGGGTTTTATTTAGATAGTTTCTTTTAATCAAAAGAAGATCTTCATTGGAAGAATATTCAGGTGTTTCAAGAAGTTCAAGATCGAAGGACTTCAAAGGAGGCTTAGTTTAGATTTTCTCCCCTGTGTTAGACTGATATCATGAATTTTTCCTTTCCTTCATTTTGTATCCCCATTCGATTTATTTATGAAGTTTATATAATATTTTAGGGGCAATGGAATGTCTTACAAACGAAATGTATATCCTTCAAACATTAGGCTTACCTTTGGCTTGAAAGGTCTCATGTATGCTAGTTAGCATTAAAAATAATTTATGTGATAAAGTGTTCCACCCTACTCCTCTCTCCGACGAACCCATCGCTATCGCCACCCTCAGCTGGTGAGAACCCAATCAGCAAATCGGCACCGCCCCTCCATCGCATGCATCCGTCACCGCCATCTGCAACCACGTTTCGATCGAAGAACTCCATCGCCGCTTCCGTAGAACTAGTCGTCGTCCCTTTCATTTTTGACGAAAGCAGTTAGCAAACACCGACCAAGCACCGCCCTTTACTCCTTCCTCCTCTCTCTGACGATGCTCTGTCTATCGGATCTCCACCCAAATACTTTACCTCCTCACCATCGCCACAACAACAAATAGTGAACTAGCCACCGTCACTGGTCCTCGCCACCGTTGCTGCATCTCAGCCACCAACCTCCGTCGCCGCCAACAGCAACAACTCCAACAAGAAGCCGCCACCCCCCTCAACACTTTTGCTGGCCAAATAATCACCACAATAACCTTCAAGGACTGCCAACGCTATTCTCGAGAATACTATTTCAGTGACACTATTCCAGCGACCAATTTCTACCACAAATTATCAGAATCCAGCAACTCAACCAAGTATAAGGACACAACTCAGCTTTGATCAGGTGCACTCGATCCATCTTTTCAAGTTGTGTATAGCTTTCTTGATTTTTAGGGGCTGCTACCGATAGTGTTCTGTATTATTCTTGTTGTGATTCCTGTTTCGTAGCGTCTTGGCTGATTATCTGGTTGTGGGTATCGAATTTCTTGTTGATTAATTACTTTGTAATAGTGTTGTACGTGTGAATCTCTTTATTGTTCTTAGTAGTTTTGGAGTGTGTTACCTTGTCTGATTACTGTTACTTGATTTACTAGAATATTCATTAAGTGTGGTAGTATTAGTTCCCGCTATTGAGTATTGTGTACCAAAATTTGTGTATCCCCCTTTGTTATTTTTCTTCCCTTTTTTTTCTTTTCTTTGTTGCATAGTGGTTGTGATTGACGAGGGTAGACTAGGGGCAGGTCATAGGTCGAGGTCGGGGTCGGGGTCGGGGTCAGGAATTATTGGGTCGGGGTTTGGGTCGGATCTAGGATCGATTTTGGGGTCAGGGGCTCAGGGTAGTAAAGTTAGGCGAGATAAGAGAGTTTCTAGGTTGCGAGTTAGGTCTTGGAACATTAGTACTTTGCAGGGTAAGTCTATAAAGCTGGTGAAAATTCTTAGAAATAGGAGGGTTAGTGTAGCGTGTGTCCAGGAAACTAAATGGGTAGGCACTAAAGCGAGAGATGTGGATGGATATAAGTTATGGTACTCGGGTAGCGTGAGACATAGAAATGGGGTAGGTATCTTAGTAGATGAAGATCTTAGGGAGCAGGTGGTAGAGGTAAAGAGAGTTAGTGATAGACTGATGTCTATTAAGTTAGTCATGGGAGGGTATATAGTGAACGTAATTAGTGCCTATGCCCTGCAAGTAGGTTTGGACAAAGAGGAGAAGAAGGAATTTTGGGAGGTTTTAGATGAGGTGGAGAGGAACATCCCGAGCACTAAGAAGCTTTTCGTAGAAGGGTATTTCAATGGGCATATTAGGTCTTTGTTGAGAGGGTATGATGATGTGCATGGCGGTTTTGGTTTTGGTAAGTGGAATGAAGGAGGAACTTCTCAGATGGATTTTTCTAGGGCTTTTAGGTTGTGGATAGCAAATTCGAGCTTTTCAAAGAAGGAGGATCACCTTATTACATTTCATAGTTCAGTGGCCAAGACTCAGATAGACTTTTTGCTTCTTAGAAAAGGGGATAAAGTGTTATGTAAAGACTGTAAATTCATACCTAACGAGAATCTCTCAACTCAACATAGGTTGTTGGTGATGGACTTGATTATTAATAAGGGCAAAAAGAAGAGAAGTAGGGAGGCGCGACCCAGGATTAAGTGGGAAAGCCTGACTTTGGCTAGTGTTTTGGAGATAGAAGAGAAGTTGGAGAGTAGGGGGGCTTGGGAGAGTAGGAGGGTGGATAATATGTGGGAGATGACTTCCAATTGCATTAGGGAGACCGCTAGAGAGGTGTTAGGTGTCTCGAGAGGTCGATCTAGCAAACATCGAGGAGACTGGTGGTGAAACGAAGAGGTCAAGAGAAAGGTGGAGTCTAAGAAGGTGGCTTATGCTAAGTTGGTTGGGAGAAAGGATGATGAGGAAAGACAGAAGAATAAGGATGAGTATAAGGTTGCTAGAAGAGAGGCTAGTTTAGTGGTTACGGCAGCTAAGACTGCAGCTTTTGAGAGTTTGTATGTGGCTTTAGAGGAGAAAGACAGAGATAAGAAGTTGTATAGGATGGACAAGGTTAGGGGGCGGAGGGCTCGTGACCTTGACCAAGTGAAATGCATCAAAGGAGAGGATGGCACAGTGTTGGTTGAGGATGCCCTCATTAGGGAGAGGTGGCAATCCTATTTTTATAAACTTTTAAACGACGAGGAGAACAAAGGTTCTGTGTTGTGAGACTTAGAGATATCCGAGAAGGGTCGCGATTATAGTTATTATAGGCGTATCGAGGTTGAGGAGGTCAAGGGAGCTATTCACAGGATGCGGCGGCGTAGGGCTACGGGGCCAGACGAGATTCCAGTAGACTTTTAGAAGAGCACTAGAGGGGCAGGTTTGGAATGGTTGACAAGGCTATTTAATATTATTTTTAGAGCTGCTAAGATGCCTGAAGCATGGAGGTGGAGCACGATGATTCCAGCGTATAAGAACAAGGGAGACATTCAGAGTTGTAACAACTATAGAGGTATTAAGTTGTTGAGTCATACTATGAAGGTTTGGGAAAGGGTGGTAGAGTTGAGGATGAGGAGGATCGTGACGATCTCCAAGAATCAGTTCGGTTTCATGCCTGGTCACTCGACCACTGAGGCCATTCACCTTGTGAGAAGATTAGTGGAGCAGTTTTGAGAGAGGAAGAAGAACTTGCACATGGTGTTTATTGATCTAGAGAAATCATATGACAAAGTTCCCAGGGAGATTCTGTGGAGGTCCTTGGAGGCTAGAGGGGTGCCCGTGGCATATATTAGGTTGATTTAGGATATGTATGATGGTGTGAAGACTCGTGTGAGGACGGTATGTGGAGATTCAGAGTACTTCACAGTTTTGATAGGGTTGCACCAGGGATCGACTCTTAGACCATTTCTATTTGCCTTGGTGATGGATATTTTGACGCGACATATTCAAGGAGAGGTTCCTTGGTGTATGTTATTTACAGATGATGTGGTTCTGATTGATGAGACTCGGGATGGATTTAATGATAATTTGGAGGTTTGGAGACAGACACTTGAATCTAAAGATTTTTGGTTAAGTAGAATAAAGATGGAGTACTTGAAGTGTAAGTTCAGTAATATGTCGCAAGAAGATGGAGTGGTTCTGAAGCTAGACTCTCAGGCCATCCAGAAGAGGGAGAGTTTCAAGTGTTTGGGGTCTATAATTCAGGGTGGTTGAAGTGGAGGCTGTTTTGGAAGTCCTTTTTGATAAGAAAGTGCCCCCAAAGCTTAAAGGTAAGTTCTACAGAGTGGTAGTCCGGACGGCTATGCTGTATAGAGCGGAGTGTTGGCCAGTTAAGAACTCCCACATCTAAAAGGTGAAGGTGTCGGAGATGCGAATGTTGCGATGGATGTGTGAACATACCAGGAAAGATAGGGTGAGAAATGAGATTATTCAGGAGAAAGTGGGAGTTGCCTCGGTGGAGGATAAGTTGCGAGAAGTGAGGCTATGTTGGTTCGGGCATATAATGAGGAGGGGCTCTAATGCTCCAGTGCAAAGGTGTGAGACTCTGGCTATAGATGGTTTAGAAGGGCTAGAGATAGATCGAAGAAATATTTAAGGGAGGTGATTAGGCATGATATGGAGCAATTACAGCTTATAGAGGACATGACCCTTGATAGGAAGGAGTGGAGGATGCGAATTAGGGTAGAGGGTTAGGGGTTGGGAGCGCGGCGGTAGTAATAGAGGAGTGCTCTTTTGGGTCTGGAGTTTCTGGTTTATAGTGTTGGAGCTGTAGCTTTTGGGGTTAGTGGTGTTGGCCTTTTTGCATCCCATACTAGTTTATTATGCACTTATCTTTTGTGTTTGTTATACTGTTTGTTTGTATTGTGTACCATACTAGTTTTTGTCCGCTTACTTTTTGTATTTGTTATATTGTTATTGGTCCTAAGTTAGGGGTTTATCGGAAACAGCCTCTCTACTTCTCTTGAGGTAGTGGTATGTCTGCATACACTCTACCCTCCCCAAACCCCACTAGGTGGGAATACACTAGGTATGTTGTTGCTATTGTTGTATCTATATTTGCTTGATTTGTGTGTTTAAATAACATACGTTTTACTTTAAACAAGACTAGTCTATTATTCTATCTCTAAGTCTTAAAACGTTGTTAGGCATATAAGACTCAAAATTTGAATCCTTCTAAAATACCCTTAAAAGTTCATCGACAAAATCACTTCCAAATCACCTAAATTTTATTCAAAAATCAGTAGGTCTATCCAATTCACATTAATCATGTTGTTTTTACAAATCGCTTTTTCTTGTACTTAATTATAGTTAGAGCTGTCCAAATATCCTATTAATGAAAAAGATTATGTTGTTTTCAAAATAGCTTTCCAAATATGCCATTTAGAATGTTTGTTCATAAACATTCGATTTCTTCAAATCACTTAGTTCATTCTGTTTTCCTCATTAAATGCAAAATTCCTCAAATGATCAAAGTCCTGATCATTCAGTTACTTTTTTAAAGTGTCATATTCTTTGAATTTCAGAGTTTGTTCTCACTTTGTATATGGCAATGGACCCTAGTCCCTCAATGGTTAAAGAGATAACCCCAGAGGTCGTTGCTGGTTTAGAACAGCAAATTGCTGAACCAAGGCGCGTGTTGATGCAGAGTAGAACACCTTCTTAGTCTCCTCCAAACATGACTCTACCTCTTGGTGCTCGACAAAAAGGTCATATGTTTTTTACATTGGAAGGAGTTGATCAGGATGGTCAGTTTACCACTTCTCAAAATGTTCATGCTTCTCAAAATGCTCTTTTTTGTATAGATTTGCTCTTCCAAAGGTTCAAAACATAACAATGTCGCATCATACTCCGTCAGTGTACACCTCTGCTACCGCCCCACAAGTGGCACAAACTTAGGGGTTATACTGCCTAGATGTTGATCATTATGTTGAAATTGAGAATGAACCAAAGACATGCATTAATGAGATGGTGAATAGAAAAGCTCAAGGCTTTATGACGAGGCCAATATGTATAGGATTTTCTTGCTCGTACTCTGTCAAATTCTAGTATAGTTTAAGATATCGTCCCACAGAGATTGAAACCACCTAGGCTACAAATTTGTATTATCTTTATTACTATTTGAGAGAATCAAAATGATGAAAGGTAAAATTGAAATTATATAGATTACTTAAATCTTAAATAAATTACTTTCTAAGAACTTACAATTAAAAAGAGTTGGGAATTGTTGAATTCTCTTGATAATATTTTTATAATAGAGTCTCAATTTTCACATATATTTTATCTAAAGAATAATTATTTATTGCTAACATAATAATATTTAGCTCACTAAGAAATAAATAATTAATTAACACTCCATGAGGTTATGCCAATTAAATAATTTAAGACTAGTGACAATTGTATCAAAATATTTTCTTGCCGGAATTGTGCTAAAAGGTGTAAAGACCTTTTGCGATTAGTCGTTAAATCGATAAACTTATTCGAGTCAATCCTTCTGTGGGAATTAGAACTAAAAGAAATATGATAAAGACCCCTTATATCAAAAAACTTATTTGATTTAATCCCTCTGTGAGAATTAGGACTAAAAGAAGCAAAATTAAAGATTTAAAATAATAAATAACTAAAGATTACTCTCCATCTACTATTTTACTCATTAGTTATTATATATTAATTTTGCTCCATGAGAACTACAAAATTAATATAAAATTAACTTAAAAATAAAATAGATAGATGTGAAAACAACAATTAGATAAAACTATTATTTCAGTACAATATGAAGATATAAGTGAAACTTGCAGGCGGAACATGCATTAAACTGGGATAGTATTATAAATATATATATATCAAGATTCATCAACTATCTTAACCAAAAGAAATTACTCCATCATGGAGGAAAAGTAAAACTACTAAGAAAATATTATCCTACTAAAAGAACAAGAAGAAGAAGAAGAAGAAGAAGAAGAAGAAGAAGTGAAAGAAAACAAAAATAATAAATCTTTCTCATGGTGTGTGATGTGTCCCTTTCCTTCAACAACATGTGCCTAGTTATAGAAAAATTTCTATGAAGGCCTTGATGAAACTTTACAAGATAGGGCCTTGATGAGAAATTGACATGATAATTTATCATGCAATCTTCATGAGATTTTGGCATGAATGTTATCATGAAACCTTGATGAGAAATCCAAAGACCTTGATGATAATTTTATTATTTTATATTTCTTGTCCTGTGTAGTCTTTGATGAATTTGTAGCGGTTGTATCTTCCTTGCTTGATTTATATCTTCTTTTTTTCTTTTTCATTTTTGTTCTTCCTGCAATGATTGTTAGAAAATATACTAGAATAGGATATGTTTATTCATATTTATTTAAAATACTTGATATTTAATATATAAAAATATACTAATTAATATATCTCATCACTTTAGAAGATGTAATGAGAAACCTTAGAGGGCTTGAAAGTAATCAAAGCGTAAAGTGTGAAGAGTTGTGTTCATTTCTCGATATTGAGTTGTCTCCGGTTATAAGATCCTAAAATTCAAAAAGTTTGATGGGTCTGAAAATACCTTCTTTTATTTGGAAACTTATAGTGAAAAATTGATTGGCGTGGGCAAAAACAAATGAATACAAGTCAAGCTATTTATTCAAAGTTTGAGTGGAAAGTCTCTAGAATGGTATGCTAAGCAAGATGTGGCTAATGGCGCACTTGGGATGACTTGGCAAATGCTTTTATGGATCATTAAATATTTTATGTCGATATCATTCCTGACAGGATCTCTATCACAAAGCTAAGGCACAAAATAAATAAGTGTTTTCGTGAATATGCCATATGGTGGAGAAAAGAGGAAACTAGGGTCCATCCTCCTATGGAGGAAGCTGAAATAATCAGTTATTTCATTCATGTACTAAATTTAGAATATTTTGATCATATGGTGACAATGACTGGAAAAGCATTTACTGAAATTATCAAGATAGGAAAAATGATTGAGGATGGCCTCAAGACAGGAAGGATAATAAATTTGAAAGAACTGCAATCCACTCATAAGATTTTCTAGACTGACTCTTTAGGAAGTGGAAAGAAAAAGAATAAAGAAGTGATGGGAGTTATGACTCAAAGAGGTTTATCCAACTATAAGCAATGCCCATGATACTAACCTAATGCTCGACATGATCACTATCCGGTCTTTAATGCACAAGCAACATATCATGCTCAACCTCCACAACAAAACTATCAAAATAATGCTCCTCGTGCCAATTATGAAAGAAATCCTCCCAAAATTTTTACACCTTTGGTAGAATCTCTTACTTCGATTTTTGAAAGGTTAAAAGAAGCAAAACTACTTTATCCAGTGGAAGCAAAAGCTGTAAACACTACTACTAATTAGTATGATCCAAATAAGTGATGTGTTTGCCACTATGGAGTTGTTGGACATGTTACTAAGAAATGTATGATTCTCAAGCAAAAAATTCAGGATTTGATTGACAAAAAAGTGATAACACTTGTAGAATCTTTAGCCATTTTCTAATCACAACAAGTAGTCATTGGAATCACCAGTCGCAACGAAGAATGAAGTTTCATCAAGGGTGCACTTTTGGCATTTTTTTACCTCGTACTTTGTGTTTTTCTTATAATTGGACTTTTTAGTTGTAATGAACTACGTTTGATCTGATTTCGCTGGAGAAATACGTAGACGACCTGATTGGCTTCGGTCATGTTATCAAAAAATATTAATATCTTATTTTATTTTATATGAACTACGTTTGACCTAAATTTTCAATAATGGAATACGTAGGCGGTCTATGTCGGCTTCGGTCAATCCTTTAGAAAATTTATTTTTTCATCTTATGGTGGAACTATATTTGATATGATTTCTACCTCAATGGAATATATAGGGACCCCACTGGTTCAATCACATTTCCCATAAGATTTTCATAGAAACTGTGAAAATTTTTTGAGAGGATCTCAAATTTTATCAAGGGTATCCTTTTTCAAGTTACATGGAGATGACATTGAAACGTGTAACTGGGCCATAAATTTTTGAAAGATCTAAAAAATTTCACACAAAACTCGACTTTGGCTACAAAGTTGAACATTAGACGTTGCTAAAACTATAATTGGGGCATAATTTTTTAGAAGTTCTCAAATTTCAAGCTACGGTATCCCAAAAAGAACTCAAGTATTTTGTATTCTAGACCGGGGCAGAATTCTCAAAAATTCTATACTGAATGATGTCATAAGTTACAAAGAAGTTTGAGAGTTTCTAAACTGGAGAAAAAATTTTGAGGGAGATCCTAAAAAATTCCACAAAGACTGCACTTTAAGCCTACAAATCGATGAGCATCAAGGAGTATCAGGAGAACAAGGTAATACCAACATAGTCAGACTCTCAAAACTAAGAATTTTTTTTTTGAATACAAAAAAAGTGAAGTCACAATGTTGACAATGTTTATCTTGACAAAGGGCATTACCAGATCCACCGTAGCCTTGCCATAATAATCCAGATAACTTCTCTTCTCTATTTTCCTCTTGATTTATGTTTTGGTTAATTCGTTATGATCTGTAACACTTTCTCTGATTTTGTAGAAAAATGGTTGGGTATAACAATTGAGATATGGAAATATTATTCAAAACACTGTCTCTAAATCATCATGGGTCAAACGACTTTACCTTTAAACTTTATCTTCTGCTACCCTTTTGGCTTAGTTATAATAAATTATTAGGTTATTAACTAGTGTTTTTTAACTAATGTAGGTAATGCAAGACAGCCTCTAAGAACTAACACAAACCAATCCTCTTAAAGTTTGAGGATTCAATCCAAAAGCTCAGTACATACACAAGTCCTTTTAAGGATATTTTATTCAAAGGATGAAGTTCAACAAATCAACTTCTGTCTTGTCTTACATGTTAGGGTTTTCTACCCTCCAAGAAAATTATTAGATTGTCAACCCATTCGAGGTGACACATCTTATTATATTTGAGCCACCCACTCTTTCATTTTCCATCCTTTTAGAAGATGTATTGGACCATCACTTTATTTGAGACACTTTATTATGTTATGGACCTTCACTTCTTTTAGAGTGATATTTTGTTATGTTATGGACCTTCACCTCCTTTAGAGTGACATTTTATTATGTTATGGATCGTCACGTCCTTTAGAGTGACATGTTATGTTATAGTCCGTCACCTCCTTCAGAGTGACATGTTCTTATGTTATAGACCATCACATCCTTTAGAGTGACATGTTATTATGTTATGGACTGTCACCTCCTTCGGAGTGACATGTTATTACCTAATGGACCATCACCTCCTTCAGAGTGGCATGTTATTATGTTATGGACCGTTGATAATGCTTAAATTACATTTTTGAATGGGTGTAACTGATCGTTCTCAATATAATAACTCAACTTAGGTTGGGGTCAAATCCACAAGGAGTGAAAGCATGGAATTCAAAACTCAAGAGTATTGATAGTCTACTAAAAGATGACCCGTAGTGTGAATAAAGCAAGCATAAATGTAAAATAGGGAGATTTAGTTTGAATGTGTTTATAAATGACAACGAATTCAATTTTAGTGCACTAGCTTGACGTTGAAGAATGCTAAGAGTGAGTTTAATTAAGAATAAGCCTTGGGGTTATGCAATTATAGGTGTGGGATCATACATGGGTATTTGGTTATTTATTTAATTTTTTAGCTAAAAGTCATGGGTAGGCTAGATGTCAATGTATTGGTGTCAATCTTTCAATTACAACACCGAATTTCACTAATGGGTTCTTCCGAACACCTCACAAGTGTGACAATTTCTCACATTAATTGCCTCAATTGGCATCCTTATGTCTAAGAGATATCATTAAATGAAATGAATCAAGTTATTGGTTGCATTTATTCCTCACCCATGTCTTCTCTTTCAAGAATGGCATGGGTTCTAGGGTGGTTGGAGTTTGCAACCCCCAACTCTCAATTAATTCATGAAATAAATGCAATACCCATCATAACTAACTAATTAGAAAAATAATTAGCTAAAACCCATGCACTACCACTACCTAAGAAAACATAACCTCAAGATTGGAAATTAGTTACTCATAGATAAAAGGGATAAGAATATACCAAAGTTATCATTAACTTCATCCATGAGAAATAGAGACAATGTAGTTCCACACTTGGGGCTTTAATAATTCTTCAATGAAAAATCACTAACATATATTTTTCATTCAAGGTTAGTACAAAATTCTCAAAAGATGAAAAGATAGATGCTAAAAGAGAAGAGAAAAGCTAAAAAGCTAAAAGAGAGGTTGTATTCCAAAAAATGAAAACTAGGTCTTGAAAGATGGGCTAAAAGTCTCCTTTTAAATTCCACTCTACATTTGATAGAAATTACAAAACTGCTACCTTATTCTTGATCTGCTTGAGCGGATGAAGAGCAGACAGAGAGCAGATAGCTAGCAACTCCAAAGCAGATGTGAAGCGGATGTGAAGCAGATGACTCATTTCCTTCATAATTGGCTACTTGATGACTTGCCCACTCTTCTCTTTTTAATTTTACCTACATAAATGGGCATTACGTAAGAGAGTACCATCAAATCAATGGAAAAACATGATAATTTAAGCTTAAAGGGTGCTAGCAATTCATCAAATTGACGACTTATCAACCCCCAAACTTAAACTATTGCTTGTCCTCAAGCAACCAAGACTAATTCAATGAGATAGGGCATTTAACTCAATCCACCTAGAAGAAAGCTATACTAAAAGAATGCTAACAAAACTCTACAACACTTTCCACATATGTCATGGCAACAAGTAAACCAAAACTTTTCAATAAGCACATATTTATGAAGCAAGGATGCAAGTTTGTATCAAATGAATTTTCCAAATCACAAAACAACTTCAGATAAGTAACAAAATCATCAAAGATTGTCTCAATTTTCACAATTCAACTTACTTCACTCATTTTCCTAAACCGATAGTGAAACATCACCCTCTACCCAAAAGTACCGATGTCGCTCACACATAAGAGTTAGCTCCACACACCAAAGATATTTCAATTCTTAAGGGAGCTCAAATAAAGCAAGAATTCACACTCACTCTCACAAAGAAATTCAAGTACATTGAATAGAACCATAGGCTTTCCCTTTGTATTTTTTGCCACTAATGTAGACTTACTTAGTTTGGAATCACCAAGGTCTCGCGGGTCAAGATGAAGGCTTAAGGTGTGGGAAGGAATATATATGGATCAAGTGACTAAAAGACCTTCTTCAATGCAATCGCCCAATCCTTTCTACCCCCAAAATTTTCAAACCACCCATCTTATTCTTTTTAAAATCATTTATCATATTTTCCTAACTTTTTGTTTAGCATTTACCAAACCATTCAAAGACACCATTTTTTTTCTTTCACTTCTTTGACTTTTTCAAGAGATTTTCTACCTATAAGCCTTTCTTAGCCCCTCACTCATTCAATTTTTCTTTTTTTTTTTCAAGTTCTATGGGCTAGGCTATTCAATTTTCTCATCAAGCACATCTTTTTTCTTTTAAGCACATGTATTGACATCCTTACATACACCTTTTTTATCTTTTCTTTGATCGTACTCTCCCAAATACACAACCCCCCAAACTTAGGCTTTTGCCGATAATCTGTTGTCTATAATCATGCAATGCATCAAAGGAGGTTAAGTGCCAAAAGAGAGGTTTTCAAAAGGGTTTAGGTGTTTTAGCATGATTATCATTACAATAAGAAAGAAATAAGGGCAAAAAGATTCAAATGGGTTAACTAGGGAATAATGTTAAGGTGGGAATTTGGCTATGTGACAGGTCAAAAAGGGCCTCGGGTCATTCTCCAAATCAAGCTTGCCTAGAATTTCTCTTTGAATATTAGATTACATAAATGCACAAGAATTATTCAAAAATCTCACCACTCATGGCATTGTACTCATAGAGCAAAAAGTTAGTCTCCCAACCAATTTGAGCAATTTGAGCTTCATAAGTTACTCCAACGGCTCATCCTTGTAAAGAGAGAGCCAAAAATTGAGTTTAATGGTCTCACTCAAAAGAAAACTCAAGACATCCTTGATCTTGCAACTATATTTTTGGTTTTTTCTCAAAAATATTTCATCCTTGCCAATGACCTTTTGGAAGTATTTTCGAATTTTTTCTTCTTCCTAGTTAACCAAAATGACTAGATACTTTGCCTAAGGATGTCGCCTCGTCATCCCTCATAGGTGAATTATCACTCGGTTCGACAAAGAAACTAAACTAAAAATAAAAAATCAAAAGAAAGAGAAAATAAAAATTTGCTTCTTAGGAAAGAATCGAGTTTCAAAGAAAACCCTTGGAGTTTATTTGACACGTATATACAAAATGCGACAAGAGCAATGCGCACAATCGGATACCACATTTAAATTAAACGCATGACACAAATTCAAAAACAAAACGACAATATTTGACATCATTATCAAAATACCCGACAAGGGCCCATCCAAAGCAATGTCAATAATAACAAAATAAAAACAAAATACCATAAACATCAAAGTAATAAAATAGAATATGTCTCCACAATATATCAAACCGCATGCCATAAACTGAGACAGTAGGTACCAACCATCGAATGAATCATAACAATACCTCACCCCCACTAAAAATATTAAATTATCCCCAATGCAAAAGTAAAAGAGAGTAGAGAAGGGTAGAGACTCCCTATGGAGCACTAGGCACCGGATCCCTGTCGGTGAATGATCTTACTGTCTCAATAGGAGCCTCATCAGACTGGGATCCTATCATCAAATCTTCTATGAAGGGTGACTTATCATCATGTCGAGTGCTAGAACTATCCCCAACCATTCGTGCATGCTCCTCATCCCTGGATAATTGCATGGCGAGCTCAACTTGTCGAGCCTCAGGTAGCCCCTCTATAAGATCAACCTCGACCTCATCATCAATGTCCTCATGACCCTCTCCGAACAAATCATCAAATGGAAGTGTTGGGCCTAAAGTATCTGGTGGAAAAGCAATTTTTGCCTCATCAAGACCGAAGGAGGGCTCTTCGGAGTGAATCTCCACTCGTAAACTATTAAGGTCTTCCCTCACAGATGCCACCCCCACACAATCTCCCCTCGCCTCAAGCGTGGTCACCCTCTACTCTAAATTTGATACATGGGCACTAAGAAGGTGCTATAGTAGCCTGAATAAATTAGGGAATGTCCACCACCAATCGGGTAAGAGTTGACTTATTTTCCAAAGTCATAGAAACAACCTTGCCAAATGTCATCGTAGTAGACCATGCCGATTGTGTGGATCGAGGTAGTGGTGCAGTGCTTGATGATGGAGGAGTATCGTCAAAATCCTGATGGGTCTCAGCATCAAGTGTAGAATCTGGAGGAATTTTCACCCCATTTAAGCTTGGGAATCCTTCCGCACCCAAGTCTACCAAAACCTAAGCTTTCCTTTTTAAGCCCATAGGGTTATCCTCATTCTTACACTGTGTGATGTCAATGACGCTGGTGCATATAACCTGATGATCAACCTTAGAGAGTAGTGGGACTTTGAACTTAAGACAAAGCATGGATATAAGTGCCGAAAAGGGCAATAAAGTACCTGGTTGCTTTGCCCTAAACTTAATCATCTCCGCTATCAACTCTCCTGGATTGATAGTAATTTTATCCATGATTCACACGACAATGATGGCCTGATCAACCATGATATCTTGGTTATTTTTTGAGGGAAGTAGATGGTTACCCACAAATCCAAGCCAATGTTTAGCTTGAACTGAAATATCTCTCCTTTTGATTTGACCCACACTATTAGCCCATGGAGGAATACCCTTAGCAATCACCCTAGTAATCCATGGATAACTCTAACGTTCGCCAAATATCAACCTCTTATACTGCACCGTAGAATCTAAGTTGCAAGCAAAATAGATCTCATTAATCTCTGAGGTCGTGCAAGTGACTTCTACTCCTCGAGCCAATACACTCTCGAGGCAAGGTTGGCGGTAATAGGCATTTTGTATTTTAGTTCATTGTGCCTAACAACATAGAAAGTATAGAACTCCCAAACAATCACTGGGAAATAGTATAATAGGTTAGAAGAGGGTGTCATATCTGTGAAGAGTTTCCAACCCCGTTCTTCAATTTTAGCAATGATTTCGGGGAAATGGGTGTCCACTCCCTTCATGATAAAGATCTTCTCGAGGTTGAACCCCCGAGTAGTTACCCACTCATCATATAACTCTTTCATACCTTCTACACCAAACCGAATTTGATCCACTTCCTTTCCTACCTCCCATGCATGATCATTGATAGCTTGGACATTTGGGACTTTTGGAGTATCTTTGAAGACCGATGATTTACCCCTTCCGAACGTAGCTTTTTCCTTGCCTTTGTATGAGGCATTACCCTTTTAGCTTCTCGTGGCAAGTTTTTCCTTGGATACATACCTATGAGAAAGAAACAAAATAAAACCAAAATAAAAGACAAAAGGTAAAACATGTTTTTGGAATTTTGCAAGTTAAGAAAGAAAATAAGGACAAGAAAATAAAATATGATGCAAGCTAACTCATCACTAGAGTCCATGGGTTTCATTTACTACAACACTTAATCATTTAGGCACGGCATTATCTCACATTCTTCACATTTGTCAAAACTAGCTCATAGGACATCTATAATGTCCAATGGAAACAAGAATGACTAATACCCTTAAGAATGATGTCATCCAATCTATCATAGGGCAAGGAAAACATTCATGTTTCCCGGTTAGGCTTAGTGACCAACAAGAACCATGGATTCCATATTTCACAACAATCTTCCTCAACCAATGACTACCAACTATTTTATTATTAGGTTCAATTGGACTCAACATTATGCATAAAAATAACCACACCATGCCCTAAGAAAAGTCACATTGGTCATTACAAACATACAACACATTCCAACCAAAAACTTAGAGAAAGAGAATAAGAGCACAAGAGAGCAAGCTCATCTCACCAAATCATCTCCAAACATATTCAAGGTGTTCATACTATCGTACTTGAGCCACCCACCACACAAAATAAACAAGAAAGGTTTTAATAGACATTTATCAAGCACATGGTGCACTAGCTTCATTTAAGAGAGTATCATGAACCAAACTAGTGAACCAAGACACCAATGACCACATAATTATTCCAACAAGCATTAATCATCTCAATAAGCTCACAAAAATCCAAATTCAAGTGATCAATCATAATGAGGTATAAGGCATGATGTCCATTTTCAAGAGAATTTAAAAATGAAATCATGAGAGAGCATACCTTTCCTGATTTAAGAGAGGACAAAAATTAAAGCACAAGTCCAAATGAATGATCACACTTTTTGTTAGTTCAATTGTTGGTGAAGAAGGAGAGAATGTGAAGTTTGAGAGAAAAGAGTCATTAAGAGATGTTATGATAAAAAAATTGAAGTGTTAAGACTGCTTTTGGTTTGTTTTCACGTGTTTAAAGAGATTTTGGGCTGATCGGGTTGGGTCAGCCCAATAAAATCTTACCCGTTTTAAAGACACCCAATGTTTTAAACATACTTGCGCGCTAAATGCTTTGAACCAGCGACTAGACTGCTTAAGCAGTTCCAGCGCATATCCAGGCAGAACCTACCAGCTGACCTGCGTCCAATAAGTGACTGACCTGCGTTTGGACTGCTACAGCAGGTCCAAGCAGTTTATCTACAGCTTCTCGGCCTAAAACTCATGTCTTCTGCGTCCCTTCTGCATTGAATATGTGGATGGACTGCTTAAGCAGTTCCAGCACATATTGGGGCAGTGATTATAGCTTCTTGGCTTCAATTTTTAGGCTACCTGCATCCTAAGTGGGGCTGACCTGCGCCTGGACTGCTTGAGCAGTTCCAGCGCAAGTCTGGACAGTATAGTTGCTTCTCCTTGGCCTAAAACTTGGCCCCATATGCATCCAAAACGCCTTTGACCTGTGGCTGACATGCTCGAGCAGGTGCAACACAGGTTGTTCCAGCTTAGCCTACAAATTTTTGAACCAAGTTCTTGGTTCGGAGCTCACTTTCAAGCCTCCGAATCTACCTTCTCGCACCCTAATTTTGTAATGCACCAATCAAAACTAAGCTAAAATTAATATTAAAAACATCAAAAATAAATCTTGGGTTACCTCCCAAGAAGCGTCTTAGTTATAGTTTTCGCACGACATCACTTGATCTTTATTTTGGATCTTTGAAGCGAAGTGACTCAACCTTAGTTGCTTCGGGTCCACCCACATAGTAGTGCTTCAATCGTTTCCCATCCACCATAAATTTCTTCTTCTCATGATCTTCCAACTCAATAGCTCTGCTACTATAAACATTTGAGATTACAAATGGGCTCGACCACTTTGATCTAAGCTTTTCCGCAAAAAGCTTCAATCTTGAATTGAAGAGGAGGACATCATCACCCACATGAAACTCTTGCTTTAATATTTTGGCATCATGTCACCTCTTTATCTTTTCTTTGTACAACCAGAGCTTTCATATGCTTTGAGTCAAAACTCATCCAACTCATAAATTTGATTCACTCTCGATTTTGAAGCATCCTCCCAATCCATATTCAACTTCTTCAAAGCCCATAAAGCCTTATGTTATAACTCAACGGGTAAGTGACAAGCCTCCCCAAACACCAATTGGTAAGGGGACATACTAATAGGAGTTTTATAGGCCATTCTATATGCCCAAAGAGTATCATCGATTTGCCTTGCCCAATTCGTACGACCAACATTCACGATTTTCTCAAGGATGGACTTGATTTCACAATTCAAAACTTTAACTTGGCCACTAGTTTGGGGATGATAAGGAGTAGCAACCTTATGCTTCACCCCATACTTATCAAGCAAAGCATCGAAGACCCAGTTTAAAAAATGAGAGTCATCATCATTAATAATTGCCCTTGGAGTCCCGAACCTTGTAAAGATATACTTCTTCAAGAAAAAAGTGATACTCTTGCCTTAGTTGTTCGGTAAAGCAATGGCTTCCACCCACTTTGAGACATAATCGATGGCTACCAAGATATATTTATTACCATATTAGCTCACAAATGGACCCATGAAGTTGATCCCCCACACATCAAATAGTTCAACCTCGAGATTAGGCTTAAGAGGCATCTCATGCTTTCCCAAACACCACCTTGCATTTGACATTGAGAACATCTTTTGACCAACTTATAATCATCTCTATGAAGGGTAGGTCAATAGTATCCACTTTGAAGAACCTTAGCAGCCATTTGAATACCACCATGATGACCAATAAATGGAGAGGAGTGACAAGTCTCAAGAATATCTATCATTTCCGCTTCCATGACACACCTACAGATCACACCATCCGCACACTCCCTAAAAAAGAATAGTTTATCCTACAAATACTTTTCCACATCAAATAGGAATCACTTCTTTTGATAATAATTTAACTCATCGGAAAGTACACCGCTCATAATATAGTTTGCATAATCCGCATACTAAGGTGTAATGCTCCCCAAAAGTGACATAACTAGATCATCGGGGAAGGTGTCATCAATATCAATCTCACCCCACTTCTTATGATTGGATTCAAGGCGGGAAAGGTGGTCGGCTACTTGATTCTCACACCCCTTTCGATCCTTCACTTCAAAATTGAGCTCTTGGAAGAGCAATATCCACCTAATCAATTGAGGTTTTTCCTCTTTCAATGCCATGAGATATCGAAGAGCAGTGTGGTTTGTGTGCATAACCACTTTTATGCCCAACAAATAGGCCCAAAACTTTTCGAAAGCATACACCACCGCTAACAACTCTTGTTCCGTAACCATATAGTTATGTTGAGCTTCATTTAATGTCTTGCTTGCATAGTAAATTAGGTGGAACAATTTCTCTTTTCTTTGGCCCAAAACTACACCTAGATCAGCACCACTTGCATCATACATTAATTCAAAGGGCGACGAGCAATCTGGGGCTACAATGATAGAAGCCAACACAAGGAGTTTCTTGAGGCAATTTTAAAAGTTTTTACACAAGCATTATCAAATTCAAATTTGGCCTCCTTTTCAAGAAGCTTGCACAAAGGATGAGCGATCTTTGAGAAATCCTTAATAAAATGCCGATAGAACCCGATATGACCAAGAAAACTTCTAACGCCCTTCACAAAGATCGTGGGGGTAACTTAGAAATCACCTCAACTTTTGCTTAATCCACTTGGATGCCCTTTCCTAAAATTTTGTGGCCTAGAACAATGCACTCCTTGACCATGAAATGACATTTCTCCCAATTCAAAACAAGATTAGTCGCCACATATCATTCAAGGACTTTACTTAAGTGAGCGAGGCAAGAATCAAATGAATCCCCAACTACGGAGAAGTCATCCATGAAAACCTTCATTGTATCCTCTACCATATCAGCAAAAATGGACAACATGCATCGTTGTTACGTGGCCGACGCATTGCATAACCCAAAGGGCATGCGCTTGAAAGCAAATGTGCCATAGGGACAAGTGAAAGTGATCTTTTCTTGGTCTTCCAGGGCGATGTAAATTTGATTGTACCTCGAGTAACCATCAAGAAAGCAATACCAACCTTGACCAGCTAGTTTATCTAACATTTGATCCATAAAGGGCATGGGAAAATGGTCTTTCTCTGTCCATGAGTTCAATTTGCGATAATCCATACACACTCTAACTCGTGATCGAGCGTATAGGTACAAGATCATTATTATCATTCGAAACCACCATCATGCTGCCCTTCTTAGGAAAATATTAGACCGAACTCACCCACGTACTATTTGAAATTGGGTAGACAACTCTCGCATTAAGCCACTTAATGATTTCCTTCTTGACCACCTCTTGCATCAGTTTATTTAGTCTCTTTTGGTGTTCCACGCTAGGAATATGATCAATATTTAACTTGATTTTATGAGAACAAATTTCCAGAGGAATGCTTATAATATCCGCGATAGTCTATCTGATAGCACGGATGAACTTTTTCATAATTGATTTTAAGGCATCCACTGACAAGGTTCAAGATCACCCGCTACAATGATTGGAAATGTATTATCCTCACCCAAGAAAACATATTGAAGATGGGATGGCAACGACTTAAGTTCGAGTTGAGATGGTTCAATAATAGACGGCTTGGTGGGTGGACTCTCACAGTTTTTCAAATCAAGATCTAATTTAACTGGGCTCTTGTTGTAAGACCCAAGACCCGTCAACGAAGCTACCACCTCATCATATTCTTCAACTACCTCACTTGCAAGGTTTCACCATACACTTACTAAGGGGTCATTTACAAGATCCATTTCAATGGTGTTAGCCACCTCATCATCAACTACATCAATCATTGAAATAACTTGCAAGTCCATTGGTTGCTTCATGAACTTACACACATTGAAGGATACTTCTTCATTATTCACCTAAAATTTTATCTCCCCACATTCCACATCCACTAGGGCCCTTCCGGTAGCTAAGAATGGTCTACCAAGAATGATTGGAACCTCATGATGAATCTCACAATCAAGAATAACGAAGTCGGTCGGAAAGATAAACTGGTCAACTTTCACCAAAATATCATACAACACACCCACGGGCTTTTTAATTGAACGATTAGCCATTAAAAGCCTCATAGTGGTAGGCTTAGGAGAACCCAAGCCTAACTTTTGAAACACAACAAATGACATCAAATTAATACTTGCCCCAAGATCACACAACGCTTTTCCAAATTTATAGACTCCGATAATGCAAGGAATACTAAATGCACCTGGGTCTTCTTTCTTCATCACCATTGTGCTAGACATTATAGCACTATAATTATGGGTTACCTCAATTATTTCAAAATCCATGACTCGCTTCTTTCTAACCAAGTTCTTCATAAATTTACCATAACCGAGCATTTCTTGTAAGTCTTGTAGCACCGGAATATTCATGGATAAATTGCTAAAATTTGCAAGAAACTTCTTAAACTTGGTATCATCATCCTTCTTATTGAGCCTTTGTGGGAATGGGGGAGGAATTTTGATTTGTGGCAATGGAACAATTAGAGTTTCATCTATTTTAGGAGTATCATCCTCAATCACCTTTGGAGTTTTCTCACTTTCAACATTTTCTTCAAATACCAATGTCCGTTTAACACTTGTCTCATTAGGATTTGGATCATTATCAATTGACTCTTCTAGCCGCTTTCTATTTGCATTGGTTTGTTCTTTATTTGCTTTTTCATTGGGGTCTTCACCAAGATCAACAACATCTTTACCAAGAGTCCGACTACTCCTAGTGACAATAGCCATGATGTGAGCATCATTTTTAGGATTGACAATTGTGTCACTAGGTAATCCACCCTATGCTCTTGCATTAAGTTGTGTCGAGATTTGGCCTAATTTAGTTTTGAGTTACTTGACAGAGGCCGAGTGAGATATCACCGTTTGATTTAGTTATGATAAATCACCTTTCATTTCTCTCACTCTCTTTTTGGTCCCTTCAACACCCATTAAAATCCGAGTAAGGACATCTTCAATTTTGAGCTTATCTGGGTTAATAGAACTTGACTCTTTTCCCTTTGCTCGATTATGTAGAGGTACATACTGATCATAATCCCTCTCTTTATCTCTCTAATCATGATTTCTATCACTCTAATCTCTATCACAATCTCTTTTCTTCCAACCTTGATTCCCTTCTTGCCTTTGGTAGGTAGGGCAGAAACCCCCTGATTACAAAAACCTAATTTCTTCATCAAGAGACTATGTTTTCTCATCATTATAAGCTTTAGCACCTCTTAGAAGTAATGATGTTAACTGCCTTAGGAGGATTCCTCATCATATGCTTGGTAAGAAGATCAAGTTGCGTCATCACTTTAGTCATATTTGCATCTCTTTCTTTATCTTTTTTCTTTTGCTCTTGGCTCACAAAAGATGCGGAGGGAGCCCCCACGGCCATCTCTGTATCTCTTGTATGCCACGCTCTACTTTTCTTGGTCACTTGATCTAATAAAGTTAATGTAACACTATACGATACTCTAATAAGAGAACCTCTGGCCACATTATCGACTGCCATCTTACTCAATTGATCTAATGCCCTATAGAAAATTTGGAGAAGCATCTTATCCAGAACCTCATGATTTGGGAATTACATTAACTTATTGTTGAATCATTGCCAAACCTCACATAACGGTTCGTCATTAAGTTAGCGAAAGTTAATGATTTTATCCTTTAGTTGCAATATTCGAGAAGGAGGAAAATATTTTTCCAAGAATGCCTCCATGAGCTCACTCTATGTAGTGATAGATCCTGTAGGCAAAGACCACAACCATAAGACCGTTTCTTCTATCCAAGAGAATAGGAAAAGATGCAACCGAATTAACTCTTGAGATATGTGGGCTATGTCAAATGGAGAACACACATCAATAAAATTCTTCAATTGTAGATTAGCATCCTCATGAGCTTGACCTCCAAATAACCTTTCATTTAAAGAAAATAAAGCATCACGCTAGTAATGTGAAACACTCTATTTTCTTTCGCCAGTGGAATACGAATAGCACTAGCTCGGCCCGCATCACCAAGGTGAATCGCATCCTCAAAATATATATCAACCGTCCTGGCATTACTACCGTGTAGGCTTATAGTATCGTGTATACTATTATACGCACCTGAGAAAGAACAAAAACACCAAACAATGTAAAATAAAAAACTACGGGTAACCCAAAGTAACTAAAAACACTACAAGAGTGAAAACTATGTTTCACTCCCAGGCAACGGCGCCATTTTTGATAATGCTCAAATTATACTCTTGAATGGGTGTAAGCAATCGTTGTCAATATAATAACCCAACTTAGGTTGGGGTCAAATCCACAAGGAGTGAAAGCATGGAATTCAAAACTTAAGAGTATTGATAGTCTACTTAAAGATGACCCGTAGTGTGAATAAAGCAAGCATAAATGTAAAATAGGGGGATTTAGTTTGAATGTGTTTATAAATAACAACGACTTCAATTTTAGTGCACTAGCTTGACGTTGAAGAATACTAAGAGTGAATTCAATTGAGAATAAGCCTTGGGGTTATGCAATTATAAGTGTGGGATCATGCATGGGTATTTGGCCATTTATTTAATTTTTTAGCTAAAAGTCATGGGTAGGCTAGATGTCAATGTATTGGTGTCAATCTTTCAATTACAACACCAAATTTCACAAATGGGTTCTTTCGAACACCTCACAAGTGTGATAATTTCTCACATCTATTGCCTTAATTGACACCCTTATGTCTAAGAGATATCATTAAATGAAATAAATCAAGTTATTGGTTGCATTTATTCCTTACGCATGTCCTCTCTTTCAAGAATGACATGGGTTCTAGGGTGGTTAAAGTTTGCAACCCCTAACTCTCAATTAATTCATGAAATAAATACAACACCCATCACAACTAACTAATTAGAAAAATAATTAGCTAAAACCCATGCACTACCACTACCTAAGCAACCATAACCCCAAGATTGGAAATTAGCTACTCATAGATAAAAGGGATAAGAATATACCAAAGTTATCATTAACTTCATCCATGAGAAATAAAGACAATATAGTTCCACACTTGGGGCTTTAATAATTCTTCAATGGAAAATCACTAACATATATTTTTCATTCAAGCTTAGTATAAAATTCTCAAAAGATAAAAAGATGGATGCTAAAAGAGAAAAGAGAAGCTAAAAAGCTAAAAAAGAGGTTATATTTCAAAAAATGATAACTAGGTCTTGAAAGATGAGATAAAAGCCTCCTTTTAAACTCCACTTTATATTTGATGGAAATTACAAAACTGTCACCATATTCTTGATTTGCTTGAGCAAATTCAAAGCAGATGAAGAGCAGACGGAGAGCAGATGGCTAGCAGCTCCAAAGCAGATGTGAAGTGGATGCAAAATGGATGACTCATTTCCTTTACAATTGACCTCTCGATGACTTGAATGACTTGCCTACTCTTCTCTTTTTACTTTTACCTACATAAATGGGCATTAGGTAAGAGAGTACCATCAAATCAATGGAAAAACATGATAATTTAGGCTTAAAGGGTGCTAGAAAGTCGTCAAATTGATGACTTATCAACCGTCACCTTCTTCAGAGTGACATGTTATTATATCATGGACCATTACCTCCTTCAGAGTGACATATTGTTATGTCATGGCCTGTTACCTCCTTCGGAGTGACCTGTTCTTATGTTATGGACTGTCACCTTCTTCAGAGTACATGTTATGAATCGTCACCTCCTTCAAAGTGATATTTTATTATGTTATGGACCATCACCTTTTTTAGAGTGACATTTTATTATGCTATGGACCGTCACCTTCTTCAAAGTGACATATTATGTTATTGTACTGTCACCTCTTTCAAAGTGACATGGTATTATGTTATAGACCGTCACCTCCTTCAGAGTGACATGTTATTACGTTGTGGACCGTCACCTCCTTTAGAGTGACATGTTATTATGTTATGGATCGTACCTTCAGAGTGACATATTATGTTATGGATCATCACCTCCTTCAGAGTGACATGTTATTATGTTATAGACCGTCACCTCCTCCAAAGTGACATATTATATTATGGATCATCACCTCTTTCAGAGTGACGTATTATATCATGGATCGTCACCTCATCTAGAGTGACATATTATTATGTTATGGATTGGCACCTCCTTCAGAGTGACATGTTATTATGTTATGGATTGTCACCTCCTTCAAAATGACACATTATTATATTATGAACCGTCACCTTCTTCAGAGTGACATGTTACTATATTATAGATCAACACCTCCTTCAATGTATTATATCAAAACAAGATTTGCACAATTATCCTTATATTGTATTTTTTTACTAATAAGTTTAGTGCAGGTGATTAGTGGACATGTTGGATCGCCACTCCACTCAAAGTGGCATGTTACATTTAAAATGGATCGTTCGCCTTTCAATGAGACACGTTGGACCGTCAGTCTATTAAAAATGACATATTACATTCAAAATGGATCGTCCGCCTTTCAATGAGACACATCGGAATGTTACTCCATTTAAAGTGGCATATTATATTTAAAATGGGTCGTCTGTCTTTTAATGAGACACATGGACCGTCACTTCATTCAAAGTGGCATATAACATTTAAAATGGGTCGTTCGTCTTTTAATGAGTCATGTAAGATTGTCACTCTGTTCAAAGTGGCATGTTATAGTCAAAATAGGTAGTTTTTATTTCAATGAGACACGTTGGACCGTTATCCCATTCAAAGTGGCATGTTACAGTCAAATTGGGTTGTTCACCCTTCAATGAGACACGTTAGACCATCATTAGTTCAAAGTGGTATGTTAAGTGGTATGTTACATTAAAAATGGGTCATCCACCCTTCAATGAGACACGTTGGACCGTCACTCCATTCAAAGTGGCATGTTATATTCAAAATAGATCGTATGCTTTTTAATGAGACGTGTTAGATCATCACTCTATTCAATTTGGCATGTTACATTCAAAATAGGGCGTCCGCCTTTCAATTAGACATGTCGGACTGTCACTTTGTTCAAAGTGGCATGTTATATTTGAAATAGGTAGTTTGCCTTTAAATGATATACGTTGGACCGTTATTCTATTCAAAGTGGAATGTTACATTCAAAATAGGTCATCCATTTTTCAATGAGACACGTTGGACCGTTACTCATTTAAAGTGACATATTACATTCAAAATAGGTCATCTGCCTTTCAATAAGACACGTAGGATCATCACTCCATTCAAAGTAGTATGTTACACTCAAAATGCATCGCCTGCCTTTTAATGAGACACGTTGGACCATCACCCCATTTAAAGTGGCATGTTACATTCAAAATGAGTCATTCAGATTTCAATGAAAAACAGTGGACCGTTACTCCATTAAAAGTGGCATGTTATATTCAAGATAATTCATTCACTTTTTACTAGTATATGTTGGGTTGTCACCCCATTCAAAGTGGCATAATTGTGCAAATTGGTTCATCAACTATCTCAGCATAGCATATTCAAACAGGTTTGTACCAATTTATGTTCGTGTAGTGCTACATTTACAACTAATCATTTGTTTGAGTTATTGTCGAGAGCATCCAAAAGGATGAAATTCTCAAATCAAAACCAAAGGTGTGGACGACTACAAAAAAAGACGCAGCACATCATGGAACTTTTTCTTAGCAGCAAACTGGGACATAGTCTGAAGTGGAATATCAAACTCTTTGGATATGAGCTGAAGGATGACTTCCACTACCATCAAACCACACCCCTATCAGAAGGCATGTGGGTATTTTAGAATATTTTCTTATTTCAGTTTCACCTTTAGGGCATTTCTAAGCTCGCACCAGAGGTAACTTTCATCTTCTTTAAAATTTGGGTGGCAACATACCTAGAGCTTTGAAAATTATGTCCATGTAGCTCTCAGTTACTGGTGTAAGGGGCCACATATTCATGATTGAGATAAATGCAAGCCTCTTTTCCATAATTTGATGTATTTGTCACTCATTTCGAACCAAAGATCGTCTAAAATAAAAGACTATCTTTTCTACCAATTGAGTTAAATTACAAATAATCTAATTCCCTGAATTATTGAGATATCTAGGCGGGGCTCCATGTTGAAACTCGAATGTAATCCAACCTCTCCCTCAATCCTCACATTCCTCAACTTTTTGGTTTTACCAAAAATTGAAAATCAAGATAACTTGTGATCTTTTAAAAATCGTGCTTAAAAGTTGAGCTTTACAAACTACAAGTGACATGAATTCTTGTGCAACCTGAGATATGTAGAAAACTCGATACCGAGGTCTGGCCAGCACAAATCTCGTGCAAAAATCAACCTCTTTCGAGAAATGAACTTGTGGTCGGACAAAAAGTAGGAACGTCAAACTCCCTTTGCCCAGGGTTACTTGCATCTACTGTACCCAAAGGGAGAGGGCAGTTGGTGACACCTAATTCTTTTCCTCAACAATTAAGTTTAGCTTTGAGTTTCTTCGATTTTAAATAAAATTACAACACTTATTTTATCTGAATAAAAACTTTTAAAAATATTTTCTAGGTAATTATGTCATTTTAAGTAGCGAATATATATTTTCATATTTGTATACAAGATCGTATAATTTTGTTACTTAAATAATTATTTTATTGAAAATTTGATTTCAATCAAGATTTGTTCTAAAATTAATTCAAATAGGTAAAATACTGATCTAAACATAATTTGTTCTCAAAATACTTTATTTAAAAAAAATATTTATTTGATTTTGTTAAACCAAGAAGCTCAAGATTAAACTGGTTGATAATCTGTATCGAATTTTATTTTAATTTTTGCTAATAGTTAAATTTGGTCATAATTGAAATCAATTTGGCCACAATTACAATTCAATTGGCCAATTGATTTTCGATATAATTTAAATTTAAATAAAATTGACTGAAATTTATAACTTAGGGCTATTTATTAAATAAACTAGTCCTAAATCTCTAATCCCATACACTATCCCAACCCTTTTTTTCAAAATTGGGCCACTAGCCACTCTAAGCCCAAGCCCAAAATTCCAACCGCCCCAAATCACCTGACCTGCTCCAGCCCAATATACTCATCTTGTTACCCTCTTCTTCATCCTTATACCTGATAAAACAATACCAACAACTCAGTGTACAAACATAACAACAACCCGTACAACACCATTACACCAGCAACAACCCACCGATATCAATCGCAACTCCAACACTGCCTCCAGCCAGAGTAAAACCCGAACCCGCATAACCAGCAAACCGATAAACCAACAAAAATCCAAAATTCAAAAAACACCTAAAATTTGAATTTTGAATTTTTGTACCAATAGTACAATTGCCAGCTCTCACTTTATCCCTAAGCAAATTCCCAAAAAATCCCTGAGAATTCTTGTCCCACATCGTCTGGAAATGCCTTGTTTCTAGATTTGAAACTCTATATGAAGGGCTTCTTGTTCTCCATTCAGGGAGTTTTTTTCAGAATAAAAAAAGGTGCTAAACGTTCTCTTCACTCGGCTATGATTTTGAACTTCATGTCCCCAGCCTTAGAGTTGTGAGAGTCGTAGCTCAAGTGCCATTTTTGTTGCTCTTTTCGCGACAAAAAAAGTGGTGAAGTGAAGTCGCCGTCGATTCGTCGTCCCATTTCGTTGCTCTGAAAAAGTAAACACATCATTCTTTTTTCCATCTTTTTTAGTTAATTGTTCATCTTCTTCTATTTTATGAGTAGCGATTTTTTGTAATTGTAGTTATGGTGGAATTGTTTGTTGTAAAAGGTCTTGAAGGCCGTAGGATTCTTGTGTGACAAAATTCTTCTCTTTCATATTTTGTTACTTGAAATGTTCTTCTTGCTCTAGCGTTTCCGAAAAAATTGGCGGACAACTTCGTTCATGATTTTTGTTACAATGTGTTTGGTATGAAATTTGAGGGTTAGTAAATGTTTAATTGGACATAGTTTAGTCCGACAATTTGTTAATTTTGCTTCTTTTATGACTGGTTTTCAAAATTCATTGAAAATATTGTGAGGTATTTGTTTTCACTTGCTCGTTTTGGGTTGAAAATTGACGAGATTCTTCAAATCGGTTTTTGTTCTTTCTTAATTCCTTTTTAAAGATTAGACTGTTATCTTTAGATGCTCGTGATTAGGCTTAACTATTTATGGATTAAAGAGTTGCAATACCATAAAAAAAATCAGTACATTTGGTAATATGTGTTTGGACCTTTTCTTTCATAATTTGGTGGTTGATAAGTAATTCATGCTTAGATATTGAGTTCAACTTTAAGCAAGAATGTTGAATCTATCTGTTTTAGTAGAAAGTGCTTCGATCTTGTTTTGAACCTATCCGTTTTTCAGTCTGCTAAGTGAATTTGTCTATCTTTGGGAGCTTAAATATATTTTAGGGTTTGATTAATTTACTTAGATGTGTTAGTCACTAAACCTATCTCTTTACGTGAATGTTATTACTGACATAAGTTTAATGTCACCTTTTCTTCAATAAAAATCATCGAATTTTCTTTAAAGTGTCGGACAGACCTTGATAGTTTAGCGTTTGAGTTTGTTGAATGGTTGGCCCCTGCCCTTATCCTTATACCATGCTAAGACTTGTTCTGTTAATGTTTAGTGTATTATCTTGCGTTAGTAATATGTTAGGCATGCATTATTGATAGCGGAACCAACCCCCAATTCAGAAATAAGACACAAACACAGGAGAAACCGAGAGCTCAACAAGAACACTCTCTCGGCAGTAGCTAAAACACAAGAGAACTGAGAACACCAAGGGGATCACAAGGTGTATTTCTACACCAAAACAGTAGCAATAACACGTGATGAACACAATATATCAAGAACAGCAACAAGAGATAACAACAACCCACGATTTTCACTAGAACAATAACAAACAATTATAAGAATGAAAGGGATAGGTAGTGAGACATTAACCCTTACAAGAACTAAGAACCTAGGTGTATCTTAAACACTAAGACCCTTAACTATTGTAAAAGCAAAACCAACACTCTTACCATGAAACAAGAGGGCGTGGACCACTCAAGCAACAAGGTTTCTAACAATGTTTTGCAATACTAGTGATTCCACACTAGCATCACCCTCATTTCAGTTTGGTGGCTATTCCAAGCCCTACAACTAAGGTATTACACTCCTCATGCTAGAGAGAGTTTGGTTCAAGTGTAACAACTTTCAATATCAATCAACAACTAAAGACCTAAAACTAGTCTATTTATAGACTTATTACAAACATAAGTGAAATGTCTCAAATGCCCTTAATGAAGAGAAGACAAAAGGTGCGTATGGAGTGTAGTGTATTGCCCGTTCTTGGTATGTGATATGGTGTTCCTTTGCACTTTACTTGCACACTTTGAGTCTCGGGTTCGACGCGCACTCTCATAAGTTATCTCCGTGATTATTCTTGTATCAATTATTCTTCTTGCATAGAACACCTTTGTAAAATTCACTTTCGTTATGTTGCAAGTATTCTCGAAGTATTTTTCCACTGTTTTGTCTTGACTAGAAAATCCATCTTAGTTGTTTTCTTTATATTGACTTGTCAAAATAGTATATTATAAAATAAAAAATAAAAACAAATTGACTATGCTTTTAAATTAGCAACCTAGTGATCCTCTATTGGTTAATATATTGGATAGATTCTAATTTTGTATCTTTGTTTCTGTGCATGAACATGACGCGATGAGTCCAATTGGACTCTATTTTCTACTATATAGAAGAGCCAAAGCATGGACGACCAAGGGCAGAAGCTGTAAATATGCCCATTATTGAGGGCAAAGTTAGTTATGTCTAGCAGATATTTAGCTATCCTTTTTTCAAAATATTCTAGAAATAACTACATATTTCTAATAAGAACAGTCTTCAGTTGTCCTTCATCTCTCAAGAATACTTAGCAACACTTCTTTCATCGTCATCGGCGGCAACACAATAACACTCAAAAATAATAGCACCAGTGAAGAGATCCATTTTGACAAAGTTACGGAAGGTTGTCATGCGCCCGTGTCTGCCATTTGGATGATTCAATGTTGCAGATCTTCCATTATTGGTTAATTGCATGAAGTATTCTAATTCGTTGGTTATGGTCTGATAGTTGCTATTACTAACACACTAAATCTAGGTCTAGAGACATTAACTCTCTCATCTCTTTTCCCTTTGAATGGGCATTTTTTCTACTTTGCGAAAAAATAAAGAGCGAATTATCTTTGATATTGTTGTAATTATTGTGATTGAGTGAGGGTCAAAGCACACTTAAAATATCCCTTTCTTTTCAAATTTCATACCGCATAGTGGTTGATGGAATTGGTTTTTGTCTTTTTCATCTGGGTTGAGCTAGGTCCATATATGGAGTAGTGACTTGATTCAATATTGTTGTATGAAAGTTGGAATTTTACTTGATGATTTTCGCCAAAGTTTGAGTCCTTACAAATTACCTCTGATCATTTTTGTGTCTGTGTAGTTCTTTTCATTCTGTAGAATATGTGATGCACTTTCTGAAATTAATTTGATAAATAGAAAAAGTATTAGTTAGTTAAGCATAGAGTGAATTACACATAATCCATTAAATTGTACCTATTTTACCTTTCCAATGAGATAGAGAACCTCTTTGGTCCCCACAGTGTAGCTTAGCTGTCAACAAAGTGGGTAAAGCATGGGAGACGAGAGTTCAAATTATAGCAGTGACAAGATGATGGGTGTTTTCTTGCTATCTGCCCAAATCTTGTAGAGGGTTATCGGAATTTATGCGGTGGGAGATAACGAGTACTTGGTGGAATAGTCGAGGTGTGCACAAAATAGTTGGAAACTACCCTTATAAAAACATTATAGACTATTATGTCTTTTGTTTCAAGCATCTTCGATTAATAATCCAGGAAATAGAAAGATTGACGATGATGTTACACATCGTATTGGAGTGAGATGGATGAAATGGAAGCTCGCATCTGGTATCTTGTGTGATAAGAAAGTGCTGCCAAGAATCTGCTGCTGCAAAGATGACATTTTGCTTCATTGGCATTTGATGTCTTCTTGATATTACGAGTCATCCTTATAAAGTTGCAATGGTTGGTGTAAAATGCAAGTTAGGATGCACTGACGCTATCGTTTTCATGGTAAGACATCAACCGGAACTGTAAGTATTATGGAAAATGTAATGAAACTAATAATTTCCTTAGTAGAATGTATTTGGGATGTCATTTTTGTCTTGAGTGATTGAGGTTTGGATTTTGGATATCTCATGGTTGTTTTCTTCATAGACGTTACCTGTTTATGGTCTATGACTGTGAGATACCATTGATATCTTCAAATTATTCTAATTTGTATACAAGTTTGTGGAAGGCACAATATAGTAGGTTTGAATTTTGATTTTGCAGTTGTATGTAGGACTATCAAAAATGACATATAAAATTACTTTTATATCTAAGCTTCAGCTTATAGAGTATCTTTTTTTTTCCTAAAACAAAATGTGATGTCCAGGCCAGCTTGTGCGCACCTCGACTAATTCTGCTACCTGCTACCTCCAATCAACAGAAGTACCAGGCAACTCATTCGACAACGCATCCTGGAGTTCTTCTAGATCTTTCGTTCAATGATTCAGAGCTTATTCTTAACCCTTTGATTAACGTTGCGGGTTCGGGTCATCTGAAGATTGTTGAAGCTGCCCTTGATGCTGTGCAGCAGCTCATTGCTTATGCTTATCTTAGGGGTAAAGTGGACCCCACTTGGGGTCCAGATACGAAGCTTCTATTGAAATTGATTAAGTTTGTTTGTAGATGTCATGATTTGGGCAATGATGCGGTGGAATTGCTTGTAACTAAGTCTATTTTATCTGCTGTGACGTCGGTTTTGATTCGAATACATGGGGATTCTTTGTTGCAGGTTGTTAGGACGTGCTATGATATTTATTTGGAGAGTAAGAATGTGGTGAATCAGACGACGGCTAAGGCTTCATTGGTACAAATATTGGTGATTGTTTTCCAGCAAATGGAGGCGGATTCGTCTATGGTGCCATGGCAGCCTACTGTTGTCGTGGAGTTAATGGAACCAGCTGAAAAAGATGATACTCATGGATTAATGACATTGTTTGTTCAGGGGTTTATAACTAAAGTGTTGCAAGACATTGATGGTGTTTTCAATGCAGGGACTCTCAGGGTTGGTGCTACACCTACTGGTGCTCATGATGAGGCATTTGAGACAACTACATCAACCGTGGAGTCGACCTGCTGATTTTTTGGATTCCACGGATAAAGATATGTCTGATGCGAATTATTGTGAGATTAGCATGTATAAGACGGCATTGGAAGAGCAAAAAAGGAGAGCTGGTAGACGAGGAGGGAGAAAGGGATGATGATTTGGAGGTTCAAATTCGGAATAAGTTGAGACGAGATGCATTCTTGGTGTTCAGAGCTTTATGTAAGTTCTCATTGAAGACCCCACCCAAGGAGGCAGCAGCAGATCCACTGTGAATGAAAGGCAAGATTGTGGCTTTGGAGCTGCTCAAGATATTGTTGGAGAATGCTGGAGCAATATTTAGGACAAGTGACAGGTATTTACCCACCATTCTGATTTAAATCTTTTCTATACCTCAATTACTTGTGTAATTGCTCGTCTATATTCTAATAACTATACCATGGTTCTTATTTCTGAGTATTGTTTTTCTGTCATTGCTTCATTTTTTGTTGCATAAATGTGTCAATGGCACACGTCTATTTTGCTACTTCTCTGAAGGAGCCGTTAACTCATATGATCACTCTTTTGTCAAAGTTTTGATTTTGGTCGTTAGATCTACTCGTGAAGGTATTCCGATGCAAGATTAGTAGCTAGTGCATTGTCTTTCTTAAACGTATTGCAGTTGGATGCTATGTACGGGGCATATTTAGAACAAGTTTCGGCTTTGGCTGCTGCACTTACTGATACGGTCAAACGTACTGAATATTATGGATTTTCTTCCTTGCATATGTATAAAAATATCCAGTATTAAAGTTTGTCAAATCATCTGTCAATTCATATTATTTTTTTTCAACAATCAGCCCATTCACTTTGCCTCCAGGATTAATAATGCTTTCATATCTGTCATCTCCCGAGCCAGCAAAAGATATAGATGCGTTGCTTAGTTAATGAAAACCTTTGGGTTGTTTGATTGGTGGGATCGGGATAATAATTTTAAGATATAGTTTCGTTATAGGCATCCGTATTATTATTATATTCCATCCAACCAATCAAACGACCATCCAAATCAATTGTTGTTCAAATTTCGCTTTTCTTTATTTACTAGATAAGTTAAGCCGTACTCTACACGGCCCAACGTTATTCAACTAAAATTTTTAATACCTTTTTTCACGACATTCATATTTTAGTGCGAAGTGTTGTTGATTTCGTTACTTATCTTGAGGTCATATAGTAGCTACAAATATTAAAATTTTTAATACTCCCTCTAAAATACCAAATTAAATTTTCATGAACTCATAAAATTTTTCCGAAGTGGCTACTCCCATAGCTAAAATGAACCAAGAAATACACCATTCTTATTTCAATTCAGATTGATAAATAAAAACAATAGGCAAGAAAGAATGCTCAAAAAAGTAAAGACCACTTGCACCGATACTATCAATGCATGTATTTGATTGGACATTTACATTTGGGCATGCTTCAACAGTTTCACCTCTTGAATTAAACAATCACAAAAAGTATATCTTCAGTACACATGAAAATTCATTCAGTTTCTATAGTCTCTTCGAAAAAATCATAAGAAGCAAATTTTCTTCATATTTGTGGAAGTATGAGTCTTTACCCCAAATAAAATCTCCTAAGGCCTATATTGTTACATCCGTTGGTGGCTTTAAAATCATGCTATACACATGGGGGTGATTTGTTGTACCATTTTATGCACACTGTTGGCAGTGTTCATATTCCACCAAGCACTAAAATAAATTCTATAAAGTACTCCTCTTTTTTAAATAGTTATTTACAAGTACCAATAGTCTCATACATGGTTTCGGAATATAGACAAACTCATTCACTACGTAAACCAAGTGAGTTTCCACTGTCATTGTTGTGATTCCCTTTAAGACGGATGACTATTTCCTGTGACTGTCCTTTTATACAAACATTTTATCATTATTTTAATTTCAGTATTTAGAGCTTGATGCATATTTTGTATCATGTATGCAGACCGTATTAATGCTTATTGGACTGGATACTTTACAAGTTTATATTTGGAGATTGTAGCTGTAGTTGTGCTTAGGTTCTTTAGCTGTATTGAGATTGATGATTTGAAAGAGAAGTTGAAAATGGCAACGTTGGTTAGTAGCAGCAATATTAGTGGGAAGAAAAGTAAGTCGAAACGAAGAGTTAGCTGTAGCAGTCAAGCTCAGGTTAATATGTTACCGGCACCTCATTTGTTCGAAGCTACGGTGAATTCAGTTAAAGAAGCATAAAAAAAAATTGTTCATTATCTCAAGAAACTCCAGAAGCATGTTCCATCATCTATTCATTACTTCTCATTCAACTCTTTTCTTCGTAACGGTTTTAACACTGATTTCCTTTTTGTTTCAAGTCTACTGATTTTCTTTTTGTTTTAGGTCTACCTGTAGTTAAAGCCTAAAGTGGTATGGACTGCGTACATCTTACCCTCCCCAGACCCCACTGTGGGAATACACTGGGTTTGTTGTTGTATACGAATAGTATTGAACAAGGGTGGGGTATTAGTAAAGCTGAGATTAGTTATTCTGAAATTCATCTGTTATCCATTATTTGATTTAGGGATCGTTTGGTTATTTAATTATTATAAGTCATCTATGTATTGCACAATAGTTTGCTAGCGTGAAATAACACTGATTTGTTCTCTATGCAGTTGGGAGTGTAGGGGGGACGTGGATGTTATGTGGGATAGGGCGGCTAGGTGCATCAGGGAGAAGGCTAGTGAGGTGTTAGGTGTTTCTAGGGGCCGGGCTGGGCACCATCAAGGGGATTGGTGGTGGAATGATGAGGTGGAGATGAAAGTGAGGACCAAGAAAGAGGCGTATGCTAAGTTGGTTGAGAGCAGAGACGAAGAAGAGAAGCGGGTAAACAGAAAAGAGTACAAGCAAGCTCGGAAGGAGGCTAAGTCAGCAGTCACGGCAGCTAAGACGGTCGCGTTTGAGAGCCTGTATGCGGGGTTACAGGGGAAGGGAGGGGAGAAAAAGTTGTTTAGACTCGCAAAGGCTAGGGAGAGGAAGGGCCGTGATCTCGATCAGGTGAGGTGCATTAAGGGGGAGGACGGCAGAGTGTTGATGGAGGACAGCCATATTAAGAATAGATGGAAGTCGTACTTCCATAGGCTCTTGAATGACGAAGGGGATAGAGCTATTGTGTTAGGGGAACTGGAGCGCTCAGAGGAGTGTCGGGAGTTTAGTTATTGTAGACGTTTTAGGGTAGAGGAGGTTAGAGAGGCTGTTCGCAGGATGCGGAGGGGTAGGGCGACGGGGCCGGATGAGATACCGGTGGAGTTTTGGAAGTACGTTGGAGAGGCTGGGGTAAGGTGGTTGACTGGTCTGTTTAACGAAATCTTCAAGACGGCAAGGATGCCCGAGTCATGGAGGTGGAGTACCATAATCCCTCTCTATAAGAATAAGGGAGACGTCCAGAGTTGCAATAACTATAGGGGGATTAAGTTATTGAGTCACTCTATGAATATTTGGGAGAGAGTCGTCGAGGGGAGGCTGAGACGGATAGTGTCTATTTCGGAAAATCAGTTCGGATTTATGCCTGGGCGCTCGACGACGGAGGCAATTCACCTGGTACGGAGGCTGGTGGAACAGTATAGGGAAAGGAAGAAGGACCTGCACATGGTGTTTATCGATCTAGAGAAGGCTTACGACAAAGTTCCCAGGGAGGTGCTTTGGAGATGCTTGGAGGTGAGTCGAGTCCCGATGGCCTATATCAGAGCAGTTAAAGATATGTATGATGGAGCGAAAACTCAGGTGAGGACGGCGGGAGGAGACTCAGAGCATTTTACTGTCTTGACAGGATTGCATCAGGGATCTACTCTTAGTCCTTTTTTGTTTGCTTTGGTAATGGATGTGTTGACGCGGAGTATCCAAGGGGAAGTGCCTTGGTGTATGCTTTTTGCAGACGATGTAGTTCTGATTGACGAGACCCGAAAGGGTGTGAATGACAAATTAGAGGTGTGGAGACAAACTCTTGAGTCTAAGGGGTTCAGGTTGAGCAGAAGCAAGACAGAGTATTTGGAATGCAAGTTTAATGACGTGAGGTTGGAGGATGAGGTGGTAGTGAAGCTGGAATCGCAGGAGGTATGTAAGAGGGATAGTTTCAAGTATCTCGGGTCCGTGATTCAGGGTAACGGTGAGATTGACGAGGATGTCTCGCACCGTATTGGGGCGGGATGGTTGAAGTGGAAGCTCGCGTCGGGGGTGTTGTGTGATAAGAAGGTGCCGCCCAAGCTTAAAGGCAAATTCTACAGGATGGTAGTCCGTCCGGCCATGTTGTATGGAGCGGAGTGTTGGCCAGTTAAGAACTCCCACATCCAAAAAATGAAGGTGGCGGAAATGCGAATGTTGCGCTGGATGTGTGGGATGACTAGAGGGGACAGAGTTAGGAATGAGACTATCAGGGAGAAGGTTGGGGTGGCTCCAGTGGAGTGCAAGATGCGGGAAGTCCGATTGAGTTGGTTTGGACACGTGAAGAGGAGGGACATGGATGCCCCGGTCCGTAGGTGTGAGAGGCTAGCGTTGGATGGTTTTAGGCGGGGTAGGGGTAGGCCGAAGAAGTACTGGGGAGAGGTGATTAGACGGGACATGGAGCAGTTACAGCTCACCGAGGACATGACCCTAGATAGGAAGGTCTGGAGGGCGAGGATTAGGGCAGAAGACTAGGGCCAGTTTGGGGGCGCAAGGGTAGGGAGTGGGGGATTATTCCTGTTATTCTTCCTACTTTTATTTTTATTCCTATTCCTATTCTTCTTCTTGTTACGATTTCGGTGTTCCATGTTTTATTATGTATCTGAGTGCTTCCCGATGTTTCCTACTACCATGCGTTATATTTATATTTATATTTATATTTATATTTATATTTATATTTGTGTGGCGACTGTCTTGAGCCGGGGGTCTATCGGAAACAGCCTTTCTACTTCTCCAGAGGTAGAGGTATGGACTGCGTACATCTTACCCCCCCAGACCCCACTAGGTGGGAATACACTGGGTTTGTTGTTGTTGTTGTTGTTCTCTATGCAGTGTACACTCTTCCTAAGCTCTACTTGAAGATGCAGTACTGTGTTTTGTGTGAAATTCACTCCCAAGGTGGTTAGAGTCCGTTCTCGTATTGATAGGAGAGTTCGTGAGCCTCCACAGTGTTTCAGACGACTATGAGGTATTCTATCCTCCCGATATTATCTTCTTAGCTTTGACTAAAG
The DNA here is from genome assembly GCA_030864225.1 of Capsicum baccatum var. pendulum. Classification (NCBI taxonomy): domain Eukaryota; kingdom Viridiplantae; phylum Streptophyta; class Magnoliopsida; order Solanales; family Solanaceae; genus Capsicum; species Capsicum baccatum. The sequence continues at coordinate 121,243,414 of CM061560.1, forward strand.
TTTCCTTGAGATGTGCATTTTGGTGGGGAATTGAACTTTGTGCTTGTGAAACGGAACTTGGTTATACTTGATGTTAGCTGCTTTGTCATTTTGTTGATCTCTTATCTCATTTGTTATTCCACCTATATATAGAAAATTTATGTTGCTTGGACTCTCCAAAATGTTGTTGTTTCTCTGTCGTATCCTTAAAAATGCACTATTTTGGAGGATTTAACACGCACATGGTAGCATTTTTGAAGAGTCCAAGTACCATAGCAAGAAATATATTTACCTGTTGTAGCCGATTAATACCAAGATGGATATCAACACAGTTGTAGTTATCCAGACTCACTTAAATATCACCCATCTGTACTATTTACTAAGTATATGTTTTGATAATGATTAGACTTCTTCATGAACTTTGCCATTCTATAATTTTTTTTTGCTCACTTGGAGTTTGTCTTTCATGTGGTATTCCGGGATGATCTCCCAAAGGCAGGACAAGCTCCATGCCCCGCTGGAGGACCCCCTGCTGCAGCTCCCACTTATGTTGTGTTTGGCTTCAGGTTTTGGTTGATCTTATAGTATGGTGTGTTTTACATGTGGTTTTGACAGTGTACTGTTTTCATTTAGATTATGGGACCTATTAGCATGTTATGGAATTGAATTTTGAATGGAAAACCGAGAGATCTAAATTTTCTAAATGAATGGCTTTTAATTTTTATTCCGATAACCTCACATCACATCTGCCCATATGGTGTTCTTAGTTATTTCAGTTCCCAGATTCAAATTGATGGATGATAAATTTCTTCTAACCTTCTTCCACGCCTGCATTGACATTTGTCTTGATCTTGTATTGGTCTTTGTGTTTCTTAGTTGGTTCAGCATTATCGTTACTAAGTATACATGTTTTGAGTTTATATATTTGTTCTATAGGTAGTCTTCTATCTTTGACACTTTATAAAGGATGACTAGAATGCTCATGTACTATATATATAATGTCATTTATAGATAGTCTTCTATGCTTCCACTTTGTAAAGGATGAAATTTTGCTTTTGCATTTACAAATTATGATTATTATGAAGTATGTACGCCAAATTAGTGTTTAAATCATAGATGCAACTAATATGAAACACAAATTAAATTATATTAGAATTTGAATACGCATGGGCATGCTTATCTAGTATATATATATATATATATCCCTGATATCTTCGGACCTAGTCCCAAAAGCCTCAATCAAAGCTCGAAATGAACATGATGAAACAAGGTTGTATTCATAGATATACAGAAAATATACGTGGCATACAGGTGATATACGATAAAAGAAGTGCTAATTTTTGGCTGGAGGATCAAAGGAGATGTATACGACTGATTTTCAGTCATGTATACACCAAGTATACACAAAAACGCAAGGATAAAGGGAGCTGATATACATTGGATATACATCTGGAAAAAGGCTGAAAAAGGTCCATGGGCCCAAAGCTGGACAGAATTGAAAATGGGCTAAAAAGGGACCCAAACCTCATCTTTTTCCTTTATTTGCTTGCAATTAATTTGATCAATTGATTTAACTTATCTAGATGCTTCCTTGGGAAGCAAATTTAAGTTAAATTATTCATTTTATTTTAATCATTTAATTTTTTTAATTCCTCTATTTTTGCAAACATAAACTCTTATAATAATTTAAGAATTTATTTATATCCTTTCATTGTTATTAATGGCTTAAGATCCACGTTTACGAAGTTGGATTAATTATTTAGCCCAAAGTCTTAATTCAGATAAAAATGTTAAGTTGAAATTATTTTGAAACTTTGATGTTTAATTTATTTTATCACTTAGAATATTTTTGAATAAATTCAAGATTCTAAAACAAGTTCAAGATTTTTACAACTTAAGAAATGTTTTTTCAAGTTTAACCAAACAAGTTAAATTCGTTGGGAATCACACTTAGTGGATTTTCGAAAGTGCCTAACACCTTCATTCGAATGTACTTGAACCCTTACCTAGACTCTGGTTATTTTTAAAAGGTTTTCCTTTTAAAATTACTTTTTCTAAATGGTTTCTTAATTTTCCTAAAATTAGGTGAAGACTCTAAATTATTTTTTAAAATAAAATTAGATAGATTTCTTTTCTTATTTTCGCTACGAAGTTATGAATGAAACATTTTTAACTTTTCAAAAATGGATCGTAACAGTTATAATTTTTTTAAAATTTATCTTTTAGTTGGACTATCAGATAGATTTATAGATATTTAAATATTTTAATATATTTATTAAGCCAAAGGCATCGATAGACACTCAAACTTGTTGTCAAAATTTACTTAGACACCTAAAATAAGGCCTGTTCTTATCAGATCTCTAACCCCCCCATATTTTATTTCAATTGGGCCTTTTTGCTTATGTGGCACTGCGCGTGCAGTGCCATCATGAAAGGCACGTGAGGAGCATTTTTTTACTAATTTACAAATAAAAAGATGCCAAGTGGCATTGAGGGCCCCAAAATTTTTTTAATAACAAAAAAAGAAAAATTTAAAGCACTAAAGGTCCTTTTTAATAAAACAAAAAGTATTAGGGGGTCCCAATATTTTTTTTAATAAAACAATAAGCTGGTGGGCTGGGGGTAGGTGGGGGAGTTTTATTTTTATTTTTTAAAAATTTTTAATAATTTATTTTTTATTTTTTAAATAATTTTATAATGTCTTTTTTATAATTAGGTAAAAAAGCATTAGGGGTTTCCAACCTTTTTTTTTTAATAAAAAAATATGCTGGGGGCTGGGGGACTGGGCGTAGGTGGGGGAGTTTTGTTTTTATTTTTTAAAAAATTTTATAATTTCTTTTTAATAATTAGTTTTTTTTTTAAATAATTTTATGCGGATAACTAGATTATAAAATAGATTTATTATATCTAATGAATCTTTTTTTTGTGCGTGGATATTTTTTAGATTTTGTTTCAATAAATTATTCTTTTTGTAAGATGTATCCATTAATTTATTTGGTTTATTATTTTATCCCATAGTAACTGCAGAGTTACAAATTTCTGTATAATAATTTATTCTTTCTGTACTGTAGTATATATCTAATTCTAGATTTTCTATGTCATTTATTATCTTGTGTTGTTCTTCTCGTAGTGATTTTTTTAAATTATATAAACTATCGCATGTACTTTTTTCTAAATTTTCTAAGGTTTTTTCTATCCATATTAACTTTTCTTTTAGATTTTCAATTATTTTTCTAATTCGGTTTCTATAATTAATTTCATTATTTATATTATCTTGGTTTTCTCTAGTTTTTCTAATATATTCTAACATCCTTGATCTGAATAATATCCTTCTGGGTAAATTTCTTCGTATATCCGTTCTAGCGAATTTATGATTTCAATTTCGTAGTTTATTACTTCTTCTAATATTATTTTCTTAATATCTATAATTTATATATCTTTAAGTATATATAAGATTAAAACTTTAAGATAGTCTAAATGATCTATTTTTAAAATTGATATTTTATAGTTGTTTGTTTTAGCCTTAGTAGTTTTTGCATATTTTTATTAAGAGATTTATTTTTATTTTTCATGTATTTGTCTATATTTGTTTTCATCCGTTTTTCTAGTAACTGTATATTTCACATATATTTTTCTAAAAATTCTACGTAATTTATCATGATAAGTATTTATAAGAGTAGTTAGGTAGGCATGGTATATAATTTACTCTAGTCATGTAATATTCACCAAATGCTTTTTCTAATATAATTTTTCTTATATCTGCTACTTTTATATCTCTAAGTGCATACAAAATAAGTATCTTAAATTTATCTACCATCACATCAGATAAATTATCATTCATTTTCATAAAATTGTTTTTTCAAAATATTCCCTTCAACCATGTACATAATAAAATATGGTCATCTCAGATTACTATATACTAGATTATTCTTAAATAACATGTTCTTCGGTCACTATTAGCATGGTAATTCGGATACTCTTTCCCTTAAACAGCACCTCGACTCTGGTTACTCCCCGCCACGGCTTCTTGCCTCATTGGTTTCACCTCTAGGATGACATAGTTCTTAGGGATTTTTCTCCGTTTCCACTTTGTTAATAAACTTCTTAACATATTATTCTTCGAATAATTCTACTATAAAGTAACTAATATGAATTTATTTTATCATATCATGATTGTTGGGAACTATGAATTTAGCTATTCATAATCATAAATAGATATACATGTTCAGGTAGCTTTGATATTTCTGAAGTTTTTTCCTCCATAACTTTTTCCATTGAAGTGTATATGTTTAATTAACTGGGCAAAATATTTTGTATGGAATGGAGAGAGTTTTTTGCTTGAATGCGAGAAGGCTTGCTTTTCAATGCCTTCTGCCTTCTTTATTTATAAAACGAAAGAATGCATCTTTACATTTGTGTACACGTTTTTTTAATGTCTACAAAAAACAAATAAAAGTCAAAAAGCCTATATGGCTAAAAAGTAACCTAGGGACTAAAAAGTCTTACAAAATACAAACTACATTTAATGCTCAATAATGCTACCCTATTATCTTTTACGTAAACACTTTAAAATTTATACAAATTCATACAATAAGATCAAATATCTTGATATCTTGTCTTCCGTTTGTTGTCGTATCTGCCATATCTCCATTATTGCTTCTTTTCTTATCTTCCAGCTGTCACCTTGTCTTCTTGATTTTTTATTCTAGATGTACTTCTGGAATAATATTATCTTCTCTATTATACCTCGAACATTGGAGATCTGGATATTTATGTCCAATTATTTTACAATATCTTGTTAGTAGTCCGTAAGAAATAAATCCTTTTTTAATAGCTCTTGCTGTAGATGGTTTCTCTGGGTTGAGTAGTGTCATTATCCATTGTCTTACATCCTCCATATCTGTTGGTCGTAGCTCTTTTGAATTCGAGTAAATCATTTGGTGATCTCTCGAGTAGTAGCTCCATATTGAATTTCTATTTGTATAGTTATTTGCTAGTTCTTGTATAATCGTAGATAGTCCAATAAGTCTTTTGTTTGCGTAAAACTCTGGTATCTCGATTCTAGGTATTTTCGGTTGTTGCGCAATATCTTCTGGTATAATCATATCTCTCGTTAATCCTATCTTTACGACTTGTATAACTGGTTTTATCTCGTCATATAATAGCTCCGCGGGTGCAGTATAACACTTTATATAAAATAGAGTGCCTTTCGTTATTCTTTTATAGGTCGTGAATATCTTGTATAACTCTTCCATGGCTGTCAATTCTTCTTCGTTTTGGGTGTATATGGTGTTTAGCAGTCCGTAATCAAAACATGTTTTTACTAGGCTTGGGTTAGTTTTTGGTAGTGCGATTAGCTTGTTGTATCCTTGTAATTTTTGGGTTATATAGTTGGTATTTGGTTTTTGGATGTTTGTAGCTCTTGGGTTATGGTGTAGGAAGGTTTGTACTCTATAGATGTTTTCTATATATTTCTGGGTTGTGTAATTATAAACTTTTTTGTCTTGGTTTAGGCTATCTCTGTATGTGGTAACTTGTGGGGGTATGAATAAATGGTCCTTTTGTATTTTTGGTGTAAATGGTTTTTCAAATATTTTATTCATGTTCATGTTTTGGTATCTTGGTCGACTAACTCCTTTGCTTGTACCTGCAGAAGTAGATTGATAAATGTTATGGGTTTTATGGAGTGTCCCAACGTCTCCTTCTAGCTCTGAAATTTTATTGTCTTCCGATCGACATAGCTCTGCACACTGCTGAGTTAGCTGATTCATAGCTATAGACTTCAGTTTATCTTCATTAGTCTTTAGCTTTTCTATCTCAGTACCCATACTATCCACTTTCAAGGAAAGCATAGTTAGGGTATTGAGTATTTTTTCTAGAGTATCTTCTTCTATATTTTCAGTTTGTGTAGCTTTGTCTTGATATGTAATCTGCAATAACATTTTTGTTAGTACTGATTACTTCTATTATAAATGGAAAATTTAATATATTTAAAACTAGTCTCCGAATCTCTTTCGTTGTAACTGAATTTTGTATTTTCTTTGTTAGCCATCAGCGTACCTGTGTATTATCTGTTCGCACAATAAATTTGTTATATACAATATATGGCTCAAACGCTAACAAACATTTATATAATGAACATAATTCTTTCCTATTTATTTCCCATTTTATTTCTGTCTCATTGAACGTACCTGAGTAGTATCTACAATGGTGTTCTATTTTTTCTGCTTCATATCGATATTTAAGTACTCCTCCATAACTATATTCACTAGCATCTGCTTCTACTATGTATATAAATTTTCTATTCTCATCTGAAAATTGTAATTTCGGTAATTCTTTACAAAGTGATTTTATTTTTTGAACTTGTTTTTTATCTTCTTCATTATAGTTATATTCTATATCCTTTTTTAATTTTTTCTGTAGTGGTTTTAAGTTTTCTGCTAATTTTGGAATATATTCTCTTACCTGGTTTACTAATCCTAAAAATGATTGTAATTTCTTTTTCGTATCTAATTCTTCTTTCGAATTTATTATTTTTTGTACTATATGTTGTTGCATTTTTACTCCACTTTTATCTATTTGTATTCCTAGAAATTCTATCTGTTTTTTCATAATTTCAGCTTTCTTTTCGCTTAGACTTATTCCCGATTTTTCTACTATATCTGTAAATTGTTCCAATAATTTAATATGTTCTTCTTTAGTTTTTGTATATAATAATATATCATCTATGTATACTATACAATTAGGTAATTGTTTAAAATAATTATCCATAAAATGTTGATATCTACCTGGTGCATTTTTATATCCAAATGTTAATACATTCCACTCATAAAATCCTTGTGGTACCGTAAATGCGGTTAATTCTTTAGATTCTTCTTCTAGCTTTAGATGGTAAAATCCTGATTTACAATCGAATTTGCTAAAATAATTATATCCTTGTATTTGTCTTATTTTTAATATCTTATTTGGTATTGGATAATTATATGTTATAGTTTTTGCATTTAAATTTCTATAATCAATAACCATCCTACTTTTTTCTCTTTTTTGTTCACTATATTTATTTACTATAAATGCTGGACTATTATGTTTACTATTACTTTTTTGTATATATTGTTTTTCTAATAATTCATCTATATGCATTTTAAATTCTTTTAAATAGTCAAAATTATAGGTTAATGGTTTTTGGGTTATTATACTATTTTTATCTATTAATTCAATTTTTATGGTAGCTTTATGTTTTTTCCATCCTTTTAATGGATCTTCACTATATAATTGTTCTAATTTTTTCTTAACTATTTCTATCTTATTTATTGAAAATATAGTTATTTCTGTTTTATTTATCGAGAATACTACTAGTTCTATTGTATCTTCAGTATTTTTTATATTTTCTAACTTTTGTGTAATTTTTTCACTTCCTTTTATCCAATCAGTTTTCTTTCTTATTTTATTATTAACTCTTTTTGCTCTTACTTTTTGTTTACATGGTGTTGTGAACTACCAGTCGTTTCTAGTTATTATATGTGGGTATAGTTTATCTAAAAGTGGCATTCCTAAAAATATATCTTTTGATGTTAGTTCATAATTATAAATTTCTTCTATTGTTAATATCTTATCCCATATTTGTGCTTTTACATTCCTAGCTTTATAAGTAATTAAGCTTCCTTCATTATTAAATCCTTTAACTACTATTGGTGTTTTTAATTTATCACATTTGCTTTCTGGTAAGCAATTATATCTACATAAATTAGCTTCTGCTCCTGTATCTATCATAGGCGTATAATATCTACTGTAATATCCTTCCACTACTATCTTCATTAATACGTATATTTTCATTTTTATGTTAAGGCTCTTTTTAAGAATAATTTCTCTCTATTATATGTTAAGGTTAATTGTGTATGTTCTATATTATATGGTTTTACTTGTTCTAACTATTTTATTCCTAATATTATATCTGTTTTTTGCATTTCTTCTTTTACTTCAAATTCTATTTTTATTTTTCTAACTCCTATTATTATTTCTTTTTCTGCTATGTTTTTATTATTTATTAAGCTTCTTGGTAGATCTGGGCACATATCATTATCAGTTTTTATTTCTTCATTTTTTACTAGATATTTTGCTATATAATTTTCTTCTTGTCCTGTATTTAAGAGTATTAAATATTCTTTTTCATTTATTTTTCCTGTTATATAATATTGGTTTAAATTACTTATTGAATTTGTTTCATAACTTATTCTTTTTGACGAGCTTGATGATTCTGGTTTGTCATTAGCTATTCTTTTTGTTGTACTTATTCTATCATTTACTATTTCTAAATTTTCTTCTATATCTATGTCTCTATAGCTATAATCATTATAATCTATTGTTTTTACAACTTGTTCGAATGAGCTTTCTATTCGTATCTTGTTAATTTTATTTTTTCCTGTTATTTTATGTTTTGTTGTTAATACATATAAATTTTTGCATCTTACTGTAAATATTTTACTTCCTGAGGTTAATTCTATTCCTGATATCTTCTAATATAATACTAGTGATTTCTCTATATTTCTATCTGTTACCGCTACTGAATAATTTGCACTTATTATAAATTAAAATTTTTGGTATATTAAATTTCCTTTTACGGCAGTTATTATGCTTTTTTCTATAGGTTTTATAATTCTATCATCTGCTAGATATAATTCTATCGGTGTATCTATTCCTTCTCTAAAACATTCTTTTATTAATATTTCTGTACCTCCAAGGTGTACATATTTTATTGGATCTACTTTACTTTTTATATCATTTATCTCTTTATTAATTATTCTTTTTGTTACTAGTGGTATACTAGCTTTACCTTTTGCATATCTGCAGTCTATTACATGTTCTTTTTGGCATACTACATAATATTCATCTTTTTTCCTAGTAAAAATATTTTTTATTGTTGGTATTTTAAATATTTTTTCTACACTTAAATCTAATTCTTTTCCTTTTATTTCGTCAAATATATTACTGTCAAATATTATTTTTTATTCCGTTCCTTCATCATTTAAATATTCTTCCTTTGTTATTATTTTTATATCTTCTTCAGTCATTTGATTCATCTATTTCACTATTTATTTCTGTATCTGTTTCGTTTTCTGAAATTTCATATATACTTTCTTCACTTTCTAATTCATAATCTATATAATCTATCTGTATATATTTCGTATTATCTATTTTTATTTTTGATATTTATTTATTTTTTTAGATTTTTAGGTAATTTACAATCTATAGCTAAATGTCCTAACTTTCCACAATTATAACAAGTACATTCTTTTATAGATTTCTTCTTTCTATATGGTCTTTTATTTTTATAATTTCTTACATAATATCTTTTTCTTGGTTTTTTGTATTTGTATTTTGATTTTTTATATTTCTTATATTTCTTATGTCTTTTTCTTTTCTTATAATATCTTTCTTCACATCCAAATTGAGGTGCTATTTTATTTTTGCAACATGCTAAATTTTTTATTAATGTTTTTTCCGTTTTTAATTCTTCTCTATATTTTTCACATAAATTTCTATACCATTGTTGTAAAAATTTTATTCTTGCTCCTAATGTATCTACTATTTTTGCTTCTTCCCAACTTTTTATTATCTTTGAACTAAATGGTTCGGGTAATTTATTAAAATATAATTTTCTTATTTCTTTACTTTCTTCTATACTATATGCTCCTTTATAATAATATTCTTTAAATGCGCAAGTATAGTCGTCTATATAACACATTACATATTGTTAATTTTAATATTAAATTCCTATTTGTATCTTTTTCTTCATCTTGTTCTTCTTCTATTGTTGTCATACTACCAAATTCATCTTTTATAGCTGTTTCATATTTTTTTAATAGTTCTATAGGTGTTAGTTTAGTTGTTGTTGATGATGTTCCTTCCATGGGTTTATTAGCTCTTAATCATTTCTTACTATTTTCAGTTAAGTTTGAAAACTATAGTTTTACTGATCCTATTAATGTTCATTCTATATATTCTGGTGCATCTGTTATGTTTATGTTATTATCTAATAATTATTTTGTCATATATCTTATCCATAATTGTATTGTTTTTTCTGTATCTATTACACAGTCTAGGTCTAAAACGTTATAATTTTTATTAACTATCTGTTTTGGTGTCCATTTGTCATATTCATTGTATCTTTTAAATCTATTTTTATAATATATAGGTTTTCTTATTTCTGTTGTTTTAGGTATTATATTTTCATCTTCTTTTTTATCAAGAGTATTTATTTCTGTGATGGTATTTTCTAAGTTTTCTTCATTAATTATTTCTTGTTTTTCCTTAACTTCTAAATTTTTTATATTTGTTAATATTTCCGTATATGTTTCACTATCTTCTGAATCATAATTATCTGTTTCTTCAACGTCTATATTATTTATCTCTAATTTTTCATTAAATTGATTTATCTCGTTTAGTAATTTTTGTTCTCTATCTTTTTCTTCTTTTTCTTTTTGTCTTTGTTCATACAGATCTTTTAGCATTTGTAGTTCTTTTTCTAATTCAACAATTCTACTATTTTTAGTTTCTTCTATTTTTCGTATTTCTTCCGTAGTTTGTTGTTTAATTCTTTCTATTTCCTTTTTTCTGTCTATTTCTTCATTCTCTTTTTTCTATTCTTACCATTGCTGTTAGTTTATTTTCTAATTTTAATTCTTCTTTTTCTAACATTAGATATAAATGTTCACTTATTTTCTTATATCTTCTTCCTAGATTAGAAAATACTATTTTTATTTTTGATCCTTCGTGATTTTCGTATATTTTTTCATCTATTATGAATTCTTCTTTGTTCATTTTATTGTGAATAGTTCATGTTAGTACATATATTCTAAACTATCTATTTGTGATTCTAATTTTAATATTTCATCTTTTTGTGTATTTATTGAGTTTTTACTAACTCCGGCAAATATATTATAATGTAGTCTTTCTATTCTTATTTTTAATTCTTTACGTTTTTCAGAAATAAATTGTTTTAGTTCTTTGTATTTTTGCTCTTTATTCATTTAAATCATTTTTATAATATCTTGGTGGATATCTAAATCTAATTTTATCATAATTAGGTGGTATGTGTCTCATTCTTCTAGATTTTAAATGGATTATTAATTTTGCTTCAATACTAGACATTAATGTAATTAGATAGACTAATCTTTCTGGATTTTCTTTTGTTTTATTTAGACTTATATATTCTGAATAATTACTAATTAAAGATTCTTTAGTTTTTCTAAAAGCTTCTCTATTTTTAAATGGTCTTCTCATAATTAATTTAATTTAATTTAATTCTAACTCTAACATATATCTCACTTCCGTGCTTTTTAAATTACCGGGCTCTGATACCATTTGTAGGGGGTGCGGATAACTAGATTATAAAATAGATTCATTATAATTCCATTTTTTATTCTCATTTTTTAAAAAGTTCTATAATTGTTTAATAATTATTTTTTAAATAATTTTTAAATAATTTATTTCATTTTTTTCAAAAAAATTATATTTTTTTTAAAATAATCAGTTTTTTATTTTTATTTTTCAAATAATTTTATAATTATATTTTCATAATTTATATCCTCAATGCTATTTTTTATTTTCATTTTTAAAAAGTTTTATAATTTTATTTAATAATTTATTTTTTAAATATTTTTTTAATAATTTATTTAATTTTTTAAATTTTTATAATTTTTTAAATAATCATTTTTGTATTTTTATTTTTCATATAATTTTATAATTATTTTTTCATAATTTATATCCTCGCCATTTTTTATTTTCATTTTTAAAAAAATTTATAATTTTGCTTAATAATTAATTGTTTTTAAATAATTTTTTAATAATTTATTTCATTTTTTAAAAAAAAATTATAATTTTTTTTAAATAATCAGTTTTTTTTATTTTTTAAATAATTTTAGAATTATTTTTTAATAATTTCCTCAATGTCATTTGTATATACTTTTTTTAAAAAAATTATAATTAATTTTTAATAATTATTGGACCTACAATGCCACGTGTCAACTTTCAATTAGCTCATTTTGTCACGTCATCGCGTGCGTGCAACACACACTTCGAGCTCTTTGCTGATAGGGCAAAAAAGGCCTAATTGGAACAAGATGTGGGGGGTTTAGGGGCCTGATAGGAACAAGCCTTAGTTTAGGTGTCTAAGTGAATTTTGGCAATAAGTTTGAGTGCTTATCGATGACTTTGACATATTTATTATGTATTTGGAATTATAAAAATCTGAAACATAATTTTTTTTGGCTAATTATAATTGTGTTTATATTCATATAAATTGGGTTAGAGATGTTGGGGTAGAACAATTAACAATATAATTTTTTTAAAATTGTGAATAATATAATAAAAAATATATAAAATCTAAAAGTTTTTTTTTTATATAATAATATGATTGTTTTTTCATACAGAATTGATTAAATATTTCTTTGGGGGGTGGGGGTGGGGCGGGGGGGCAGGGTGTTGGAAGCGGGGTAGGGGTGAGTGAGGGGCTGAGTTATTTTTTTTTTTTTTCATTTTAGTCAAAAATATAATTTTTGAATTTTATTTAAAAGATATGATTTAATATGTTCAGTGCAACATTTTAATATGAAATAATAATAATAGTTTAATGTCATCCGTGTATCGTGCCAGTGTATGTAATAGTACCATGTAATAGTTGTGGGGTGAAAATCTTGAAAATCATACCACCTCCCCTTCTCAAGTTTACTTTAAAAATCAAACTCCCCCTTTACTTTAAATAATAAGCAACCCCCTCCCTTTTTTACCTTGATAATATCTTTTTTAACCTTGACATATGTAATATCTTCTTATATTATATATTATTTATTTTAGTCAAGTATTTATATATTTTATTTAATATTTTTAGTATTATAAGTAGAATAACCTTTTTAATGAATTCGTCACAAAAACTAATGCTATTTTTATGGTTGTTATTTTATTTAGATAACGTGCAAGTAACCCCTCCTCACCTTCAACTATAACCAAAGTTGTTATTACATATCAGAATTTTATGAGGACTCTATTACCCCCTAATTTTTTTTTGTATTTGTGCTCCTTTTTGTTGATGCGATGGTCAAGTATTAGAATTTTTTTGTACTCGCTTTTTGCTGACTGGGCCAAAAGGAGTACAAAAATATTCTAAGTAATACTTAGCAGCTAGGTCAGCAAAAAAAAACACAAAAATACAGCAAAAATGAGTATAGGTGGTAATAGGGCCCCCTTAAAATTTAAGTGTGCCATAACAACTTCAGGTATAGTTTAGGGGTACCTTGTACCTTATCTCTTATTTTACATACATTAAGTATGTGTGTGTATATATATGCACATGAGTTTCGATATACTCCCTCTATTCGTTTTTACTTGTCACTATTTAATTTTTTTAGGTCAACCTGCACAAACTTTGATTAATATTTTAAGATATATTTTTTTAATTAATATGAAGAAGGATTGCAACTTATAGCATTTTTCATATAGTTTTCGATCATATAAATTTTAAACTTAAAATATTAAATTGTACATCTTAAAATGTTGGTCAAAGTTCATGCAGGTTGACCTCAAAAGAGAAATAATGACAAGTAAAAGTGAACAGGGAGAGAATATATTTATAATATAAGTAAACTTTGGAGTTAATTTATTATAAAATATACCTCTATCCCCTTTCCGAAGCAAGATAAAGTCAATCTGGGTCCTGGCTATCGCGCTTCGAAAGGTGGTGGTTTTTGGTTTTGGGGACAGAAATGAAGAGGGGACTACTCTGTTGGAGTTTGCGAGGTCCTTTGGGCTGGTGGTGGTGAACTCGGGCTTCCCGAAGAAGGACGATCACCTGATCACCTTTCGAAGCGCGATAGCCAGGACCCAGATTAACTTTATGTTGCTTCAGAAAGGGGATAGGGTGTTGTGTAAAGACTGTAAGGTCATCCCGAGTGAGAATCTTTCGACCCAGCATAGGTTCTTAGTTATGGATTTGGGTATAAAGAAGAATAGAAAGAGGAGGAGTAAGGAGGGTAGACCTAGAATTAAGTGGGGCGGCTTGACGCCAGTGAATGCGTAGGAGATAGGGGAGAAGTTGGCGGGAATGGGGGTGTGGGAGTGTAGGGGGGACGTAGATAGTATGTGGGATAGGGCGGCTAGGTGCATCAGGGAGAATGCAAGTGAGGTGTTGGGTGTTTCTAGGGGCCGAGCCGGGCATCATCGGGGGGATTGGTGGTGGAATGAAGAGGTGGAGAAGAAAGTGGGGACCAAGAAGGGGGCGTATGCTAAGTTGGTTGAGAGTAAGGACGAAGAAGAGAAACGGGTAAACAGGAAAGAGTACAAGCTAGCTAGGAAGGAGGCTAAGTCAGCTGTCACGACAGCTAAAACGACCACTTTTGAGAGCTTGTATGCAGGGTTACAGGGGAAAGAAGGGGAGAAAAGTTGTTTAGACTCGCTAAGGCTAGGGAGAGGAAGGGTCGTGACCTCGACCAGGTGAGGTGCATTAAGGGTGAGGACGGTAGAGTGTTGGTGGAGGACGGCCACATTAAGAATAGATGGCAGTCGTACTTTCATAGGCTTTTGAATGACGAAGGGGATAGAGCTATTGTGTTAGGGGAACTGGAGCACTCAGAGGAGTGTCGGAATTTTAGTTATTGTAGACGTTTTAAGGTAGAAGAGGTTAGAGAGGCTGTTCGCAGGATGTGAAGGGGTAGGGCGACGGGGCCGGATGAGATACCGATGGAGTTTTGGAAGTTCGTTGGAGAGGCTGGTGTAAGGTGGTTGACTGGATTGTTCAGCGAAATCTTCAAGACGGCAAAGATGCCCGAGGCTTGGAGGTGGAGTACCATGATCCCTCTCTATAAGAATAAGGGGGACATCCAGAGTTGCAATAACTATAGGGGGATTAAGTTATTGAGTCACTCTATGAAGATTTGGGAGAGAGTGGTCGAAGTGAGGCTGAGACGGATAGTGTCTATTTCGGAAAACCAGTTTGGATTTATGCCTGACTGCTCGACGACGGAGGCAATTCACCTGGTACGGAGGCTGGTGGAACAGTATAAGGAAAGGAAGAAGGACCTGCACATGGTGTTTATCGACCTGGAGAAGGCATACAACAAAGTCCCCAGGGAGGTGCTTTGGAGGTGCTTGGAGGTGAGTGGAGTCCCGCAGGCATATATCAGAGCAATTAAGGACATGTATGAGGGAGCGAAAACTCAGGTGAGGACGGCGGGAGGAGACTGAGAGCATTTCACCGTCTTGACAGGATTGCATCAGGGATCTACTCTTAGTCCCTTTTTGTTTGCTTTGGTGATGGATGTGTTGACGCGACGTATTCAAGGGGAGGTGCCGTGGTGTATGTTTTTTGCAGACGATATAGTTCTGATTGATGATACTCGAGGGGGTGTGAATGACAAATTAGAGGTGTGGAGACAAACTCTTGAGTCTAAAGGTTTCAGGTTGAGCAAAAGCAAGACAGAGTATTTGGAATGCAAGTTTAATGACGTGAGGCTGGAGGATGAGGTGGTAGTGAAGCTGGAATCACAGGAGGTATGTTAGAGGGATAGTTTCAAGTATCTCGGGTCCGTGATCCAGGGTAACGGTGAGATTGACGAGGATGTCTCGCACCGTATTGGGGCGGGATGAATGAAGTGGAAGCTCACGTCGGGGGTGTTGTGTGATAAGAAGGTGCCGCCCAAGCTTAAAGGCAAATTCTACAGGGTGGTAGTCCGTCCGGCCATGTTGTATGGAGCGGAGTGTTGGCCAGTTAAGAATTCCCACATCCAAAAAATGAAGGTGGCAGAAATGCGGATGTTGCGCTGGATGTGTGGGCTGACTAGAGGGGATAGAGTTCGGAATGAGACTATCAGGGAGAAGGTTGGTGCGACTCCAGTGGAGTGCAAGATGCGGGAAGTCCGATTGAGATGGTTCGGACACATGAAGAGGAGGGGCATGGATGGCCCGGTTCGTAGGTGTGAGAGGCTAGCATTGGATGGTTTTAGGCGGGGTAGGGGTAGGTCGAAGAAGTACTAGGGTGAGGTGATTAGGCGGGCCATGGAGCAGTTACAGCTCACCGAGGACATGACCCTAGATAGGAAGGTCTGGAGGACGTGAATTAGGGCAGAAGACTAGGGCCAGTTTGGGTCGCTAGTGTAGGGAATTACTTGGTGGGGGTAGTATCCTTGTTATGATTCCGTGTTCCTTGTTTTAGTACGAATCTGGGTGCTTTCCTCTGTTTTCTTTTACTTATGGGTGCCGTATTTATGTTATGTAATCTTGTAATCTTGTTCTGTGCTTTACTATGTATTTGTGTGGTATCTTGTGTCTTGAGCCGGGGGTCTATCGGAAACAGCCTGTCTACTTCTTTAGAGGTAGAGGTATGGACTGCGTACATCTTACCCCCCCCAGACCCCACCAGGTGGGAATAAACTGGGTTTGTTGTTGTTGTATTGTATTACATGCATTGAAATATGTTTATAAAGTTATTTTTATTTGTTATTTTTCTAGTATAAATAGATATTACAATTTTAATTATTATTAATAAATTAATTTCCTTATTCTTCTCATATTTCATTTAGAACGTCACTAACTTATATACTTAATATATATTTCTCACTTTTTTCGTCTATAAAATATTTTTTTTATTTAAAGAAATTTATTGTATATATTAAAAAATAAATAAATATAATAATTTTAAAGAGGTAAAGAAAAATAAAGATTAGTAGTGTAAGGTTAAAATAAGTTTTTAAAAAATATAAATAGAAAAAAAGGAAAACTACTTATTATTTAAAGTTGAGAGGTGTTTAATTTTTAAAATAAAATTAAGGGGGAATGATTTTCACCAAT
This sequence comes from Capsicum baccatum var. pendulum, assembly GCA_030864225.1. Taxonomy (NCBI): domain Eukaryota; kingdom Viridiplantae; phylum Streptophyta; class Magnoliopsida; order Solanales; family Solanaceae; genus Capsicum; species Capsicum baccatum. The sequence goes on from CM061560.1 coordinate 121,260,229, forward strand.
AGTTGTGTGAGATATTTATTTCTTTTGACACATATACTTCTGGTGGCCCGCCAAAACAAAGCAATTCCCATCTACATATTCTTGATCTCAGTAATTAACTTTTTTTTTTTTTTTTACAAATAATTTTTGCTTTTTGCCTTTTTAGGGTTAATTTGTATTTTTTATTTTCTTTATGTTTCTTTCTTTGCCCTTTTCTCAAATTGTTTTTTTCTCATGTTATGACATTAAGTAAACGAAAGTTTTCTGTTCTTTTTTTTTTTTTTTTAAATTTCTCCTAGTTCTTATTTCTGCATAATTGTGAATGAATTAAGTTCTTTAGTCACTCATCATGGCAACAATTTCTAATATTTGTTATGTCCTCTTTTCAATTGGTGTAGAAAAACTTGGATACTGGAAATTTATAATTGAATCTCACAAGTGATAAATCTATTTTTCGTGAGTTTATATGATATTATTCATTATGATTCAATATTATTAAAAAATCTCTAATCTATATATATTATATATATATATACAGTATAACCTTGATAAATTAATACTCGATAAATTAATAACCTCGCTAAAATAATAATTTTCTTCGGTCTCGAGTCGGGATCAACGTGGTAAATTAATAATTCGCTAAATTTATAAGATAATACAAAAAAAAAAATTCATATAGGTCCCATTTGATATATAAATTAATAATTCATCTGCAAAATATTTCATACATAATACATAAGTAAACTAAACAGGTTTCTGAAAATATGAATCTAATGTTGTTTGTTTCTTCTTGAAATCAATATCACCTTGAATCTCATCTCTAACCCTTCTTACTGCATTAAGAATATCAGGTGTAGTCTTCTCATATTGCAAAAGGAAATGATGTAAGGTGATTGTTGCTTTCAGAGCATCTTTGCGCGAAACTTGTTCTAATTCCACACTATCATCTTCCACTTCATCTTCTTTATGTGTTTCCATAACACTCTCAATTATTTGTTCATCCGTAGGTAGCTCAAAACTCGTATCATTTTCTCCCGGATAATTCAAAACATCTTCAGCATTCATTGCATTTCGATACTTCAATCCATTGATTAGATTCTGCAATTGTTGTAAGCCATCATTATTCAACTGTTCTTGATTTTCCGAGGATTCATCATCTAACAACCTAAGTTTACAATGCTTAAAACAATTTGCAATTGTACTTGAGTTGACATCCATTTTCCATGCCGAGATTGCAAGATTCATTGTATCTAAAACATTAATCTTTTCTGGATTTGAGATCCCAATTTCATAACCCTCCAAAAGATTTCGATAAAATCGCCTATGATAATGCATCTTAAAAGCTCTTATGATCCCTGCATCACAAGGCTGAATCTTTGATGTTGTGTTAGGTGGTAAAAAAAATAATTCAACATTTCTCAAACCTTCGACATTTTTTGGATGAGCAGGACAATTATCAACAATTAAAAGAATTTTCCTGCCGTCCATTTTTGCATCAAGTTGTTGAACATATTCTTGAAATAGAATCCCAGTCATCCATGCTCTTTTGTTGGCTCGATATTCACAATCCATGCTTCCCAAATTCACATTCTTGAAACAACGTGATTTTAAATACTTCCCAATGATCCATAAAGGAATTTTCTCAGAACCATCCTCATTACAGCAAATAACAACTGTAAGTCTTTCTTTATCTTGTTTCTTACCTTCAAGTTGCTTCGTCCCAGGAGAATGATCTGGTTGTAGCCTAAAGAACAATCCAGTTTCATCCATATTGAAAACATCTTTCTTAGCAAACTGATCAAGTTTCTCTCTGATGGATTGTAAATTGCTCTCCATGGCCTCCATATTAACTGATCCTCTTTCTCCAAAACGACGATATTGCTTGATACCGTGTCTTGATTTGAAATGCTCTAACCAGCCTTGAGAAAAATGAAAATCAGGTGTATCGATGGGATACATCTTTTTTAGAAGCTCTTTTCCCTTCGTTACAATTAGTTCCCCATTTATATTAACACGCTCTTAGTAATGAATAAACCACTCGAACAGAGCCTTCTCTAATTCTAGAAATTTGGCAGCTTTATGTCTTTTAGCCTCATCTTTTGGAATGTCGGCTACTGATAGATACTCTGCTGACCTCTTGATTGTGTTTGATATTGTGGCTTGACTCACTTGCAAATTAAACTTCTCTAACACCCATTGTTGCAATTGCTTTTGAGTGCATGCTAGATTTTGTTGTTTATACTCACACAGTTCTCTACGTATACCATTAGTCATGGTTGATTTTTTAACACCTTTGAGATGAGAAGCCATTTTTTTTGTTTTTTGATTTGAAGACTTGCATAATACATCTATTTATATAGTAACTTAGTTAATGTATGTACGTGTAACTACATTAATAATTGAGTGGATTAATACATTTTAACTATTCCAAGAATATGTTCAACAACTTTAGGACAAATTAGTTAAAGTTAGGTTTAATTAGTTATTAGTTATTGTGTTTAATTTAATTTTTAAAATAATAATAATTTATATATATATATATATATATATATATATATATATATATATATATATATATATATATATATATATATATGATACTAAATAACAAGAAAGTCTTGCTTAGATTGTTGTCAAGTGGCAGCCTAGGATGACACCATGTGTTAGTTTTAGGATAAATTAGTTAAAGTTAGGTTTAATTAGTTATTTCATTTAATTTAAATTTTAAAATAATAATAAAAATAAATAATAATAATAATGTAGATTTATACAAAATATTACTAAAATAAGAATGTCGTTTATTTTTTTCATCCATTCTTATAGCATTATTTAAACTAAAACATATACCTAATAAAATGAACATTTTTTTATCCATCATTTTCATTTTTGCAAACTTTCAAAAGTAACTTTTACATTTTAAAAAAGGTAAGACAATATAAAAGAAAATTTAAATTAAAATAATATTTTAAAAGAAAGTATACTAATCAATTATACTACACGCAGGTTGCCCACCCCCCCACCCCCCACCCCCCACACAAATACATATCATTAATTATAATTAATTTGCAATTGTTTTTTTTTTTTTTACAATTTCATTTACTCCTTTAAAATTTAATGAAAAATTAAATTCTTACAATTACTTAATTTGCCAGGCTTTTTAAAAAATAAAATTTTAACAATATATATATATATATATATATATATATATATATATATATTTCAAAATTTAAATTTTTAAAATCAATGTTTAAATATTTTATTAAAAGATTTAAAATTTCTCCTATTTGTTTGTTTTTTTCATACATAAAAGAAATAACCACAATCAATATTAGAATCTTAAACGACTCCATAAAATTTCTTGGATATTTATAGAGATAAATAAGTTATCTTAAATATAATCAAATGTAACAATAGTATAGATTTGATAAGAAGTTTATCATGAGAGATTAGATGAGATCCTATAATTTTGTTTTTTATTTTATTTAATTAACATATAGGTTATCATACGATAAAGGTGCAAGCTTTATAAATAAATCATAACAACTTATCTGCATTTTTTTAAATTTAAAATGCAAAAATTTTATATTACAATGCCTTTTTAAAATAAAAAAAATACAAATGCTTTAATTTTGAGTTAATTACTTTCACTTTTGGAGATGTTTATAACTTCCCATTTTATCATAATTGTAGGAGTTTTCAAGTTTAAAGTGTTCAAAGCAGTTACTACTACTAAGCCTTATCTAGGGGTATGTATCGTTCGGTTCGATTCGGTTTGGTTTTATGTGTTATTGGTTCGGTTTATCATTTTTTAATTTTTAAATATGCAAAATCAATAACCAACCAATAAGATATTTTCTTATCGATTTTCGGTTTATCAATTTTTGGTGCTTAACGGTTCGATTTTTGATTTAACCAATAAGAAAATACTCATAAAATAAAAATAGTAACAACTAAAATCAAAAAATGAAATCTTAGTTGCCGCCAAAATCATACGCAATGCGTTTTCGTTTACAAGAATCTTCAAACTTGAACCGAATGTTAGTTCGGAAAAAAATTGAATCCGGATTGTTGGAAGCTACTAAATGCTTCAAGTTTTCCAATACGACAATATCCGAGCTTTGTATTGTACCTTTGTTGCCTTGAATAGGTTAATACTTTGTGAATCTCTGAATTATGAATAGTAGTGTGTGTGTGTATTTATATATATATATTAGTAATATAAATATAAATATATATATATATATATAACACAAATAGGAGTAAAACAATAACTTAGTGTATCTTTATTGGATTATCGATTTAACCGATAACCCAATAAGCTAAAACCAAAACCGAACCATTTACCCAATAAAATTTTTTATAAAATCAATAAAAAATTGTTAACCCAATAACATTTTTATTGATTCGATTTATCGATTGGTTCAGTTTTTACAGACTCCTAGTTTTATCCTAAACTAATTCTTCTCACCTTTTTTTAATTTGTGTTCCTTATTCTCAGAAATTTTGCGGTTTCTCTAAATTTGTATATCAATTGGTAATTTTATTACTTATATGATCATCTCTTTTCTCTTTTTAAGTAATTAACTGCAACAATGCTCATCCAACTTTCACCATTGTTATCGCCTATCCTATCGTAAGAATATTTTCATGAACACACCATGAATCAAAATTAATACAAGGCCAAACCCATCGACAACCCCCTGAACTTGGCACCATCTTTCACTTTGGCATCTCAAGTAGACGTTGTTCACTTTTGGCACCTCAAGTAGCCATAAAGTGTGTCACTTTGGCACCTTTTGCTGAATCAGCAAAGAGAGTGTATTACACTCACTTTTAAGTGTGTTTTAGGGGTATTTTCATAATTTTTAGCGGTATTTTTGTAATTTTTCATATTTAAATTTTTTTAAAATTATTAAAAATCTCTATTGCCAGATCAGCAACAATTGGTCCAATAATTAATGACATGTGTTTTATTGACCAAATAATTACAAAAAAATTCCTCAGATTGTCTTCTCTACGCAACTTTTTTTAGCTTAACCTCCATTATTGAAGGTTGAATTCTTCACGAATCAACGAAACACACTAACACACTAACAACAATTAACAAATACTCCTTCTCACTTAATTAGTCCTAAGTTTAGTAGTACTGATTGTCTGATTTGATTTTTAAATTATTACTGAGAAATGGAGAAATTCGAATCAACATTTTTTCTTAATATCTTACTTTAATTGCTCTTATGTTTGATTGCCTTTAAATTGTGGTTATTGCTTTTAGATTTTCTTATGGTTTGTAGAACAAGTATCTTTGCTTAATATCTTAGTTTTAAAATAAAGTTGAGAAGGGAGACGGGTGGGGGCAAATAGAGAAGATGAGATGACTTGGGTGGGAGTTGGGGGGATGAAGAAGATGACTTTGGGGTTTGAGGGTGGGGGGTACGCAAATAGAGAACATGATTGGAGGGGGCGCTGCCAAATAGAGAAGATGACTCAGGGTAGGGGTTGTCAAGGGGATGAGTGGTGGTGGAGAAAATGACTTTGAAGTTTAGGGGTGGTGGGGTGGGGTGGTGGGTTGTCTGCCAAATAAAAGTAAATAATTTTATAATTATTTTGAAAAATGCCACGTGTCAACAATTAATTGATTCCTTTAATTTAATTATGTATATATATTATTGAGTTGGATAATTGTCATTAATTGCAATGTGTTTAGCCTTTAAAAAAACTATTTGTGAATATAAATAATGATATGAAAATTTAAACAAGTTGGCACAAATCAATTGACCGTTTTATCCACATTGGCAGCGAGTGAAACACTCACACCAATGCTGATGTCGAAAGGTGCCAAAATGACACACTTTATGGTTACTTGAGGTGCCAAAAGTGAACAACGTCCACTTGAGGTGCCAAATTGAAAGATGGTTCTAAGTTTAGGGGGCCGTCAATGGGTTTGACCTTAATACAATCAAGGTAATTCTTTTCACATTTTAATGCATCTCTTCATATATTCAAATTTATTAGAGTGTTTGTTAGTAGTTCATCATTCAAGTTTTTCTCCCATATTATTCCAGTTTATGATTAGGGAATTATTTTAATTTGTCGGTGGTCTAAAATCTACGGCGATAGTTAAAGCTATTACAACATGCTTGGATGATCAAATCATGGCTATAATTTACTCAAACATTTAGGTACTTCTTTTATCTATAATAATTTTCTATAAATTTGTTAAATAAAAGTAACATATTTTTTGAATTTCAACTTAACTTGATCACGTGTATTGAAGTACATATGTGTGATGATATGAAGGTAAAAACAAAAAATGTCACCCCAATCGGGCATGTTTCTACTCAAATCGAGGTATATAGGTGAGTGATTCTTACTTCTTCTATTTGATTTTTATATAAAGATTTTAAGTTATATGCTATGAATTGTTGATACAAAAATTTTAAATTGATTTGTATACGAAACAACACATACACTCAGGCTAGCCAAAATATTTTTGTTAAATCTTTATGTATTGTCATTAATCGAAGTCAAAATGCATGGTCACCAAAACATGGGGCCTATTTGAAATCAAAGCAGACTCAATATGTTGGTGCTTCTAATGTTTTTATATAATTGATGATTGAATTATTTCAAATGGAACTAATCTCTCTCCCCCTCTCTCTCTATATATATATAAAAGAAAGATATGAGGCTGTTGATATGGAAGCCTCCAAAGTCAGGATTCATAATTATCTTTTTTATGGGTTTTTGAGGCTTTTTTGTATTTTAAGTCTTTTCTTTTAGTTTTTTTTATCTCCGTATGTTTTCCTTAATAAATGTAGAGATAATTATGGGAATTATGTGGGCTGTAACCCCAATAAACGAAGCGATAACAACATAATAGCCCCGATCTTTTTTCTTATCCTTAATCAATTGCCATTAATTTTTCTCCTTACACCATTAGGTATGCTATTTCAAATCAAAAACTTAAGATTTTCAATTTTTTTGGCGTTGTGAAGAAATCAGTGAAGAAGTTATCTTTGAGAAATATCACAAGGTATGAACTTTCATATGATTCTGGTGTTTGTTTTTGTGTGTATCTTTTCTATACTTCCGCCTAACTTTATATTATCTTGGTGTTTGTTTTCATGTATCTTTATTATGTTTCCTCTTTGGTTTGTTGTTGTTTCAGGTCTATGTACTGCATATGAAAAAGTAAGCTTCTTTTGACATTATTAATAAATTAGATTAAATCTTAGCAGAGGCATAAGCCATAAAAACATCAACTTTTTGCATTTTGAATTTTCAATAGTCTCTATGCAGTAATAATTCATATGGTAAAGTTGACATTTGACTAGATTCTACAATGATTTAGGATCTCTACTTCCATGAAGTAGTGTCAAGGTACGCATACTCTATCCTCTCAGACCCCACTTCTGGAATTTCACTAGGTATGTTGCTATATCTTTTGGTTTGAGTTTTTGTTGGCAGCTATGCAAATAATTGGGAATATCTCTTTGTTTTTCGAAATTCGCTCTATTCCTTTTTGAAATAGGTCTGTTTCAGGCAGAACAAAGAAGAAGATTGAATATAAAGGATACAAATTAAATAACTACAACCAATTTAAGGTACTTTAAATTCAGGCAACAATACAATGTCAATTATGATTTATAAAAACACATAAAATTTATTGATATCAAAAGATCATATTTCTTTCATTTATTATTCCATAATTGTTAAAAGTCATATTATGATAGAACTAAAGTGAATAAGTGATAGCTGACAAATTCAATTGTTTAAATATTGAAACTTGAATTGCGTTTTATCTAAATCTTTATTTTAACTATATTCTTTGAAGCCTTTATGTGATATATTGTTAGAAGACAAAATAAAAGATAAAGACAGATGCAATTATAGTATGTATCAATTAGATACTAATGAATCCTCTTTGCGATTAGTTTTATATAATGCTTAAGTTATTAAAACAAGATCGCCATACTCAACTTATCACGATGGATGGACGAGTGAGCGGTGTTGTACATTTTATGTTATGTAATGAGTAAGATCTTGGCAGTGTGATACTTACATTCTTAATTATGTTAGTGGATGTCTTATGTTAGTTGTTTTGAATATTGGTTCAAAGGCTTTCTTTTCTTATCAGTAGGATTATTATATTGATTACCAACATCACGTGAATACTTGAGGATACAAATGATATAATACCATTACAGATTGTGATCATATGATATAGCACCATTATAAATTGTGCAATGTGCTAAAAAGCTACAATCATGAATTCTACACAAATTCCTATTGCATTAAAAGCAAAAGTAGAAATATATTTGTATTTCACTATACTACAAATGATTGGAATGAAAAGCTTTTCAATTATCAGGAATATGAATGGCTTGCACTCTTAAAATTTTATGTCTAAATTATCAGTTGTCATGGAAGTTGGATTATTTAATCCTGTTAAAGATTTTCTTTATCATTTTTACATTACCAGTTATGTTAATAAGTAGTTATAATTCACTACTAATAAGTTAGTGTAAAGAGAATCTTTTTGTGTGTTGTTAAGATTATGCGCTAAGCTAAAGATTTATACATATTTTCTTTCATATGCTGCTTATCGTTTGGTTAGTTTACCCAATTTTTATGTTTGAAACTTTAGCAATTTTGTTGATGTATCATTCTTAAAATTAAAGCAAGTCGAGGTGTGGTTGTATTTTGTTGAAAGAAGCTGCAACAAAAACAGATGAGATTGCATTTTGATTACTGCTGCAACAAAAGAAGATTTTTTTTGCCGAATTCTGTTATATTTTCTTGTATTCTATTTTGCTGTATTTTGTGGAAAGCTACTGTGTATTTTGAAAGTTGTATATAATGTTTGTTATTAATGTCTGTCATTTTTATTTTCATCACACGAGAGGTACACATTTCATCATGCTTGAAAAGTTAACCTCAATGCTAAAGGGCCATGGAATCTATGTGTAATACCTCGATTTTTTCTTTAAGTCGAGTTTCATCTTTAAGAAGAGTAAGGGATGAATTTCCAAGTAAAAAATATTTCAAACAGTGTAGAATTTCCCTAATATTAACTTTTTGTCATATAGATAATTGAATTAGCTTTCCAACGATATCAATTTCGTCCAAATTTGGTATCGGAGTGAGAAATTATGATCGTTTTACTGAGAGTTGTCGGAATCGCCTAGGTGCAACAGACAGGTTGAAGGACTGTCGAGTATACGATGGACCATTGCCCGAACCATTGCAACCAAGGTAGTGACTCTGTCGTTTGGCCCAAGTGCATCGGCCAAGACGACGGAATGTCAAGCTAGCGACGGACCATCGCTAGGACCGTCGCAACTAAGGCAGTGTGACCTTTTTCTGACCAACGTGCAACGGACGATCCGACGGACCCTTTGACTAGCGACGGATCGTCACTCCGACCATCATAAATCCCGTTCAGTATTTTTAATTCATTTTTAAAAGGATTTTTTGGGTCTTTTCCCTTTCAATACCCTAATATATTCAAAACAAAGCAGATAGCCTCATTATCTCCCAAAATATCCAAGAGCTAGGGTTTCTTCATCAAGAGAAAATTCAAAACCTTTCTCCAAAAAATTCAAGAACTCACCATAGATTCTACAAATTGAGTTGAGATTCGAGTTCCCCAAGTCCAAGGCTTTAAGAACCCTCTCTCAAAGTGTAAGAAGAAGAGTTTGAAGCAAGCTTGTTCATCTAGTTTTACAATCTAAGGTATGTGAGATTTTGAACTAGGGTAATTCTTTCACCCTTGTGCCCAAAGACTTATTTTAAAATATAAGTTTCTTGCAATTTATGAGATGTTACATGAAATTGAATTAGGATTTTTCACCCGTTGTTATTGGTTGCAAGCTTTTGATGTTTCCCACGAATTGAAAGTCAAATAACATGATTTTACATATTTTCTTAGGAAATTAAAGTTGGGTTTATACCCTTTATTGTTATTCCTTGAGAATTTAATGGTTGGAATGCTCTAGAAATTGAAGTATATGAGTACGTTGAGATTTTGAGATAAATTGCAGTAAATTCCAGATTTCTATATGATTTATAAGTCCATATGATATCTAGTATGCATTTTGATGAGTCTTAACTTTAGATTTGACAATGGGTTATTAAGCCCTACTTGAGATTTGCAATTTCATGAACTTTTGTGTTATAAACACCCATGATTTAAGTACTTTGATATTATTGAGAAAGTTTTGACCTTAATGGTCATAGTAGCTTTGAAATCCACTTTACCAAATGAGACTAGAGATTTTATAGTTAGGTTCTTATGAACCATGAGACTATTTTAAAGTGGATTTCTATGAGATGAGCGTATCTAACTAAAGGGAGTAGTATTTAGCACCGAGTTGGGTAAGTTACTATGGTTTCATACCCCAGAACTACATGCCACCATAGAATTGAGATTTATGGGCCCGAGGCCGAGATAAGTGATCACTAAGTTGAGGTTATACTCCCTGGAAAAAGTATGATGCCTCTCCTTAATATGAGGTTTCTTCCTTAGGAGGACAAGACGTTGGACTCCATGTAGCTCACATGGTTTAATTCGGTTAAGAGAACCTCCCTTAAGATAGAATATTTTCCCTAAAGCTTTGGGATAAGTGATTTTCCCTAATAGTAAGATTTTCAAAATAGTTTCTTGAAGTAAATTTTTCCAAGAAGAAAGTAGTTTTCTCTACTAGTAAGAGTTAAAGAATTCCGAGTTCCAAGTGTCTTGAGTTTAAAAGAGTTCTAAGTTCTTGAGCATTAAAGAAGTTTTACTCTCCATGAGATATATGCATGCATTGGAAAGTATTGTTTAAAGCTTTCTTTAGTCTTCGAGTAATGAGAATAAGAGAAGAGTTCAGATTTTAAAGCTAAAGTATAATGACTCACGAGATTAGTGTTACATGCTTCATTCTACAAAATTTACAAGCTTTATATTGTAGACGTATTCAAGCTATGCGAGTCATTCATATTTGCATGGATGATTTGATTAAAGTGTATGGATATTGTTTCCTGTAAATGAATACACCCCCATATACTCAGTACATTCCCAAGTGCTGATCCACATATATGTCCATGTGCTACATTGTATTATAATATAGGTTCAGGTGCTCGGTCTCAGCCTCGTCAGTGATTTTTGAGTACCTTTGTCTACACCTCTACAGCGGTGAGTCCTTATGGTTTGAGGACCTATCTTCAGACATTTCAGTATTATTAGTAGACATATTATTGCTTTCGGTTCAGTTTGATTCAGTTGGGGACCTGTCCCAATGGCTCTCTAGTAGACTTGAGTAGTAGAGACTTTGTCAGATTAGTTATCAGATTGTTAGTATGTTGAGATTTTCAGTTTTGTGGTCATTTGGACCGAGTATTTTCTTCGTATTTCCTATCATTTGATATGACAGTACTAGTGTTTTGTTTATTTCATCTCGAATTGAGTTATTATATGTAGTAATAGGCTCAAAGGGTTAGCTTAGGGCTACTTGTAGCCTTAAGCTCCGTGTGACGTCCTGGGAGGTGATTTCGGATCGTTACACTATGTTGTGGGAAGTTTGTACTTTCGATACTGTACTTGTGACAGATTCATCAGAAATAAACTATTTATGAAGAATCTAACATCACCCGTTTATATTTTTGAAAAGTTTTAAAAGCATAATTTTTAATAGATAGATTTCTTTAGTTTCCACTACCTGAGGATATACTTCTAAGTTAAATAGTTTGAGTTTCATTTTTTCAAGATTAATTCTACTACCTTGGACCTACTCTTAAGAGTAGATAATGACACTATTTGCTATTATTTTTATTTTGATAATCTTGGTTATATGTAGATTTATATGTGAGAATTATGAGTCCTTGAACTTAGATTTATACTAGTATGCAAAACTGCCCTTTTGATCTTCACCTATTGCATTTATCCTTGCCCTATAGACAACAATGCTACATTTTACATGATTTTCTATTAGGATGTGGACAATGAAAATAAACTTACCTTCTTTCCTTTTCATTGAACATAAATTTGTCAAATTAACGTTGTCTCATGGGATTAATGCCTCCTTATTAGAGAAATATTGAGGATGAGTGGTATTAAGTGTTTGTCTATTATTGTACTATGTCTATTCATGTTGATATCTATGGGAATACAGTGGGTTTGTTGTTGTTGTTGTTGAATTGAAACACATGATTTCATTTCTATCAAATATATATATTTGTGTGATCGTAAATTTTTCATATGACTTTATATTTTACTTTTAAGTGTATGACTTTTATGAATGAATTTTTAATATTAATGACCGAACACATGTTTACTATTTAGATAAGGGTCAAAATTGTTTACACCCTCCAACTTTACTTTAAAAGTCAGACTCTTCCTCAATTTTAAAAAATTATTATTCTCTCCCATCCCCTTATATTATGTAATGTCTATTTTACCCTTGTCATATTAATCCTCCATCTATGTAATATTTATATTTATATACATACATACATACATACATATATATATATACACATACATACATACATATATATACACATACATATATATACACATACATATATATATATTTATATATACATATACATATATATATATATATATATATATATATATATATATATATATATATATATATATATATATATTTTAAAGAAGTAAAAAATAAATAAAGATTGATAATTTAAGGTCGAGGAATGGGTGGGTGTGGGTGGATTGATTTTTAGAGTAAAGTTGGAGGGTGTAAATGATTTTTGCCCTTTTGATAAATATAATGGAAATATGGCAACACAAAATTGTTCAATTTCTTTTAATGAAATATCTAATTTCTTTTCAAGGTCGATCAAGAAAAACTTTGTCATGCTTTACGAATTCAGAACCTTTATATCAACATATTAGATTCTTATCAGCAAGTATTAAAGTCGAGGATTGATTTTTTATTTCGACGTATGACAATATTTTTCCTGAGATAAAATTTTACTATTTGTATAAGTAATAGAAAAAGTTATGATTGCATGTTGTGGCGTTGAAGATAAGTGCTTGATACAAATATAAGAACATAGAAAATGGCACTTGAATTTAGAGCAACCAACCTAGATGATTAAATTTGTCTTCCATTATCTCATGTATTCACTATCTTTTATTCTCGCGTGGAGCGCGCATATGTTTACTAGTTCAAGAATAATTCGGAATACATTGTGAAATAATTGCAAATTAAAATAATCAATAAAAGATATTTGTGCCCTAAAACTAAAAAAATCGTAGGTTATTATTCTTATGTTTTTAACGAAAAATATATGAAATTAAAGATACAATAAATTTTAAAACCATTTCCACATACAAAATGCTTGACACGCGAGTTTGTTTGATTTAAATTAATGCATATGTAGAATGAATTTTAATTGATAACTATTTTAATTTTGGTTTGAGAATTGAGAAGTCAATTAGTTTTAAAAGATTAAAGTTTAAATGCAATGGGACAATTATTTTTGAGCTTTTTGTCTAATTAGTGATTCTGTGATTGTTTACAAAATTCTTGAAACATAGTTTGATTGATTTAAATTCATGTACATGTAGGAAAGTATAAATTCTAATTCAGATTATTTAAATTTTGAATTGAGAATTGAGAGATCAATTAGATTTAAAGGTTAAAGTTTAAATGCAATGGGACAACTATTTTTCATCTTTTTTTTTTCTAATTAGTGATCCTAGAATTATTTACAAAATTCATTAATTTAAATTCAATTTCAATTAAAAATAATAATTTTATATTTAACCACAAAGTCCAACATAAAAATATATAGGAACCATCAAGTTGTTTGTATTAAAAAAGACAAATTTATTTATTAAAGCACACGTTAAAATGATTAAAAAAAGTATTACTCCTTTTAAATTTGATGTTTATTTGGTTTTTTATATAAAAATTTTAAAAGATAAAGAAAAAATTATTCCCAGTCCCTCACCCACGTTCCCCACTTCCAATAGATAAAGCAAAACATTAAAAAAAAATTCAAACAGTTTACATAAATTCAAAAGGTATGGAATGATTATTTATAAACTGTAAAAGAGTTTTTTGGTTCTATATCTATTCATAATTTTTTTAGGGCATACCTTTTCCCCTCTTTCTTTGAACTTGGCTTTGGAGCAGTTGCAAAGCCACTATTTATGAGACTTGTGTTTACCTCATGTATATTGAAATTCTTTGAATACAAAAAATTAGATTTTGGATCCATGAAAGTTATTATGTTTTTTAATTTTCACAAAAATAAATATTCTTATTATATTTAGGTACTACATTGATGCTAGATGATTGTGTTGGCGGAGAACACAATACATAAATCTCTACAACCATTTTGTTGATTAAAATCTTAGGATATTCTTGACATACAGTCAAGATGCCTAAATTTTTTTGTCACTTTGATCTTCAAGTAAGAACTTCATCACAATAAATGCATATGAAATCTGCAATCAATAAGCATATTTGAGATCTTTGTGCAATTATCATATTATTCATTGTTTTGATTTTCATGAGTATTATAGATTCATTAACACATTTAGATATTTATGTTGCATAAATCAAGTTTGCATATAAATAATTTGCTTCGTCTTTAAAGTAGATATATCACCGCAAATTGGTTTTCATTAAATAAGTTTCTTATTTGTGACTATGCATTAAAGAGAAACAAAAACTTAATTATACTGTATAGTTTACTGAAGTTTGTGGTCAGTTGTATTTCCTTTATTAATCAGCATTATCTTTAATAATCTCAATTTATTCGATTCATAACATTTCAAATAATCGATGCAAGGAATTAATCAAAATCATGTGCACTCTAGCTTCACTTTATAACGAGGGATGACGTGTAAAACAACTGAAAAAACTTTAAGAAAATTAAAAAATTTTGTTGACATATTTATGTGTCATCCAATTTTCTTTTTTTTTTTTTTTGCTTTTAATTATGTATTTAGTACCCTTTTATTTGAATAAATTTATGTTTTCATCTGAGAGAAACTTAAGAAATACAAAAGCAAGAACGATCAATATTTTTTATGCCTCCTAAGTAGCAACATGCATTGCTTCTGTCATTTGAGTAGGAGTACTTTTACATAGATGTTTAGATGTTTATTTTTTTTTTTATCAAAAGATTTTTAAAGATATCAATTTTAAAACTTTATGAAATTATTAAAATATCTAAAAAAATATTGATATACTTTATTATAAACTATTAAAATAATCCTTTATAAACAATTTAGGCAAACTAAAAATAACAAATCAGTTTTAGATTTAACATTATATTATTATATACCATGTAGAATAGTAAAGGACTAAAAGCTAACAAAAATATTATAGCAGAGAAAAATGTATACAAAAGGGGAGATAGTAATAATGTGAGGATATTATACTTGAGTTAGTTTTAAAATTTTAATTAATTAAATAATTAATATATAATTGAGCAATAGAGTAAAAGTATAAATAATAGATCAAGAGCAGCAAATTCTATACCAATATTGTATTGAAATGAGAGTGGTGATAATGATATTTAAGCCACCTAACAAACCAATAAAAGTCATATTTAGTAAACTAATTAAAAAAATATGATAAAATGCAATAAGGAAAAAATAGTAAACTAATTTGTATACTCTTATTTGTATTATTTTCTCCACTATTTTGATAAAAATGTTCTTTTTTCGTTTAAAAATAAAAAATAAATATATTGAGGAGAAAACATAATATATATATTCAATTCTAATTTTTTCTCTATAACTATTCATATTTTTGTTATATTTATCATTTTATTTGAAGTTTATAATGAAATATCTTTTGCGGAAAATATTGATCTATTAAATGTCTAATTGTTGAGAAGTGCAAAGACTCCAAATAATCAGTTGACCTCGAGTTAAAGATTTTCTTGGTCAAATGGTTTTTGAAGATACGATGGATCAGATGATTTTAATTTATATGATTTTTGCTAAAATTAAAATAGTGAAAAATTATTATTTTGTTGGTCATATTCAAATCTTTATAATACTATTTTTTGTGTTTGTAAATTTATTTATAATACATTTATTTTGTATTTATTTTTCTTCTACAGTTGATTTTATTAATTTGTGAAGATTTGACAATGTTAATCTAATTGAAATAGTAAGCCATATTTACCTGGACTACTATTGTAATTGCATCTCACATTTATATAAGTTTGTATCATTTGCATATTTGTTTATTATTTTTTTTAGCAATTGAAATTCTTTGTTAGTTGTTATTTTTTTTTTTATAATTGACTTCTTTGGCATAGTCATTACTATCATACTTTCTGATCTTTATTTTGATAAAAAAAATTTTCTTCAATATTATTAGTTTTCTTTGTTTGCCAGACACCAACTAAAATCACATTCTATAAAAAAATATAATGTCTTTAAATCATGTCTTTCACCAATAAATATTATTTATAGATTAAACTTGAGATATTATTTGAGAGGCGAGATCTGCTAGATAGATTTGTATTTACTGTATTTGAGATTAATTATATTAATTTTTGACATTTGAACAGAGATTAGTTTTATAAGGGACCTAGTATAAATGCAAGGATCATTTCAAAGCAAGAAAATCCACCAATACGTTTATCATATGTATTATGTACCATCATCACTAACATAATTGTTATACTTCATATTGAATTTAAAGAAATCTCACCCGAATGAATCCTCCATCCTTTTTTGGGTCTAAGTCAGAAGAGGATCCTCAGGAGTTTCTAGATCAGGTTCAGAAGGTTACAGACATCATGAGGGTTACTTCTAGTGAGAGTGCTGAGCTAGCTGCATATTAGTTGCAGGATGTTGCTCATACTTGGTTCAAACAGTGAAAGTTAGAGAGGTCAGTTGATGTAGGTCCTATTGAGTGAGAGGAGTTTGTCACTGCATTTTTAGATAGATCCTTTCCCCAAGAGCTGAGGGAAGCTAAGGTATTAGAATTTATCAACCTCAGGCAGGGCAACATGACAGTGAAAGAGTATTCTCTTAAGTTTACTCAATTATCCAGATATGCTCCACATGTGGTTGTAGATAGCAGGGCCAAAATAAGTAAGTTTGTTTCTAGGGTGAATGATAGTCTAGTTAATGAGTGCAGGTCCGCGATGTTAAATAGTGACATGAACATAACTAGGCTTATGGCCCATGCTCAACAGATAGAAGAGCAAAAGATTAAGACGAAACAAAGGCAGAATAAGAGACTAAGGATAGGTAGTTTCATCTTTGCTCAGCCTAAGTTAAAGAGAGGCAAACAAACTTTATGCTCTCTAGTCCCGGAAAGATCATGAAAATTCTCCTGATGTAGTTACTGGTACGTTACAGATCTTTCACTTGCATGTTTACACTTCGCTAGATCCAGGAGCTTCCTTGTATTTTGTTACTCCTTATGTAACAATTGATTTTGAAGTCAGTCCCGAAATTCCAGCAGATCCCTTCTCAGTATCTACCTCAGTGGGTAAAAACCATCATAGCCCGATGGGTATATAGAAACTGCCCGGTTATGATATTTTAGAAAGTCACCTCAACAGACTTAGTCAAATTAGAGATAAATAATTTTGATATCATTCTCAGCATGGATTGGCTTCATTCCTTCTATGCCACAGTCGACTGCAAAAATAGAATAGTCCAGTTCCAGTTTCTGAATGAACCTTTCCTAGAGCGGAGGGATAGTACTTCAGCTTTTAGAGTTCATCTTGTTTTCTACCTTCGGGCACGAAAAATAATATCTAAGGCATGTGTCTATCATCTTGTTCATGTTAAGGATTCTAGTTCTAAGACTCCCAGTCTTGAATTAGTCCCAATTGTGAGTGAATATTCAGACGTCTTTCCCAAAGATTTTTCTGGAATTCCTTCCGAATGAGAAATAGACTTCAACCTTGATCTTCTTCCAGATACTCAGCCTATATCTATTTTTCCATACAGAATAGCACCATTAGAATTTAAAGAACTAAAAGAACAGTTGAAGAATCTCTTAGATAAGGGATTCATCAGACCCAGTGTGTCCCCATGGGGCACACCAGTCTTATTCGTATGCAAGAAAGACGGTTCTCACAGAATGTGCATTGATTACCATCAGCACAATAAAGCCACAGTCAAGAACAAGTATCCACTTCCCTAAATTGACGACTTGTTTGACCAACTTCAGGATGCTAGCTATTATCTAAGATATACCTCAGATCAGTCTATCATCATCTCAGAGTCAGGGAATATGACATTCTAAAAATAGCTCTCTGAACTCGGTATGGTCACTTCGAATTTCTAGTTATGTCCTTTGGTCTTACCTATGCCCCTGCAGCTTTCATGGACTTGATGAACCGTGTGTTCTAGCAGTACTTAGACATTTTCATCATAGTCTTCCTAGATGATATTCTTGTCTATTCTCGTAGTGAACGTGATTACGCAGACCATCTCAAAATCGTACTTTAGACTTTCAGAGCTCATCAACTATTCACCAAATTCATTAAGTGCAAATTTTGGCTAAGGTCAGTAGCATTCCATGGTCATATCATTTCCAGTTATGGAATTAGAGTATATCCTAAGAGATTGAAACAGTAAGAAACTGGCCCAGACCTATCTCTCTATCAGATATCAGGAGTTTCTTGGATTTGGCTGGCTATTACAGATAGTTTTTTGAGGTATTTTTTTCTATTGTATCCCCTATGTCCATATTAACTCAAAAGAAAGTTAGTAGTCGTATCCTTACGAGAAGAGTTTTATGGAGTTGAAGACTCAACTCACCTCAGCTCTAGTTTTGGCTCTTCTTGATGGTTCAGATGGTTTCATAGTGTATTGTGATGCATACAGAGTAGGTTTGGGTTGTGTCCTTATGCAGCATGGTAAGGTAATAGCCTACGCCTCCAGATAGCTTAAACCCCATGAGAAGAATTATCCTACTTATAATCTTGAGTTAGCAGCCATGGTATTTTCCTTAAAGATTTGGTGGTATTATCTATACGGAGTTCATGTAGATGTGTTCACAGATCATAAGAGCCTTCAGTATGTAATTTCTCAAAAAGATCTTAATCTTCATTAGATAAGGTGGTTAGATCTTTTGAAATATTATGACATGAGTATCCTTTATCATCCAAGCAAGGCCAACGTAGTAGCTGACGCTCTCAGTAGACATCTATGGGTAGTGTTGCCCATGTTGAGGACAAGAAGAAGTTAGCTCAGGAAGTCTATTAGCTTCCCAGACTAGGTGTCTGATTAGTCAATATAGAAGAGGGTGATATATGGGTTCAGAGTAGTTTAGAATAATCTCTAGTTTCCGAGGTGAAGGAAAAACAGGATAGGATCCCAGTCTAGTTAAGTTAAAGAAATCAGTCAAGGATCAGAAGGTTAAGATTTATGGAAAGAGTTTCAAAAGGGTCTTAGTACCCGAGCTTATCTTAGTACTGCCTTTTATCCTCAGACAGATGGTCAAGCAGAAAAGACCATTAAAACCTTGGAAAATATGCTAAGGGAGTGTGCAATTGATTTTAAGGGTAGTTGGGATAACCACTTGCCTTTGATTGAGTTTGCATACAACAACAGCTATCATTCTAGTATTCGAATGACTCCATTCGAATCTCTCTATGGTAGGAGATGCAGATCTCTAGTTGGTTGGTTCAAAGTTAGTTAAGCCTCTATTGTAGGGCCTGATTTAGTATTTGATGGATTAGAAAAAGTTTAGTTGATCAAAGTAAGACTTCAGGATGCTCAGAGCAGACAGAAGTCTTACGCAGATGCACTTAGGAAGGATCTAGAGTTCGAGATCGGTGATCATATTTATCTAAAGATCTCTCCCATGAAAGGAGTGAAGAGATTTGGCAAGAATGAAAAGCTTAGTTATGTAGGTCCCTTCAAAATTCTCAGTTGCTTTGGCAAAGTAGATTATGAGCTTGAATTGCCTTCAGATCTAGCCTCAGTTCATCCAGTCTTCCATATCTCTTTGCTCAAGAAGTGCATAGGTGACCCAGCAGTTATCGTCCCTTTTCAGAGCATAGATATTCAAAACAACCACTCTTTTAAAGAGATTTCAATCAAAATTCTTAACTATCAGACTCGCATACTAAGAAATAAAGGAGTCCCTCAAGTCAAAGTCCTTTGGGTAAATCAGTCCTTTGAGGGAGCTACTTGGGAAGCAGAAGAAGACATGTATCCTCACCTCTTCTTCTCTAATTCAGACTTAGCCCAAGGTAACAACTTTTCTTGAGCCTTTTAGTTTTGTGTTCAGATTTCAGTTACAGCTTGGTGCCCAGTTCATGTTTAGAATTTCATTATAAACTTGGTATCAATTATCATTGCATAGTCATTCATGTATTCATGTGTCAGTTCAATCATGTATTCTTGCATCAGATATGCATGTTCAGTTTGATGAGAAACTTATCTTATCAGTAAATCAGTCATGCAATCATAAATCCATTATTCATGCATCATGCATATTCAGCATAATACATTTAGCTTATCAGTCATATCAGTCATGAAATCGTGTTTCAATTGTTCATGTTCAGCATATACTTTAGTCTATTATTTCTCCTATCTCAGTTAGTTTTATTCTAGGATGAATGTTCCCAAGGGGGAAATATTGTAATACTCCGTACTTCTACCTAGCTTAAATTCGTCCTGAAGATGTCAAAAACATGATTTAAAGATGAATACACTTTTATATATATGGAATTTTCAAGATTTTCACTTTTTGTTGTTGGGAAATTCAATAAGCTTTCCATCAATACCAAATTCGCCAAAATCTGACACTCGAGCGAAGAGTTAGAGCCTTTTTAGTAAGACAGTGTATCACCTGAGCCATCAGTGCATCGCGTAGCCAGCTTAAACGACAATTGTCAATTTCCAGTATTACTCTGTGATAGTGGTGCGCTGTACCAAAGGCCCAGTTTACAATTGTCCTTTTCTAGTGTTCCAAGGTGATACCACCACATCGCAGTGAAATTCCAAGTCGCGTCCAAGGTGGCAACACAATTGTAAGGCGTTGCGCCACCATGAAATTTAATAGTTCTCACTTTCCAGAGATGCGACACGACAGCGCCGCATCGCACTAGGGGTCCAGATCGAGAAATTTTTACAAAAATTAAAAGACGCATTCAGGGTTAAATAAGTCTTTTTCCATGATTTTATTCCACCCAGATGTGGGATTTAAGCCTTAAAAACATCCTTAGCTACTTATTATTCACTTTTTCCCTAATATCAAGAACATTCTCTCTAAAAAAAACAAAACCCTAGCCCTTGAGAATCAAGATCAATCTCAAGAAATCCATCCAAGAACTCCAAGAACCTTCAAGGTTTCCTTTCTCAGCTATACATAGTATTCATTCATGGATTTCTTTCGTCCATAAATCCCAAGAATCAAGTTTTAAACTATGAATTATGATATTCATACTATGTGTTGATTATGATCATGTGGTTGTTGTTGTTGTATGATTTCTAAGTTGGAATCTTTATGTGTTTTTATGAAAATATGTTAGCATGTGAGTTGAAAACCATGAATTTTAGTTGGTTATGATATGTTAATTTGATGATTATGCCATGCCCTAAGTCATGTACCCTAAGTATTTGACAAAATGCCTAAGAGACTAGAAATTATGTAATATGACTCAATTGTGACTTAAGTAAAGGATTCATGTTTTACCCTTATATTCAAATGACTCCCATGCTATTGATATGCAATGTAGATGTTTGTTGGAATGCTCATAATATTAGAGTATGAAATTATGATATTGCGTATATGAATTCCTACCATGTACAAGATTATGATAACTATGTACATCCTGAAATCCCCAACTTATTGTATCATGGATTATTGATGTTGGTCCTGTATTGAAGAATGTCATGCCTTGTCAGTTTCCTTCTATCGAGTTCTGGGGGTACTTGTAACCGACAATTTAGCTGTGTGTCAGCCAGTGTTATGCTTTTACAATATCCTCAGTCAAGCCATGTTCAGTAGAATTCAGTCAGTCATGTGACTCAGGAAAACTCAGTAAACTCAGTAATCCCAGTAATCTCAGAAAGCTCAGTACTTCAGTAATTTTAGTAGTATTCTGTCAGTCAAGGAAACTCAATGAACTCAATCTAGTTCAATTCAGTTAATCATGTTCAGTGTCTATTCAGATAGAAATAGGATTAACACCGAGTGAACCCAAAGATTAGGGCACACACTGAAGTTGAGGGTATGATCCTTAACAGTAATCCTTGCATTCCAGAACTATTTATCTAGCATAGGTCAAGACATTAACACTGACATATGGGTTGATGAGGTGGATAAACACTGTCAGATGAGGGTCCTACTATTCTCTTTTAGGGACGCTATCAGATGAGGGTCACCCACAACTTATCTTTACCAGTGGGGCGGTATTGACACCCTTCCATTTGGGGTTATAGATTGGACCCCAACCTAGCTATACTGCTTTATTTGAGGCATATCGGTTAGATGACTACTTCCCGCATTTACAGTTTTAGACTCAGTCTCAATAAGTGAACTCGGATAACTCTTCTAAATTTTAAGACTGTCAGATACAGTTAACTCCAAATAGTATAACTCAGTTAGTTCCATTAGAACCTATACTGTTAGATACAGTCGTTCAGTATCAGTTATATTAGTTATCAGTGATTCATGTTATCAGTAATCATACTCAGTAGTCAGTACCATCACGAATTCAATCACAGTCACTTATTCATGCATGTATTCTCATGTTCATGTTATACAGTCAGTTAGCATTGTTTATGCATTTGAACTCTTTGCATTCAACCTACCTCACATGCATACCAGTACATTCAATTATACTGATGCATTTGCACTATGGTGTTTTATTCTATACCATAGGTTTAGAAGCATGAGCTCCTGAGCATTAGTAGCATTCCAGTTTCAACAGTTTGAGTTAGCAGTGAGTCCTCATCCTTCGAGGACATAATAATTACTTTATTTCTTTATTAGTTAGTTTATTTCAGTAGTTGGAGTTAGTTGGGGACATGTCCCATCAACTCCTTATTCAGACAGTTTAGAGGCTTTCAGACTACAATATTTTTAGAGTAGATGTTTTTAGACATTGTTTCAGTTTTGGTATTATCATACCACATTAGTCAGATATGTTTTTATCAGATGTTTATCAGTTTTGAACCTTATGGCATGTTTCAACCTATTATTTCTATATTTATACAGTATATTATGAAGTCTTTAGGTACAAATATCAGTCATAGGTTATCTTGTAGTCCTTCAGGATCATGAACACCATGTAGCATTCTGGGTACCAGATTTGGGGTGTTACAGTATTTTAAGTATGTTCTACGTCTGGAGTACATATTCGATCTCATGGTCCTACTCCTGATGGTGCTGGAGTTCCTCCTATTCCAGATTAATCTCCTTAGGTCCCTCAGGGTAATATAATGAATGTAAAATTTCTTCAGTCTATTCATGTCATTGCCTAATTAGTTGTTGCTTAGGCGGAGCGGGGTGGGACTAGTGTATTATCTGCCGAGGCCACAAGGGTTGGTCAGTTTATGAAGATGGGTCCTCCAACTTTTACTAGGGTAAAGGTGGAGGAGGATCCACAGGGCTTCTTGGATAAGATGGAAAAGATCTTTTGGGTAATGCAGGCTACTAATATAGAGGGGGTTAACTTTGCAGTTTATCAGCTCAAGGATATTACTTATCAGTAGTATAAGGAGTGAGATAGGGAAAATGATGACATAAAAGAGGAAGGGTTATAGGAGGCTTTTTCTAATACCTTCATGGATCGGTTCTTTTCTCAAGAGTTAAGGGAATAAAAGATGGAGGAGTTTGTAAACCTCAGGCATAGAAGAATGTATGTAAAGGAATATGCTTTGAAGTTCCATCAGCCATCAAGGTATGCTCCTAATTTTGTGGCTGATATAAGGTCGAGAATGAGGAAATTCACTTCTAGATTGAATAGAGATTTAATTCTGAAGAGCAAGACTACCTTGCTAATTAAAGATATGGATATCTCGAGGTTGAATATTTATTTTAGTAGGTTGAGGATGAGAAGAGGAAACAGACCGAGTTTAGGGACAGGCAGGAGAAACACAACATATTTTTTGATCAAGGAGGTGCTCAGTCTCAAGGAGGTAGAGATGGTAGTAAGTGGTAGAAAAAGAAGTGGGGGAGTTCGGGATCCTTTTCTTCTAGTGCTTCTTACCCAAAACAGTCGGGAGACAGGTATCATAAAGGTGGTGATAATTCTTAAGCACAGGTTGCCCAATCTCAGGCGAACGAAGGTCAGTCAGTTTTTTTGTAGCCTCCTTGTCGATTTTATGGTTTTCCTCATTGGGGTTATTACAAGAAAGGAAGGGATAATTTCTTCAAGTATGGCCAGGTAGGCCATCGACTTAGGGATTGTCTGGTCAATAAGGTTGCTATGGGGGTGAATAAGATTTCTGTGGCTTCATCTTCTTCTCCTGTACCTGGTGGTGTAGTATCTACTTCTGTTACTGCTCCTGGTTTCAGTGTTAGTCAGAATAGGTTGTATGCTTTGGAGTCTCGATAGAAATCTGAGGCATTCATTTATGTCATTACTAGTACGTTATATCTTTTCTCTCATGAAGTATATTATTGTTTGATCCAGGGTCCTCTCTTTATTATGTGAGTCCATATATGTTTGTGTCTTTTAGTTTTGATCCAAAAGTTATTTTGGATCCTTTTTCTATTTCTACCTTGGTAGGTGACTCAGTTATTACTAAGAGAGTCTATAGGGTATGTGTGGTATCTTTTGGCAGTAAGCAGACCAAGGCGGATCTGTTTGAGTTGGATATGGTTGATTTTGATGTAATCTTAGGTATAGATTGGTTGCATTCTTGTTATGCATCTATTGATTTTCGGACCCGTAGGGTCATCTTTAAGTTTCCTGGTGAATCGATTATAGAGTTTGAAGGTAGTTCCTTAGCTCCTAGGGGAAGGTTTATTTCTGATCTTAGAGCTCAGAGGTTAATCTCTAAGGGTTATCATTATCATTTGGTCTGTGTTAAAGATTCTAACTCGGAATTTCCTTCTTTGTCTTTGGTCCCTATGGTTAATGAGTTTCCAGAGGTCTTTTTGGATGATCTTTCTAGTGTTTCTCCAGATAAGAAAATAGAGTTTGGTATTGATTTACTTACGGGCACTCAACCAATTTCTATTCCTCCGTATAGAATGGCTCTGGTTGAGTTAAGGGAACTCAAGGAGCAACTTAAGTATCTTCTAGGTAAGGGGTTTATTCATTCTAGTATTTCTTCGTGGGGCACACCGGTGTTGTTTGTGTGCAAGAAGGATGGTTCCCTTCGAATGTGCATTGACTACAGGCAGTTGAATAAGGTGATGGTCAAGAATAAGTATCCTCTTCCTCAGATAGATGATCTGTTTGTTTGGTTATAGGGTGCTAAGTTCTTCTCTAAGATAGATCTTCAGTCTGGGTACCATCAGCTTAGGATTAGGAGGTGGATATCCCTAAGATGACTTTTCATACTCAGTATGGGCATTTTGAGTTTTTGGTAATGATGTTTGGGTTGACTAATGCTCCAATAGTATTTATGAACTTGATGAACAGAGTGTTCAGGCAGTATTTAGATCTGTTTGTCATTTTGTTGATTGATGATATTTTGGTTTATTCAAAGAGTGAGGTGGATCATACTAATCACCTCCGTGTGGTCTTGTAGACCCTAAAAAAACAACAGTTGTATGCTAAGTTCTCTAAGTGTGAGTTTTGGTTGAACATTGTGACTTTCTTGGGTTATGTTATTTCTAGTAAAGAGATCATGGTGGATCCGCAAAAGTTTGTTGTGGTGAAAAGGTGGCCTAGGCCCATGACTCCATTCGATATCCGAAGCTTCTTAGGTTTGACTGGGTATTATAGGCGGTTTGTGAAAAGATTTTCTTTGATAGCTGCTCCTTTGACTAAGTTGACTCAGAAGAAGGTTAAGTTTTCTTAGTCGGATGCTTGAAGGGATTTTTGAGAAGTTGAAGGATAAGTTTACTTTGGCTCCAATCCTGACTTTTCTAGAGGGCAGTCATAGGTTTGTGGTTTATTGTGATGCATCTCGGGTAGGGATTGGTTGTGTTTTGATGCACTAGGGGAAGGTGATCAGCTATGCTTCTAGGCAGTTGAAGGTACATGAGAGGAAGTATCCTATTCATGGTTTGGAGTTGTTAGCGGTTGTTTTTTTTTAAAAATATGATGGCATTATTCGTATGGTGTTCACATGGATATCTTTTCTGATTACAAAAGTCTTCAGTACGTGTTCACTCAAAAAGAACTTAATCTCAGGCAGAAGAGGTGGCCTGAGCTTCTCAAGGATTATGATATGAGTCTTCACCAGGTAAGGCTAATATGGTTGTCGATGCTCTTAGCAGGTTATCCATGGTGAGTTTAGCTCACATAGAGGAAAGCAAACGAGAATTGATGAAGGATCTTCACCGTTTGGCTAATCTTGGAGTTTGTCTCTAGGACTCTAAGGATGGTGGTGCGACAGTGCAAGAAGTGGTTCGATCATCTCTTTGTGCGAAGATTAAAGAGAAGAAAGTGCTAGATCCTATCTTGATGAAGATCAGTAGTAATATTGGTGAGTAAAAGGTACTGGTGTTTGAGATCAGTGGAAATGGTACTTTACGATACTAAGAGAGGTTGTGTGTTCTTGATGTCAATGGGTTTCCACAAAGGGTTTTATCCAAGGCACGTGAGTTGCGCTATGTTGTTCATCCCGGCTCGACTAAGATGTATTATGATCTCAAGGAGATCTATTTGTAAAATAGAATGAAGAGGGATATGGCTGTTCTGTGGCTAAGTGCATGGTGTGTCAATAGGTTAAGGTTAAGCACATAAGTCTAGGAGGGTTGTATCAAGAAATTAATTTGCCCAAATGGAAGTAGGAAGTGATCAATAGGGATTTTATTACCGGTCTTCCTCGATCCCATAATCAGTACAATTTAATTTGGGTCATCGTGGATAGGATAACCAAGTCTACGCATTTCTTGCCAGTGCGGACTACTTTTTCGGCAAAAGATTATACGCGGTTGTATCTTCAAGAGATTGTGAAGATGTATGGGGTACCTATTTCTTATCTTTGATCGTGGTACATAGTTTACATCTCATTTATGACGGTCTTTCCATAAAGGGTTGGGGACTAAGGTTAGTCTAAGTAAGACTTTTCATCCACTATCGAATGGGCAAGTGGAGAGAACTATTCAGACTTTGGAAGATATGCTTCAGGTCTCTGTGATTGACTATTGTGGCAATTGGGTTGATGCCTTTGGTGGAGTTTGCTTACAACAATAGCTAGCATTCTAGTATTGGTATGGCTCCTTTTAAGGCTTTATATGGTAGGAGGTGTTTATCTCTTATTGGGTGGTTTGAGCTTGGAGAATCTGATATGTTTAATCCTGATTTGATTTATCAAGTGATGGAGAAGGTGAAGGTTATTCGAGATAGGATTAAAGCTACCCAAAGTCACGAAAAATCCTATGCAGAAGCTAGACGTAGAGACTTGGAGTTTGAGGTCGGGGATAGGGTGTTCCTCAAGGTGTCTCCAATGAAGAAAGTGGTACAGTTTGGCAAAAAGAGGAAACTCAGTCCTCGTTTCTTTAGTCCTTATGCAATTTCATAGAGAGTTGGCAATGTTGTGTATAAGTTGGAGTTGCCATTTAGCTTAAGTTTGGTTCATTCAGACTTTCATGTTTCTATGTGAGGAAGTGTCTTGGTGATCTTTCTTTGGTTGTTCCATTGGAATGATTGGGTATTTTGAATTCTCTATTTTATAAAGAGGTCCTAATTGAGATATTACATAGGCAAGTTCGTCGGCTTTGGACCAAGGATGTGGCTTCGGTTAAGGTTTTATGGAGAACCATAAGGTAGAATAAGCTACTTGGGAAGTGAAAGAGGACATGAAGTCCAAGTATCCGCATTTGTTTTCTGCTCTAGGGATTCATGCGAAAGGTATGTGTTCTTGAACACATCTTTATTTCATTGTTTGTTAAATAAAAGATTAACATCTTTGCCTCTTTGTAAGACCCAACAAAATCCTAATATTAATTCAATCCATTTATGCTTGTTAAGGGGGTCCCATACATAGAAGGTTCAAGATAAGTTTCCAGACTTAATTTATTTTAGCCTTTGAAAGTTCTCAGTCTTATTTTGTGACTTTAATGTCTTTTAATGGTTCGTATTCTTGCTAATTCATGGCCAGGAAGGTCAATATTGGAACTCGTTTAGACCAGGTCTGGAAGTCCAAAACAGTGGACCAAAGTGATCTTGACGTGCCGCGTCACCAATTGTGTTGGTTAATATTGTTGTAGGTTGCCAGGGTCAAAGTACTGAGACTCAACACAATGATGGCACGACGTGTCGACTATAGCGTCAACGCCATCAACGCGCCGCATCGATAATAGCATCGATGCCTAATTTTTGTCATTAAATATCCATATTTTTAAGGGCAAAAGGGTTAATTTCCCACCCCTATATAAGTTTAAAACACGGGATTTAGCCCCAATTCAACAAAAATATAGTGTCTCTCTCAAGTTTCTCTCAAGAACAAGCTAGGGTTTTCAATTAAGAATTTAAATTCAATACTCAAATTCAAGAATCTCTCCATCAATCTTCGTATAATCAAGAACTAAGGTATGCATAGTGTTCATTCATGGATTCCTTTCTTCCATGAATCCAAAGAATCAAATTTGAAACTATGAATTCTGATATTCATGTTATGGATTGATTATGTTCATGTGGTTGTTGTTGTACGATTCCCAAGTTGGAATCTTTATTTGTTTTATGAAACTACGTTAGCATGCAAGTCAAAAACTATGAACTTAGTTGTTTATGATGTATAATTTGATGATTATACCTATGCCCTAAGTTGTGCATGTATGGTGTTTGATAAAATTCCTAAGAGGATAGAAATTGTGTATTATAGCTCAATTGTGGCCCATATGATAAATGTATGTTTTACCCTTAAGTTCAAACGACTCCCATGCTATTGTGGTGCAATGTAGATGTTTTTTGGAATGCTCATGATGTTAGAGTATGAAATTATGACATTGATTATATGCATTCCTACTATGTACAAGATTATGATAACCATGTGCTTCATGAAATCCCCAACTTATCGTATGATGAATTGTTAATATTGGTCATGTCTTCAAGAAGTGTCAAGTCTTGTCAGTTTCATGCTATTGAGTCATGGGGGTACTTGTACCCAACAATTTAGTTGTGTGACTAGAGCCAGTGTCAGTTTTCATGATACTCTCAGTCAAGCCATGATCATTAGAATTCAGTCAGTCTTATGACTCAGGAAAATTCAGTGAATTCAGTATCAGTCTAGTCTAACTTAGTAACCTTAGTAATTTTAGTAACCTCAGTGATCTCAGTGATATCAGTAATCTCTGTCATCTTTGTAATCTCAGCAATCCCAGTTAGTTATCAGATCTCAGTAGTATTCTGTCAGTCAATGAAATTTAGTGAACCCAGTTCAAATCAGTTATACAATACGATCAGTAAAAGTTCAGTTTAGTTAAATCAATTCAGTGTCTTTTTATTTAGGAGTAGGATTCAACATCGAGTAAACCCAAGGATGAGGGCTCACCAGTCAGCCACTAGAGGGTGTGATCCTTAGAAGCAATCCTTGCGTTCCAGAACTATGTAGCCAACGTAGGTCGAGATGTATATGAGTCTAGGGACTATACATCTCCTTTGAGTTTTTTCCTTAAAGGAGGGGTTGACGAAAGAGGTCCTTGTAAGAAAGGTTTACTCACAGCTTGTTTTTACCCATGGCATGGTACTGACACCCTTCCAGTTGGGATTACAGGTTGGACCCCACCAGTTCAGATTCGAGGCATGCCAGTTCAATAATTACCTCATACAGTATCAGTTTCAACTTTAGTCTCAATAATAGAACTTAGTTCAATTCTGCAGATATTAATACTCTCTGATATAGTCACTCAACTCAGTACGAAACTCAGCTAGTTCCATCAGAATCAGGACTGTGAGATACAATTATCCAAATTATTCTAAAACTCAGATAGTTCTTCAGATTTAGGATTGTTAGATACTGTTATCCAAATCAGTCCAAAATTCAGACAGTTCTTCAGATTCAGGACTGTCAGATATAGTCACCCAGTACAGTAAAGAACTTAGATAGTTTTTCAGTATCAGTATACTCAGTTATTAGTTATCAGTAATATAGTACCAGTAACCTCAGATATCGGTTACTTGTAAACTACATAATTCATACCATCAATAGATGTAGTTATTCAGTATCCAGTATTAGCAAACTCAGATATCAGTACATCAATATTCAGTATTGTCACGAGACCAATCCCAGTTTATATATTCATGCATGTATTTCTCACACATACATGTTCATGTCATTAGTCAGTTATTATTGTTCATGCATATGAACCCTTGCACTCAGCCTACCTCACTTGCATACCAGTACATTCAATCGTACTAACGTATTTGCACTATGGTATTTTATACCATAGGTTGAGAAGCACGAGCTCCTGAGCATCCTTAGTAGATCAGACGTTCAGCAGCCAAACTAGCAGTGAGTCCTCATCATTCAAGGATATCATGATTATTTATTTACTTTATTATTTCAGTAGTTCGGAGTTATTTGGGGATATGTCCCATCAACTCCGTAGATTTTAGACAGTTTAGAGGCTTTTAGACTACAACATGTTTTTAGACAGTTTATTTCAGTTTTAAGTATCATTATATCCCATTATAGACATTATTTTATATTCAGTATTAGTTTAATTTTGAACCTTATTGCCTTACAACTTATATTCTGCATATTTATAGTATATTAGTTAGTGCTCAGTTATAGATATCAGTTATGGTTTAGCTTATGGTCCTTTGGGGTCATGAGCACTGTGTAACATTCTGTGTACCAGATTCAGGGCGTTACAAACTTGGTATCAGAGCCTAAGGTTCAGCAGTGTCCTAGGAAGTCTGGAAAGCCGCATCTAGTAGAGTCTTACACATAGGTGTGTTGTGCACCGTACTTATGTGTAGGAGGCTATGAGATGTTTTGGGAACAGTTTCCTTTCTTTCAGTATTCATGTCGTTCTAGTGAGCATAATCTCTAATTATTTTCTCAGTTTAATTTGCTTCTTCCTCTCACTTACAGAATATGCCTTCTAAAGAGGATAGTAAAAAGAGAATCGGTAATCAGTCAGTACCTTAGCCCGTTCAGGCAGATCCCTTGGTTGAACATGTTTCCTATGCAGAATTCAGGACTGCAGTTACTACTTTAGCCAATTCAGTCACAACTCAGAATGAATGGCTAATTGTTATTCCGACAAACCTAGTGGCTAATTCAGCTGCAACCAGGATTCAAGACTTTACCCAAATGAATCCTCCCTTATTCTCATGTTCTAAGTCCGAAGAGGATCCACAGGAATTTCTCGACCAGGTTTAAAAAGTCACAGACATCTTGGGAGTGACTTCCAGTGAAAGTGCAAAGTTAACTGCTTATCAGCTATAAGATATAGCCCATACATGGTTTAAGCAGTGGAAGGTAGACAGGGGTACAGATGCAGAGCCCATAGAATAGGAAGAGTTTGCTATGGCCTTCTTAGATTGATTCTTTCCTCTAGAGCAAAAGGAAACCAAAGTGTTAGAGTTCATTAATCTTAGACAAGGTAGCATGAGAGGAAAAAAATACTCCCTTAAGTTCACCCAGTTAGCCAGGTACTCTCCCCATGTAGTAGCAGATAGTAGATCTAGAATGAGTAAGTTTGTGTCTGGAATATCAGGTAGAGTGGTCAAAGAGTGAAAAACTATAATGTTGATTAAGGAGATGGACATATCTAGGATTATGGTCCATGCTCAACATATTGAGGAGAAAAAACTTAAGAAGGAGAGGGAAAATAAGAGATCTAGAACTGGTAGTTATAGTTTTTCTCAGCCAGAGTCACAAAGTGGTAACATTCTCAGCATAGACAGAAGTTTCCAACCCCAGTTCTATCTTCAGTTAGTGTACTAGTACTAAAGTTCAAAAATGATCGTAGAGATGGGGTACCAGGCTTTAAGGCCCATGGTAGTGAGGGCAGGGTTTTTACTCATCCGCTTTACAAAGAATGTGGTAAGTATCATAAGGGTTTGTGTTGAGTCAATAGTAATGTGTGTTTCATATATGGAAAGTCAGGTCACAAGGTCTAAGATTGTCCTAGGCCTGGCCCTAGAAGTCAGCACGGTCGTCCTTCAACTCAGTCCGGTCGCTCGAATCAGTAGGGTGCCATTTCCAGTGCCGCCAGTATGCAACATCCAAATAGACACTATACACTTCAGTCCCGACAGGATCAGGAAAGTCCTCTTGGTGCAGCCACTGGTATGTTGCAGATCCCTCATTTATATGTTCATGTTTCTTTAGATTAGGAGTTTTATTTTATTTTGTAACTCCTTTTTATAACAGTCAACTTTAAGGTCAGACCAAATATTAACCAGACCTTTTCAATCTCTACCCTAGTGGATAGAACAATTATAGCCCGATGGGTATACGAGAACTTTTCGGTTATGATATCTCAGAAAGTCAGGCCTTCAGATTCTAGTAGTAATGCCAGTATATGTAGAAAATCAGTAAGGGAAGATGATTCCCGACCCATTCGTACCTCAATGCAAAATTTTATATTTCAACCCTCTCGATACTTATGCATGCTTCACGTCACAATTCCATGAACCCAACTTATATTCACGCGCTTTCCATAAAATAGTGTGTGTTTTAAGTTCTTAGTATAAGGAGTTTCATCTTAGTGTTGTGAATCATGTTCCATAAGTACAGAAACATCAGACTCAAGTCATGCAGCTCATGACTCATGCACTCATGTCATGCTTTATAGTATGCTTAGCCCACACGATTCCTGACTTCACTACTAGTGTTCAGTCAAACTCAGATTATGCCATGTATACCCTCAGTTTAGATCCCTCGGTAAATCCATAGTGTTAATGTTCTATCCTGCAATCCTAAGTTATAGTTTTAGTTATGGTTACAATCTCAATTACCATCTTAGCTATAATCTCAGTCCCAGTCCTAGTCCAGTCAGATCATAAACTCAGTTCACTTTCAGGATTACCCGACCATAGCATATGGCCATCAGTTATTCAGTCATTAGTATTTTAGTATCTCAGTTTACAGAATGTTTTTGAATCATGTTGGATGCTTGGTCTTGCATTCGTAAGGTAATATAGTTTTTTCACTCATTTATGCTTAGTTAGCTCACGTTACCCAGTCAGTCATTACCTTTTATGTATAATACTCTATAGTCTAAGTCCAGCCTTTTAGGCTAAGTACAGTTCATCCTTACAGACCCAGTAGTCAGCTATCAGTCGTTCAGCTAATCAGATAAGTTAGTATATTTATGCATACGTGCTCAGCACCCACGTGAATATTTTCAGTAGTCTCAGTTACAGTGCATAACGTTTAGTCACTTTATCTTAGATGATGTTTCATAAGCCTTTCCTCCTAATACAACACTCCAAGCCATGTAGCGATCTCCTATTCAGATGTCCTACTCAGACCAGGCCAAGATTCGTTTTCTCTCTACAGTTATTAGAACTCTATAGAAAGAGTATCATAGAAATGCTCTAGTCGAGTATAAGTGTTTAGCATGAGTTAGTCTGCAGAGCCAGTAGTTCAGTTTAACAACCAGGCAAACAATTTTGGATGACGTGGTTTTCATCCAGTCGCACTATCTGGAGTCTCATAAATGTGATCATTCTAAGATGGACTAACCAGGTAGTTGCGCGTTCATCCCAATTCATGCACCATGTCTTAGTTTTAGATCTCTGATATTTGGTCATGATTTAGTTTGTAGGTGCCTTGTGCATCACCAAAATTTTCCTCATAGCTCAGCTAAGTCAGCCCAGTATTTTTCAAGGGACATAGTGCCCCAAGGAGGAGATACACTATAATTCCCCAAACCTTCATGACATAAACGTGCCACTCTCTCTTTTCGTACGAATCTAGTTTGGAGTAAGGGGTACTCATGAGTTGACCCTCTAACTCCGATCTCAGTCGTAAGCCACATATTCAAGGTACTCAATTCAGATAATGATATCTAGCTCATGTATCATGTTCCAGACTCAGTTACACTCACGTGTTTTCACTCATACATATCTAGTAATTAATTTTAGGCTCATTAGCATTTTTAGTTTAAGGAAATAGTATCTCTTGAACTTATTCAGTTTCATGCTCAGATTTCTATGTTAAACTTGGTATCAATTACCATTGCATATTTAGTCATGATTTTATATGTCAGATCATTCATGTATTCATACATCAAATATGCATGTTCAGTATAATATATTCAGCTTATCAGTCTTGCCAGTCATGAAATCATGCATCAGATATGCATGCTCAAAACAAGTCTCAGCAAATCAGTGATGTCAGTCATGTACTCATATTTTAGTTGTTCATGTTCAATATGTACTTCAGCTCATCATTTCCCCTATCTCAGTTAGTCTCATTCGAGGACGAATGTTCCAAAGGGGGAGATATTATAAGACCCCATAAAATCCTAAGATTAATTAAGTCCATTTATGCTTGTTAAGGGGGTGCCATACTTAGAAGGTTCTAGCTAAGTTTCCAGACTTAGTTTATTTTAGCCTTTGAAAGTTCACAGTCTCATTTTATCACTTTAATGTCCTTTAATGGTCTGTATTCTTTCTAATTCATGACTAGGAAGGTCAATAGGTGTTCGCGGACAAGTTTTGAATTTTCAAAACTCGTTTAGACCATGTTCGGAAGCCCAAAATAGTGGACCAACGTGATCTTGACGCGCTGCGTTGCCAATCGCGTTGGTTGATATTGTTTTAGGTTTGCAGGGTCAAAGTACTGAGATTCAATGTGATGATGGTGTGATTGGTCGACTATCACATTGATGCCGTTGATGCACCGTATTGATAATAGCATCGATGCCTAATTTTTTTCATTAAATGTCCATATTTTTAAGGGCAAAAAGGTTAATTTTCCACCCCTATATAAGTCTAAAACATGGGATTTATCCTCAATTCAACAAAAATATAGTGTCTCTCTCAAGTTTCTCTCAAGAACAAGTTAGGGTTTTCAATTAAGGATTCAAATTCAGTACTCAAATTCAAGAATCTCTCTGTCAATCTTCGTATAATCAAGAACTAAGGTATACATAGTGTTCATTCATAGATTCCTTTCATCCATGAAGCCGAAGAATCAAGTTTTAAACTATGAAGTATGATATTCATGTTATGGATTGATTATATTCATGTGGTTGTTGTTGTACGATTCCCAAGTTGGAATCTTTATTTGTTTTATGAAACTACGTTAGCATGCAAGTCAAAAACTATGAACTTAGTTGTTTATGATGTGTAATTTGATGATTACACCTATGCCCTAAGTTGTGCATGTATGGTGTTTGATAAAATGCCTAAGAGGATAGAAATTGTGTATTATAGCTCAATTGTGACCCATATGATAAATGTATGTATTACCCTTAAGTTCAAATGACTCCCATACTATTGTGGTGCAATTTAGATGTTTGTTGGAATGATCATGATGTTAGAGTATGAAATTATGACGTTGATTATATGCATTCCTACCATGTACAAGATTATGATAACCATGTGCTTTATGAAATTCCCAACTTATTGTATGATGAATTGTTGATATTGGTCATGTGTTCAAGAAGTGTCAAGTCTTGTCAATTTCATGCTATTGAGTCATGGGGGTACTTGTACCCAACAATTTAGTTGTGTGACTAGAGCCAGTGTCAGTTTTCATGATACTCTCAGTTAAGCCATGATCATTAGAATTCAGTCAGTCTTGTGACTCAGGAAAATTCAGTAAATTCAATATCAGTCTAGTCCAACTTAGTAACCTTAGTAATTTTAGTAACCTCAGTGATCTCAGTGATATCAGTAATCTCTGTAATCTTTGTAGTCTCAGTAATCCCAGTTCTCAGTAGTATTCCGTCAGTCAATGAAATTTAGTGAAACCAGTTCAAATCAGTTATACAATACGATCAGTAATAGTTCAGTTTAGTTAAATCAATTCAGTGTCTTTTCAGTTGGGAGTAGGATTCAGGACCGAGTGAACCCAAGGATGAGGGCTTACCTGTCATCCAGTAGAGGGTGTGATCCTTAGAAGTAATCCTTGCATTCCAAAACTGTATAGCCAACGTAGGTCGAGATGTACCCCTATGAGTCTAGGGACTATATATCTCCTTTGAGTTTTTTCCTTACAGGAGGGGTTGGCGGAAGAGCTTATTGTCAGAGAAGGTTTACTCACATCTTTATTTTACCTGTGGCATGGTACTGACACCCTTCCAGCTACGATTACAGGTTGGACCCCACCAATTAAGATTTAGGGTATGCTGGTTCGATGATTACCTCCCACAGTCTCAGTTTCAACTTTTGTCTCAACAATAGAGCTCAGTTTAATTCTATAGATATCAGTACTCTCAGATACAGTCGCTCAGTATAGTATGAAACTCAGCTAGTTCCATTAGAATTAGGACTGTTAGATACAGTCATCCAGTTCAGTCTAGAACTCAGATAGTTCTTCAGATTCAGGACTGTCAGATACAGTTATACAGTTCAGTCCAAAACTTAGATATTTCTTTAGATTCAAGACTATCGGATACAGTTACCCAGTCCAGTAAATAACTCAGATAGTTTTTCAGTATCAGTATACTTAGTTATCAGTTACCAGTAATATAGTACTAGTAACCTCTGATATCAGTTACCTATAAACTCTGTAATTTATATCATCAATAGACTTAGTTATTCAGTATCCCAGTATTAGTAAAATCAGATATTCGTACATTAATATTCAGTATTGTCATGATCCCAGTCCCAGTTTATGTATTCATGCATGTATTTCTCAAGTGTTCATGTTTATGTCATTAGTTAATTATTATTGTTCATGCATATGAACCCTTGAATTTAGCCTACCTCACTTGAATACCAGTACATTCAATCATACAAACGTATTTGCGCTATGGTGTTTTATACCATAGGTTTAGAAGCACGAGCTCCCAAGCATCCTTAGTAGATCAAACATTCAGCAACTAGACTAGCAGTGAGTCCTTATTATTTGAGGATAACATAATTATTTTATTACTTTATTATTTTAGTAGTTCAGAGTTAGTTGGGGATAGGTTCCATCAACTCCACAGTTTTCAAATAGTTTAGAGGCTTTCATACTACAACATGTTTTCAGACAGTTTATTTCAGTTTTGGGTATCATTATACCCCATTACAAGTATTATTTTATATTCAGTATTAGTTTAGTTTTGAAACTTATGGCCTTACAGATTATATTCTACATATTTATAGTATATTACTTAGTGCTCAGTTACAAATATCAGTCATGGGTTAACTTATGGTCTTTCGGGGTCATGAGCATCGTATAATTTTCTAGGTACAAAATTTGGGGCATTGCACTCTTTGTTTTCAAACTTTGTTAAAGGGATGTTTGATAATGCAAATGACTCTGTATGTGGTTACCCCTACCTTGTCCGTCATTTGAGGATGAATATTCCTAGTGGGGGAGACTGAAATATCTGGGGTTCTGGCCCTTAAAAAATTTCCTAAATATCCATTCTTCAAACCTAATATGACTCATGGTTACGATTTATATGCTGGGGTACAGATGGTAGGGTCTTGTTGTATGTTGACCAGTGTTAGTTGGTGGGATAGATTTGGTCATTGGAATGGGTACAACTTAGGGGTACGAGTCGTATTGGTGGTCACGGGTTATTTGGTTCCTTAACGTAATATTAGACTTGGTTACTTAGGTTGGATCTAAGTACGAGTGGCTCACCATGAGCCTTAAACCAAGGTACGAGTCATACCGAGGACTTGTATAGTAAACAGTGTTTAATTCCCCAGGTATTTTATTTTGGTAGGATATGAGTTATGGGTATGGATAATATATTGTGGTTACGAATTAGTTGGATGAGTCATATACTGGACAATGTTTGATCCAAGGGTTGAGGCCTAGATACAAGTGGTGGAAACCAATTGTATAGGAGGATACGACTCATATGGGTCAGTCGTATCCCTGTGATGAGTTTTTAAGGGCTTTAAGTGGGGATATTCTGGATATTTCCCTACTTAACCTAATTAGGACCCTTGACTTTTAATACATCTAGGGGCTTATTTACCCTATTATTCTATTCATTAACACTTATAAACTATTCCAAAATATCTCATAATTCTATCAAGAGCTTTTGGAGTAAGAAAGCTAGGGTTTCAACTAAGGAATAGCTTTGAGGCTTGCTCTGGTGATTTATTTCCGTCAATTCTTTGGTTTAAGGCATGATTCTCTCCCCTCATTATAATTTCAACCAAAGGCATGGTTTATATGATTGATTTCTTGATTTTACTATTTCATGATTATGGTTTTCAACTGTTATTTGGGTTTTTTGATATTGAATACTTGGTTATGATTTCCTATGGTGTTAATTATGATTTTATATGCATTAATGGGAGGGGGGGTTTGGACAATTGGATTGCGTGTTAATGGTTTAATGGTCTTTGGAATTGATTTTGGTTATATTATGCCCCCAAGGTGTTTGATAAAATGCTTATAAAGATATGTTCGTTGCATTGACTTCTTTTAATGGAACTTTTGTATGTTTTAAACTTGGTAAATGATTTATGCATGGTTTAAATGGTTTGAAAAGGCTAAAGGCTAAATGTTTATACTTGCAGAGAACATGGCAGTCTCCCGAGTGGATTTTATATGGTATATGGAAAGGGACCTAAGGTCCCCTTAACCTAAATGATTTGGCTACGGATATTACTTGCAAATAAAGAGATAGTATGACGATACCTCCAATATTGGCCTTGGTTAATAAATAGTAAATGGATTGTTTGGACATGGTTTTAATTGAGCATTAATGGTGGGGTATGTAGCTAAGTTGTTGAAGGTGGCGGCCCCGGGGGGACCAAAATGGAAAACTCATATTTGTCGATATGAGGGGTCCTTGATGACCACGTGCGAGTGTCACCTTTTATATTGGAGAGATGTACTAGTCATCCCATGGGATATTTTTCGGTCGTGCGGCTACATGCACTAGGACCCTTTTAGCAAGGAAGCTGAACCCATATCGTTCGTGGGTGGTTAGGACGGCAAAACTACACAACCCAGGTAAAGTTTTTAAGTGCATGCTATATTCAATCCATTTTCTCGGTACTTATATATGTATGGTTATATGCATTATGAGTGGTTTTACTTGGTTTTATGACAGACATTATTTTATCTTTATCCTGGATTCATGCTAGCAGTCATTCGCTAACCTTATCTACTGGCGGCTGTATACCTATGCTATGTAGGAACTGGATATTCTACTCCTTCTTTTTAGCATGTGGATTCAGTATCAACACTTGTACTGAAGTGGTGAGCTTTCATTCTTTCGGAAGGCATCATTTTATGTTGTGGATTCTCTTTAAACACTTTAATTTTATTTTTGATATTGGTTTTGGCCATGGTTGGGGGCATGTCCCAACCAAATTTGTTTACTTTTTTAGATAGAGGCTTTGTGGTACTTTTGGGGTTTGGTATGGGCGATATCGGTAGAGGTATCAACCTTAGCATTGGTATTGATATTGAGGCTGGCATCATTAGACATAATTTCTCATTGTTCCATCATATTATATTTTGGGATTGATTTTCATATTATATTTTAGTATTCCCTTTGGTTTATGGTTTGTGGTTTGGCTTGGTATGGTTAGGCGGTTAGTGTGGTACGATTGGACTCCGTTGGGTCGGTCATGGTTCTGACCCTATTCGAGAGTCTTAATAAGAACCATAATGTCTTGTTATATGTTTGCAGTTCAGCCTATCTAAGGCTGGACATAGGTGATTAGGTTGGGTAACAGGGGGCGGTCCCCAGTCTTGGTTGAACTTGGGATTTCCGTTACGATAAGGCCCTGGGTCGTGTCATGACAATATAGGTGAGTGTTTCTTACTTCTTGTACTTGATTGTTATATAAAGATTTTAAGTTATATGCTATAAATTGTTGATAAAACAATTAAATTGATTTGTTTACCAAACATCATATACACTTAGGGGCCGTTTGGTTTGAAAACAAGTTATATCGGGATTAGTTATGTTGGGATAAGTTATGATGGGATAAGTTATACTGGAATTAGTTATGCTGGGATTATTTTTTATTGAGTGTTTGGTTTGTTGTATTCAAAGTAATATGCATGGTGTAATTTCTAGAAATAAATTGATTGATTACTAGAATACCCTCCATCTTATTTAACTTTTTTTTTATATATATATATATATATATATATATATATATATTTCGTTTAAGCTTTAAATATTCATTCTTAAAGTTTTTTATTATTTTTAGAGAAATTAAAATATATAAATAAACATAATTTCTATATTTTACACCCATTTTGAACGGTAAATGCCTTTATACTTCCTAAAATATTTAATTGCTAAAATAGACTAAATTATGTATTCAAATTATAGTACAAATAATAAATCATAATAAATTTAATTGTGTTAGCCTGAGAAATATAATAAATTATGCACTCAAATTATAGTTGCTTCACATAAATATTTTTAGTAAAAATTTTAAATTATGCACACAAATTTTAGCACTCAAATTATGTGTATGGAAGTGAAAATCCAAAGAATTTAAGGGTAACATTGTCATTTTATGGTTTTATCCCATGTAAGAATAATGTTGGGATTGTTATCCCATCAATTGGGAGGATAACTTATCCCCGAACTAATTATTAGTCCCGGAATAAGTTATCCCAAATATTTACAACCAAACGACGGATAAAAAGTTTTATCCCAGGATTATTATTTTATCCCGGGATTATTTTCAAATCAAACGTCCCCTTAGGCCAGCCAAAATGTTTTTGTTAAATCTTTGTGTATTGTCATTAATCGAAGTCAAAATGTATGGTCACCAAAACATGGGACCTATTTTGAAATCAAAGCAGACTTAATATGTCGGTGCTTCTTACGTTTTGTATAATTGATGATTGAGTTATTTCAAATGGAACTAATTCAAGAATAATTCAGAATACTCTGTGAAATAATTGCAACTTTAAAAAATTAGTAAAAGATATTTGTTCCCTAAAACTAAAACAATCATAGGTTGTTATTGCTATGTTTTTAACAAAAAATATATTGAAATGAAAGATACGATAAATTTCAAAATCATTTACACATACAAAATGCTTGACACGTGAGTTTGTTTGATTTAAATTAATGCATGTGGAATAAATTTTAATTCAAAATTATTTTAATTTTGATTTGAGAATTGAGAAGTCAATTAGTTTAAAAGATTAAAATTTAAATGCAATGGACAACTATTTTTGAGCTTTTTGTCTAATTAGTGATTCTGTGACTGTTTACAAAATGAATGTAGTTTTATTGATTTAAATTCATGTACATGTAGGAAAGCAAAAATTCTAATTCATATTATTTAAATTTTTAAAGTTTTAAAAGATTAAAGTTTAAATGCAATGGACAACTATTTTTGAGCTTTTTGTCTAATTAGTGATTGTGTGACTGTTTACAAAATGCTTGAAATGTAGTTTGATTGATTTAAATTCATGTACATGTAGGAAAGCAAAAATTCTAATTCATATTATTTAAATTTTTGAATTGAGAATTGAGAGATTAATCAGATTTAAAGGTTTAAGTTTAAATGCAATAGGACAACTATTTTTCATTTTTTTTTCTTTCTAATCAGTGATCCTATAATTATTTATAAAATTCATTAATTCAAATTCAATTTCAATTAAAAATAATAATTTTACATTTAACCACAAAGTCCAAAATAAAAAAATATAGGAACCGTCAAATTATTTGTATTAAAAAAGACAAATTTATTTGTTAAAGCACATGTTGACATGATTAAAAAAAATAATCACTTCTTTTAAATTTGATGTTTATTGGTTATTTTATATAAAAATTTAAAAAGATAAAGAAAAAATTATTCCCAGTCCCTCACCCACGTTCCCCACTTCCAATAGACAAAGCAAAACATTAAAAAAAAATTCAAACAATTTACATAAATTCAAAAGGTATGGAACGATTATTTATATTTTTTTGGGTCTATATCTATTCATATTTTTTTTAAGGGTTTACCTTTTTTCCTCTTTCTTTGAACATGGCTTTGGAGCAGTTGCAAAGCCACTATTTATGAGACTTGTATTTACCTCATGTATATTGAAATTCTTTGAATACAAAAAAATAGATTTTGGATCCATGAAAGTTATTATGTTTCAATTGTCACAAAAATAAATATTCTTATTTAATTTAGGTACTACATTGATGCTAGATGATTGTGCTGGCGGAGAACACAATACATAAATGTGTACAATCATTTTGTCGATTAAAATCTTAGGATATTATTGGCAAATAGTCAAGATGCCTAAGTTTTTTTGCCACTTTGATCTTTAAGTAAAAACTTTATCACAATAAATGCATATGAAATCCACAATAAATAAGCATATTTGAGATCTTTGTGCAATTATCATATTATTCTTTGTTTTGGTTTTCATGAGTATTATTGATTCATTAACACATTTAGATATTTATGTTGCAGAAATCAAGTTTGCATATAAATAATTTTCTTCGTCTTTAAAGTAGATATATCACCGCAAATTGATTCTGCATTAAATAAGTTTCTTATTTATGACTATGCATTAAAGAGGAACATAATCTTCATTATACCGTGTAGTTTACTGAAGTTTGTGGTCAATTGTATTTTCTTTATTAATCAGTATTATCTTTAATAATCTAAATTTAATTCGATTCACAACATTTCAGTGAATCGATACAAGGAATCAATCAGAGTCAAGTGCGCTCTATCTTAACTTTATAACGAGGGATGACGTGTAAAACAACTTTAAGAAAATTTAAAAATTTTATCGACATATTTATGTGTCATTCAGTTTTCTTTGATTTTTTTTCTTTTAATTATGTATTTAGTACCCTTTTATTTGAATAAATTTATGTTTTCATCTGAGCATGTAAGAAACTTAAGAAATACAAAAACAAGAACGATCAATATTTTTTATGCCTCCTAAGTAGCAACATGCATTGCTTCTGTCATTTGAGTAGGAGTACTTTTACATAGATGTTTATTTTTTTATTTTTATCAAAAGATTTTTAAAGATATCAATTTTAAAACTTTATGAAATTATTAAAATATCTAAAAAAATATTGATATACTTTATTATAAACGATTAAAATAATCCTTTATAAATAATTTAGGCAAACTAAAAATAAGAAATCAGTTTTAGATTTGACATTATATTATTATATGCGATCCAGAATAGTAAACGGCTAAAAACTAACTAACATATTATAGCAGAGAAAAATGTACACAAAAGGGTAGATAGTAATAATGTGAGGATATTATACTTGAGTTAGTTTTAAAATTTTACTTAATTAAATAATTAATATATAATTGAACAATAGAGTAAAAGTATAAATAATAGATCAAGAGCAGCAAATTCTATACCAATATTGTATTGAAATGAAAGCGGTGATAATGATATTTAAGCCACCTAACAAACCAATAAAAGTCATATTTAGTAAACTAATTAAAAAAATATGATAAAATGCAATAAGAAAAAAATAGTAAACTAATTTGTATACTCTAATTTGTATTATTTTCTCCACTACTTTGATAAAAATGTTCTTTTTCATTTAAGAATA
The DNA here is from genome assembly GCA_030864225.1 of Capsicum baccatum var. pendulum. Taxonomy (NCBI): domain Eukaryota; kingdom Viridiplantae; phylum Streptophyta; class Magnoliopsida; order Solanales; family Solanaceae; genus Capsicum; species Capsicum baccatum. The sequence continues at coordinate 121,303,893 of CM061560.1, forward strand.
AAAAATAAATATATTGAGGAGAAAACATAATATGCATCCGATTCTAATTTAGCTATATAACTATTCATATTTTTGTTATATTTATCATTTTATTTGAAGTTTATAATGAAATATTTTTTGCGGAGAATACTGATCTAATAAATTGCTAATTATTGAGAAGTACAAAGACTCAAGATGGGGCATTTAGTTAAACGTGACAAAAGAGTTTTGAAATTAGGTGTAGGTGACTCAAGTCTTAATAATTGAGTGGAGGTGACAATTACTTTATTATGGATTAAGAAAGTTGGAAAAGTTTGAAAATAGCTCACAAGTTTTTAAATTTACACTTTGATTCAAATGTTAGTTAATATAACAGGAAACGGAGGTAAAAAAGACGCATTTCTGTCTCTTCTCATTTGTTATTGTTTTCTCTCTCTTTTCGATTTTAGTTGTTCATTATTACTGCTACTTTATTCATCATCTTCTTCTTCATTATCATTATCTTCATCTTCATTATCATCATCTTCTACTTCATCATCTACTTCATCTTCTTCTTGTCGATCATTGTTGTTGTTTTTACCGCTACTGCTACTACTTAAACAATTTTTTAGATCAAATTTTATTTCGTACATCACTTTGAAATTAATTCATAGGTGACTTTGTTAAGTAAAATTATGATTTTTAGTTGAATTTGTCATTTGGGTACACTGCTACTGCTCTTTTTTTAATAATGGATAAAACCCGTTCGATAATCCAACATAAGAGCCATCTGTTTAAACAGATCACACATCTATTGCAATGGATAACTCATATGTTGGATTCATGAATGTTTCTATATAGTTTCCGTAACATGAATCAAATAGATGGGTCATCTGTTGTAATAGATGAGTTATTTGTTGCAACAAACTAGTTATCTATTGCATCAGACGAGTTTTCTGTTGTAACAGACTAGTTATCTGTTGCAACAGATGATTAATCTATTTGGAATAACACAAAACAACTCCTTTTACAAACTCAACAGATAACCAATATGTTTCAAAACTCTTTCTATTTCTATTGGATTCAAAATTGTTCCTTACGTCCAATTGTCGACATGTTTGTTGAGAAGAAGAAATAGATAGAAACATAAATTTTTCATCAAACAAAAATAAAATACATTAGGTAGGTAGTTGGAATATAAATAAAAATAAAAATACACACGCTAAAAGATAAAATATAACCTAATTATTATTATTATACTCATTATTATTATTATTATTGTCAGCCGACCAATCCTCAACTGGAGGTAGCAGAGCCCTCCTCATCCTGTGAATCTCTCGAAGGATCCTTGCTCTCATGGCGCCCAACTCCCACTGCTGGTCATGAACCTGCCTCCGAAGTTTCCGCACGGCATCTCGCAGAAAAACAACGTCCCAAATAGAATCAGTCATAGCTATAACACATATGAATTGACAAAAAAAAGTAAAAACACAAGTAAAGTGGGTATATTTACACAAAAAGTAAGGAAAAAACTTACATGAATCAGGGAAAAGGTATCTAGTATCTGGTCTTTGAAGAGAAAATGGTTGAAGGTTAATATAAAAGACAAGAAGCAAGAAATTAATAGTGTCGTTGAATAAACGAGTAAGGAGAGACCTATTTATAGAGAATTGAATTTGAATGAATTAGGCAAAAAGACGCGATAGGTTACCTCCATTTATTAATTACATTTAAACTGGTGACTTTTTATTACTGTGAAAAGTTATGACTTTTCAGCTTGTTATTATTAATTAGTTCTTAAATTTGAATAATATTTTTCTCAATTAAATAATCAAAAACTTCTCACCTTTTCAATAATCATTTTTATTGAGTTATGACAATAGATTGTATATCCGTTGCATAAGATAACCCATCTGTGACAACAAATATAGCATCTATTGTAACAAATCGACCATTTGTTGTAACATATAATCAAACTGTTGCAACATATAATCTATATTTTTTAATAATCATCATATACTTTCATTAATCCAAATTAGTGACTTTTTTATTATATAAATTACAAAAATAGATTTATAAACCAAAATGGTGAAAAATCACTATTTGTCGCCTATTTAATATTAACACCAATTATTCAAATTAAATAACTATTTTTTACGGTTATAAATTGTGTTTATAATTTATTTCCTTATTATTTTCTTTGAAAAGAAATGACTTAATTAAATCAAGCTGGTGAGTTTTTGATTATTGTGACAAGTCATGACTTTTCAGCTTATTATTATTAACTAGTTCTTAAATTTAAATAAACTTTTTCTCAATTAAATAATCGAAGGCTTCTCACCTTTTCAATAATAGTTTCTTTTAATAAAATAATAACCATTTTTATTGAGTTGTAGCAACACATTGTATATATGTTGCATCAGACAACCCATTCATGGCAACAAATAGTATATCTGTTGCATCGGCTAACCCATATATGACAATAAATATACCATCTATTGCAACAAATCGACCATCTATTGAAGGAGTTTTTTGATTTCTTCTAACAGCTGATTCATCAGTGCAACAGATGCGGAATTTGATTCATCAACTGTTTTGAATATGTTAGACAAAAAGTCACGATTGTTTACCTTTTTTCAACAATCATCATATACCTTAATCAATCCAATATGGTGACTTTTTTTATTATATAATAAGTAAATAAATTTAAAAAAATAGATTTAAAAATAAAAAAGGTGAAAAGTCAAGATTAGTTATTAAAATTAAATAATCATTTTTACAGTTATAAATTGTGTTTATCATTTGTTTTTTAATTATTTATTTACGAACTATTTTTTATATTAAATAATCGAAAAGTCATGACTTTTCACCCTCTCAATAACAATAACCCTTTTTTATTAATAACCGTCTGTTGTAACTTATGGTCCATCTGTCACAACGGATTAACCATCTGTTGCAATATATGGTCTATCCGTTGCCACAAATGCTCAATGCCTACCTCCAACCGTCGACATGTTGAGAATAATGAACAGATAGAATGAAAATTAAATATTAAATAAGAATTAAAAATCCAAAGTCGACGAAACATAAATTTTTGAATCCACTATATATAAATATACAATATAAAATAAAGCATACATTAGGTTCCTCCCTTAGGTAGATTCGATATAATAAAAGAAAATACATACGCTAAAAAAAATATAACCTAATTATTATTGTTATTATTATTATTATTATTATTAATAATAATAATAATAATAATAATAATAATAATATTATCAACCGACCAATCGTCATCCGACAGCTGCAGGGCCTTCCTCAGCCTTGCTCTCATGTCGCCCAACTCCCATTGGAGTTCATGAATCTTCTTTTTAAGTTCCCACAAAGAGTTGCGCAGAATCACCTTGTGCAAATCCGGATTAGACATATCTAGAAGTGGAATAGATTGAACGAGTAAGGAGGGACCTATTTATAAAGGGTTGAATTTGAATCAGTTGGTCAAAAAGCCACGACTATTCATCTCCTTTTTAATAATTACATCCCTTAAGTAAATAAAACTGGTGACTTTTCGAATGGGTTAGTAAAAAATCCATGACTTTTTACCTCTTTTTTAATAATTACATTCGTTAAGTAAAAAAACTGGTGACTTTTCGAATATGTAAATTAAAAAAGTGAATTTAAATGCAACATTTTATCTTTATTGTATTTCAAAAAGAAAAGAAATTTGCTTTAAAATAAATCTAACAGAGGGTAATGTTTTGCAAAATATATTCTATCTGTTCGATAATTTACACATATTTACAATCTAATGCAACAGATGTATATATATGTTTGATTATTTCCACCAAATAAGTCATATATTACAATAGATTAATCATCTATCATAACAAATGTCTATAAGTGTTTGATAATTTTAACATATGTGTTATCTGTTGCAACAAGTTAGTCATCTGTTTATTCAAATAAAGCCATAGATGGGCTAGGAAGAATAAGGTGTGTGCAGATGGATGTATCCACTTTCATGTGTGAGAGTTATGTATTACTGATAAGGTCATCGGGACAACACACATAAAGTACAATGATTTTGAGAATGTATTTTTTAACTGATTAGGCACTGATCATTCAAATAAAATCATGACTATACAGTTAAGTTTGATAGGTTCGAATTGATAAGGCCAAGGGGCCCATGAACATGGTGTCAATACCCTGTTATTACATAATGACGATTGTTGCTCATGTTTATGTGTGTCAAGTTTAGAGAAGGGATCAATATTTGGTGCCGGTGTAGATATCCAACAGTGATTGGACTTAACTTTAAGTGTGAATTGGACTCTGAGAAGGCCTTTAAAGCCCCGCACTGCATCAAACAAGAACGAAAAACCAATAGAAATTTTCTTAGCCCATATTTATATGGATGGGTTGTTTGAGAAGATGATTATACACCAGAAGGAGCCATAGGAGAATACCCGCAAGTTAAATGGGAGTTGATAAAAGACTATATCATCTGAGAGCTAATTGAAGAGGAAACATAGGGTAGCAAGGAACTTCTAGCGAATCTGGCTGATGAAACTGAATTAAAATATGAGAAATCTAAATCAAGTGCAAATATGAAAGTGTATCCAGTAATTAAAATTTGTTTGTTGTCTCTCGCAAAGAAAAATAGTGCAGATGAACACTTTTCTAGGGAACTGCCACTAGGCAGCATGGTCAGAATGATCCGCTATGTAGAAAATAGCAGAACACCAAGATAGCAGTTTTGTCAGCCCCGAGGGTTAAAGTGATGTATAGTAAGTCAAGAAAACTTGCCAAGAACAATTGAAGATAAAATAAGAAATCAAGCGAAGGCAAAAATTTCTAAATTTTAAATTGCATCCCATGCCTTGTTGTTTGCGGTTCCGATGAGATCCACTACTATTGACCTGATTGGAAACACAAATAAGATTGAAATACAGATTAAGTATCATTACTTCCTTAGTAATATGGATTAATTGATTGTACTTTCTTGCCTTATCATGCTTTTAATATGTCTTGGAGAAGCTTAGAGACTTGCTATAGCATGTGAATCTCAATAATTTTCAAGCTTACCTCTAGCTTACTGATTTGGTCTTCAAGTTTGTCATTGCCGTCTTTGAGGTTAGTATAGAGTTCTTGGTCTTTTGTGAGCTCGTCGATGAGGAACACTTTCTTCGAAGTTGTGGCATTGTAAAAGGCCTTCAGAAGGCTTCCAGAACACTTTTTTTTAGAAGGCTTAAATGATACATAGAGGGTCGCTATGTTTGTTTTATGTCAACATGTTGATGCATACTCAAGCAGTGGTCCCAATAGTTAACAACTCACTTTCTCGAGTGTTGTTCAATGCAGCTTGTTCAACCAACCTTCAAAGGATTTGATAGGTTAATGAACCTGGAAATAAGTAACATTTGATTTAAATTGATTCTACTAATCTATATCCTAAACACTAGGAAACAACTTATTTGACTCCAAACAATAGTAACAAACAATTTAGATGATATAAGGTACTATAGTATTGTAACACCCCGATTTTCTAAATCGGAATGCTACACGGTGCTTATGACCCCGAAGGACCACAAGCTAACCCATGATTGATACCTATACCTGTATACTACATAATATAACATGAAAATACGGAAATATGTACTAAAAGGCAATAAGGTTCAAATATGAATAAACATCTGATAAGAACAATGTCTGAAAATGGTATAACAATACCAAAACAAATCTAAAATAACTTTCTAACATGCTATATTCTGAAAGCCTCTAAGCTGTCTGAATAAGGAGTTGATGGGACATGTCCCCAACTAACTCCAACTACTAAAATAAACTAAAAACTGAAGTAGTAATGAAATCATCGTGTCCTCAAAATATGAGGACTTACTTCTAACTCTGACTGCTGATACTGGAATCTACTACTGATCTAGAACTCGTGCCTTTAAACCTATGGTGTAACTTAAGAGAAAGCACCATAGCGTAAATGCATCTGTATAACTGAATGTACTGAGTATACGAGTGAGGTAGGCTAAATGCAAAGGGTTATATGCATGAACAATGCTGACTGATGAAAATATGAGAATACATACATACATAAGAAACTATAATTGAACTCATGATGATACTGACTACTGAGTCTGAATACTGACATCATGACTTTACTGACACTGAGGTACTGCATAGATGAATGACTATTTTGATAGTTTGAATTATGAAGAACTGGTCTAACAGTCCTGAAACTGAATACTGAGTATATAAATCACTAATAAGTGAGAAACTGACACTGTATTACTAAATACTAAGGGACTAGTGCTATGTTATTGATACATGAATAACTTTGTATGAAAGTCCTGATTATGAAGGACTGGTTTGGTCAACTGTATCTGATAGTCTAATTATAAAGTATTAATCTGATTGACTGTATCTGGAAGCCATGAATATGAGGAACTGAAATGCTTGACCGTATCTGACAGTCATGAAAATGGATTCTGGTAATATGAGTTTAGAGAACTGGTAATAATGATAACATGAGTGACCGTATATGACAGTCATGAATGTGGTGGAACTAGCTGAGTTCCGTATTGTATCTGAGTTAGCTGTATCTGGAAGTCCTGATATTCTGAAGAACTATCTAAGTTCTATTACTGAAACTGAGACTGTGGGAGGCAATCATCTAACTGACATACCCCAGAACTGAACTGGTTGGGGTCCAACCTGTAACCCCAGCTGGAAGGGTGTCAATACTGTGCCACAGGTAGATACAACATATTAGTAACCCTATTCTATTTTTGATAGCTCATTCCATTAGGTAAACTCAAAAGAGATGCATTAGCCCTATAGGTAGGGATATCTCAACCTACACTGGCTATGTAGTTTTGGAATGCAAGGATTGCTTCTAGGAATCTCACCCTCTAACTGTGGCAGGTGAGTCCCCATCCTTGGGTTCACTCGGTGCTGAATTCTACTCCCAACTGAAAGACATTGTACTGATTAACTGAACCAATGTTAGTGGGATTGTTTAGCCGAGCTAAACTGAGTTTATTGGATTTCGATGACTGACGAAATGTACTGAGTTGTAAGGACTGATTGAGAGTACTAAAGTTACTGAGATTAACTGTGAATACTGAGGTTGCTCAGGTTACTGAGCACTGAGATTACTGAGATTTTTGAGTTTTCTTGAGTCACATGACTGACTGATTTCTATAGATCATGGATTGAATAAGAGTATTATGAAAACATGATATGGATCTAGGCACACAACTATATTTTTTGGGTATAAGTACCCCCAGGACTCGATGGAAAGAAACTGACACACATGACTGACTTGATCATAAGAATAACATTCACAATTCATAATACCATAAATAGGGGATTTCATACTACACACGGTTATCATATTCTTGAACATGGAAGATACTGCATATAACATGTACATACTTGCATGGTTCTAATTTCATGAGCATTCCATAGTACAACAATAATACATGACAATTTGCATGGAATTCATGTTGAGTCTTAAGGGATGGCTTGTCTTTTAAGTTATATTTAGCTAAAACATATGATTTCTAGGCTCTTAGGTATTTTATAAAATACCTTGCATGTACCACTTTGGGCATAGGTTTATTCATGAATTCAACCACCCAAATCACCCAAAGTTCATATATTTCAACTAACATGCCATCCTAGTTTCATACAAACCCATAAAGATTCTATTTCAACACATAAACAAGATCAAAAATCAAATCAAAACATAAAAATTATGGCATATAGTTCAAAATAGGGTTCTTGGACTTCATGGACGAAAGGAGTCCATGAATGAACACACGCATACCTTAGTTCTTGATTTAGTGAAGATTGACATAGAGATTCTTGGAATTTGATGGTAGAATTTGCTTGGACTTGAATCCCCCAATTAAAACACCTAATGTGTTATTGAGAGGATTTTGATGAAAAAGAGTATGTTTTGGTGAAATAACTTCTTAATTCCGTGTTTGGGAGCTTATATAGGGGTGGGAAGATTACCCAAATACCCCTCTAGATGCGTCTTTTAATTTCTATAAAAATTTCCCGATTTGGGCCCCTGGCGCGATGCAGAGACATCGCGTTGCCACTTTTTTATGACCTGAAAACTCACCGTGATATGATGGAATCACGGAGAGACATTGGAAATTGACAAACGTTATTTTGGCTTATGGAATGACGCGCCACTGACTGAAATGACACTGCTAAAATTTTAAATCGCCATAACTTCTTCACCGGGTGTCCGTGTTAGGAAAATTTGGTATAGACGGAAAACTTATTCAATTCTCTACAATTTGGATGTATGAATCTGACAAAATACCACCTATAAACCAAGTTATGTTCGTTAAAATATGACCTATGTGAAATCACACATGAAAATTTAGTGGATTCAAAAGTTCTTAGCTTGACTTACTCTAAGTTACTCTTATGAACATGCTTAACACATCATAGGATCTATTATAACTAGGATACTCATCCTAATTCATGTACTCAAACATGAATCATAGTATAGGAGGTTTCATGTGTAGGAACAATGGTTCTTTTTCTAGCTTAGAAATATACAGTGTATTACAATATATCCCCCTTGGAAATATTCGTCGTCGAATGAGACTGACTGAGAAGGAAAATAATAAGCTGAACATGAACTAAACATGAATAATTGAAATATTATCTCATGAATAACGTGATAAATAAAATAATTCATACTGAACATGCATATCTGATGCATGGGTAGTTGATTTATGAATGAAGGACTGAGTGTTCTGATGAACTAAGTTTCTCACAATAAGAATGCAAATATGATGCAAAAATTGATAAGCTGAATCCATGCATATCTGATGCATGATTATATGACTGATATGATACATGAATACATGACTAAAAGTACTGATAAGTTGATCACGCATATCTGATTTGTGAGTACACGACTAAACTGACTCATGAACTTGTGACTTAACATGCAATGGTAAAGACACCAAGTTTGAACTGAAAACTGAGCATGGAACAGAATACCAAGTTTGGTACTAAAATCTGAACATGAGAACAAGTAAGATCAAAGAAGACTATTACCTTGAACCAAACATACTGATAAGTCTGAGATTAATTACTCAATATGAATGAGCGGAAACATAAGAACATAACTGAGTCTGGAACGTGATGCATAAACTAAACTGAGTCTGTATTATGTGACATGGATAAAGTATCATATCATGGCTAAACTAAGCCATTGAATACATGGCTTACTACCGAGTTTTGAATCTAGAGGGTTGGCTTATAAGTAACACTTCTTCCAAGATAGGTTCATCAAAGAAAATGACATGTTTAAATCATGGAAGTTTGGGGGCTATAGTTTATCTCCAACTTGGGACACTATGTCCCTTGAAGGATATTGGACTGATCTTCATGAGATATTGAGAAAGTCGAGGCAATGCACAAGGCACCTAGGTACAAAATCATAACTGATTATTTGAGATCTGAAACTGAAGCGTGATGCACCAATGCATAGACATACTGACTTATCTGATTAACTAAGTAACTGGTAACTGAATGTTGGGTATGCAAGATTGAATTGTACTTAATCTGAGTAGTTGGGCTGAGGCCATAAAGTATTATGCATATGAGAAGGGACTGACTGAGTAACATGAGGTAACTGATTATGGATTTCATGAAAGCTATATTGTCTGAAAATACAGGACTAAGCGTATTACATGATTTGGAAACATTCCATAGACTGAGATATTGGAATACCTATAACTGAGTAGCTGATAACTGTATGCTATGGTCAAGCAAGTCTAAAAATGAACTGAATTTTTGAGCTGAATATAGATATGAAGCTGACACTATAACTTAAGACTGTAACTGGGATCCATACTGGAACTAAATGCTGGGTCCTGATAACTGATTACTAAAACTGAGGTTTTGACTGATACTGAAGTGCTTAATTCTAAGACTGAGCACTAATTACTGAGTATTGAGTACTGAAACTGTAACTGAGATGGCAACTGAGTTATGATAGTCGCATAATTAAGGCTAACATAAGTCAAGGATCTGAATATACAATCACACTCTGAATTATTTTCCGATTTCTAAGTACTACCTCTTGCTAGCCCTTTGCTTGCATACTAACAGGATATTCAAGCCTATCTTTGTATCTACACCCTTGTATAAAACATGTATGCAATAATCTGCTCTTAACATGAAACATTAACTCTCTCCCATCTTATCAATTTCTCAACACTACACCATTCTCATAAAGAGAGCTCATGAAGGGTTAAAATCAGGAGAACCTAAAACATGAATGGATACTGACTGAACTTGACACATGACTGAAACCTGAGGAATAGAATATCAACAACATAGGCTTACCAAAAAGGTCTGAACTGAGTATATACATGATATAGTCTGAATTTATCTGATTAGTGGGGGCGTAGCATGAGTCATGAAAACTGAGTATACTGGGGAGCATGATACGTGTACATGAGTGATGAGATGCATGACCTGAGTCTGGAATTTCTGAGTTCATGGAACATGATTTGTAACATTAAGTGATCTAGAACTGAACTTCCTATACTGGGAACTGAAATCACACATAATTCTATGGAATACGTGTGAACATAATCTATATCCATGGAATCTGAGATATGAAGCATGCATAGGCACTATGCTGCTGAAGTATGAAGCTTTACACTGAGATAAGGATGGGTCGGGAATTTCCTTCCGTACTACTTTTTTGTACATACTGGCACTACAACTGGAATATGAGAGCCTGACTTGATTACTTGATCTATCATCTCTACCTTAGTTTTAAGCTATAATCATAAGTTTGTGAACACTAAACTAATCTCTGAAATGCACTGAAATCATCATCACCTACTTACACTCTGTTCAACACATGATCACCTTACTAAAAACATCATCTGCCTTTGTTTCCTCACATACTACTAATATCACATTCACACCTTCTTACTTAATTTCAAGTCAATAAACTTAAATTTCTAAATCACACTGTTCAATCCTACTGATTCATTATAGCACAACTATCCCAATGAATACATAATCTATTCAATCTGGATATCATATCCCAACTTGTCTATTTCTAAACTCTTGGGTTTATGCTTCTAACTCTGGGTCACATGCTATCATAGGATTTTAAGAAGGGATCTGATGGCATATCTAAATCTGGGTTCGAGAATGAGTTCTCATGATCATGAATGAGATCCGTACAACTTTGGAACATAACTGATGGGATACTGTCTGAGAAAGCACTATCTTTAGGACTTGAGCTTCACTATTTCTGTTTCCTTCAAACTAAGGTGGAATTAACATGAGTGAAGCATGATGAGAATCTATATGAATTTTGTAGAGAACCTTCCTATAGCACGATCTGAGACATGAAAGAAAGGAAATTGTTCTTAAAACATCTCATAGCCTCCTGCACATTAGTGTGGTCTACAACACACGCATGTACAAAACTCTACTAGATGCGGATTTCAGACTTCCTAGGACTCTATTGAACCTTAGGCTCTAATACCAAGTTTGTAACACCCTAATTTTCTTAATCGGAATGCTACATGGTGGTTATGACCCCAAAGGACCACAAGCTAACCTATGACTGATACCTGTACCTGTATACTGCATAATATAACATGAAAATACTGAAACATATACCGAAAGGCCATAAGGTTAAAATCTGAATAAACATTTGATAAGAATAGTGTCTAAAAATGGTATAATAATACCAAAACAAATCTAAAATAACTGTCTGACATGCTATAGTATGAAAGCCTCTAAATTGTCTAAATAAGGAGTTGATGGGACATTTTCCCAACTAACTCCAACTACTGAAATAAATTGAAAACTGAAGTAGTAATGAAATCATCGTATCCTAAAAATATGAGGACTTACTTTTAACTCTGACTACCGATACTGGAATCTACTACTGATCTGGAGCTCGTGCCTTTGAACCTATGGTGTAACTTAAGAGAAAGAACCATAGTGCAAATGCGTCAGTATGACTAAATGTACTAAGTATACAAGTGAGGTAGGCTAAATGCAAAAGGTTATATGCATGAACAATGCTGACTGATATGAATGTGAGAATAAATACATACATGAGAAACTATAACTGAACTCATGATGATACTGACTACTAAGTCTGAATACTGACATCATGACTTTACTGACACTGAGGTACTGCATAGATAAATGACTATTTTGACAGTTTGAATTATGAAGAACTGATCTGTTTGACTGAGTCTAACAATCTTAAAACTAAATACTGAGTATATAAATCACTAATAAGTGAGGAACTAACACTGTATTACTAAATACTGAGGGACTAGTGCTATGTTACTGATACATGAATAACTGTGTATAAAAGTCCTGATTATGAAGGACTGGTCTGGTCGACTGTATCTGACAGTCTAATTATAAAGTATTAATCTAATTGACTGTATCTGGCAGCCATGAATATGAGAAACTAAAATGATTGACCGTACTAACAGTCATAAAGATGGATGCTGGTAATATGAGTTCAGAGAATTGGTAATAATGATACCATGAGTGACCGTATCTAACAGACATGAATGTGGTGGAACTAGCTGAGTTTCGTATTGTATTTGAGTTGGCTGTATCTGGCAGTCCTGATATTCTGAAGAACTATCTAAGTTCAATTACTAAAACTGAGACTGAGACCGTGGGAGGTAATTATCTAACTGACAGGCCTTAGAACTGAACTGGTTGGGGTCCAACCTATAACCCTAGCTGGAAGGGTGTCAATATCATTCCACGGGTAGAGACAACATGTGAGTAACCCTATTTTATTTTTGGGAGCTTATTCCATCAGCCCTATCATCAGGTAAACTCAAAAAAATTCATTAGACCTATAGGTAGGGACATCTCAACCTACACTGGCTACGTAGTTCTAGAATGCACGGATTGGTTTTAGGAATCTCACCCTCTGACTGTGGTAGGTGAGTCCCCATCCTTAGGTTTACTCGGTGCTGACTCCTACTTCCAACTAAAATATACTAAACTGATTAACTGAACCAATGTTAGTGGGATTGTTTAGTGGAGCTAAACTGAGTTTACTAGATTACGATGACTGACAAAATATACTGAGTTCTGAGGACTGATTGAGAGTACTAAAGTTACTGAGAGTAACTGTGAATACTGAGGTTGCTGAGGTTACTAAGCACTGAGATTACTGAGATTTCTGAGTTTTCCCGAGTCACATGACTGAGTGATTTCTATAGATCATGGCTTGACCGAGAGTATTATGAAAACATGACATAGCTCTAGGCACACAACTATATTTTTTGGGTATAAGTACCCCCAGGACTCGATGGAAAGAAACTGACACACATGACTGACTTGATCATAAGAATAACATTCACAATTCATAATACCATAAATAGGGGATTTCATACTACACACGGTTATCATATTCTTGAACATGGAAGATACTGCATATAACATGTACATACTTGCATGGTTATAATTTCATGAGCATTCCATAGTACAACAATAATACATGACAATTTGCATGGAATTCATGTTGAGTCATAAGGGATGGCTTATCTTTTAAGTTGTATTTAGCTAAAACATATGATTTCTAGGCTCTTAGGTATTTTATCAAACACCTTGCATGCACCACTTTAGGCATAGGTTTATTCATGAATTCAACCACCAAATCACCCAAAGCTCATATATTTCAACTAATATGCCATCCTAGTTCCATACAAACCCATAAAGATTCTATCTTGACATTATTCAACACATAAACAAGATCAAAAATCAAATCAAAACATAAAAATTATGGCATATAGTTCAAAATAGGGTTCTTGGACTTCATGGACGAAAGGAGTCCATGAATGAACACACGCATACCTTAGTTCTTGATTTAGTAAAGATAGATGGAGAGATTCTTGGAATTTGATGGTAGAATTTGCTTGAACTTGAATTCCCAAATTGAAACCCTAATGTTTTACTAAGAGGATTTTGATGAAAAAGAGTATGTTTTGGTGAAATAACGGCTTAATTTTGTGTTTGGGAGCTTATATAGGGGTGGGAAGAAGACCCAAATACCCCTCTAGATGCGTCTTTTAATTTCTATAAAAGTTTCCCGATTTGGACCCCAGGCATGATGTGGAGACATCACGTTGCCACTTGTTTATGACCTGGAAACTCACCGTGACATGGTGGAATCATGGAGAGACACTGGAAATTGACAAACGTCATTTTGCCACTGACTGAAATGACACTGCTAAAATTTTAAATCGCCATAACTTCTTCACTGGGTGTCCGTTTTAGGCGAATTTGGTATTGAAGGAAAGCTTATTCAAATCTATAAAATTTAAAGGGTATGAATTTGACAAAATACCACCTATAAACCAAGTTATGCTTGTTGAAAGATGACCTATGTGAAATCACACACGAAAATTTAGTGAATTCAAAAGTTCTTAGCTTGGCTTACTCTAACTGACTCTTATGAACATGCTTAACACATCATTAGCTCTATTATGACTAGGATACTCAGCCTAATTCATGTAATCAAACATGAATCACAGTATAGGAGGTTTCATGCATAGGAACAATGGTTTGTTTTCTAGCTTAGAAATATACGGGGTTCTACAAGTATTTATAAAGTACTCTAATTTTATTCTGCTATCTATTTATAATATCTATTTGGATTCAAATAAGTTTTTTTCTGAGCATTTAGGCTATAGGATTACTGGAATCAGTTTAGATCAAACTTTACATAATTTCAGGCTCATTAACCTATCAAATCCTTTGAATATTGCGTTGAACAAACTGCATTGAGCAATGCTCGATAAAGTGAGCTATTCAACTTTGGGACCACTGCTTGAGTGTGTATCAACACGTTGACCTAAAACAAACATAGAGACCCTCCATGTATCATTTAAGCCTTATGAAAAATGTGTTCTGGAAGCCTTTTGAAGGCCTTTTTACAATGCCACAACTCCAAAGAAAGTATTCCTCATCGACGAGCTAAAAAAAGACCAAGAACTCTATACTAACCTCAAATATGACAATGACAAACTTGAAAACCAAATCACAAGCTGGAGGCAAGCTTAAAAATTATCAGGATTCATATACTACAACAAGCCTCTGATCTTCTCCAAAATTTGTTGAAAGCATTCTAAGGCAAGAAAACACAATTAATTATATCCATATTTCTAAGAAAGTAATGATACTCAATATGCCTTTAATTCTTGTTTGTGGTTCCAATCAGGACAATAGCAGTGGACCTAATCGAAACCATAAACAACAAGGCATGGGATGTAATTTAAAATTCAGAAATTGCCGACTTTGCTTAGATTCATTATTTTAACTTTTACTATTCTTGGCATAAGTTTTCTTGACTAATTGTACATCATTACATCCCTTGGTACCTGCAAAGCTTCTTTCTTGGTGTTCTGCTATTTTTTATGTAGGTGATCATCCTGACCATGCTAGTTAGTCGCAGCTCACTAGCAAAGTGCCCAGCTGCACTATTTTCTTTGAGAGAGATAACAAAAGGATTTTTATTTTTGGATAAACTTTCATATTTGCACTTGATTTAGATTTCTCATGTTCTAAGTCAATTTCATCAGCTAGATTCACTACAAATTCCCTCTTATCCTATGTTTTCTTTTCAATTAGTTCTCAGATGATATAATCTTCATCAACTACCCTTTTCCCTTGCAACTATTATCCTACTGTACCTTCTGGCATATAATCATCACCTTGAGCAACCCAACCATATAAATTTAGGCTAGGGAAATAACTATATTGATTTCTGTTCTTGGTTGACGTAGTGGGAGGCTTTGAAGGCCCTCTCAGAGTCCAATGCACCCTAAAAGTTCATCCAATTGCTATAGAATCTTTTCACAATGCCACCAAAACTTTACCCCTTCACAAATCTTGAACATAAACATGAGATATAAATATCATTAAATCTTAACAGGGTATCAGAACCATATTTATGGTCCCTTAGAGTTATCAGTTCGGACCTATCAAACTTAACTGTAAAATCATAGATATCTTGTTTAAATGATCAATGCCTAATCGGTAAAAAACAACATATATAAAACCATGTACTCTATGTGTGTTTCCATGATAACATAATCAGTAATACATACCTCCTATATATGAAGTGGTTTCATCTGCAACCATCTTATTCCTTCGAACCCATCTTTACTGTAGCCTTTTATGTTGGTTGGGCAAAAGTTAATCAACTTTAACTTTCTTATATCTACAAACAATAGGAAAACAACCGATGCCAAACAAGGGAAGAACAAAAATAACATTACCCATATGTTGCAACAAATTATCCATTTGTTGCAACAGACTCCACATCTGTTGCAATAGATTCCCCATCTGTTTGACAAATGGAAAATCTATTGTAACAGGCTATGCATCTGTTGCAAAAAATGTAGAGTCTGTTAGAATAGGTGTGTAATCTATTGGAATACATCAAACCAGCCTTGCTAGTGGTTTGATTTGTTCCAACAGTTGCTCTGTCTGCTGCAACTTCAATAACAATATTAACAACAAAGAAATAACACCATTTGTTCCAACACCATCAACAATACCACACCATACATTCCAACAACACCAACCCCACCAACAACATCAATAACATCATCAACAATAAAGAAACAAATAAAATACTTACAAAAACAATGATACTGCCCACAAGTCTTTTAAACTTCTCTCAACAGATAACTTTTTTTGCATAAAAACAATGGTTCGTTCATTCAAGACTTAAAAGTCACATTTCTTTCAAATTTTTTAAATAAATAGGATATTAGTAAAGAATAATTAAATAAAAAATAGATATAAATAACTAATTTAAATAACTTTCAATAAAGAAGACGAGAATGAAAGAGCAATAGTGAACCATACCTGCAATGTCAAAAGCAAGAGGATCAAAACAACAATTTTAGTTGAGAAAAGATATAGATTAGCTGAGATCTGAAAGGATCTTTATGAGGAAGAGAAGAGAAAAGAGAGAGAAAAATAAGACGGTTGTGATAACCTTAAAGAGGAGAGAAAGAAAAAGAAGAGATATGAATAAATTTATGACTGAAGGAGAGATAATTCTAGAGATGGGTTTAAATATTGATTAATATTTACTAATAACTTTGAGGGCTATAAGGTGATGGGTGACATTGAAAAGACAATACAAAACTACTCTAGGAGGAGATCTTTGAGTTATCCAAGAAATATTTTTTACCACCTTAGTATTTTATCTTTTTTATTTTGAACATAAAATTACTTTAAAATTAAAAAATAAGATTTTCAAATAGATATGTCATCTGTTGCAAAAGATATCAATATCTGCTTGAAAATTTCAAATAGCTCAGTTTTCTGTTGCAATAGATTTTAATATAATCGATTTAGCTATAACTAGGGATGATATGATAGGGTCAACTACAACTTTAATCGAGTCTTTGCAATTACATCATATTGGTATTGCGTTCCTCCCGACTTGAGTCATTAATCAATTAATCTGAGTTAAAACGATTCTAATTAATGTATTATTAAGCTAATACCTAAATTTATTTAGCTAGAACTAGGGATGAGATGTTAGGGTCAACTACAACTTCAATTGAGTCTTTCCAATTGCATCATGTTAGTATTGCATTCCTACCGACACTTGATTAATTAATAGATTAATTTGAGTTAAAATAATTCTTATTAACTTATTATTAAGATAATACCTAAATTTATTTAGCTATAACTACGGATGAGTTGTTAGGGTCAACTATAACTTCAATTGAGTCTTTACAATTATAATATGTTGATATTGCATTCCACTCGACCTGAGTCATCAATCGATCAATATAAGTTGAAACAATTATTATTTACTTATTATTAAGATAACACCTAAATAGATTTATCTATAACCAGGGATGAGATGTTAAGGTCAACTACAACTTCAATTGAGTCTTTGCAATTGCATCATGTTGGTATTGCGTTCCTCCCAACCTGAGTCGTCAATCGATCAATCTGAGTTAAAACAATTCTTATTAACTTATTATTAATATAATACATAAATTGAATTATCTATAACTAGGGATGAAATATTAGGGTCAACCACAACTTTAATTAGGTCTTTGTAATTGTATCATGTTGGTGTTGCGTTCCTCCCGACTTGAATTGTTAATCGATCAATCTGAGTTGAAATAATTCTTATTAACTTATTATAAATCTAATACCTAAATTTATTTAGTCAGAACTAGGTATAAGATGATAGGGTCAACTACAACTTTAATTGAGTTTTTGTAATTATATCATGTTGGTATTGCGTTCCTCCCGACCTGAGTCGTCAATCGATCAATCTGATTTGAAATAATTCTTATTAACTTATAATTAAGATAATACCTAAATTGATTTAGATAAAACTAGGTACGAGATGTTAGGGCCAACTATAACTTCAATTGAGTCTTTACAATTGCATCATATTGGTATTGTGTTCCTGCCGACCTAAGTTGTCAATCGATCAATCTGAGTTGAAACAATTCTTGTTACTTATTATTAAGCTAACACCTAAATTGATTTAGCTATAAATAGGTATGAGATATTAGGGTCAACTACAACTTCAATTGAGTCTTTGTAATTGCATTATATTGGTATTGCATTCCTCCCGATCTGATTCATCAATCATTCAGTCTGAGTTGAAATGATTCTTATTTATTTATTACTAAGATAATATCTAAATTTATTTAGATATAACTAGGGATAAGATGTTAGGGTCAAATACAACTTCAAATGAGTCTTTGCAATTGTATCATATTGGTTTTGCATTCCCCCCGACCTGAGTTGTCAATCGATCAATCTGAGTTAAAATAATTATTATTAACTTACTATTAATCTAATATCTTAATTGATTTAGCTAGAACTAAGGATGAGATAATAGGGTCAACTACAACTTCGAATGAGTCTTTGCAATTGCATCATGTTGGTATTGCGTTACTCCCGACCTGAGTCATAATCGATTAATCTGAATTGAAAAGATTCTTATTAACTTGTTATTAAGCTAATACCTAAATTTACTTAGTTAGAACTAGGGATGAGATGATAGGGTCAACTATAACTTCAATTGAGTTTTTATAATTGCATCATGTTGCTATTGTGTTCCTCTTGACCTCAGTCGTCAATCGATCTATCTGAGTTGAAATTATTCTTATTAACCTATTATTAAGCTAATACCTAAAATAATTAAGATCAATTCGGATAAAATTTATAATTTTAAAACTTTTCATTCTTTTTCAAAAATACAAATTAACCCATACAAATCATCCATTTGCGGGAAAAATGTTTCAGCATTTCAAATCTCAAGTTCTTGCTCTTTTGTTTCTCTCTTAATAATACAGACAACAACTACTCAACATATTACTTAAACCTTCAAAACAGATTAATTTTCTTCCTATTTTCAACCATATAGTTGTTATTTTTGAATTCATTAGCGCTTATTTCCATCGTTTTCTCTGTCTTTCCAGGTAACAGAGTTTGAGAAGAGTTGTACATTTGTTCTTTATTCTAAAAATTAGGATTTTTGGGTTAATGATAAAAATAAAGACTTTTATTGTATTATCTTTGAGAATGAGTTAACAATTTTGAGTTTTTATGCTAAAAATGTAGGAACAATAGAGAAACCCAAGTTTTTTTATAGTATTTCATTGACTGTCATGGTATTATTGGATGGTGTTTGTGGTGTTGTTGGTGGTTATTGTTGGTAGTATCGATATTGGTGGTCTTGGTGTTGAAATTGGTGGCATTGGTAGTGATGTTTGCGATCTTGGTGCGCGATATTGGTGGCAATGGTGGTAGTATTGGTATTGATGACATTGGTGGTGGAGTTGGTGGTATTAGTGGTGGTCTATCTGTTGCAACAGGTGGAACATCTATTGGGAGATATTAAATAGGTCTTCAAACAAATTCCCCATCTGTTCTAACTAGTGGGTCATCCATTGGAATATTTTTTGTAATGTGGCAAATAATAATTTATTGAAATTTGTCTTACCTTTGTTTTAAAATTATGCAAACATCAAGTGCAATGTATTTTTTATTTTTCTATTGTTTGTAGTTAAAAAATGTCTCCCAAAAGAAAAGAAACACAAAATGAATCAACTTCTGACCACCGAACAAGAAAGGCTAGAGTACAGATAGATTCGAAGGAACCTCCTGAATTATCTCAGTCAGGAAAATATAAAGCTGAAGAAAGTTAGGAAAATGGAGGTGGAAATGGGTATATAGAGGCTGGTGACAAAAATAAATGTGAGGAAATAAAGGAAAATAAATAAGTAGAGGAAGAAGATAAATAAGAAGAGGAAGAAGTAAAAAGTGAGAAAGAGGATGCTGATCAACATGATGCTAAACAAAAAGAGGAAGAAGCAGAAAGTGATAAAGAGGATGACGATCGACATGATGATAAACAAAAAAAGGAGGAAGTAGAAAGTGAAAAAGAGGATGGTGATAAAGATGATGATAATACCTCACCAATGGGGCATGAATTGAGATCAAAATCCCAACATAATCCTGTTAAAACTATTAGTATTGACAAGTTTCAAGTTGTAATGTCGATAGGTAACCCTGTAGAACTAACTGGTGATCTTATACTTAAATGTTAGTTGGGGAAACTATGACACCCCAACTTAGGAAGGAGTCCCACATCGGCAAAACACAGGAGGGATGCTGGTTATATAAGTAAGAAAGCCTTAATCCCTAGTAATGCATCTTAAAGCAGTGCGGGCCTGGGCCCAAAGCGGATAACATCACTAGTGGGTTGGGGAATGGTAGGGGTATCTCAGGACTGTATGGTTCGGGATGCCCGTCGCAGCTAGGGCCTCGGGCTGGGTTATGACAGAATGGTATCAGAGTCGCTCCTGTGTTGTCCTTGTCGATGTGGGCCAGAGTTCAGTCCTGAGTGTAGGAAAATCCCATTCGGTGGGCCAAACCTCAGCGAGGATGCTGAGTCCGTAAGGGGGGGTGTATGTGACACCCCAACTTAAGAAGGAGTCCCACATCAGCAAAACACAGGAGGGATGCTGGGTATATAAGTGAGAAATCCTTACTCCCTAGTGATGCATTTTAAAGCCGTGCGAGCCTGGGCCCAGAGCGGATAATATTACTAGTGGGTTGGGGAGTGGTAGGGGTATCTCAGGCCTGTGTGGTTGTGGATGCCCGTCGCGGCCAGGGCCTCGGGATGGGTCGTGACAGAAACCTTTTGATGAATTTAGTAATATTATGAAGAATGAAAACATAGACAAACTTTTTAAGAAGCGCTGACATTTTCTTGAGATGCCTGAGGACCACAATGCCCATTTTCAAATGAGCACGATATCAGATCTTTTGAAGCACAAGATCAAGTACTTGGGGTATGATAAAGATTCAACGGAGGGGGCAAAAAGATGGATGAAATCTGGATAAACTACTGTGGCATGTAGGTTTGTTTTGGCATGAAAGAGTTTGCCATAGTGACAAGATTGAGATTTAATCGTCCAACAGAACCTCTCATCAAAGAGACACCCCACAAAAAGTCTAAGGAAAGCAGGACAACCAAAGCTCTGCCATTAAATAAAGGAAAGGCATTATCCAAGCGACCACCTACCAAAACCAACAAACACAAGGAAAAAATAGATGGGTTGTTTGACATTAAGGGACGTAGCTACAAAGTGGCAGATTTGATAGAAGATCTCAAGGATAAAACCATACCAAAGCAGTACAGGGAGTAGTTGTTCTTAGTTTGGTTTTCCCATTCTGTTATATTTGCAAGAGATGTCAAGAAAGTCATAGGAGATAATTTGTTTGCGCTTGTTGAGGATTTTAAGAAATTTTATGATTATCCCTGGGGATATGACAACTACAACTTGATTGTCAAATATTTACTAACAAAGATATCCCCAAAGAGGATCACATTATACGACTTTTCTTAGGCTTTCATGCTAAATTCAATCACTATTTGTTTACTCATCCATTAATTTATATTGAATAATTATTATGACTTTTTTTTGCTTGCTTCCTATTTACATATTTTAGGCTTGGGAATGTGAAGCCATTCCTCTCTTCTGAAACACGTCAAGGATTACTTGGATGAGGTTTCTCATCCAAGGATCCTTAGGTGGTTGGCTGCAAAGAGCAACATAGGAATTAACAAGGCTAATCTCTTTAACCCTCCAGATAATGCAGTCCGTCTTATTTCAAGTAAAATAATTTGACTCAAAGAAAGATATTGAAACCGATGTGCCATATGTTGTGACAAATGGGTCATCTATTGTAACAGATTACCCTTCTACTGTAATTGGTGCAACAGATGGGTAATTTGTTGTGATAGACAATCCATATTTCGTAATAGATTACCCATTGGTTGCTTTGGTTCTCTGAACCTAACTCAACAGATTGTCCATCTACTATAAATTATGCAATAGATAAGTAATCTGATGCAATATATTGTTAATCTATTGTGACAGATAGATCAGCTATTGCAACAGATAGATTATCTATTACATAAATTATCTGTATTAAAATGTAACCCAACTGACTGCAAATCACTATATGATTTAAATGTATCTGTCTTTTTTTCATAGGTTGTGCATCCATGGATCGTGCCTACTGAGTAAAAGTTGGGGATGACTTCTTTTATTACTTTTGGTTTTGTTGATACAATAGCAGACCCAACGGTAGAGTTAATAAAGAAGAAATTGGCTGGAGCAACAACCATAAGAAGAGCGATTAGGAAAGGTCAACCAAATGTTGAGGCTCTGCATGACCAAACTACCGTAATAGATTCGGGTGCTTCTTCTAGAGGTGTAACTAGTGGAGGTGTTGATGTTGGTGGCAGCCATCCTGATACTGCTGCTGCTGCCAATCGTGATGATGAGCATGTTGATGCTCAAGAAAAAATAAATATATTTGAAATCACCCTTTACATAGGTCTCTCTCACCCTTACACCGGTCCCTCTCACCCTTACAGTGGTCTCTCTCACCCTTCTTCACCCTTATGTTCTCATTGTAAATGCAAAGTGTGCAAGGACAGACAAGATAAACTCCTTGAAAAACTAAAGTCTTCGAGAAATTAAAATCCAAGAGGGGTGTCATACTATCCAAGGAGGTGAGGCATAGGAGGAAGAAAAGAGAAATTAGCCAAATCTTCTCTAATCTGAAAACAAAAAAAATTACAACTCCGACCTCTCCAAAAGTTGTTGAGTTTAGGGGCTATTAAAGAAGGTGGACATATAAGCGGAACTTAGCGGTGAAGAGAGGAAGGAACTGCAAGGACCGTGAATGCCAAGCAAATTGCACAAGAATACACTATGCGTGCCTTTCACATCCAAGAATTAAGGAATATAAAAAATATGTGTAATTGGTACGTGGACAAGGTAATCTTACTTTTCCTAACCTAGCCTTCTAATATACTCCATGAAGAAGAAGCTACGCAACCAATGTGTCATCTGTTGTAATAACTCGGTATTCTAGTGCAACTGGTGGTGGTTTTTTTAATAGATTACCCATCTGTTGCATAAGCTACATTAGTTGGGTAATCTACAAATAGATTCAAAGAACCCTCTGCAACAGATGGGCCATCCATTTTATCTTTCCACTATGTTTTTCTTCTTTATAATTATTAATTTATTTTAAAAAAATTTTCTTATATCATAGTCTATTGATAAAATTCTCTGCCTCATGATGGGTAGGAAATTAGCGTACCCGAATGCTTATGATGCTACCAACAGGATAATGGACCTAAACTTTTACAAAAATTTCAAGGATAGGTACAAAGAGATCAGTACGCTAGCTGACACTCCAGTGGACTGGGATTTAATTAGTTAGTTTCTATGTTCCAATTGGATAAATCTATGATTAACTACGTTAGAGAGAAGAGGCCATATCCATACGAGAAGAGCTAGACTAAGGTAAAGAGAATTCTTGCAGTCATGAATATGGAGATCAAAAATTTTCTCAGTGTTTAGATACTACTTGAGGAGGGAAATATTAAGGTTTATGACTGCAACTTACCTATTGTAATGCCTCAAATTCTGAACCCCGGATGCTACATGGTGCTCATAATCCCAAAGGACCACAAGCTAACCCATGACTGGTACCTACTGCAATAACTGAATAATAATAATGTATAATGTGGAAATTTGGCAGAAACTTACCATGAGGTTCAAAACTAAAATACAACTATACAAGGTATAGCAATACCAAAACCAAAGCAACCGTCTAAAAATACTCTAGTCCAAAAATCCTCTAATCTGTCTGAACTGTGAAGTTGATAGGACAATCCCCCAACTAACTCTATCTACTGAAATACTAAATCTAATGCAATATAAAATAAATAACATCCTCGAATAATGAGGACTCACTGCTAAGTCTACTGCTGTTGGCTGAATCTGAACTACTAAGGGTGCTCAGGAGCCCCTGCGTCTGAACCTATGGTATAAGACACCATAACGCAGGAAGAGTATGCATTAGTACGTGGGAAGATACTGGTACTCTAGATGAGGTAAGGCTAAATGTAAGGGTTCATATGCATGAACATACAACTGACTAAATAACATGAGACTACTGAATGTGGATGCATGCATGAAATATAAACTGTAACTAAGGTCATACTAACACTAGATACCGAGTTCTAAATGCTGTCTAACTATTATTTGAGTTTACTAATACTGTAATACTGATAACTGGGTCTCCTAGTACTATATTACTGATGACTACTGTGGGGTCGATCCTATCTAATGGGTGAACCCCGAGATCAGTCCTATCTGGTGAATGATCCTTGAATTTACTGATACTGATGCTGATTGTCTGTATGTAACAATCCTGAATATATAGAACTATCTGAGTTCTTTATTGAGCTGAGTGATTTTATCTAACAGTCCTGATTTCTAAAATTCTAAACTAATTTTTATTTTGAAGACTGATACTAAAACTAAAACTGTGGAAACTAATCATCTAATTGATATACCGCAAATCTGAACTAGTGGGGTCCAACTTGTAACCTCAGATGGAAGGGTGTTAGTATCGTTCCATGGGTAAAGACACTGTTTTGGTCAAGCCTATCTGACGGGTGACCCTGAATAGAAAGTCAAAATGTGTGACCCCTGAGAGGTAGCCAAGCCTTAATCTAATGGGTGACCCCTCATCTTGCGTGGGCTATGCAGTTCTGCAATACAAAGACTGCTACTAATGACTCTACCTATCTGATGGGGAAGCTATCATCCCTACTCTCACTCGGTGTTAAATCATCCCTACTCTTACTATGTGTTAAATTATTCTTGTAACTCCCCAAATTTGGTACTTGGAACACTACACGATGCTCATAATCTTGAAAGACCATAAGCTAACCCATGAATGATATCTGTAACTAAACCCTGAATAATAATGGTAATATCATAAATGCAGAAACATGAATTGAAAGGCCATAAGGTTCAATATAGATACATAACTGAAAATATGGTATAATAATACCAAAATAATTGAAATAACTGTCTGAATATGCTGTAGTCTGAAAGCCTCTAAAACTGAATTGTTTGAATAAAGAGTTGATGGGACAATCCCCCAACTAACCCCATATTTTAAAATAAACTAAGTACTGAAAGAATGAAATAATCAAATAATAACATCCTCGAATGATGAGGACTTACTGTTGACTCTGATTGCTAAATTTAGAATGTTACTGATACTCTGGAGCACGTGCTTCTGAACCTATGGTATAAAATACCATAGCACAAATACATCAATACGATTGAATATACCGGTATGCAAGTAAGGTAAGCTAAATGCAATGGCTCATATGCATGAACAATACTAACTGACTGAATAACATAAACATAGGAATACATGCATGAATACGTAACTATATCTTAGATCATGATAACACTTACTCATGAATTCTGATAACGTGGATTTATTGATATCTGGGTAATAATAATGGGATACTAAAAGAATAAGTCTATTGAGTACTGAGGAACTGATGTCATATTACAGATAAAGGAATGATTATTTTTGAATGTTCTTATTATGAAGAACTGATCTGATTGACTACATCTAACAGTCCTAAAATCTGAATACTGGTAACATGAATTTTGTATAATTAATATACGATTAACTAGGTGACTGTGTCTGATAGTCCTGATTCTAATAGAGCTAGCTGAATTCCGAACTGAGCTGAGAGACTGTGTCAGAAAATCTTGAAACTATAGAAATGAGCTGAGTTCTATTATTGAGACTGGATCCAAAACTGAGATTGTGGGAGATAATCATCTAACTGACTTGCATCAACTAAACTGGTGGGACCTAACTAGTAACCCAGCTGGAAGGGTGTCATGTGATGACCCGAAAAAATTTTCCGTTAAGATCTCAAATGAAAATGTGTTGAATTCTATTCTTTATCATGATTAATAATTTTTCTATGTGGAATTTCTTGATATACGACCCATCATCGCGTAGAACATCGAATAATATTTCCAACGATATATGGATCAACCCAAATGGACACTCAAGCGATGAGTTATGATTATTCCAATCTAACCATGAATAGTGGTGAACAGTAAATGGGCAGGAAAAAATACTGAGGCCAGACGAATTTTAGGGTCAACTTCAAACAATTATAACTCCTTATACATAATGATCTGGGTGATCTACTATATATCAACAGAAAGCTCTAAAAGTCCTCTTTCCAATGAAATTAGTTTCATCCAATTTGGCCATTGCAGAAAAAGTTATGATCGATCTACTTCAGCCTATCAAAATAGTCCACCAAAGGAAAGATTTGACATTATTTGATTTTTAAGGGTATTTTGGTTATTCCCACTCCAATTCATCTGGATAAACCATGAATTTAAGTCCTTTAAGAGCATTCAATATCTCATTTTTCTCCAAACTTTCCTAAGGCTCAAACCCCAACCCTACTACTCCAAATTTCATCCTTTTATGTCTCTTGATTGAACTGTAGAAATTTCAAATTGATTTGGGATTCGAGTTGATCATGTTAAGGGCTTTGAGAAGCAGCATTTATTTTCGTGAATAAAGTTCCAGACTCGAAAGTTCATATTCATCTTCCATTTTAGGTATGTGGGGCTTTGAACAAGATTATCCTTTCGATCTTGTGTCGGGTATTTTTGTTGAATTACATTGACATGAGATTTAACATGTTTTACCATGATTTGGAAATATGGTTTTATATCTTATATTATTGTCCATGAGCTATGCGATTATGTCATCCGATATGTGTATGATGTTGAGATAAAATTATATCCAAAAAGTATTTGATTATGAGAGTATGATGATTTAATTCGTTAAGCCTTGATTTATACTATCATTCCACTATTTCCATATTATGAATTTATAATTGATATTGGAAATTCTATATCCCTACTATGGTTTGATGTCTCAAGTACCTTTAAATGAGAGTTGGATGGAAAATTGAGAAATATTGATATTGAAGTTGCAATGAGTCTTGATATTTTTTGGATGGTTTTGATGAGTTAAATTGTTGAAAATATTATGTATTGAGTCTTCATATCCTTGTACAAATGTCGAGTCGGTTATGGTTCAATGCATTGATACCTTGTTAGTGTTGAGGAAGATTAAAATGTTTTGAGCCAAAATGTGTTGAGTTAGGAATCCACAAATTCATATGACTTGATAAATGAGAAAGAGATTTGATTTGGTCTTTATGATAGACCCTTGTGATGTTGTGGTGGATTTCCTAACACGTTCTAAGCTTGTCGGGGAGTAGTACTTAGCATCGAAAGGGAAATTTGTTATTTCCCCAAACCTATTTTTGACCGTAGGGTTGTTTGATGATGATATTATTTGCCAGAGAGCCCGATTGTGATTATTGTTGTTTGAAGGTCGTACTCCCTATCAAAGAGTACGATGCTTCCGCCAATGGTGGTTTCAAACGTTGGTATTTTGTGTAGCTCACGTGGGGTTTTCGGTTATAGGAAACTCCCCTATCCATAAGAGTTATGTTTATTGAAATACTGAGTCACTCCTAGTTTTGATGTGGTAAGTCAAGTTTCCTATGATGATCTACAATGATTTATGAGGTTTTTCTCCTACATTTCCTATCTAAGATGTTATGAGTTGCATGATTCAATATTTTGCATGCGCCCTCACATACTCAGTATGTATCTTGTGCTGACCCACATATTTCTCTATAGGCTACATTCTTACCATGATATAGGTTCAGGTACTCATCCTCAGCCACGACAGTGATATTTGAGTGTCGCATCTACATTCCTTCAGTGGTGAGTCCTCATGGTTTGAGGACCAAGTTGCTAGTTTTGGTGCTGTTGTTTTGTGATCCCTTTAGTCTGTTGAGTTGGGGGTTTGTCCCAATGGCTCATTGATTTTGCTGTATAGAGGCTATGTCAGACTAGTGTATTGTTGGGTTAGTTTGTGTATAGATATTCCATGTATGTACAGTCTAACCCCATATTCTAAAATAAACTAAGTACTGAAAGAATGAAATAATCAAATAATAACATCCTCCAATGATGAGGACTTTCTGTTGACTCTGTTTGCTAAAATTAGAATGCTACTGATACTCTGGAGAACGTGTTTATGAACTTATGGTATAAAATACCACAACACAAATGCGTCAGTACAATTGAATATACTGGTATGCAAGTGAGGTAGGCTAAATGCAATAGTTCATATGCATGAACAATACTAACTGACTGAATAACATAAACATGGGAATACATGCATGAATACGTAATTGTATCTGAGATTGTGATAACACTGACTCATGAATTCTGATAACATAGATTTATTGATATCTAGGTACAAATACTGGGATACTTAAAGACGAAGTCTATTGAGTACTGAGGAACTGATCTCATATTATAGATAAAGAAATGACTGTTTTTGACAGTTCTTATTATGAAGAACTGGCCTTATTGACTGCATCTAACAGTCCTAAAATCTGAATATTGAAAACATGAATTTTGTATAATTAATATACGATTAACTAGGTGACTATTTCTGACAGTCCTGATTCTAATAGAACTAGCTGAATTCCGTACTGAGCTGAGAGACTGTATCAGAAAATCCTGAAACTGTAGAATTGAACTGAGCTCTATTATTGAGACTGGATCCAAAACTGAGACTGTGGGAGGTAATCGTCTAACCGACTTGCATCAAAACTAAACTGGTGGGACCTAACCTATAACCCAACTGGAAAGGTGTCATGTGTTGCCCCAAAAAATTTTCCATTAAGATCTCAAATAAAAATGTGTTGAATTCTATTCTTTATCATGATTAATAATTTTTCTGTGAGGAATTTCTGGATATGCGACCCGTCATTGCATAGGAAATTGAACAATCTTTCCAATGATATGTGGATCATCCAAAAAGGACACTCGAGCGATGAGTTATGATCATTCCGATCTAACCGTGAATAGTGGTGAACAGTAAATGGGCAAAAAAAATACTGAGGCCAGGCAAATTTTAGGGTCAACTTCAAACGATTATAAGTCCTTGTACATAATGATCTAGGTGAGCTACTATATATTAACAGAAACCTCTGAAAGTCCTCTTTCCAATGAAATTGGTTTCATCCAATTTGGCCATCGCAGCAAAAGGTTATGGTCGATCTACTTTAGCCTATCAAAATAGTCCACCAAAGGATAGATTGACATTATTTGATTCTATATCCCTACTATGGGTTGATATCTCAAGTACCCATAAATGAGAGTTGGATGACAAATTGAGAAATGTTGATATTGAAGTTGCAATGAGTCTTGGTATTTTCTGGATGGTTTTGATGAGTTAAATTGTTGAATATAATATGTATTGAGTCTTCATATCCTTGTCCAAATGTTGATCTAGTTATGGTTCAATGCATTGATACCTTGTTTATGTTGAGGAAGATTAAAATGTTTTTAGCTAAAATGTGTTGAGTAGGAATCCACAAATTGATATGATTTGATAAATGAGAAAGAGATTTGATTTGGTCTTTATGATAGACTCTTGTGATGTTGTGGTGAATTTCCTAACGCGTTCTGAGCTTGTCAAGGAGTAGTGGTTAGAACCGAGAGGGAAATTTGATATTTCCCCAAACCTATGTGCCACCATAAGGTTGTTTGATGATGATATTATTTGCCAGAGAGATCGATTGTGATTATTGCAGTTTTAAGGTCGTACTCCCTGGCAAAGAGTATGATACTCCCGCCAACGGAGGTTCAAACATTGATATTCCATGTGGCATATGTGGGGTTGTCGGTTATAGGAAACTCCCCTGTTCATAAGAGTCATGTTTATTGAAATACCGAGTCACTCCAATTTTTGATGTGGTAAGTCAAGTTGCCTATGATGATCGACAATGATTTATGAGGTTTTTCTCCTACATTTCCTATCTAAGATGTTATGAGTTGCATGATTCAATGTCACTCAAGCCAGGTGTGTCATTATGGTCCGTATGTACATTTTTATAAAATTTATCATATTATTTATATTTTGCATGTGGCCTCACATATTCAGTATGTATCTTGTTCTGACCCACATATTTCTCAATGGGCTACATGCTTACCATGATGTAGGTTTTAGTACTCAGCCATAGCCAGGACAGTAATATTCGAGTGACACATCTACGTTCCTTCAGTGGTGAGTCCTCATGGTTAGAGGACCAAGTTGCTAGTTTTGGTGCTGTTTTTTTGTGATCCCTTTGGTCTGTTGAGTCAGTTGGGGGTTTGTCCCAATGGCTCGTTGATTTTGCTGTATAGAGGCTATGTCAGACTAGTGTATTGTTGGGTTGGTTTGTGTTTAGAAATTCCATATATGTGTAGTCTAACAATATTCCTTGCCATGTGCGATGTGATATGATATGTACTTTTATATATATATCTTAGCGTAGCGTGTATGTTGTTGTGTTGGAACCCAAGGGTAGTGTTTTGGCTTAAAGGGTTAGCTTGAGGCTACGTGTAGCCTTGGGCACCGTGTGGCATTTCGGGATGATATTACGGGGCATTATAAACTTGGTATAAGAGCCTAAGGTTGTGAAGAGTCCTAGGGAGTCTGGCAAGCCGCATTACGTAGAGTCTTGATCATCGGTGTGTAGCACGCCACACCTATGATCAAGAGATTGCGGGGCATTCTAGGAAAAGTCATTTCTTTCTTTCTACAAGAGTCTATCATGCTTACAACTATTTCTTTCTACTGTTAATTCATACGCTCTTATGACAAAAAATGCCTCCACGTCGAGCTCACGAAAACAACAACCAACCTCAACCCATTGATCTGTTACATGAGACAGTATCCCATGCCAAATTTTAGGTAGCTTTTCAAATGCTAGCCCAGGTAGTTACCGCCAATACTCAGGCCAGCGCTCCACCTTCAAAGGAAAATAATTTGGCAGTAGCACAAATTCATGACTTTATGCGGATGAATCCGCCAGAGTTTCATGGGTCGAGAGAAGGTGAGGACCCGTAGATGTATGTAGATGAAATGAAAAAATTACACAGATTATGCACGTGTCCAAGGAAAAAGTATGGAGCTGGATTCTTATCGGTTGAAGGATATTGCCTATGACTGGGTGCATATATGGAATAAGGGTAGAGAGGAAGATACTGCTCTGATGACTTGGCAATTGTTCTAAGATACTTTCTTGGATAGATTTTTTTCTCTTAAGTTACAGGAAGCTAATATAGAGGAGTTTATGAATTTGAGACAAGGCTCTATGTCGGTTAAGGAGTATTTTCTTAAGTTTAATCAGCTATCAAAGTACGCTCCCAATATGATGGATGACTCGAGGATTAGTATGAGAAAGTTTCTAACTGGGGTGTCGAGTTATGTAGTGAAAGAATGTAGATCTACTATGATTAACGGGGATATTGATCTTCCTAGGTTAATGATTCACGCCCACTAGATTGATTCAGACAAAATAAAAGAAAGAGAAAGAGTAAGAGAGACTAAGAGAGTTAGATCGGAGAAACAGGGGTCTAGTCAGACTAGATTCTCTGAAGGGAGTCTCTCTCAGTTTTAGAGACGTTCATTTATACCTACGCCTTCCTTAGCTAGTTCTCTCGTATATCGGGGCAGACAGGAGCTCGGAAATAAGTTGGTACCTTCCAGGTCTCAGGACAGTGTAAGCAACTGGCCTCATCCTAGTTCGTGTGCTAAGTGTGGTAAAGACTATTTTTGGGAGTGTTATATGGGGCAGCGGGGCTATTTTGGTTGTGGCAAGTTGGGCCACAAACTTAGAGACTGCCTGTATGCCAGATAGTAGAGTCGTGATGCCCATCCCCAAAGTCAGGCTATCAGTGCCCCGCCTCCTATAGCCCGTCCAGTTCCTCCTTAGGATGCTTTATCTAGTACTGCTGATGGTCAATGCTAGAATTTTTTCTATGCTATACCAACTCGTCAGGAGCAGGAGGACTCTCCCGATGTTGTCACTGGTATGCTCTGTGTTTTCTATTTTGATATCAATGTGTTGATGGAGCCCAGTTTGAGTTTTTCTTATGTGACACCTCTGGTTGCTATAAATTTTGAAATGGATCCTGAACTAATTTCTAATCCTATTTCGGTTTCTACTCTGGTAGGAGAGTCTGTCATTGCTAAGCGGGTGTATAAGAAATGTCCTATTACTATCTTTTATCGGGTTATGTATGATGATTTAATTAAGCTAGATATGGTTGACTTTGATATCATTCTGGGTATGGATTGGCTTCACTCATGCTATGCGTCTATTGATTGTCATGCCCGTGTGGTCAAGTTTCAATTTCCTGATTAACCTATCCTCGAGTGGTCTGGGAGTTCAATGATTCCTAAGGTTTGTTTCATATCCTATCTCAAAGCTAGGAAGTTGATTTCCAAGTGTTGCATCCACCATTTGGTTCGGGTTAAAGACACTAAGTCTAAAACCCCAACCATTCAGCAATTAATATTGTTAATGAGTTTCTTGATATCTTTTCGGAAGATCTCCCTGGAGTACCTCTTGATAGAGAGATAGAGTTTGGGATTGACCTTTTTCTCGATACTCAACCTATTTCCATTCCTCCATATCACATGGCTCCCGCGGAACGTAAAGAGTTGAAGGACCAATTGAAAAATCTTTTATACAAAAGCTTATCAGACCTAGTGTGTCCCCGTGGGGTGCACCTGTCCTGTTTGTGCGTAAGAAAGATGGTTCTTTGTGGATGTGTATTGATTACTGGTAGTTTAATAGGGTTACTATCAAGAATAAATATCTGCTTCCTCGAATTGATGATTTATTTGATCAATTGCAAGGTGCGAGCTACTTTTCGAAGATAGACCTCAGATCCAGTTATCACCAACTTAAGGTTAGGAAATGTGATATGCCTAAGACAACCTTCTTGGGTTATGTTGTTTCTTTTTAAGGTATTAGATTTGATCCTCAATAGATAGAGGCTATAAAGAGTTGGCCTAGAGTTATTTCTCCTTTTGATATCCGAAGTTTCTTGGGTCTACCTGGTTATTATCATCGTTTTGTTGAAGGGTTTTCATCTATTGCGTCTCCTATGACCCGTTTGACCCAAAAAAAAGTGAAGTTCCTGTGGTTCGAATCTTGCGAGAAGAGTTTTCACGAGTTGAAGACTCGACTCACTTCAGTCCCTGTGTTGACTTTACCTGATGGTGTTGATGGTTTTGTGGTGTATTGCGATGCTTCTAGAGTCGGTTTGGATTGTGCATTGATGCAAAAGGGAAAGGTTATAGCTTATGCTTCCAGGCAGCTAAAGCCTCACGAGAAGAATTATCCTACCCATGACCTTGAATTAGCTGCCGTGGTTTTTGATTTGAAAATCTGGAGACATTATTTGTATGGTGTTTATGTCAACATCTTCACGGACCATAAGAGCTTGCAGTATGTATTCACCCAAAAGAAATTGAATCTTAGGTAGACACGATGTTTAGAACTGTTGAAAGATTATGATATGAGCGTGCTATATCATCCAGGCAAGGCAAATATAGTAGCAGATGCCCTTAGTTAGAACTCCATTGGTAGCGTAGCACATGTAGAGATTGGTAAGAAGGAGTTGGCCCGTGAGGTACATCATTTGGCTAGATTAGGGGTTAGGTTGTTTGGTGATGCTGAGGGTAGTATAGGAGTGCAAAGAGGTTCCGAATCCTCTTTAGTTTTGGAAGTGAAGGAGAAGCAAGACATGGATCCTACCTTGGTTAGGTTAAAAGAGTTAGTTAAAGACCAAAAGGTGGAGGTTTTATCCGAAGGAGGAGATGGCGTTTTGAGACTCCAAGAAAGATTATGTGTTCCTGATGTTGATAACTTAAAGTAGAGGATTATGGCGGAAGCACATGGTACGCGATACTCCATCCATCCTGGTGCTACCAAGATGTACCATGATTTGCAGAAATCTATCCGTGGAATGGTATGAAGAGGAACATAGAAGAATTTGTGGAAAAGTGTTCCACGTGTCAACAGGTTAAAATAGAGAATCAAAGGCCCAAGGGCGTGATACAGGAGTTTAGCATTCCTACTTGGAAGTGGGAAGAAGTGAATATGGACTTCATAGTTGGTTTGACTCCTTCTCGTCACCATCATGATTCGATTTGGGTTGTCATAGATCGGCTGACGAAATCAACTTATTTCTTACCTGTACATTCATCGTATACAGCTGAAGATTACGCTAGAATATATATTCGGGAACTCATCATACTTCATGGAATCACTTTGGC
Organism: Capsicum baccatum var. pendulum; assembly: GCA_030864225.1. Lineage (NCBI taxonomy): Eukaryota > Viridiplantae > Streptophyta > Magnoliopsida > Solanales > Solanaceae > Capsicum > Capsicum baccatum. The sequence continues at coordinate 121,338,555 of CM061560.1, forward strand.
TATTATTTCTAACAGAGGTAGTTAGTTTACCTCTCAGTTTTGGAAATCTTTCCAGAAGTGTCTCGGTACCCAAATTCATTTAAGTTTTGCTTTCCATCCGTAATTAGATGGTCAGGCCGAGCGGACCATTTAGACTTTAGAATATATATTGAGGGCTTGTGTGCTTAATTTTAAAGGTAGTTGGGATGAGCACTTAGCATTAATCAAGTTTGCTTACAATAATAGTTTTCATGGTACTATTGGAATGACCACCGTTTGAAGCTTTGTATGATAGAAGATGTAGATCACCCATTGGTTGGTTTGAAGTTTGTGAGGCTGTCGCGACTGGACTGGATGCAGTGTTCGAGGCCATGGAGAAGGTTAAGTTAATTCGAGAAAGGTTGGAAACCGCCCAGAGTTGTTAAAAATCATACGCAGATGTAAGAAGGAAAGACCTAGAATTTGATGTTGGTGATTTAGTGTACTTGGAAGTTTCACCCATGAAAAGGGTGAAGAGATTTGGGAAGAAAGGGAAACTAAGTCCCCATTACATTGGTCCCTATAAGATTGTGGATCGTAATGGGAAGGTAGCAGATAAGGTTGAATTGCTTGCGGAGTTATCTAACGTCCATTCGGTTTTCCATGTTTCTATACTTAAGAAGTCTATTGGTGATTCTGTTGTGATTGATCCTTCCAAAAGATCAGGTATTCAAGATAGTCTTTCATATGAAGAGATTCCGGTTGAGGTTTTTGACTTTCAAGTTTCGTAGGCTAAGAAATAAGAAAATTCCTTTGGTTAAAGTGCTCTGGCAAAATCAATTCGTGGAGAGTGCTACTTGGGAAGCCGAAGAAGATATGCGTGTTAAATATCCCCACCTCTTTCCTACGAATTCTGAGCATGTCAAAGGTATCGTTCTCTTTTGATTTAATCCTTATTGCTATGTTTATCTTGGCTTGTGTGTTTTCTACGATATCCAAAAAAAATCTAGAATGGAGTATATGGTTGGGCAAGATGATTTTTCTCTATATACTCATTTTCATATTATTCTTGACCTACCTACAATATTCGAGGACGAATGTTTCCAAAGGGGAGATGATGTGATGCCCCAAAAAAATTTTCTGTTAAGATCTCAGACGAAAATATGTTGAATTCTATTTTTTATTATGATTAATAATTTTTTTGTGTGAAATTTTAGGATATGCGACCCATCATCGCGTAGATCATCGAATAATATTTCCAACGATATGTGGATCATCCAAAACGGACACTCAAGCGATGAGTTATGATCATTCCGATCTAACCGTGAATAGTGGTGAACAGTAAATGTGAAGGAAAAAAATACTGAGGCCAGGAGAATTTTAGGGTCAACTTCAAACAATCATAACTCCTTATACATAATGATCTGGGTGAGCTACTATATATCAACATAAAGCTCAAAAAGTCCTCTTTCCAATGAAATTGGTTTCATCCAATTTGGCCATCGGAGCAAAATGTTATGGTCGATCTACTTCAGCCTATCAAAATAGTCCACCAAAGGACAAATTTGACTTTATTTGATTTTTAAGGGTATTTTGGTCATTCCCACTCCAATCCATCCGGGTAAACCATGGATTTAAGTCCATTAAGAGCATTCAACAGCTTTCCTAAGGCTCAAACCCCAACCCTACTACTCCAAATTTCATCCTTCTATGTCTCTTGACTGAACCGTAGAAATTTCAAATTGATTTGGGATTCGAGTTGATCACGTTAAGGGCTTCGAGAAGCACCCTTTATTTTCGTGAATAAAGTTCTGGAGTTGGAAGTTCATACTCATCTTCCATTTTTAGGTATGTGGGGCTTTGAACAAGATTATCCTTTCGATTTTGTGCCCGATATTTTTGTTGAATTACATTGACATGAGATCTTACATGTTTTACCATGAATTGAAAATATGGTTTTATATCTTATATTATTGTCCATGAGCTATGGGATTATGTCAACTGATATGTGTATGATGTTGAGATGGAATTATGTCCAAAAAGTATTTGATTATGAGAGTATCATGATTTAATTTGTTAAGCCTTGATTCATACTATCATTCCACTATTTCCTTATTATGAATTTATAATTGATATTGAAAATTCTATATCCCTATTATGGGTTGATGTCTCAAGCACCTTTAAATGAGAGTTGGATGGCAAATTGAGAAATGTTGATATTGAAGTTGCAATGAGTCTTGATATTTTTTCGGATGGTTTTGATGCGTTAAATTGTTGAAAATATTATGTATTAAGTCTTCATATCCTTGTCCAAATGTCGAGTCGATTATGGTTCAATGCATTGATACCTTGTTGATGTTGAGGAAGATTAAAATGTTTTGAGCTAAAATGTGTTGAGTTAGGAATCCACAAATTGATATGGTTTGATAAATGAGAAAGAGATTTGATTTGGTCTTTATGATAGACCCTTGTGATGTTGTGGTGGATTTCCTAACACGTTCTGAGCTTTTCGGGGAGTAGTACTTAGCACCGAAAGGGAAATTTGTTATTTCCCCAAACCTATTTTCCACCGTAGAGTTGTTTGATGAATATATTATTGGCTAGAGAGCCCGATTATGATTATTGTTGTTTTAAGATTGTACTCCCTGGAAAAGAGTATGATGCTTCCGCCAATGGGGGTTTCAAATATTGGTATTCCACGTAGCTCACATGGGGTTGTCGGTTATAGGAAACTCCCCTGTCCATAAGAGTCGTGTTTATTAAAATACCGAGTCACTCCAAGTTTTGATGTGGTAAGTCAATTTGCCTATGATGATCTACAATGATTTATGAAGTTTTTCTCCTACATTTCCTATCTAAGATGTTATGAGTTGCATGATTCAATGTCACTCAAGCCAGGTGTATCATTATGATCCGTATGTACATTTTTACAAAATTTATGATATTATTTATATTTTGCATGCGCCCCCACATACTCAGTATGTATCATATGCTGAACCACATATTTCTCTTTGGGCTATATTCTTACCTTGATGAAGGTTCAAGTACTCAGCCGCAGCCGCGATAGTAATATTCAAGTGCCATATCTACGTTCCTTCAGTGGTGAGTCCTCATGGTTCGAGGACCAAGTTGCTAGTTTAGGTGTTGTTGTTTTGTGATCCCTTTGGTCTATTGATTCAGTTGGGGGTTTGTCCCAATGGCTCGTTGATTTTGATGTATAGAGTCTATGTCAGACTAATGTATTGTTGGGTTGGTTTGTGTATAGAAATTCCATATATGTACAGTCTAAAATAATGTTTCGTGCCATGTGCGATGTGATATGATATGTACTTATATATATATCCTTATCGTAGCATGTATGTTGTTATGTTGGAACCCAAGGGTAGTGTTTTGGCTTAAAGGGTTAGCTTGAGGCTACGTGTAGCCTTGGGCACCGTGTGGAATCTCTGGATGATATTACGGGGCGTTACAAACTTGGTTTAAGAGCCAAAGGTTGTGAAGAGTCCTAGGAAGTCTGACAAGCTGCGTTACGTAGAGTCATAAGCATCGGTGTGTAGCACGCCACACCTATGATCAAGAGACTGCGGGGCATTCTAGGAAAAGTCATTTCTTTCTTTCTACAAGAGTCTATCATGCTTACAACTTTTTCCTTCTGCTATTAATTCGTACGCTCTTATGATAGAAAATGCCTCCATGTCGAGCTTGCGGAAACAACAACCAACCTCAACCCATGGATCCATTACATGACATGGTATCCCATGCCGAATTTCTGGCGGCTTTTCAGATGCTAGCCCAGACAGTTACCACCAATACTCAGGTCAACGCTCCACCTCTGAAGGAAAATAATTTGGCAGCAGCACAAATTCGTGACTCTATACGGATGTATTCGCCAAAGTTTCATTGGTTGAGAGTAGATGAGGACCCGCAGATGTATGTTGATGAAATGAAAAAAATTACACAGATTATGCACGTGACCGAGAAAGAAAGTATGGAGTCGGATTCTTATCGGTTGAAGGATGTTGCCTATGACTGGGTGCAGATATGGAATAAGGGTAGAGAGGAAGATACCGCTCCAATGACTTGGCAATTGTTCCAAGATGCTTTCTTGGATTGATTTTTTCCTCTTGAGTTATGGGAAGCTAAGATGGAGGAGTTTATGAATTTGAGACAAGGCTCCATGTCGGTTAAGGAGTATTGTCTTAAGTTTAATCAGCTATCGAAGTATGCTCCTAATATGATGGCTGACTCGACGATTAGTATGAGCAAGTTTCTAACTGGGGTGTCGAGTTATGTGGTGAAAGAATGTAGATATGCTATGATCAACAGGGTGATTGATCTTCCTAGGTTAATGATTCACGCCCAACAAATTGATTCAGACAAGATAAAGGAAAGAGAAAGAGTAAGAGGGATTAAGAGAGTCAGATCGGAGAAATAGGGGTCTAGTCAGACTAGATTCTCTGAATGGAGTCGTTCTCAGTTTCAGAGATGTCCATTTATACCTACGCCTTCCTCAGCTAGTGCTCCCGTATATCGGGGAAGGTAGGAGATCGAAAATAAGTTGGTACCTTCCAGGTCTCAGGACAGTATAAGCAACCGGCCTCATCCTACTTTGTGTGTTGTGTGGTAAAGACCATTTTGGGGAGTGTTATATGGGGCAACGGGGCTATTTTTGTTGTGGCAAGTTGGGCCACAAACTTAAAGACTGCCCGTATGCCAGACAGTGGAGTCGTGATGCCCATCCCCAGAGTCAGTCTACCAGTGCCCCGTAGCCCACCGCCCGTCCAGTTCCTCCCCAAGATGCTTTATCTAGTACTGCTGATGGTCAATGCCAGAATATTTTCTATGCTATACCACTTCGTTAGGAGCAGGAGGACTCTCCCAATATTGTCACTAGTATGCTCTGTGTTTTCTATTTTGATGTCTATGTGTTGATGGACCCCGGTTCGAGTTTTACTTATTTGATACCTCTGGTTGCTGTAAATTTTAAAATGGATCCTAAACTAATTTCTAAGCCTATTTTGGTTTCTACTCCGGTAGGAGAGTCTGTCATTGCTAAGCGGGTGTATAAGAAATGTCCCATTACTATCTTTCATCGGGTTATGTATGCTGATTTAATTAAGCTAGATATGGTTGACTTTGATATCATTCTGGTTATGGATTGGCTTCACTCATGCTATGCGTCTATTGATTGTCGTGCCCGTGTGGTCAAGTTTCAATTTCCTGATTAACCTATCCTCGAGTGGTCCGGGAGTTCAATGATTCCTAAGGTTCATTTCATATCCTATCTCAAAGCTAGGAAGTTGATTTCCAATGGCTACATCCACCATTTGGTTCGAGTTAAAGACACTAAGTCTGAAACCCCGACCATTCAGTCTATTAATGTTGTTAATGAGTTTCTTGATATCTTTCTGGAAGATCTCCCTAGAGTACCTCTTGATAGAGAGATAGAGTTTGGGATTGACCTTCTTCCCAATACTCAGACTATTTTCATTCCTTCGTATTGCATGGCTTCCGCAAAACTTAAAGAGTTGAAGGAGCAATTGAAAGATCTTTTAGACAAAAGCTTTATCAGACCTAGTGTATCCCCGTGGGGTGCACCTATCCTATTTGTGCATAAGAAAGATGGTTCTTTACGCATGTGTATTGATTACCGATAGCTTAATAGGGCTAATATCAATAATAAATATCCGCTTCCTCGAATTGATGATTTATTTGATCAATTACAAGGTGCAAGCTTCTTTTCAATGATAGACCTTAGATCTGGTTATAACCAACTTGAGGTTAGGGAATGTGATATCCCTAAGACAGCCTTCCAAAACTGTTACGGTCATTTTGAATTTCTAGTGATGTCTTTTAGGTTAACTAATGCTCCAGCAGCTTTCATGGATCTTATGAACCGTGTATTCCGGCCATATCTGGATTTATTTGTAAGTGTTCCTTGATGATATTCTTATTTACTCCCAAAGTGAGGGTGATCATACAGATCATCTCTGAATCGTGTTGGAAAATCTTAGAACTTATCGGTTGTGTGCTAAGTTCAGTAAGTGTGAGTTCTGGCTAAACTCTGTAGCCTTCTTGGGTTATGTTGTTTCTTCCGAAGGTATTAGAGTTGATCCTCAAAAGATAGAGGCTCGAAAGAGTTGGCCTAGACCTATTTCTACTTCTGATATCCGAAGTTTCTTGGGTCTAGCTGGTTATTATTGTCGTTTTGTTAAAGGGTTTTCATTTATTCCGTCTCCTATGAACCATTTGACCCAAAAGAAAGTGAAGTTCCTGTGGTCCAAATCTTGCGAGAAGAGTTTTCAGGAGTTGTAGACTCAACTCACTTCAGCCCCTGTGTTAACTTTGCCTGATGGTGTTGATGGTTTTGTGGTGTATTGCAATGATTCCAGAGTCAGTTTAGGTTGTGTATTGATGCAAAATGGCAAAGTTATAGCTTATGCTTCCAGGCAGCTAAAGCCTCACGAGAAGAATTATCCTACCTATGACCTTGAATTAGCTGCCGTGGTTTTTGATTTGAAAATCTGGAGACATTATTTGTATGGTGTTTGTGTCAACATCTTCACGGACCACAAGAGCTTGCAGTATGTATTCACCCAAAAGAAATTGAATCTTAGGTAGACACAATGTTTAGAAATGTTGAAAGATTATGATATGAGCGTGCTATATCATCCAGGCAAGGCAAATATAGTAGCAGATGCCCTTAGTTGGAACTCCATTGGTAGCGTAGCACATGTAGAGATTGGTAAGAAGGAGTTGGCCCGTGAGGTACATCGTTTGGCTAGATTAGGGGTTAGGTTGTTTGGTGATGCTGAGGGTAGTATAGGAGTGCAAACCGGTTCCGAATCCTCTTTAGTTTTGGAAGTGAAGGAGAAGCAAGACATGGATCATACCTTGGTTAAGTTAAAAGAGTTAGTTAAAGACTAAAAGGTGGAGGTTTTCTCCCAAGGGAGAGATGGCATTTTGAGACTCCGAGAAAGATTATGTGTTTCTGATGTTGATAACTTGAATCATAGGATTATGGCGGAAGCGCAGGGTACGCGATACTCCATCCATCCTAGTACTACCAAGAGGTACCATGATTTGCGAAAACTCTATTGGTGGAACGGTATAAAGAGGAACATAGCAGAATTTGTAGCGAAGTGTTCCATGTGTCAACATGTTAAAATAGAGCATCAAAGGCCTAGTGGCATGATGCAAGAGTTTAGCATTCCTACTTGGAAGTGGGAAGAAGTGAATCTGAACTTCATAGTTGGTTTACCTCATTCTCATCAACATCATGATTCGATTTGGGTTGTCGTAGATCGACTGACAAAATCAGCTCATTTCTTGCCTGTGCATTCATCGTATACAGCTAAAGATTATGCTAGAATATATATTCGGGAACTGGTCAGACTTTATGGAATCCCTTTGGCTATTATTTTTGACAGAGGTACTTAGTTTACCTCTCAGTTTTGGAAATCTTTCCAGAAGGGTCTCGGTACCCAAATTCATTTAAGTTCTACTTTCCATCAACAAACAGATGGTCAGGCCGAGTGGACCATTCAGATTTTAGAAGATATGTTGAGGGATTGTGTGCTTGATTTTAAAGGTAGTTGGGATGATCACTTAGCATTAATCGAGTTTGCTTACAATAACAATTTTAATGATACTATTGGAATGGCCCCGTTTGAAGCTTTGTATTTTAGAAGGTGTAGATCACCCATTGGTTGGTTTGAAGTTTGTGAGGCTACCGCGACTAGACCGGATGTTGTGTTCGAGGCCATGGAGAAGGTTAAGTTAATTCAGGAAAGGTTGAAAACCACCCAAAGTCATTAAAAATCATACACAGATGTAAGGAGGAAAGACCTTGAATTTGATGTTGGTGATTTAGTGTACTTGAAAGTTTCACCCATGAAAAGGGTGAAGAGATTTTGGAAGAAAGGAAAACTAAGTCCCCGTTACATTGGTCCCTATAAGATTGTGGATCGCATTGGTAAGGTAGCGTATAAGGTTGAATTGCCCGCGAAGTTATCTAACGTCCATTCAGTTTTCCATTTTTCTATGCTTAAGAAGTCTATTGGTGATTCTGTTGTGATTGATCCTTCGGAAAGCTCGGGTATTCAAGATAGTCTTTCATATAAAGAGATTCCGGTTGAGGTTTTTGACTTTCAAGTTCGTAGGCTAAGAAACAAGGAAGTTCCTTTGCTTAAAGTTCTTTGGCGAAATCAATCCGTGGAGAGTGCTACTTGGGAAGCCGAAGAAGATATGCGTTCCAAATATCCCAACCTCTTTCCTACGAATTCTAAGCATGTTAAAGGTATCATTCTCTTTTGATTTAATCCTTATTGCTATGTTTATCTTGGCTTGTGTGTTTTTTACGATATCAAAAAAAAATCTAGAATGGAGTATATGCTTGGGCAAGATGATTTTTCTCTATATACTAATTTTCATAGTATTCTTGACCTACCTATCAACATTCAAGGATGAATGTTTCCAAGGGGGAGATGATGTGATTCCCCAAAAAAAATTTCTGTTAAGATCTCAGACGAAAATATATTGCATTTTGTCCTTTATCATAATTAATAATTTTTTTGTGTAGAATTTTTGGATATGCGACCGGTCATCGCGTAGAGCATCGAATAAGCTTTCCAATGATATGTGGATCATCAAAAACGGACACTCGAGCAATGAGTTATGATCATTCCGATCTAACCGTGAATAGTGGTGAACAGTAAATGTGCAGGAAAAAAATACTGAGGCCAGGAGAATTTTAGGGTTAACTTCAAATGATCATAACTCCTTGTACATAATGATATGGGTGAGCTACTATATATCAACAGAAATCTCTGAAAGTCCTCTTTCCAATGAAATTGGTTTCATCCAATTTGGCCATTGGAGCAAAAATTTATGGTCGATCTACTTTAGCCTATCAAATCAGTCCACCAAAAGACAGATTTGACATTATTTAATTTTTAAGGGTATTTTGATCATTTTCACTCTAATCCATCCTGGTAAACCATGGATTTAAGTCCATTAAGAGGATTCAATAGCTCATTTTTCTCCAAAATTTCCTAAGGCTCAAACCCCAACCTACTACTCCAAATTTCATCCTTCTATGTCTCTTGATTGAACCGTAGAAATTTTAAATTGATTTGGGATTCGAGTTGATCATGTTAAGGGCTTCGAGAAGCACCCTTTATTTTTGTGAATAAAGTTCCGGAGTCGGAAGTTCATATTTATCTTCTATTTTTAGGTATGTGGGGCTTTGAACAAGATTATCCTTTCGATCTTGTGCCGGATATTTTTGTTGAATTACATTGACATGAGATTTTACATGTTTTACCATGAATTGAAAATATGGTTTTATATCTTATATTATTGTCCATGAGCTATGGGATTATGTCATCCGATATGTGTATGATGTTGAGATGGAATTATGTCCAAAAAGTATTTGATTATGAGAGTATGATGATTTAATTTGTTAAGCCTTGATTTATACTATCATTCCACTATTTCCTTATTATGAATTTATAATTGCAATTGGAAATTCTATATCCCTACTATGGGTTGATGTCTCAAGTACCTTTAAGTTAGAGTTGGATGGCAAATTGAGAAATGTTGATATTGAAGTTGCAATGAGTCTTGATATTTTTTCGGATGGTTTTGATGCGTTAAATTGTCGAAAATATTATGTATTAAGTCTTCATATCCTTGTCCAAAGGTCGAGTTGTTTATGGTTCAATGCATTGTTACCTTGTTGATGTTGAGGAAAATTAAAATGTTTTGAGCTAAAATGTGTTGAGTTAGGAATCCATAAATTGATATGATTTGATAAATGAGAAAGAGATTTGATTTGGTCTTTATGATAGACCCTTGTGATGTTGTGGTGGATTTCCTAATGCGTTCTGAGCTTGTCGGGAAGTAGTACTTAGTACCGAGAGGGAAATTTGGTATTTCTCCAAACCTATGTGCCATCGTAGGGTTGTTTGATGATGATATTATTGGCCAGAGTGCCCGATTATGATTATTGTAGTTTTAAGTTCGTACTCCCTGGCAAAGAGTATGATGCTCCCGCCAACGGGGGTTTCAAACATTGGTATTCCATGTAGATCACGTGGGGTTGTCGGTTATAGGAAACTCCCCTGCCCATAAGAGTCATGTTTATTGAAATACCGAGTCACTCTGAGTTTTGATATGGTAAGTCAAGTTGCCTATGATGATCTATAATGATTTATGAGGTTTTTCTCCTATATTTCCTATTAAAGATGTTATGAGTTGCATGAGTCAATGTCCCTCAAGCCAGGTGTGTCATTATGGTCCGTATGTACGTTTTTACAAAATTTATGATATTATTTATTTTTTGCATGTGCCCCCATATACTCAGTACGTATCTTGTGCTGACTCACATATTTCTCTATGAGCTACATTCTTACCATGATGTAGGTTCAGGTAGTCAGCCGCAGCCGCGATAGTGATATTCGAGTGCCGCATCTACGTTCCTTCAGTGGTGAGTCCTCATGTTTCAAGGACCAAGTTGCTACTTTTGGTGCTGTTTTTTTGGTGATCCCTTTGGTCTGTTGAGTCAGTTGGGGGTTTGTCCCAATGGCTCGTTGATTTTGCTGTGTAGAGGCTATGTTAGAATAGTGTATTGTTGGGTTAGTTTGTGTATAGACATTTCATATATGTATAGTCTAACGATATTCCATGCCATGTGCGATGTGATATGTTATGTACTAATATATATATATATCCTTAGCGTAGCGTGTATGTTGTTGTGTTGGAACCCAAGGGTAGTGTTTTGGCTTAAAGGGTTAGCTTGAGGCTACGTGTAGCCCTGGGCACCATGTACCATCTCGGGATGATATTTAAAGGCGTTACATGTCAGTACCGTGCCACGGGTCAAGACAAGCTGTGAGTAAACCCTCTCTGATAGGGAGCTCTTCCGTCAACCCCTTTTAGTAGGAAAAACTCAAATGAGGTGTATAATCCCTAAACTTGTAGGGTACATATCAACCTATGCTGGATACGTAGTTCTGGAATGCAAGTATTGCATCTAAGGATCACACCCTCTACTGACTAACACGTGAGTCCCCATCCTTGGGTTCACTCGGTGCTGAATCCTACTCCCAACTAAAGAGACACTAAACTGATTTAAACTAAACTAAACTATTACTGATAGTATCTTGTAGTTGATTTAAACAGAGTTTAATAAATTCTGTTTACTGATGGAATACTACTGAGATCGGATAACTGACTGAGATCACTGAGAGTACTTAGTTTTCCTAGGTCATATAACTGACTGAATTCTAATGATCAGGGCCTGAATGGGAGTATCGTGAAAACTTACACTGGCTCTAGGCACACAGCTAAATTGTCGGGTATAAGTACACCCAGGACTCGATATCATGAAACTGACAAGACTTGACACTTCGTGAACACAATACTAATATCAATAATTCATAATACAATAAGTTGGGGATTTCATGAAACACATAGTTGTCCTAATGTTGTACATGGATGGAATTGCATATAGACATGTCATACTTTCATCAACCTAATCTCATGAACATTTCATCAAATACTCATAATGCACACAATATCATAGAAGTTAGTCTTGGTCATAAGGGTAAAGCATGCATTTATTATTTGAATCATAATTGAGCTAAAATACCCAATTTCTATCCTCCTAGCCATTTTGTCAAACACCCTACGTGCACAACTTAGGGCATAGGTGAAATTATCAAATTACACATCACAAAAAGCTCAATTCATGGATTTCATATTATATGCTAACGTAGTTTCATGAAAACACATAAAGATTCCAACTTGGGAATCATACAACAAGATAAACATGGTTACAAACAATCTACAACATAAATATCATGTTTTATAATTTGAAAGAAGGTTCTTGGACTTTATGGATGAAAGGAATCCATAAATCAACACTTGAAATACCTTAGTTTCTGATTTTACAAAGACTGACGGAGAGATTCTTGAATTTGAGTATTGAATTTGAATCCTTAATTGAAAATCCTAGCTTGTTCTTGAGAGAAACGTGAGAGAAATTCTATATTATGGGTGAACTATGGTTGAATTATTGGGTTTATCTAAGGATGGGAAATTGACCCTTTTGTCCTTAAAAATGCAGGCATTTAATGACTAAAAATTAGGTGCCGACATTACAAATGAGCGACACGTAGATGGCTATGATGCGATACTCGATGCGTTATGCCATAATCACGTTGACCCTCAGATGTTTTGACTCTGGCAGCCTACACAAATGTTGATCAATGCGATTGGCGACCTGGAGCGCCATGATCACGTTGGTTGACTGTTTTGGGTATCCAAACATGATCCAAACGTGTTCTAAAAATCCAAAACTTTTCTGAGAACACCTATTGACCTTCTTGATCATGAAATAATAAAAATACAGACCATTAAAGAATGGTAAGGTGGAAAAATAAGATTGGCAACTTTCGAAGGCCAATAATAGGCTAAGACTGGGAACCTAGCTAGAATTTTCTAAGTATGGAACCCCTGGACAAGCTTAAAGGACTGAATTAAGCTTTAGGATTATATGAGGTCTTACAATATCTCCCCCTTGAGAACATTCGTCCTTGAAGTAGACTGACTGAGAGGGAAGAAAAGATAAACTGACATACATACTGACATGCACAACTAGAACATGATTCCATGACTGACATGAGCGATAAACTGAATGTATCATACTGAACATGGATATCTGATGCATGGTTAACTGGTTCATGAATGCATGACTGAATATTCAATGGTAATTGATACCAAGTTTATTATGGAAATCTGAGCATGAAACTAGATAAGTTCAAGGGAGACTGTTTCCTTAAATTGAAAATGCTAATGAACCTACAATTAATTACTAGATATACACGAGTAGAAACATATAAACATAACTGAGTCTGGAACATGATACATGAGATGGATATCATGACCCAAACTAATTGCCATGAATACGCGGCTTACGACTGAGGTCGGAGTTTGAGGGTCAACTTATAAGTACCTCCTTACTCCAAACCGCATTCACTATGAGAAGAGATAATGGCATGTTTTATGTTATGAGAGTTCAGGGAATTATCATGTATCTCACCATTGGGATACTAGGTCCCTCAGAGAATGCTAATTTTGCTGAGATACTGAGGAAAACTAGGACGGTGCACAAGGCGCCTACGAACTGAATCGCGGCTGGATATCCGAGATCTAAAGCTAAGACAAAGTGATTAGAACTTATGCACTGAAACTGAGACTACTTAAAAAATTTATGTGGGTGCTGATCACGAATGCATAAATATATACTAACTTTATCTGATTAACTAAATAACTTAATTTGAATATTGGGCATGTAAGACTGAACTATACTTAGTCTGGATAGCTGGACTGAGACTATAGGGTATTATACATAGAAGGTAATAGCTGACTGGACAACATGATGTAACTGAGCATGAGTGAGGGAAAACTGTATTACCTTAGAAATGCAAGACTAGGTGTCTAACATGATTCAAAAATATTCTATAAACTGAGGTACTGTAATACTAATAACTACGAAACTAATGGCCATATGCTATGGTCAGGTAATCTTAAAATAGGACTGAGTTTCTGATCTGGCTACTGGACAAGGACTGGGACTGAGATTATAGCTAAGATGGTAATTGAGACTGTAACCATAACTAAGACTGTAACTGAGACTGAATGCTAGTTTTCTATAACTGAGGGTTAGACTAGTATGGGAGTACTAAATTCGGATGGCTAAGTAACTGATAGCTGAAAGCCATGGTTCTGTAGGACTATCTGAGTCCTTTACTGAATATTGATTACTGAGATGACATTGTAACTGAGGCATATGGGAAATAACATTAATATTATAAATCCACCGAGGTATCTAAACTGAGGGTATACGTGGCATAATCTGAGTTTAACCGAATACTAGGAGTGAAGTCATAAATCATGTGGGCTAAGCATACTGTAAAGCATGACATGAGTGCATGAGTTATGAGCTGCACAAACTGGGTTTGGAATTTCTGAACTCATGGAACATGATCCACAACATTGGATGAGCTTGGACTCCTCATATGAGGAACTTGAAACACACATTATTCTATGAAAAACACATGGATATAAGTTGTATTCGTGGGATTGAAATAGAAAGCATGCATAAGTATCGTGATGGTTAAAGTACAAAACTTTGTACTGAGATAGGAATGGGTCAGGAATCATCTTCCCTTATGTATTTCCTATAGATATTGGTAGTACTACTGGAACCTGAAGGCCCGACTTTCAGAGATTTCATAATCGGATAACCCATGTATACCTGTCGGGTTGTGTTAGACTGATTCACTGGGGTGGGGACTGGAAAAAGGTCCTGTTAACATTTGGTATAACCTTAAAGTTGACTGCTATGCAAAGAATTACAAAATAAAAAGGAAGCTCCTAAAATCTGAAGAAACGTGAACATGTAAATGAGGGATCTGTAATATACCAGTGGCTGTATCAGGAGGACTTTCCTGATCCTGTCGGGACTGAAGTGCATAGAGTCTGTTTAGGCGTTGCCCACTGATAGTGCTAGAATTGGCACCCTTCTAATTCAGGGAAACGAATTGAGTTGAAGGACGACCGTGCTTACTTTTAGGGCTAGGCCTAGGACAATCTCAGACATTGTGACCCGTCTCGCCATATCCAAAACACACATCACTACCAGCTCTATATATACCCTTATGATACTTACCATACTTTTCACAAAGTGGATGAGTAAAAACCTAGCTCTCACTACCCTGGGCCTTGGAGCCTGGTGCCCCATCTCTATGGTCATTTCTTAACTTTGGTACTGGTGCACTAGCTGAAGATGGAACTGGGGCTGAAAACTTTTGTCTATGCTAAGAACGGTTACCACCTTGTGACCCTGGCTAAGAAAAACTATAACTACTAGTTCTGGCCCTCTATTTTCCCTCTCATTCTTCTTAAGTTTCTACTCCTCAATCTATTGATCATGGACCATAAGCCTAGATATGTCTATCTCCTTAATCAACATCGCAGTCCTGCACTCCTTAAATACTCTACCTAATATCCCAGACACAAACTTATTCATTCTAGATCTACTTTCTGCTACTACATGAGCAGCGTACCTGGCTTACTGAGTGAACTTGATGGAGTATTCTTTTATGATCATGCTATCTTGTCTAGGGTAGATAAATTCTAACACTTTGGCTTCTTTCTTCTCTAGGGGAAAGAATCTACCTAAGAAAGCCATAGCAAACTCTTCCCATTCTATGGGCTCTACATCTGCACCTCTGTCCACCTTTCACTGCTTAAACCACGTATGGGCTACATCTTGTAGATAATAGGCAGCTAATTCTGCACTCTCACTGAAAGTCACTCCAATGATATCTTTGACTTTTTGAACCTAGTCGTGGAAATCCTGTGGATTATTTTTAGACATAGAATTGGAGAATATGGGAGGATTCATTTGGGTGAAGTTCTGAATCCTGGCTGCTGCAAAATTGGACACTGGGTTGGCCGAAATAGCAGCTAGCCGATCATTATGAGTTGTGACTATATTGGCTAGAGTTGTGAATGTTGTTTTGAATTCTACATGAGAGACGTACTCATCCAGTGGATCTGCCTGGATGGGCTGAGGTGATGATTGATTCCCTATTCCTCTTTCGTTAGCCCTTTTAGAAGGTATATTCTGTAAACAAAAGAGAAGAAAGGGGATTAATCTGAGATTTTGACTGGAGCTCATGCTCACTCGCACGACATGAATACTGAAAGAAGGGAAACTATTCCTAAAACATCTCATAGCCTCCTCCACATAAGTGTGGCGCACAATATACCTATGTACAAGACTCTACTAGATATGGCTTTTCAGACTTCTGAGGACGTCGTTGAACCTTAGGCTATGATACCAAGTTTGTAACACCTCGAATATGGTACCCAAAATGCTATACGGTGCTTATAATCCTGAAGGACCACAAGCTAACCCATAACTGATATCTTTAACTGAGCCCTGAATAGTAATGGTAATATCATAAATGCGAAAATGTGAACTGAAAGGCCATAAGGTTCAATATTTATACATAACTGAAAATATGGTATAAGAATACCAAAATAACTAAAAGAACTGTCCAAACGTGTTGTAGTTTAAAAGCTTCTAAAATTGATCTGTCTGAATAAAGAGTTGATGGGACAATCCCCCAACTAACCTCATATGCTAAAATAAAGTAAGTACCAAAAGAATGAAATAATCAAATAATAACATCCTCGAATGATGAGGACTCACTGTTGACTCTGACTGCTGAAACTGGAGTGCTAGTGATACTGTGGAGCGCGTGCTTCTGAACCTATGGTATAAAACACCATAGTTAAAGTGCATCAGTATGATTAAATATAATGGTATGCAAGTGAGGTAGGCTAAATGCAATGGTTCATATGTATGAACAATACTAACTGACTGAATAACATGAACGTAAGAATACATGCATGAATACGTAATTATATCTAAGATCGTGATAACACTGACCCATGAATTCTTATAACGTGGATTTACTGATATATGGATACTAATACTGCAATACTGAAAGACTAAGTCTATTGAGTACTGAGGAAATAATGTCATATTCTGATAAAGGAATGTTTGTTTCTGACAGTTCTGATTATGAAGAACTAGTCTGATTGATTGCGTCTGACAGTCCTGAAATATGAATACTGGTAACATGAATTTCATATAATTAATATACTATTAACTGGGTGGCTGTGTCTGACAGTCCTTATTCTGATGTAACTAGCTGAGTTTTGTATCGAACTGAGCGACCGTATCTAACAGTCCAAAAACTGAACTGAGTTTTATTATTGAGACTGGATCCAAAACTGAGACTGTGGGAGGTAATTATCAAACTGACATGCCCCAAAACTGAACTAATGGGTTCCAACATATAACCCCAGCTGGAAAGGTGTCAGTACCATGCCATGGGTAAAGATAAGCTGTGAGTAAACCCTCTATGATAGGGAGCTCTTCCGTTAATCCCTTCTAGTAGGAAAAACTCAAATGAGGTGTATAATCCCTAAAATCATAGGTTACATCTCAACCTACGCTGTCTATGTAGTTCTGGAATGCAAGGATTTCTTCTAAGGATCACACCCTCTACTAACTAATAGGTGAGTCCCCATCCTTGGGTTCACTCGGTGCTAAATCTTACTACCAACTGAAGAGACACTAAACTAATTTAAACTGAAATAAACTGTTACTGATAGTATATTTTAGATGATTTGAATAGAATTCACTAAATTTTGTTGACTTACAGAATACTACTGAGATCGGATAACTGACTGACTAAATGTAACTGAGTAAATGCTATTGATCATGGCTTGAATGGGTATCATAAAAACTAACACTGACTCTAGGCACATAGCTAAATTGTCAGGTACAAGTACTCCCAGGACTCGATAGCATGAAATTGACAAGACTTGACACTTTGTAAACACATAACCAATATCAACAATTCATAATACAATAATTTGGGGATTTATTGAAACACATTTTTGTATTAATGTTGTACATGGATGGAATTGCATATAGACAAGTCCTACTTTCATCAACCTAATATCATGAACATTCCATCAAATACTCATAATGCACACAATATCATGGAAGTCAATCCTGGTCATATGGTTAAAACATGGATTTATTATTTGAGTCACAATTAAGCTAAAATACCCAATTTCTATCCTCCTAGCCATTTTGTCAAACACTCTACATGCACAACTTAGGGAATAGGTGAAATCCTCAAATTACACATCATAATCAACTCAATTCATGGATTTCATCTTGTATGTTAACGGAGTTTCATGAAAACACATAAAGATTCCAACTTGGGAATCATACAACAAGATAAACATGGTTACAAACAATCTACAACATAAATATCATGTTTTATAATTTGAGAGAGGGTTCTTGGACTTCATGGATGAAAGGAATCCATAAATCAACACTTGACATACCTTAGTTTCTGATTTTACAAAGATTGACGGAGAGATTATTGAATTTGAGTTTTGAATTTAAATTCTTAATTTAAAACCTTAGCTTGTTCTTGAGAGAAACTTGAGAGAAACTCTATATTTTGGGTGAACTATGGTTGAATCACGTGTTATTGGTTTTATCTAAGGTTGGAAAATTGACCCTTTTGCCCTTGAAAATCCAGGCATATAATGACTAAAAACCGGGTGTCGACGTTACAAGCGACGCATCGCATTGATGGATACGACACAATACTTGATGCATCACGCCATGATCGTGCCGAGCCTCAGAAGTTTTGGCTCTAGCAGCCTGCACAAATATTGACCAACACGATGTGCCATGATCGTGTTGGTCCACTATTTTGGGACTCCGAACATGATCTAAATGTGTTCTGAAAAATCTAAAACTTGTATGGGAATACCTATTTACCTTCCTGATTATGAACTAATAAAAATACGGACCACTAAAGGATGTAAAGGTGGCGAAGTAAGATTGCTAACTTTTGAAGGCCAATAATCGGCTAAGTCTGGAAACCTAGCTAGAATTTTCTAAGTCTGGGACCCCTGGACAAGCTTAAAGGACTGGATTAAGCTTTAGGATTTTATGGGGTCTTACACTACTCCTAACTGGATAGATACTGATCTGATTATTAGACTGTACTAGACTAGGCTAAATCTGTTATTGATCATATTACCTGACTGATTTAACTGAGTTCACTAGGTTCCATTGACTGAAAAAATACTACTGAATTCTGTTATCTTACTGAGTGTTATTGAGTTTATAAACTAATTACTGGAACTGTATTGGACAGATACTGAGATTAATGAGTTTTCCTAAGTTCTATAACTAACTGAGTTCTACTGAGTTCTAAAACTGACTGAGAGTACTACTGTGCGTGACATGACTAAGGTTGTTCTATAACTGACACTGGCTCTAGGTAAACAACTAAATTGTTGGGTATTAAATACCCCAGAACTTGATAACATAGATAATATAAAGCATAATAATTTTTAGAATAACATGAAAATAGTCTATCATTCACAACATAATCAATAAGGCATTTGTTCAAACACTTAGCATGCATTAACTTGTACATAAATGGGGATCTCATATTGACATATTATAATGGCACTAATTCATTCACATAGGTATTTTATCAAACATATGGGGAATATGCTTTGGTTATACAACAATTACTATATCTAAGTATCATGGCTACATTAATAAACTTGCAACTTGAAGGATTTATAATGAACATCATGTAAATCATCACATACTAGGATCAAATCTTATAACTTGAAATCTAAAACATGAATCAACACCCAACAGTGACATAAACATGAACTTCAATTCAGGAAAATCATGAAAAACTCATAAATACACAATTTTGTACTTTGAAAAGAGATTCTTGGGATTCATGGGTGGATAGGACTCATGAATAAACACCTAACATACCTTAATTCATGAGTTTCTTGGAGTACTTAGAGAGATTCTTGGGATTGACCTTGATTTCTTAAGACTAGGGTTTGCTAATTATAGAGAGAATGCTTTTGTTCTTGAGGAATAGTGAACATAATGAGTAATTTTGGATATTGAGGGTATAAATCCCATAGTTAGACTGATTAGGGCCTTTGGGAAATTGCCAAATAGACCCTGAAATTAAATAACAAAACTTGAACAAAAATCTCAATTTTACATTATGGCGCAACATGGTGAAATCAAGCCAGCTCACAGGAAAGTGAAAGACTGGGAAACCGGTTAGTGGCATAATGTGGTGGTATTGTGTTGCCAACTTGTATCCGAACTGGAAGGGCACCGCAATGAGGTGGAATCGCGTTGGTGCACTGAAAATTGACAATTCTGGAATTGAGCCTTGGCAAAATGCACCAATATTGTAGAGGCTCACTATGTTTTGACAAATGTCACTTTGGCTGGCTTCGCGACGCGCTAAAGTACCAGGTGGTACACTGTCATTCTAAAATGGCTCTAACTCTTCGTCCGGGTGTCAGATTTGGACGAATTTTATATCGATGGAAAGCTTATTCAATTTTCCACACATAAAAATTTAAAATCTTGAAAATTTCACATGTATAAAAGTGTATTCATCTTTAAAGAAAGTCTTTGACATTTTTGGGATGAATATAAGCTAGGTAGAAGTACGGGGTGTTACACCTGTCTTCGACGTGGCTGTTGTTTTATCCATATACAACCATTGTTGAAGGGTTCCCCAAGTTATTAAGGAAGAGTAAATTGATAGATCATTTGCCAGTGGAAGTGATAATGAAGAAAGCATGGGATTTTGAAGGCCGAAACAAGGACATGGACCTTTCAAAAAATAAAATTGGTGTCGCGTGTGGGTGGTACGCACTTGCCTATATCAAATGTTTGTTGTCCAACATAGAAATGGGAGCTATATGTGATGACATTATGGAAAACATGCAAGAGGTCTGGGCTTTTGGGGTATTGACTAGATGCTTAGAGCCTATGTATAAAAAAGTAGATGTACAAAGACAAACATCATAACAATTTTCTATTTCAAGCCATTTCACTTTACATGTAGTGGCAAGTTTTTATGTTTGATGAAAGTTGAATTTGTATAATGCAACAGATTATATATCTATTGTAATAGATAGTCTATATATTCTGGCAGATTGATTATCTATTGTAATAGGTTGGTCATCTATTGCATTTTGCAGATATTTTTAAGTCTATTTATCACAACAAATATACAATCTATCGCAACATATAGTCTATCTATTGCAATTGATAGGTAATCTATTGGAACAAATCAAAACAGTAGGAAAACTTGTTTGATAATTTCCAACAGCTGGCCTACATGTTGTAACATATGTCTAAATCTGTTTGATAATTTCAACATATATTTTGTATATTGCAATAGATGAATTATCGATTCCAAATAAATTAAATTCCTAAGGAGCGATTATTACTTTAACAGACTCAAGCTATAAAGATCTACTCAATATGGATAATTTTTTCTTTATTCGGTGTTATGAAATTTTGCTTTGGTCATCGTGGATCCTTAATATCACTTGCGTACGCTTTTGAGCTTTTAATTTTCTGTATTTCCATAAAAGTGTATCATATATTTTATGGAGTAATCCGGGATCAAGTCTATCATTTGGTACTTGTAATTCATCGCTCACATACTCAACATAGGCGGCAACAAAAAGACCGCAATCCCCACATTTTTAAAAAAATCAGATAATCCATATCTTTCCGTTCATGTAAGTGTTGTGAAATTTATGAAATGAAAATAAATCATGATACTTACAGGCTATAAATGGATTACTGAATAATTCCTTCAACATACTCTACATCAAATAGATTACCCATTTTATCCCGATATGCTTCAATCGTAGACCAACCAATATGAACCTTTTGGTCCAAAAAGCCACTTATATCAAGGTAAGTAGGCAATATTTTGGCTAGCTTTTGTATCTCAGTGTAACACCCTAATTTGCTGAACCGTAATGCTACACGATGCTTATGACCCCGAGGGACCACAAGCTAACCCATGACTGATATCTGTACTTGTATACTGCAAATCATGATATAATAGTGTAGAATACATGGAACTGTAAGGCCATAAGGTTCAACTGAATACAATCATGTGGGCAAAAATACCCAAAACAACTGAATCTGAACGTAAAATTGAAAGTAAATCCGAAAGCCTCTAAACTGTCTGAATAAGGAGTTGAAGGAACATGTCTCCAACTAACTTCATAAAACTGAACTAAAGAATAAATAAATAAATCAAATCATATTGTCCTCGAATCAATGAGGACTCATTGTGTCTCTGCGACTGAAATGCTACCGCTACTGCTGGGCTGGAGCTCGTGTCTCGGAACCTATGGTGTAACATGAAAAGAAAGCACCATAGCGCAAATGCGTCAGTACAACTAGAGTATTGAGTATACGAGGAAGGTAGGCTGAACATAAAGGGTTTCATGCATGAAAAAAACTGACTGAATAATATGAGCGTGGGAGAGCAAACACACATATATAGAAACTGGACCATGAAACATGATAGTATGACCTGAAAGCTAATACACGGTTTACTGATAACTGTCATGAATAATACTGAAACTGATAACATGGACGATTGTATCTAACAGTCCTGTACATACTGAAATCTGAAGAATACCTTGAGTTCTTTTACTGAGACTAATACTGAAACTGATAACATGGACGACTGTATCTGACAGTCATGTATATACTGAAATCTGATAAAAGCTATGAGTTCTTTTACTGAGACTATTACTGAAACTGTGGGAGGTAGTATTTAATCGACATGCCCCGTGTATACCATTATGGCTATGCTGGGGTCCAATCTCTGCCCCGACTGGAGGGGTATCAATACTGCGCCACTAGTAAGGACAACTGTGAGTGACCCTTATCTGGCTGGTACTCAATGATAATGGTGGGAACCCTAAACTGATGGGTTAAGCCACCTCATCAACCCTAAGCTGACGATTTAAGATGTCTCAACCTACGCTGGCTACGTAGTTTTGAATACAAGGATTGCTACTAAGAATCACACCCTGAACTGGCGAGTAAGTTCCCATCCTTGGGTTCACTCGGTGCTAACCTCTACTCCTATCTGGAGGGACTAGACATGAATAACTGACTGTACATGACTTGATCTTACTGAGTTTCGTTGACTGGCAGAATGTTACTGATATCTGACAACTGACTAAGATCATGAGATTTTCCTGAGTCACATGACTGACTGAAGTCTATGAAATCATAGCTTGAGTTTGGATATCGTGAAACATGACATGGATCTAGGCACACAACTATAGTTTCCTGGTACAAGTACCCCCAGGACTCAATGGAAGGAAACTGACACACATGACTGACTTGATTATAAGAGTAGAGTCCATAATATATATAATATCATAAGTAGGGATCTCATACTATGCATGGTTATCAACAATTTATTGCATGGAAAGGATTTCACATCACATGGAAGTACTTTCACAATCTTAACATCATGTTCATTGCATAATTATATTGGCAACACATACCAATAGCATGGAAATTCATGTGGGTTGCATGAATATCATACATCTTGTTCATAAGTAGGATTTGCAAGTAAACATAGTATAATATCATAAGAATAGTTCATGGGTATTCCAACAACATTTACAAGGCACATTAACAACATAGAAGTCATTGGAACATAAGGGCATATCATGAATCCTTCACTTAGTCACAATTTAGCTATATTGCATGATTTCTAGATCCTTTGACATTTTATCAAACACCTTACATGCACATCTTAAACATAGGTGAATTCATCAAATTATACATCATAAACAACCAAAGTTACATGTTTTCAACTCATACGATATCATGAATTCACAAAAACATATAAAGATTCCATTTGGGGAATCACCCAATACCAACAACATGATCATCAACACCCAACAATATATAAATCATACTTTATAATGAAAAAGAGGAAAACAAACAAGCATCAATATGGGTATAATCATATCACCACAATAAACCAAGTTTTTGTATTTTAAAGATTGATTGTTGAACTTTGTGAACGAATTAAATCCATAGATGAACACTACGCATACCTTAGAAGGAAGATTCTTGATGATTGATGGAGGAATTTCCTTGAAATTGGATATTCAAGTTTAGTTATGCAACCCTAGTTGTTTTCTCCTTTAGTGCTCTTGGATGATGAGCTTTTAGATGAAAATAGGGTTGCAATAGGTTTAGAAGCTATATATTTCGTAGGGTTAAGTTTAGGGACGTGTAAGGAGTATTTAAAGACTTAATTACCTTTAAAATAACTCAAGACGGAGTATTTTTGACACCTGGAATTGACTTAGGCGGTGCCCAATTAATCGCCTATGCCTGGGTTGGGCGGCACCTAACCAATCACCTATGCCTTGGTTATGCGGTGCCTAACCAATCGCCAATGCTTACTGTCTCTCACAAAAATAGGCATAGCTTTTTGCTCAGGTATTGGATTAAGGCAAAATTGGTATTGTTGGAAAGCTAATTCAATTCTCTACAATTTGGTGGGTATAAATCAGCCATAATACCACATTAACATCGATTAATACTCATTCAAATATGACCCTTGCAAAATCGAACACTAAAACTTGATGGATTCAAAACTCTTAGTTTGCATTACCTTAAGTGACTCATATGAACATGCTTAATGCATCATAAGCTATCCTATCACTAGGATATTCCTTGTAAGTCATGTACTTAAGTATGAATCACAGGATTAGAAACATGCGGGGTATTACAATATCTCCCCTTGGGAATATTTGTCCTCAAATGAGAATTTACTGAGAAGGGATACAAAATAATAGAACCTGAACTAAACATGAAGAACTGAAACTTGATCTCATGACTGACATGATAAACATACTGAACTCGTGCATATCTGATGCATGAACAACTGACACATGAATGCATGACTGATTATGAAATGGTTAATAGGTACCAAGTTTATATTGGATATACATGAACGTGAAACTGAATAAGATTAAGGAGAACTGTTACCTTGAGCTTGATCTGAATTGGAAAGAAAGAGGTGAGGATACTTGGTACGCATATCTGCTTCTGTTTCCCAAGTAGCTCCCTCATGAGACTGATTTCGCCAAATAACCTTGACTAGAGGGACTTCTTTGTTCCTCAATCTACGAGTCTGATAATCTAAGATTTTGACTGGAATCTCTTCATAAGAGAGGCTGTTATAAATGTTGATGCTCTGAATAGGGATAACAACTACTGGGTCACCTATGCACTTCTTTAGCAAAGAGACATGGAAGACTGGATGGACTGAGGCTAGATCTGAAGGCAACTCAAGCTTATAAGCTACCTTACCGAAGCGACAAAGCATTTTGAAGGGATGAACATACCAGGGACTGAGTTTCCCTTTCTTGCCAAACCTCTTCACTCCCTTCATGGGAGAGATCTTAAGATAGACATAGTCATTAACCTCGAACTCGATATCCTTTCTATAAACATCTGCATAGGACTTCTGTCGGCTCTGAGCAGCCCGGAGTCTCTCTCAGATCAACTGAACTTTCTCTAAGGCATCGAATACTAAGTCAGGACCTATGATTAAGGCCTCACTAACTTCGAACCAACCAATCAGAGATCTACATCTCCTACCATAGAGAGCTTCAAATGGAGCCATCTGAATACTAGAATGATAGCTATTGTTGTATGCAAAATCAATCAAAGGCAAGTGGTCGTCTCAACTTCCCTTGAAGTCAATTGCATACGCCCTTAGTATATCTTCAAGAGTCTGAATGGTCCTCTCAGCTTAACCGTCTGTCTGAGGATGAAATGTTGTGCTAAGATGGACTTAGGTACCGAGACCCTTTTGGAATGCTTTACGAAAGTGAGAAATGAACTGGGTACCTCTATTTGAGATGATAGATAGTGGAACACCATGTAATCTGACTAACTCCCTGATATAGAGTTTGGCATAATCCTCGGTGATAAGAAGTACAAATAGGAAGGAAATGAGCTAACTTGGTCATTCTATCTATAATGACCCAGATTGAATCATGCTGATGACGAGTTCTAGGCAAACCCGTCACGAAGTACATGTTAACTTCTTCCCACTTCCAAGTAGGAATGGTGAACTCTTGCATGGAACCACTAGGTTTTTGATTCTCTATCTTAACCTGTTGACATATAGAGCCCTTAGCCATAAACTCTGCAATATCTCTCTTCATCCCACTCCACCAATAGATCTCCCACATATCGCGGTACATCTTAGTGGCCCCTGGATGAATAGAGTATCGCGCACCATGCACTTTTGCAAGTATTCGCTGCCTCAATTCATCTACACCTGGAACACATAGATGACCCTGACAACCAAGAACACCATCTCCCCCTTGGTAGGAAACCTCAATTTTTTTATTCTGAACTGACTCTTTGAGCTTGACAAGGCTAGGATCCCTGTCTTGTTTCTCTTTCACCTCAGAAACTAGAGATGACTCTGAACTACTATGAACACTCACCACCCTCTGAAGAATCGACTAAGCGAACGCCTAGTCTGGCAAGCTGATGGATCTCCTGAGCCATCTTTTTCTTACTATCCTCAACGTGATAAACACTACCCATGGAGAGTTGACTGAGATCATCGGCCACAATATTGGCCTTTCCGGGATGATAAAGAACACTCATGTCGTAATCCTTCAAGAGCTCTAACCACCTTCTCTGGCGAAGATTGAGATCTTTTTGGGAAAAGACATACTAGAGGCTTTTATGGTCTGTGAAGACATCTATATTAACTCCATAGAGATAATGCCTCCAAATCTTCAAGGCAAAAACTACCATATAATCTAAAATTAACATGAACATAAAATAGATTATAATTGATTAATACATTATTAAAAAGAGAGAACAGTAAATCTAACATGCACAATAGTAAAATAACAGTTCCAACTGATAACACATCTGGTGCACCAGGTAAGTTATCTGTTACAATATATAACTAACTTATTGCAATAGATAAGTAATATATTACAACAATAAAAACATATCACTCATTTATTGAAATAGATGATTGGTCTATGCAATAGATCACACATCTATTATAATATATGAGTGATCTATTGGAATAGTTATCAACGGTTAATATTGCTTAGATTTCTTCCAATAGAAGAGTCATTTATCACGGAAGATGAATGATCAGTTGAAAAAATTAAGTCTTGGACATGTCCTGTTGGAATTGTTAATAAGATTTTATCCAATAGAAGGTTCATTTATTTCATTAGATGATTAATCTGTTGAATTACATTTTTAATCTGATGGTTCCTCTATTGCATCAGATGGTAAATCTATTGCATCAACTGGTTAATTTGTTGCATCAGATGGTTAATTTGTTGTATCAGATTTTTAATCGGATGGTTCCTCCATTGCATTCAATGTTAAATCTATTACATAATATGGTTAATCTATTGAATTAAATTTTTAATCTGATGGTAAATCTGTTGCATCAGATGGTTAATCTATTGTGTTAAATTTTTTATCTGATGGTTAATTTATTG
The DNA here is from genome assembly GCA_030864225.1 of Capsicum baccatum var. pendulum. Classification (NCBI taxonomy): domain Eukaryota; kingdom Viridiplantae; phylum Streptophyta; class Magnoliopsida; order Solanales; family Solanaceae; genus Capsicum; species Capsicum baccatum. The sequence continues at coordinate 121,365,594 of CM061560.1, forward strand.
CATCAGGTTTTTTATTTGATGGTTCCTCTTTGCATCATATGATAATTTTGTTATATCAGATGATTTCTCTATTCCATCAGATGGTAAATCTGTTGTATTAGATGGTAAATCTATTGAATCAGATAGTAAACTTGTTGCATCAGAAGGTTAATTTATTGCATCGGGAGGTTAATCTATTGCAGAAAAAAATAGTAGCATGATTTTGTTCAATAGAACAACAGTTATATCACCATTTTTATCAAGAACAGGAACAAATCAACCCAGCAATGGTCATAACACCAAAAACACCAACATTATTGTTTTGTTTGTACAAATACAAATAACAAAAATCAAACTTCAAAAAACACAACAAACAACAAAAAATCATATTTCAGTTTGAAAAGAGAAGAAAAGAAATACCAGAAATTAGGGTCTTATTCAGACTGTATTTCAAATTAAAGCAACAAATATTAAAATCATTAACTAATACTAAAAGAGAATTACTCTTATACCAATTCTATAAAATGAACATAGTAAGGAATTTAGAACCCAAAATAAAGGAATTATTAATATAATGAGATTTCATAGTCATGAGTGTGTAAATATGCTCAAATTTATGGGAAAACCCATATTCATGGTTTTTTCATAGTGAGAACTGAAATCTAAAAGAATATACACTTTCATGGAAATCCTAAGCTTGAAGGGTCAATTAAATTTGAGGAATTGAGTTAACTTTAAGACTCAATGGGATAAAATAAAACCCATTGATGAAATCCCAGATACCTAGGGATAAGAACCTAAGAAATATCTAAATTTAGTACTTGAAGAAGATGAACCCTAGTTTGCCTTGAAGGGAAGAAATCGCCTCTTTCTTTCTCTATGATGCTAAGTGTTGATTGATTTCTGAATTATAAGGGGTGTAGGGCGATATTAATCTTAATAAGCATCTTTGGGTGGCTTAAATAATGTATTTTTTATTTTAAAAGAGTGGGAAAAGGTTGTAAAACCCCGTGTCTTAAACAATGTATTTTTGATTTTAAAAGAGTGGGAAAAGGCTGTAAAACCCCTCATAAAATGTAATTGAAAATCTATAGAATTGAGTCGTATGGACTATCTCATAATCATGAGACCCACCTAAAATCGTGGTTAGTGTTCTGGTTTGGTGTCTTAACTGACGGATCTATGGACTTAATCAAACAAGCCATGGTATGACCATAGTACCCACCTACGATTGTACCTTGGTTTGTACATTGAAAGTCTAAACTGGATGAGCTTTAGGACTCACAATCATACCTAAGAGAGTGGTTTTAATCCAAGATCCTAGTTTTACCTCATATTTTTAAGGTGTAATTTTTAAATTTTTGGTGTTTGGGACTATTTTATCAGAAGAGAGCATTGCACGATTGTATAATCTCACCAAGATCGTACCTACGCTCTTAAGTTCTTACTTTTAGATAGGGCTTCACTAAAATAGCCATAACTCTTAGATCTAGAATTGGATTAAGGCAAAAACTAGATGCATTAGAAATAAAACTCAAAGTGATTTCATTTTATGGGTTGTGAGATCAAAAATACTTTAGAACCTAGGAGTTGTTCTCATTTTAAGTTGACTATTAGGAGATCCTTCATAAGAAAACAACTAGTAAGGAAGGTTTCATCTTAGCTATGATCTAGGAGTTACTTGTGGCCTTAATACATGTCTAAATTACTTCTCATACTACCAAATATGGTGTTTGATTTTATATGTACTTGAATCCAAGTAAAAAGTACAAGCGCCACCATGACTCATTGTTTTATACCATAGGCTTGTCCTATTTTGGTTGGGTTGGAAGTTCTAAAAATATGCAATATCAATAATGAACCTACTAATAGTTACCACCAGTCGTGCTATCAAAGGATGAATCATGCCATATGGTCACACCATACAGACCTGAGATATGCAGTTGGTGGCCTATAAACAACAATGAGAACCTGTGACCCATATGTTCTTAATATGAGTCACATTATACTAACACAACCAAAAAGGGTCAAGACTATAAAAGGAACACACAACCATACCTATGGGTCATGGTATCAACCTATGATTCATAGGTGGCTCCAGACCTGCTATCCCTATTTAAATAGGATAGATTTTAATTCTTGTCGATAAATACTATCCTTAGGTATTTTTATTTTTTTATGAATGAATACTCTCTTTGAAGCCTTAGAAATATACAAACTATATTGTTCTTAAGTTTAAAGAATTATTCATAATTTGATCATTGGTTATAAAATTGTTTTTGAGGGCTCATGTTTTCAAATTTCCTCTATTCAATCTCGTAAGTTCATAATTATGAATCCATATATATTCTCTAATTTTTAACCTTCAACTATGAGTTGCTAAATCCACAAGAGGAATTTTGGAAACCATGATGAATTAACAAAGTCGGCCAAGTACTTAGTGATTCTTGAATAGTGTTTATACATCTATTGCTCTTCCCTTGTATTGATTGATTTTTTATTGTGGCTAATATTAGAACTTGTGTTAAGTCTTTACTTACTTTACCAAAGATATAGAAATGGAAAAGGGGACTAACAATAGATATTTAAGGATTTAACCCTCATATAATATCTTAAACTTGTTTAGGAATAGCTAATTTGAAATCAAACTTAAGGGTTAATATGCAAAGATTATGAAACCTAACCAGTAATTGAGAATATTCATATTTATTATAACCATCAATTTAGATGAACCTAACTTATTGATTTTGCATGTTAAGTTGTAATACCCCAGATTTTTACCTCTAAAATTTTTGAGTTTTGAGCTCACTGCCTAGGCTATGAATGGCACCTCATGAGTTTTAATGTGTGGCCATGAGTCATAGGGAGGGACTACTGACCAAACCAGTAGAGTAGCCAATGTTTTTGTACTGAGTACGACTAGAACCCTATAAATCGTAAGATCTGGTCATGAGTTGTAGGGTTTGACTCGTGACTAAACTAGTAAAGGTTACCTTAAGTCACTGCCCAGACTACGAGTCTAGAAAATGACTTATACCTATTTGTTAAGAGTTGGGACATGACCTGTAATGACTGGCGACCAACTTTTTACACTTTTAATTGAGGGTACTTTGGTCATTTCCCTTTTTCCCCAATCATAACCCACGACCATAAAACATCTAAAGGGGGTTATTTTTGTAACTTAGACAATCATAAACTACTATTATAGACTCTCTAATTCTCCAAGCAAGAATAACTAGGGTTTTCAAGGGATTGAGCATCTAGGGGTCAATGTAGGCAATTTTTCTCCAAATTCTTGATATTCTCAGGCATGTATCTCTTCATTAAAGTTTGTTTTATTAAAATCATGTGTTTAATTATTACCCATGTGAATTTAATTGTTGGTTTTTATTTGGGTGAGGATTTTGAAATGATTATTGTTTGAATTGGATTTTCATGGTTTTAGTGAAATTGTTTGTGCTTGTTAATGAACTTTTAGAACACATTTGGTGAATGGGTTATGGATTTCCTCAAATTTATTTGATAAACTTATAGGGGTCATGGATTTCCCCAATTTTATGGATTTTGGTAATTGAATTGGTAATACCTCAACCAACATTATGAAATTAGTTTTGAACATGAGTATATGCATATTGAAATTACTTTAGAACTATGGAATTGCATAAAAAGGATAATAGAACATAAATGGTTTTGAAATACCTTTATGGACATGACTTGATTTTAAATTAAACCTTAGGGGTCATGGAATCCCCTAAGTTAATGAATAATTGGACCCTAGGGGTCGTGGATTTCCTAAAGTTAATGGATAATTAAACCATAGATGTCTTGGATTCCCCCAAGTTTATAGTCAATGAAAATGGCATAATGATATTAGCTTGCAAGAATAATTGGTATGATGACACCAACGGTATGTGCCTTAATATATGGTCCTTGGCTTAATGAATGTGAATATGAAATATTTTAATTAGGCTTAAAAAAAGATTTGTGTAGTTTGTTGTAAAGGTAGAGGTCTCGAGGGACCAATACTGGAAAGCCACATTTGTCGGCGTAGGGGTTGGTCTTACTGGATCTGCGTTTATCACACCTTATATATATTTATCATGGATTGGTAAAGGTTCGTGGATTCCTTGGCCTTTCTTGATAGCTCCTGTTTTTGCAGTTAACATGAACTGGGGTCTTTTTAATAGAGAAGCCAGACCCATTAGCATGTGGGTGCCTTTTGTAACGGTTGAATCTAAACATTCTAGGTTAATATTTTAACTCTCATCCTAAACTTTCTTCCCTATCGCGGAACATTATATTTATGTATATAATTGTGTGTATATGATTTTGGAATAATTTTGGACTAACTGATCATGGCATTATTTTATCTCCTCTCTGAGTTATATGCTAGCGCTCATCCTGCTAACTGTCACCTGATATTGTACGCCCTCTACATAATGCATGGTTCAAAGAAACTTCTATTACCTTATGTAGAGGTAGGTAATTTCTGGATTATTTGAGAATCAGCTCTGAAGTGGTGAGCTTTCAATCTATGGAAATCCCTCATTTTATAGTGTTATCTTTACTTATGTCTTAGACTATTTTGGTGGATTTTTGGCTATGGTCGGGGGCATGTCCCAACTTTGGTTGATTTTTGGTTTCTTAAAGGTTTTTGTGGATAAAAAGTATGGGTGGATTATATCATGGATTATTAGATCTATCTTGTTATTGATTTATCTATCTTGTTATATGTTTGGAACTCATTCCTACCTTGTTATATGTTTGAAACTCATTCCTATCTTGTTGTATGTTTGGAACTCATCTCTATCTTATTATATGTTTGGAATTTATCCACTGCTAGTTATATTGTATTTTGGCTGGCTAGGCTAATGGGGATGGTCTCCAATCCTTGGTGGACTTGAGATACCCATCATGACTTGGCCCTAGTTCGAATTATGACAAGCTTGGTATTAAAGCCTAGGTTTATGGTCATTGGTGTCTACAAAGTCGTATCCAGTAGAATCTTTTTTATAGGTGTGTAGCTCACCACACTTATAAGGCAGAGGCTACAAGAAATTTAGAAATATTTCTCTTTCTTATGATATATTTTTTAGGCTGTATAGTCTAAGGTCTTAAAACCTCCTCTAATCTTCATTTGCTTTCATTTTAAATTATACATCCTTGAAAATCTAATGCTTATGGAAACTCCACTATCCCACTTGAGGACAATACGGATGGAACTCACCCAATTTATAGAGTTCAGACCCAGTGTAGGGTCCCTTCTCCTAACTGTACTGCTCTTCATACAGTTCCATTGGTCCCTACCAGTCCTTTTTAGTCTTCTTAAACTAATGATATTCCTATAACACCACCCTAAGAAAATATTTCTAAGAATGAGTTTCATCAATCTATTCATCTACTGGCTTAGTTGGTGATTTCTCATTCTCGTTAGCCTAAAAAATGTTAATTTTATTACTCCATTTTCAGAGGTCACTAGAGTTGGCCAATTTATGAGATTGAATCCTCTATCCTTTACTGGCTGTAAGGTTGAGAAGAATACCTAAGGATTCATTGATGAGGTAGAAAAGACTTTTTGGGTTATGCACGCTTCTGATTTTAAATATGTGAAATTTGTTTCATATGAGTTGAAGGATGAAGAATATTAATGATATGAGAAATGGGAGCAATTAAGGGGTAAGATGCAGAGCCGACTGTATGGGATGAGTTTTTGAGTGCCTTTTTTGATCATTTCTTTCCTCAGGAATTAAGAGAGGGTAAAGCTAGGGAGTTTGTAAACTTTAAGCAGGGAAGGATGACTGTGAAAGAGTATGCTTTGAAATTCCACCAACTGTCTTATTATTCCTTGGAGATTGTGTCTACTACAAGGGCAATAATGATGAATTTTTCTTTGGGTTTCTCCCAAGACTTGGTACTAGAGTATAAGGCTGCAATGTTGAGTAATGACATGGATATCTCTAGGCTTGTAGTGTATATGCAGCAGGTTGAAGATAAAAAGGAAAAACAAGCAGAAATGGGAGAGATCCAGAATAAAAACTTTAGATATTCAGTGTAGGATGAAGGTCAGCAGAATAGTGGTAGAGATGGTAAGCAGTGGGGAAAGAAAAGGACTTGGAAAAAGTAGGGTTCATATTTTATGGCTAGTGCTCCATATCCAAATCCATCTGGTGATCAAAACATTCAGACTAACAGTGGGTATAAAGCCTAAGGTGTCTAGTCTCATGCTAGTGGAGCTCAATTAACCCTACCTCACCCTCCTTATAAATTCTATAGATAGTTACATCATAGTTAGTATGATAAAGAGAGGAATTAGTTCTTTAATTATGGTCAACTGGGGCATCTGCTGCAAAACTATCCAGCCAAGGTTTCTTTAGAAGCTAATAAGGTTTTGGTTGTAACTTTATCAGTGCTACTTCTGGTATCGACACTGGTCAAAATTGTCTTTATGCTTTTGCCACTCATCAGGATTCTAAGGCATCTCCTGATGTCATTACTAGTATGTTGAAACTTTTATCTCGTGATGTATAATATCTTCTACATCCATGTTTTACCCTTTCTTATATGATCCCTTATATGGCTATTTATTTTTGGTTTTCGTCGAGAGTATTTTTTATCTTTTCTCTGTCTACACTGGTGGGTGATTTTTTCATGGCTAGAAAAGTCTATAAGGGGTGTGTAGTGTCCATCTTTCATAGGGAGACCTTGAAGGATTTGATAAAGTTTGATATGGTAAAATTTAATATGATCTTAGAGATAAATTGGCTCCATTCATGCTATGCTTCTCTAGATTGTCGGACCTGTAAGGACAGTTTAAAATTCCCTAATGAACTGGTAATAAAATGCGAGGGAAGCTCCTTAGTACCAAAGAAGAGGTTTATTTTGTATCTTAGAACTCGGAAGTTGATTTCTAAAAGGTTCCTATATCATTAGGTTGGATTAAGGTTTGTGATTCCAAAAGTCCTTCCTTGCAATTTGTCCTAGTGGTTAACGAATTTCCTGAAGTATTTCATGATGATCTTCCTGGTATTCCTCCTGCTAAGGAAATAGATTTTAGGATTGATCTTCTATCAAATACTCATCCTATCTCTATCCTCCATATAGAATAGCTTTTACTGAGCTGAAAGAATATAAGGTGCAGTTAAAGGATCTTCTTAATAGGGTTTCATCCATCTTAGTGTCTCTCTATGGGGTGATCCTATGCTTTTTGTGCATAAAAATGATGGGTCTCTTCGAATGTGTATAGACTAATAGTAGTTTAATAAGGTGACGGTGAAGAATAAGTACTCTCTTTCTAAGATTAATGATATTTTCGACCAACTTCAGGGTGCTAGATACTTTTCTAAGATTTATCTTCGATGGGTTATCATTAGTTGAAGATTAGGGAGGCGGATATACCTAAGACTACTTTCTGAACCTGATTTGGTCATTATAAGTTTTTGGTTATGTCATTTGAGCTGACTAATGCTTCGGGTACATTTATTGATCTCATGAATTAGGTATTCAGGTAGTTTTTTAATTTGTTCTTGATGATGTTTATTGATGATATCTTGGTTTATTCTAAGATTGAGGAAGATTATTCCAATCACCTCTGAGTAATATTGCAGACTCTTAAGGATTAACTCTTGTATGGCAAGCTATTTAAGTGTGAGTATTGGTTAAACTTTGTCACCTTTTTGGTTTATGTTGTTTCAAGTGAAGGAATCATAGTGGATCCAAAGAAAGCTTAAGCGATTAAGAAATGGCCTAGACCCATGACGCCAACTGATACTTGGAGCTTCTTTAGCTTAGCCAGGTATTATAGAAGGTTTGTGGAGAGTTTCTCTTCTATTTCTACTCTATTGACCAAGTTAACTCAAAAAAAGGTAAAGTTTCTATGGTTCAATGCTTGTGAGGTTAGCTTTGAGAAGCTGAAGAACAAGTTAACTTCTAATCCAGTTTTGACCCTGCCCCTATAGTACAAAGGGTTTTGTTGTTTATTGTGATGTGTCCCATGTGGGACTGGGTTTTATTTTTATGAAACATAGTAGGGTTGTAGTGTATGCATCTAGGAAGCTTAAGGTACATAGGAGTAGTTACCCGAATCATAATTTAGAGTTAGTGGTTGTGGTGTTTGCGTGAATATTTGGCGCCATTATTTGTATGGGGTACATATTGATATTTATTTAGATCATCCTGCAGTATGTGTTCACTCTAAAGGAATTGAATCTCATGCAGATACAGTGGCTAGAATTGCTCAATAACTTTGATATGAGTCTCTATTATCAACCAGGTAAAGCTAATGTAGTTATTGATGCCCTTAGCATGTTGTCCATGGGGAGCTTATCTTATATGGATAAGGAGAAAAGAGGGTTGGTGAAGGATATTCACTGGTTGGCTACCCTAGATTTCATTTTTTAGACTCTGAAGATGGAGGGGTAATTGTTCATGAAGTGTTTAAATCATTTCTTGGTGCTGAGGTAAAGAAAAAGTAAGTTTTGGATGCTATTCTTATACAGATTAAGGCTGATGTAGGTCAGCAGAAGGTTATGTCTTTTGAGATTGGGGTTGATAGTATCTTGAGGTACCATGGTAGATTATGTGTTTTGGATTTGATGGGATATGATTAAGGATTTTGGGTGAGGCTTATGATTCAAGGTATACAGATCTAACTAGTTCAACAAAGATGCACTGTGGCTTGAAGAAGATTTTTTAGGGAACAATACAAAGAGAGATGTGGAAAATTTCGTGGCTAAGTGTAGGGTATGTAAGCAAGTAAAGGTTGAGAACTTGAGTTTTGATGGTGTGTCTCGAGAGATTGAGTTTCCCATATAGAAATGGGAGATGATCAACATGGATTTTATTACTGGTCTTTCATAGTCTCAGAATCCGCATGATTTGATTTGGGTCATCGTGGATAGGATAACTAAGTCTGCTCACTTTTTGTCTGTGAGAACTACTTACTCTGGAGAGGATTATTCTAAGTTGTATATTTAGGAGATTGCCAAATTCCATGGTGATTTAGTTTCCATAATTTTAGATCAAGGTATACAATTCTCTTCTCATTTTTGGCATTCATTTCAGAGAGGCTTGGTCACATGGGTAAACCTTAGCACTGCATTCTACCCTCAAATGGATGGACAAGTGTAGAGGACTATTCAGATTATGAAAGATATGCTAAGGTCCTATTTGATTGATTTTAGAGTTAGTTAGGTGGATTGTTTGCCTCTGATCAAGTTCACTTACAATAATAGTTATCACTCTAGTAGTAGGAGGGTTCCTTTTAAAACTCTTTATGGTAGGAGGTGTATATCTTCTATCGGGTGGCTTGAGGTTTGTGAGACTAGATTATTTGGTCTGTACTTGGTTTGATAATCCATATAAAAGGTGAAGGTGATTAGGGACGGGCTTAAGACTGCTCTGAGTCACCAAAAGTCTGATGCAGATATGAAGCTAAGAGAGTTGGAGTTTGATGTTGGTGATTGGGTGTTTCTGAAGGTATCTCCTATGAAAGGAGCGATGAGTTAGAATTTAATGTTGGTGATTGGGTGTTTCTGAAGGTATCTCCTATGAAGAGAGTGATGAGATTTGGAAAGAAGGGAAAGCTCAGTCCCCGTTATGTGGGTCCATACTTGATTTTGTGGATAGTAGGAAACGACACTTATGAATTGGATTTGCATTTGATTTTGGGTTCCATTCATCTAATTTTCCAGGTATCGATGTTGAAGAAGTATGTGGGTGATCTTTTTTTAGTTTTACCTATTGAGTGTTCGTATTTTGAATTTATTGTCTTATGAGGAAGTTCCAATAGAGATTCTGGATAGGCAAGTCCGTCGTTTAAGGACTAAGGATGTGGCTTCAGTGAAAGTCCTTCGGAGTGTAACACCCCATATTTTCGGCCTAGAGTTTAGACCGTCGTTCCTATATATATAGACCCGAATTGAATTATTCTTGTAACGCCCTGCATTTTGGGCTATAATATAGACCATGATTTTGACGCTTTAATAATACCAAAGCCACAAATCCTATGCCAATATGGCGTGTTAATTATTTGCATAGTATGTGAATCCATTCAAGCTTGAATTTAGACCATAGAGGTCCTTCAACTCAAGGATGAGTTGAAACTATTTCGATCGACTAAGTTTTAGTGGACGTTGTAAATTGTGTCAGATTCCATCGACCATAACTCTTTGTATATGTTGAATTAGGGAGCCTACTATGTTCTAAATGATAGGTCTTCGAGTTATCTTTCCAACGATACCAATTTTGCTAAAATCCGACACCCGAGCAAGAAGTTATGGCCTTTCAAATTAGTAGGTGGTGCCTATGTAAACATAGGCAATGGCATAGGCAGCGCCTATGTAAACATAGGTGATAGCATAGACGGCGCCTATGTAAACATAGGTGATAGCATAGACAGCTCCTATGTAAAGGTTTCAAGTGACTTAAACACTCCATTTTTGGGGGAAAATGGTCCTTTTCCTCCCTTACTTAGCCCTAAACACGAAATTCAGTTCCCAAAGACCCCAAAATACACCTTCATTCATCAAAATTGTTCAAGAACTCTCTCTAGGATTTCAAAATAAAAACCCAAGCAACTCAAGATTCAACCGTGAGTTTTAGAAACTAATTGCATATTTGGAATCCTCTCAACGTAGGCTTCAAGAAGCACCTAATATTCATAGTAATCAAGGTACGTGGGGTTATCCTAAAAATCTCATGGGCTTTAAAAATTCATGTTTTCAAAATGAGGGTTTTGAAATTACGAATATGTTATGTTTTAAACATTTTATGATATTGATTTGGTCTTTAGGCCTAATTCCAAAGTGATTTGATATATTATATATGGATATACATGTGTTTCATAATGATGATAAATGGAGAGCATGATTTACACGGAACCCCTCTCTTGATATGATATTGTTTTAAATTTTCACATGATATGAATCGTTTGAAATGATCTTGAAATGCATGTCATGAAATATCTTAAAAGTTTCATGATTTGGATATGGTTTTTGACTTTCAAAGAGAGGGTTGTTTTGTTCATGATGAAATATGTTGCATATGATGATTGAATGAAGAGAATGATATGATACTGATGAATTACAAGTTGGGTATGATGATACCCTACAGAGTATGATATGTGATTGATTTGAATAAAGTTTGAATGCATTGATTTTCATGAGAAAGATGGATGCCCGAAGAAGGCGTTTGAGTGAAAGGGCTCATCGCTGGAAACTGTAGTTGTCGATGCGGGTCATTTGATATTGTATCCTACATATGAGGATAATAAAATAATTGGGACATCTCACTTTGGGGGATTCCCTGCGGTGTACTCACATGGAGGATATACCAGCTCCAAATCCTGACGGCTACTTGGATTAGAGGCTTGGCCTCCGAGCACCAGAGACGGATTCCACATAGCCGTGGAATTACAATTGTAGGGTATTCCACCTAGCTCAATCGCATTACATTGGTATTGAAAACTATTACATTACGCCTATGTGTTTTCAAATAACTTGATATGAAACTTCTTTATAATGGCTCTAACCTATATTGTGTAAAAATATTGTATTTCTGTTTTGATTTCTCTGCGTACCAGTACTTTTGTATTGACCCCCTCTCCTTTCAGGTTTGGGGGCACAGTATAGGGGTCCAGACAACCAGTAGATTCTTTCTGACAGATCACATAATCAAGTGATGACCTTCTATATTTTGGAAGGCCTGATGTCTGTAGTTTAATTTATCATTTATTAGTTTTGGGTCTACTGGGGGCCTTGTCCCAGTTTTCAGATAGACATTTATTTTAGTCATGTAGTAGAGATTTTGCTGGCGTTATAAAGATGTTGTGTTGAGATTGTGGGACATTATTCCCCATTATTGTTTTCATATGATTCTTGACCATGTTTCTGTTATATAGTGTATCTTTCGTATTTCTTTTTCATATAAGTCATGTGCATGATTACCAGATAGATAAGGGGTGTTTCGAGCCTTGATGGTTCGGAATACTCGTCATGGCCAGGGCCCCAGTTTGTGTTGTGACAAACTTGGTATCAGAGCACGGTTCATGGTCCCAGGGTGTCTGTGAAATCATGTCGAGTAGAGTTTTTTTTATGGGTGTGTAGTGTGTCATACTTATAAGCAGAAGGATACTAGGCGTTTAGGAATGTCTCTCTTTTTTTATCTTCTAGTTCGTGTAATAGATTCAGAATGTTCCTCTTTCATACTCAAATTCGTGCTATGGTATCATCCATACGAAAATAACAATCATCCCAATTCTTTTCTTACTCGGACATTCTCAGAAATGTCTCATCATTGGGCTGATTCAAGTGTAGAAGTTTAGAGTCTAAATGGTATTGTCCCTTTGCATCGCATCATATAAGATCTTAAAATTGTGTAAGGACTTGAGAAGAGTCCGTTATTGCTTCAGAGTGTATGGGTTCTAGTGTGAACCTTGATTTTAATAAAATCATGCTTTTCAGCCTGGTATTAAGTGTATTTAGTTCTTTTCAGAACTTATGTTACTAGTGTCACACTTCAAAGGTAATAAGGTGTAGCAGAATGTTGGAACTGTATTTTTACCTGAATAGTAGCATAAGTTAAAGTGTCAATGTCATGACCTATTGGTAGCTAGTAGCGTGTGTGGATTGTATGATAATCTGTGGGGCTCTTTCGATTCACTAGCATAGTTGCCTTGTCATTCATCTTATTTTCTTGTTCAAACCTCAATAAAACCAAAGTCTAGTGAAGCCATGTGAGGCTTGTTTGGATTCACTAGCAACTTATTGTCCAATGTGTTGTTCTTGTGTTAGTTGAGTATATGTATAGCTGAATCTGGTTGCATGAGATTGAGCCGGTAAAGAGATGATTCGTCCTTGTGTGTTATTAGTAGAAGGTAGAGAAGGAGTTGTTAGTCAGGGTGATTTATTGGTTGCTTGAATGTGAAAATAGCTATATTAGCAAGTAAGTTATGATTATAGTCTCATGGTTGTTTGAGGAATTTGAAGGCAGTCTAAATGTATACTTAAGTAAGTAAGTATGAGGTGAGAAATCCGCATAAGTAGAAAAGATTGTATGGGGTTATAAATCATATTAAGGTTGATCATGTCTATTATATGACTTTACCCCTTGACCTTCTTTTCGTTGGTAGTTGTAAACTAGTACAACTTGTGAGAAGGTAGGTAGTAGATTTTAAGGTGTTTGAATAGAACGTGTCAATTTTATGGACTAGCATATTATTTTGCACTCGTCATTGGTGGTAAATGATTGATACTAAACTATAGGCTTGAATTTAAATGGTGTGGTGGTAAATAGTGGCAAGAGTTTGATGATGCATGTTTTGTGGGATTAAATTATTAGTCTTGAGGTGCTGAAATAGTACATGCTAATGGATTATGATAAGGAAAACCGTTAGGTCATGATCTATTATTGTGGTTATGAAGTTCTAGTGCACTAGTGTTTCGTGATGTTTATTTATAGCTTCCAAGTGAAAATTTTATGTAAGGTTGGGTTGTAAATCATGCATAGCACAAGATATTAAGTTTGAATAGTTGATGTCCATGAAAGTAGATGTGAAGATTTCTGGGTTAATGAATATCAGTTGTATAGAAGTGATCTAATAGGCTTGAACGGTGCATGCAATAGATTAAGTTTATTTGATTCGTAGTGATGTATGATATTGTATGTGTGATGTAGAAGTATGCCTAAGGTGACATGAGGTTACGACATTTTTTCTAAGTCCATTACATATTGCGTGTGGCTAGTAGTACCGTTGAGTTTCTAGATGGAGAAAGACTAGTTAGATGGTATATGGTGTTCTAGATAGCCAAGTTAAGGAGCCTTGATTAATAGTGTTGAGCCTTTTGATGTGATCTCGATTCTCATGGTAGAGAGATATAAGTTGGGAGTCACGATATTAGTACGCTATGTCGAAAGTGGTTTGGTTCATTAAAGAGTTGGTGATATCCATGTTAAGTGCTAGAATCTAAGTTTGAGTTTTGAAGGCTGAACTGATAGAAATAAGTGTGCAAACTAATGTATCCCAGAAGGTAGTCATTCGTGTTAAGTTCTATGATATACATGCATTGTCTTTTTTTTTTCAGACCCTACAGTGCAGTAAGTGTAATTCATTTAGAATCTGGTAAAGGATCTCCCATACTCTAGATGATAATGTGAAGCTGGGGGGGAGATGATAGAACAAATGACCAAGTAAGGATCTCAGATTCTAGTAGTGATACAGTATGATTTAGAACATCAGAAAGTGAGGATGGATCTCAACCCATTCCTACCTCAGTATTTTTTTTAGTTATCCGGATGCTTACTCATGCCTTATGATTCAGTTCTGTGATTATAGTTCATGGTTCCGGTATATGATAGAGAGTCACGTACTCTTCCAGTTCCAAAATAATGAGTTCTAGTTCATTCAAGTAGTTGGAATCACATTCCTTATGTTATGAACTCTAGTTGAGGTCATGCAACTCATGACGCATGTACTCACTCTTTATAGTGTGCTCAGTCCCGTATAAAAATCTTTTCATGCTTCAGGATCTTATGTTTTAACCTTTTAGTGACCCTCCCTATGCAATGATAGTGGTCACGATGTAAATGTTCTTGTTGATGGAAGATCATAGTATGCTTGCTTAGATAAGGCCATAAGTATGAAGTAAGAGTTGGGTCCAAGTCTTTGATACATGTGATGGCTAGTGGAAAAGTTGGTATGTGTATGTTTTTAGGATAGCACGTAGGAGTTATATTGATAATAGTTTAGAAACTATGTGAAGTATGTATTTATGGGTGATTGCCTTGGAGTTAACATGCGGTTATAAATTAGGCTTGAATGACGTTTTAGGATTGTAGTGAAAGGTCGCAATATGCATTAGCGACTTCATGTTAAAAGTTCAGAGTAGTCATTGAAGTGGTAAGGCATGTTATACTTAGGATGTGATCTTTAAAGCAGATATAGAAGATTGCATCTTATGGTTTAGAATAATAGCATGGTCTGGCATGTTGTATTTTTGTGATTTAGAGTTAGGCTTGATCACGGCAAAGGGATTAAGTTATTTCCGACATTAGTAGAAAGATTTGTCAATGCTCATATGAGAATTTTAAGATGAGTTGAATGAATAGGATATTTAAGGAGAATAGTATAGTTAAGTGATATTCAAGAAGTGTGCTAAGCTTGAAAGTAAGAAGTTGTAATGCCAAAGGCCTGATAATTCTATCCTAATTCAGGAGTTATATGCCTATGTTCCAGACTGCAGAGTAGTGTCAATGTGGTGATTCCTCAGTTGGATGTCTTGTGTAATCCATACCCAAGATTCATGGTTCCCTATTACTGCTAGAACTTCCTTAGAGAGAGTGTTGAAGAGAATACTCCAGTTAAGTATGAAGGTCCAGCATAATTTAGTCTGTATAGTCAGTAAGTCAGTTTAACAAGCAGATTTGCATGGCTTGTTTTCTTGTCTTTTTATTTATTCATGCTAACCAAAATCTCAGACATGATACTATTCCAAGATAGAGTATACTATTAATTGCGAGTATAGATCAGTTCATGCGTCATGCATTAAATTCATATTCCAGATGTTCAGTTATGATTCAATTAGTAGGTGCCTTGTGCATCGTCTCAGTTTTTCGAGTATCCTAGTGAATTGAGCATTCATAGAGGCACATAGTTTCCTAAGGGGGAGATACCCCATTCAGTGGTAAGCATAGATTCTTATTATAAGTTTCGCATCAGTTATCACTGCATATTCATTCATACGTTCATATATTAGTTCAGTCAGATATGCATGTATTAGAAATGCATGTTCAATAGAAAAATTCAGTTTATCAGTGTATTCAGTTCTGCGTTCATGAGAACAACTCAGTAACAAATCAATGCATTAGATATGCATGATTCATTATGAGAATTCAGCCTATGAGTCGCTTCAGTTGTATCTTCCATGCATTAGATATGTACGTCCGGTATAAGAATTTAGAACATCAGTAGTTCCAGTCTTATAGTCATGTTTCAGACCAGTGTATTCTTTCTTAGAGAAACATATCATGTACGCATTATTCCATACCTCTAAGCTTTAATATGTTCCTACCCATCATTCGAGGATAAATAATCCCAAGGGGGAGATAATGTAACACCCCTATTTTTGGGCTAAAGTTTAGATAGTCATTCCTACGTATATAGACCCGAACTAAATTATCCTTATAACGCCCCATATTTTAGGCTACAATATAGACCATGATTTCGATGAGTTGATAATCCCGAAGCCATAAATCCTATGCCAATATGGCATGTTAATTATTTGCGTAGTATGTGAATCCATTCAAGCTTGAATTTAGACAATAGAGGTCCTTCAACTCAAGGACGAGTTGAAACTATTTCGATCGACTAAGTTTTAGGGGACGTTGTAAATTGTGTCATCTTCCATCGACTATAACTCTCTATATATGTTGAATTAGGGAGTCTACTATGTTCCAAATGATAGGTCTTCGAGTTATCTTTCCAACGATACCAATTTTGCTAAAATCCAGCACCCGAGCAAGAAGCTATGGCCTTTCAAAGTAGTAGGCGGCACCTATGTAAAGATAGACGATAGCATAGGCGGTGCCTATGTAAACATAGGTGATAGCATAGACGGCGCCTATGTAAATATAGGCGATAGCATAGGTGGCGCCTATATAAACATAGGCAATAGCATAGGCAGAGCCTATGTAAAGGTTTCAAGTGACTTGAACACTCCGTTTTGGGGGCAAAATGGTCCCTTTCCGCCCTTACTTAGCCCTAAACATGAAATTCAGTTCCTAAAGACCCCAAAATACACCTTCATTCATCAAAATTGTTCAAGAACTCTCTCTAGGGTTTCAAAATAAAAAACCAAGAAACTTAAGATTCAACCGTGGGTTTTAGAAACTAATTGAATATTTGAAATCCTCTCAACGTAGGCTTCAAGAAGCACCTAATATTTGTAGTAATCGAGGTACGTGGTGTTATCCTAAAAATCTCATGGTCTTTAAAAATTCATGTTTTCAAAATGGAGGTTTTGAAATTACGAATATGATTATGTTTTAAACGTTTGATGATATTGATTTGGTCTTTAGGCCTAATTCCAAAGTGATTTGATATATTATATATGGATATGCATGTGTTTCATAATGATGATAAATTGAGAGTATGATTTACACGAAACCACTCTCTTGATATGATATTATTTTAAATTTTCACATGATATGAATCATTTGAAATCATCTTGAAATGCATGTCATTAAATGTCTTAAAAGTGTCATGATTTGGATATGGTTTTTGACTTTCAAAGAGAGGGTTGTTTTGTTATTGATGAAATATGTTGCACATGATGATTGAATGAAGAGAATGATATGATATTAATGACTTGAAATTTGAGTATGACGATACCCTACAGAGTATGACATGTGATTGATTTGAATAAAGTTTGAATGCATTGATTTTCGTGAGAAAGGTGGATGCCTGAAGAAGGCGTTTGAGTGAAAGGGATCACTGCTGGAAACCGTAGTTGCCAATGTGGGTCATTTGATATTGTATCCTGCATGTGAGGATAATAAAAATATTATATTTTTGTTTTGATTTCTCTGTGTACCAGTACTTTTGTATTGACCCCTCTTCTCTCAGGTTCGGAAGCACAGTCTAGGGGTTCAGAAAACTAGTAGATTCCTTCTGAGAGATCGCAGAATCAAGTGGTGAGACTTCTATATTTCGAAAGACCTGATGTCTGTAGTTTAATTTATCATTTATTAGTTTTGGGTCTTCTGGGGGCCTTGTTCCAGTTTTCAGATAGACATTTGTTTGTCATGTAGTAGAGATTTCACAGACGTTATAGAGATGTTGTGTTGAGATTGTGGGACATTATTGCCTATTATTGTTTACATATGATTCTTGACCATGTTTCTGTTATATAGTGTATCTTCCACATTTCTTTTTCATATAAGTCATGTGCATGATTTCCAGATAGATAAGGGGTGTTTCGGGCCTTGATGGTTTGAAATACTCGTCACGGCTAGATCCCCGGTTCGAGTTGTGACATGGAGGAACCAAAAGGTGGAAGAAGCTACGTGAGAGGCTGAAGAGGACATGAAGTCCAAATATCAGTTCTTGTTCCCCAAGTTGGATAATTATACTTAAGGTATACGTCCTACTACTCTTTTTGTTTTCTGACTTTATTCATGGTTTTGTGAGTGCATTCGTGTCTTACATTCGTGCTAACAGATGCCTTGACTCCTCATTCGGGAAAGAATGATCCTAGAGAGGTAATGTAACACCCTAGATTTTTTCCTCTAAAATTTTTAAATTTTGAGCTCACTGACCGGGCTATAACTGGAACCTCATGAGTGGTAAGGTATGGGCATGAGTCGTAGGGAGGGTCTCATGACCAAACTAGTGGAGTAGCCAATGTTTTGGTCCTTAGTACGATTAAGACCCTACAAATCGTAAGGTCTGGTCATGAGTTGTAGGGTGTGACTCGTGACCAAACTAGTGAAGGTTGCCTAAGTCACCGCCCTGGCTATGAGTCTAGGCAACAACTCGTACCCAGTCATCACGAGTCATGACGTGACCCATAGCGACTGGCAATCAATTTCCTGCATTTTTAATTGAGGGTACTTTGGTCATTTCCCTCTTTCCCCAATCATATCCCATGACCATAAAGCATCTAAAGAAGGTTATTTTTATTACTTAGAGAATCGTAAACTACTCTTAAACTCTCTCTAACTCTCCAACCAAGAACAACTAGGATTTTCAAGGGATTGAGCATCTAGGGGTCAATTTGTGTGGGTTCTTCTCCAAATTCTTGATTTTGTCAAGCATGTACCTCTTCCCTAAAGTTTGTTTTGTTAAAAACATGTGTTTAATTGTTGCCCATGTGAATTTAATTGTTGGTTTTGATTTGGGTTGAGGATTTTGGAATGATTGTTACTTGATTTGGATTTTCATGGTTTTAATGCAATTGTTTATGCTTGTTAATAGATTTTTTTAACACATTAGGTGCATGGGCATAGAGAATGAACTAGGGGGTTGTGAATTCCCCCCAATTGATTTGATAAACTTATGGGGATTGTAGATTCCCCCAATGTTATGGATTTTTGTAATTAAATTGGGAATAACCTCAACCTAACCTTATGGAATTGGTTTTGAACACGAATATATGCATATTGAAATTACTTTGGAACTATGGTATCGCATAGAAAGGCTAATGGAACATAAATGGTTTTGAAATGCCTTTGTGGCCATGACTTGATTTTAAATTAAACCTTGGAGTTCGTGGATTCTCCCAAGTTAATGAATAATTGGACCATGGGGGCATGGATTCCCCCAAGTTAATGGTTAATTAGACCATAGGGTCATGGATTTCCCCAAGTTAATGGTTAATGAAAATGGCATAATGATATAACTTCCAAGCATAATTGGTATGATGATACCAACGGTATGTGTCTTAATGGATGGTCCTTATTTTAATAAACAAAAATATGTAAATGTTTTAATTACGCTTAAAAAGGGGGTTCTATAGCTAGAAGTGAAGGTGGAAGTCCCGAGGGACTGATACTGGAAACCCATGTTTTCAAATATGGGGGTTAGTCTTAACGACTGTGTGCTTGTGTCGTACCTTATATATATTATCATGGATTAGCAAAGGGTCACGGATTCTCAAGCCTTCTTTGACACCTCCAATTTGTGCGGTTAACATGCATTGGGCCCTTCTAGTGGGGGAACCGTACCAATACAACCCATGGGTGACTTTTAAGACGGTTGAAGCTACACAGTTCAGGTTCATGTTTTAACTCTCATGCTAAACTTCCTTATCCCGACATATTATATATATGTATGTTCGTATGTAAATGATTGTATGCATATGATTTTGGAATGATTATGGACTAATTTATCGTGGTATTTTCTTATCCCCTCCTTGATTTACATGCTAGTGCTCTCTTTGCTAACCGTCCTCAAATGTTGTATCCCATGCTGAAGACACTTTTGTTTCCTTGCACAGTGATAGGTAATTTTTGGATTGTCCGAGAGTCGGCTCTGAATTGTTGAGCTTCCATTCTCTGGAAGGCCCTCATTTCATGGTCTTGTCTTTACATATGTCTTAGACTATTTTGGTGGGTTCTTGTCTATTGTCAGAGCATGTCCCAACTTTAGTTGATGTTCGGTCTGTTAGAGGCTTTTGTGGACAAAGTGTGGATGGATTAGGTCATGGATTCTTAGATCCCTCTTGTTATTGGTTTACCTATCTTGTTATATGTTTGAAATTCATTCCTACCTTGTTATATGTTCAGAACTCATTCCTATCTTGTTATATATTCAAAACTCATCTCTATCTTGTTATATGTTTGGAATTAATCCGTTGCTAATTATATTTTGTTCTGGTTGGCTAGGTTAATGGAGGTGGTCTCTGGTCCTTGTCGGACTTGAGATACCAATCATGACTAGACCCTGGTTTGGGTTGTGACATATGTACTAGGATTGATCACTAGTATACTACGCCGACTAAGTTATGAAGTTATAGGGAAAACAATCCTAGTCCATTCTCTCTAATATTCCCATTAACAAATTAATAATTTTTTTCTTTGTTACTTGAAATATACAAACTATTCTTTATAACAAAACCCTCCATTAGAAATAACCTACTAAAAGCCCAGATCATCACATCAACCTAGGTTCTGACAGTATTCTCTGTGGGATCGATCCCAACCTCGATTGATTCCTATATTTAAGTCAACGAATGTTTTATATCGAGGAATACAATTTAGGATTGGATCGATTATGTTTATTTGACTATTGATCCATATTTACTTTTTCTATTATTTGTGTTTTATTCTTAGAATTCACGCTTATGTATGTCCAACCCTCAGAGTCAAGGAAAACTTTTATTGTAGTCAGTCACAGAATTAAAAGTACACTAAGAACATTGAGGAGAATGGATGATTAAGATTTTTTGGAGACCTCAAATCTATCCACAGCCAGAAAGATAGTAGAGGAATAGGCTGGATAAGAAAAAGAAAAAAAAGTTTGTTAAGCTGCCGCTAATTAACAAGATAGACAATAAGAAACAACTCGTCCGACTGTCTTGGATAAACAATCTAGATAAATAAGATATATGGGCCATTATCCACAACCCGATCATTATGCCCCTCTGATGAAGAGGATTTTGCCCATGATGATATAGGTGCTATTGTTCTTCTCCACTACCTAATAAGGTTAAGTTTAACATTATTAGCACAATAATACAATTATTGAACATGATATAAGTAATCATTAGTCACGCTATAATTGATGTAAATATTCATTTAGTGAACTTTTTAGGGATCTAGAAAGCTTATAAAATACCTGGTGTGAGCTAAGATGCTATCTAATTGCAATTTCCTTTTTGTTGATAGGTGAAGTAACTAAATAGCTGGTACAATTACCACATTACTCAATCACTGCTTGGAGGGAGTTAAAGAGGTCTTTCTTGGAAAGTTTTTTCCCACCATCTAGAATGTTGTAGCTAAATAATGAGATCTATAACTTTAGGCAATTACATTCAGTGGCTCTGTATGAGACATGGTTGAGATTTAACAAGAACTAACAACAATTCCCTATTCACTAGATACCTGAACATAGTCTACTTATGTAAGACCCCTTAAAATTTTGATCATTTTATATTTGACCTTTTCACGTGTGCAATATCAATTTTTGTCTTGAATTGTGTTACGAATGTTAAAATGGTGTTTGGGGAAAGATTTAGAATTTTAGGAAGGGGTTCGAGGTCATTTTGGGACCCCCGAGGTAGTGAGGGTCTGCGATAAGGTTGTTAACAGAGGATACCCTCAGAAATAATGACATGCCACACTAGTATTTTAATTTCATCGATATTTGTTTTTTCACTTGGGATGAGTGGCTTTTGGTCTTTTTACCCCTTTTACGCCCTTTAAACATAAAATAAGCATCTTTCTTCAGTTTTCAAAGATCAAAATCATCCATTCTCTCTTAAAACTCAAAACCCAAAAACATTCAAGGGTTTCACAGTGTATTCATCATTCGGGCTCCAATTGACTTCAATTTATTATGAGTTTCAGTCATGTTTCTCTTCCCTAAACTTTACATTTACATTGTGGCATGAATTGTAAGGAATTTCATGTGATTTAAATTGTGTATTTTGAAATTGGGATGAGGGATTTTTGTTATTACTGATTGAATTATTTGTCCCATGCTTTGAATTGATTATTCATATTTTAAATTGGTGTTTTTTGGGAATGAACTGGTAGATTATTAAAATGGTTGGAATGGGGGACACAGGTATTCCCAAATTGGATAAATTTTGTCGTAGAATTGCATGAACCTCAACCCACTTTGTAAATATGATTTTTTATTATAATCAATTGCATGGTTTAACTTGCTTTTGAACTCAATGCATTGCATTAATGGATAAATATATACAAAAATAGATTTGGCTAGCCTTGGTGGCCATGGTATGGATTTTAAATAGAACTTGGGAGTCAATGTGGTTATGTGGATTTGCTTGGCATGTTTAATTTATCTTGCAATCATATTTGTATGACAATACCAAGTGGTGAATGCCTTAATGAATGACTCTTGGTTTAATGTTTGGAATTATGTGCAAATTATTTTAATTTGGTCTTAAAGAAGGTTGTGTAGCTCACCGTGAACGTGTAAGGGGATAGAGATGAACACTGGAAACTATATTTTCCAGTGTTGGGGGTTTATATGAATATGTGCTTGACATACACTTGATATACATATTTGATAAAATTATTGCCCATGGTGCCTTTAGTTTTTCCTCAAATTTTCCTCGGTTTGTGCAGCTAACACGCTCTAGGACCATTTCAACAGGGGGAACTGAACCCATATAGCCCATGAGTTCCTTTAGGATAGATCGAGCTACACAGTCCAGGTTAATGGTTTTAAATCTCTCATGTTCATGACCTTTACCCTATCCCAACATCCTATCTATTAGTTTTGACTGATTTTGGACATGACATTATTTTATCACTTTTCCTGAGTTACATACGAGTGCTTATACCACGGACCATACTAGGACGCTAATTATTTCATGATGTAGGATCTAAAAACTTTTATGTTGCTCTTATGCAGCGTTGGTGGATTAGGATGTTGCTGAGTTATTGTGAAGTGGTGAGCCTCCAACCTTCAAAAGGCATTATCATATCATTATTCTTTCTTTATTGGCGTAGTGCTTTTTGATTCTTTTTGTTCATAGTCGGGGGCATGTTCTAACTTAGATGTTATTCTAGTTTAGAGGCTTTTGTGGACATATATGGGTTGGTTGTTGTTTGACTCTTAGTCTTCTTTGAGTTATCTATTCATTCTCTAATTACTATTTAATCAGCTTCTGCATTGTTATTAGTCTTATTATTGTTCTCTTGAGGTTAGTCTAAGGGGGTGGTATCCGTTCCCTAGTGGGCTTGAGATACCCGTCACAGCTAGGCCTGGGATCGGGTTGTGACACCTTGAGATCTTCTATAGGTCCTTGAATTTTAATAATAAAAATATAGTATCTAAAACTATTTCAGGGGGAGTATTTATGAGTTAAACTTAGGCATATACAACAGTTATACTTGCTAGAATCACCAAAACTAATAGGGCTTGGAACACATAAGAATTTGATGTTCCTGTTGGAACTTATGTTATAATTGTGTCTGTGAAACAACATAGGATAAAAGGGTATCTTATTTAAGAAGTAGATAATATGAGAACTAAATTGAGTCTTATTAAAAATATATCACAAGGGAAGGAGATGAAAAATTAAAACAGTTGGGCCACAAAAAAAGTGTTGAGACATTAGAGCAATGATTCTAATTTTGATTCTAAGGAGAAAGTAAGAATTTGGTCAATCAATTGGTGGGTTTCCAGAAAAACACCGAAGGGTCTGATCAAGACACTTAGTGACAAGGTCTAGAGAATTAAGGTTGGAACTATTATAAGGAAACAACTACAACTGATCTAGACATAAAAATTAGAGAAAAGGTAGAGATAGAGCTAGTGATTAGAATGAGAGAGATGGATATAAGAATAATAGAACAAGTTTTACATTCCACTTGGTAGCCATAAAGTAGAGTCAGGCAAGTCTAAGTTAGAAAAACATATTAGCCAAAGTGTTGTAAATAGAGATGATAACATTAAGAGATTCATGTAGATATTCTTGACATAAGATAAAAGGTTGAGTCAAATGCCATTGGGATTAAGCAACTTGAGTAGAAATTAGGTCAATTCTCTTTAGATATTAAATAAATCAAAAGGATACATTTCCAAAATACAGTCCAAAATCCAAAAAATAATGGTCACTACATGGCTATAAATACTAGAAGTGGCAAGATAATTATTGAACCTCTTATGTTGATAATTATTAATGACATGACAGAGCCCAAGATGATTGATTTGAAAAAGTGGTTGAATTTGAAAAGAAGAATACTTCTGAGAGTCTGAGATAAAAGTGGTCTTCAAATTTTAAAGAAACAGTTGCTATTAAAGAGAAGAAGAAAGAGCTCTAATAGATTTTGACTCCAACCGCACAACTACCTCCTTCTTGCCCATAATGATTGAAGAAGAGGGCAGAATAAGGGAAACATCACATATTTATTTTGATGGTAAAGAAATTTTCTATAAATATCCCTTTAGTTGAGGCACCTAAGCAAATGTCTGGCTATGCCAAGTTTATAAGGATTTTGTTACAAAAAAGAGGACCATAAATTTTATGTCTACTGATAATTTATACTATTATAATGCCTAGTTTCCTGGTCTCTTGTATAGAAAAAGAAATAGCCTAGAGTGTTCACATTCAATGCACCATAGTAGTTTTCAAGTTTACAAAGTTTTTGTGTGACTTGGTATTAGTATTAATTTTATATCACTGGCAGTGTTTAGACTGTTGGGGTTAGAAGCACCCAACCGACTTTGATGATACTTCTTATGGCAGATCACACTGTAAATAAGACTATGAATATTTTGTATGATGTTCTAATAAAGGTTGATCGTTAGGGGATCGCTAAGATTGCTAGGTTCCCAGCATCTTGGGGTAATAATTCCTAGAGATCGAATGAGCATTAGTTAATAAAGGGACAAGATTTAAATTTTGGTTAAATAATAAGAAAGTAGTGTTCAATGGTTGATAATCAATGAAGCATCCAAATGACATGTGTGTGGTCTTAATTATTAATAAAGTTGATGGAAAGGTTTGACAATTCCTATTAAGGATAGACTTGGTGTTGTGGCTCTAGCAATTATTATCATGAAATTTGATAGAGATGACATATATGATTATGAGATGGTGAGTTCACTCACTTATATGGGAACCTACCTTTATTTCCTAAAAAAATTATATTTGGACTTAAAGAATTGGGAAACTTCACTGACCAAGCCTTCTACTGAGGAGCCCTTTAAATTATAGCTTAAGTCTCTCCTAGCCACCTTTGATATGTTCTCCTGGGATCTAACAATACCTTGCTAGTCATTATTATAGCAGATTTAGATGAATTGCAAGTTAAGGCTTTAGTATCTGTGTTAAAGAATAAGAAGGACATTTAGTGGTTCATTATTGACATTATTGGTATTCTTCCAAGAATATGCACTTATAAAATCTAGCTTGAGCTCAATTGTATTCCTAGTATTAAGTGTCAGCATAGTCTTAATCTACCTATGCAAGAGGTCATCAAAAAGGAAGTCATCAAGTGGTTAGATGCAGGTGTGATTTGCCCTAATATAGATATTAAATGGTTAATCCTAGTCTATGTGTGATAAGAAGGGTGGAATCACTGTGTTTCCTAATGTAAATAATGATCTTATTTGAATGTGACCAGTCATAACTTGGAAACTGTATACAGATTATAGGAAGCTGAATGTGTAAACTAAGAATATCATTTTTTGATGTCGTTTATGGACCATGTGTTGGACTATCTTGCTAGTACAGGATGGTATTATCTTCTTAATGGTTATTCAGGATATTATTCGATTTTAATTTCCCTTGAAGACCAATAGGATTCCACTTTCACTACTTCATATGAGATGTTTGCCTTTAAATGGATGCATTTTAGAATATGTAATATGCCAATGACATTTCATCATTGTATGATATATATTTTCTCATACATAGTGGAGGACAGGATTGAGGTATTCATCGTTGTTTTTGGTGGTAGGTGAGTTCTTTAATAATTGTTTGGCCTATTTGTCTAGTGTTGTGAGAAGGTGTGAAGACTGTAATTTGGTGCTAAAAATAAAAAATGTCACTTTATGGTAAAGAAAAGGATAGTGCTCGGCCACAAGATTTCTAAGAAGCGAATTGAAGTTGATGAGGGAAGATTAAGGTGATTGAAAAATTACCTCCACTAGTTTTTGTGAAAGGTATTCAAAGTTTTATGGGGCATTCTGGATCTTATCATAGGTTCATCAAGGATTTCTCTAAAATTTCACACCCTTTGTGTAAATTGTTGGAGAAAGAGGTAAAGTTTGTGTTTGATGATGCATTTCTAAAGGCATTTGAATATGTTAAGCAGAAATTAATTTCAGCCCCCATAATTGTTTCACCTATTCTGTTCATGCCATTTGAATTTATGTGTAATGCTAACAGAGTGGCACTAGGAGTACTCCTAGGCTAAAGGCATGAAAAGATTATTCATCCTACTTAATATGCTAGCAAAATACTCAATGCAACTCAGAAAAATTATACTATGATGGAATGAGTAATTTTTGTAGGTTTTGCATTTGAGAAGTTTAGATCCTACTTGCTTGACACTAAAGTGACTATGCACACTAACCACACAACTCTTAGGTACCTTAGGAAAAGAAGGATACACAACTAGATTGATTTGATGGGTACTTATGTTGTAAGAATTTGACTATCCTTCTTCCCTTTTGATTGGGTTTGATTCATCCTTTCAATTTCAGTTGAGTCTATGTCAAAATTCATAATGTTCAAAACTTGCTCTTACCTTTATATTGAAAAATCAAATGTAGAATTTTAGTTGCAAAATCCAAAATTCAACTTTATGAAAATAGGAACCATTGATATTGACTTAGAATGCACGAATAATTCTTAGATTTGAATCTCTAAAATTTGTTTTCTTAATGACATAAGAAAACTCAACTTAATAATAAGACCAAAAGGGGAGTAAATATCAAGTAGTCGATCATTTGTCAAGCCTTGAGAAAGAGACTATTGAAATTGAAAGATGAGGTCCATATTAATGATACTTTTCTAGATGAGAAAGTATTGATTGCATCACAAGACTTGAATTCATGATTTGCAGATTTTACTAATTATTTGGTGAGTAATGTGGTTCCTTTGGACTTTTTCTTTTAGCAAAAAAAGAAGTTTATGTCTATAATGTAGATATTTTTCAGGGATAAACCATACTTGTTCTAACTCCTAACTCTCAACCCTAAACAAAACCCGAGTCTCGAGATCCGACCTTGAATAGTAACCTAGCTCTTGACCTCAACTCAAGACCCAACTCTTGATCCTAATTTGTGACTTGATGTAATACCTCATATTTAATTAAGGTATTTAAATAGTGAAAAAAATATATACCAAAGAGCTCAAAAAATGAAATAAAAGAAGGAAAAAATAGTGAAAGAGATTACAAGTGGGCCTTAGCCCATTAGAGACGTGGAGGAGGGAGTATAAGCCATAGAATTTGGATGAAAAAAAATCTTTTACTAGCCACTTTTTAGAGAAGAAACATGGGTTTCTACCTCTTTTTCTAGTGAAGGAGTACGAAGAGGCTTTAACAAAGGAAAGAATAGAATAACTTTTCTTGATTGGCAATAATTTTAGATGAACAAAAAGAACTTTTGGCTCGATAATCCACCCAACAAAATTCAAAGTGAAAAGTATATAAATGTAAACAGAGAAAAAGGATTAAGAGAAGGAGAAAAAACTAAGTTTTCGCCTATGAGAAAGAGGAAATACGTGTATCTTATATTATTTAAACTGATATCTTTTTCATTAGTATACATGAGTATAAGTTGAATTCTAGAATCTAGATGAAGTATAGAGTTTAAACAATAGATGATAACATTTTATATGAACATTATTAAAAAAACAAACTAGTGGATAAGTGCCCCATGATAATAAGATAGTCGAAACTATGGAGTACTTTAATAAAGTTACTTGGTAACCTAACAAGGGTTATCTTGTGTTTAATAAAGGGGGGATCGTATAGAATAAAATCTAATTTTTATTGTTAATTTATTAATTTGATACTTAGATACATGATGAGATAAATAAATTGATTGAAAGAAGCTCGATATTAATGAATTTGGCATTTTGATAAGAAGACATTTAGTAGCAATCTTACCATAACTTATGTTTATATAACATGCATAATTTATACATGATTTTGAAGAAAACAAGAGTTATCGAATGCTTTGAAATTGCACGTAGAACAAGTATTTTACTTTGTATGATATTGCAATGGTTATTTGAGATGTTTTCAATGTTATAAGACATATTTTTTATTATTTAAGATATGATTACTGTTATTGTGATGGTTCTTCACTTACTTGTTAAATGAGTATCTTGACACGTATTTTGTTCAAGTTTATATGTTAAATGCGTATCTTGACACGTATTTTGTTCAAGTTTACACGTATTTTGAAAATACTTTCATATGAGTACATACCATTTACAAAAGATGTATAAATGGGAATAGACCTCGATTTGGATCCTGTATCTAACGGCAGGTTTATTATACCTGGTGCACTTTGTATCTATAGATTACTGTTGTAGCCCTTGTTAGTGGACAGGTTGAACTAACATACTGTATATCGATCTCCCTCGAGTAGAGATTCATTGATACATATAATTTACTCCTTTATGAGGATTCCATTGTTATTGGCTATTTCTTGAAGTATAATGTCACACTAATTGTAATATTTAATATGATATAGTGTTTACTGAGTTTATTACCAAACTATTAACTGATTTTACTTACATGGAATAAACTGTGTCTTATTACTGTTTCCAGAAAGTGCAATTATTTTATGACATCTCTAATTATCATACAAGTATGTTTTCTGAATTATCCCTATTAAAAATGGTTTTGTTATAAAGGACGCAGGTGATAGTGAGGATTTCATTAATTAGAGCTTACGAGTTGAATATTCCTAGTGAGACCCACACTTCTTCGTATGGGCAGCAAACTTATTTATTTATTATGGACCTTTATTTTTAAGTCTTAGAGTCACTCCATAGTCATTTTATTAATAAAGTCAAGAGTATTCTTTGTTATTATAGGTTGCTCAAGTATTTGATGTCTTCTCATATTGGGAGATGGATTTAGTATTATTACATTGTAAATAAACTATTTATGAATATTGTGTATCATTTAGTGATGTTGGATATATGTGTTTCTAGTTTTGAGAAAAGTAAAAAATTTTGATACGTACAAAAATAGGGAAAACTCTGTCTGATTTTCTGTAGATAACTAATTAGGCTTGCTTTAGAATTCAAACCCTTAAAACTGGTCAAACCTATATTGGATCATACATTTGACTCCTAATCACGACCCTAACCCTAACCTTAAACTCAAATAAGGAAAAGATTTTCAAACTCAACACTTAGCCAAAAAAGAAAAACTAGCTATTTTGCATTAAATAAGATAATATCACCAACAATCTAACAATAATCTAAAGATAAACCTACGAAAATAATCAAACACCCAAACAATCCCCTACAATATGAAAGTCATTGTACCAAAACATTACAAATATCAATAAAATGGTTCAACCCAAAACAACTAAAAATGTCTAAGTCCTAAATAATGGACCAAAAACCAATTAAAGAACTCACGACAGCTCGGAGATGTAGCTCACCCTTGAGTTTGAATATTATCCTCTCTACAGATGAAGTCTTCAAATAGACTCTGTAAAATGATATGCACTCAATAAAAAGAAGCGCATATGTAGTATCAGTACACAAGAAATAATGGTGTATTGGTAGAGTCATCGACCAATCCAAAAGCAGAAATATGAACTAGTAACCTGTAACACCCTGAAAATTCAAGCCAAGGCTACAATAATTCTTCAAGTACATAAAGAATTAAAAATCATGTTTTAATAGTATTATAAGGTATTTAAATAAATACCAAGGCCACAAGTACCTCTACCTCATAACCAAGCCAAAACCCTTCTTACAAATTGATTCCTTGTGAAATGACCTGCTTCAAATGAGCATAACTTTTAGATTATAAATTATTTTTTATCTAGAGAACTATCAAAGAAAAGATATTTAAATTATCTTTCCAATTTATCTATATTTTCCTTAATCTGATATCAGGTTGAAAACTTATTGCCATTTTAGTGAAGCACTATTCTGCAGTGAGATGTTATGAGCCAAACTACAACTGTGGTTCCATAGTACGACCTTACAATGGTATCTTCTGATTGAGATAACCCAAAACATCTAAAGTTGACAAGTATGCCTTCCAACCATAAGGGGAACCACAATCATGCTTTGAAACTACAAACCTAGGCATGATCGTGAGTCTCATAAATGATCTTAACTGAACCTTCAAACCAACGAACCAAGGTACGATCGTATGTAAGTGCGAAAATCGTACCAAGGCTTGTTTAGAGAGCCCTCATCCATGTCCCGATCACAAGTACAACCTGCGATCGTAGGTAGGACCCAGGATCATGGGAAGGTCCCATACGTCTCTTCCAACAATTTTTAGTCACAAAGTTTAAAAGGGAAAATTATTCTTTTCCAACTCTTTTATCATTAAAACTATGTTGTTTAGGTTATTTCAAGGCTGACTATTAATGTTAATATCTGTTGACAACTAATTTTTGTCCTCTACGACTAAGTTTAGTTTTAAGTTTCTTCACTTTTAAATAAAATTACAACACTTATTTTATCTGGAAAAAAAAAAGTTTCAAAATGTTTTCTAGGTAATTTTATCAGTTTAAGTAATGATTACATATTCCTGTATTAGTATATACGAGATTGTATAATCTTACTTAAAAAATTATTTTATTGAAAATTTGATGTTTATCAAGGGTTGTCTCTAAAATTAATTCAAATGGGAATATATTGATTTAAATATAATTAGTTCTCAAAAAATAATTTATTTGAAAAAATTATTTGATTTTATTAAATCAAGAAGCTTCGAATTAAATTGGTTGATAATTCGTATCAGATTTTATTTTAATTTCAGCTAATTTATCGAATTTGACCATAATTAAAATCAATTTGACCATAATTGCAATGCAGTTGGCCAATTGATTTTCAATATGATTTAAATTTAGATAAAATTGACAGAATTTATAACTTAGGACTATTTATTAAACAACCTTAAACCCCTACCCTTTTAAATTAATCAACTCAGCCCAACCACAACTCCCCAAACCCTGCCTAGGCCCAATCAGCATCCCATTTCCTTACAAAGTAACCTGCAACACAACCCTTTTTCCCTTCAAAATTGGGTTTACTGACCCTACCGGCCCACCGCCCCTATAATTCTCCTTCTTACCCGGTTAGCAATAGCCATCAATAATGCATATCAATAATAATTCTAGAAAAACAACAAGAAGCTCCGACACAGCATAAAAACACTATACCATTAATAATCGATTCCCCCATATTCCTTTCATTACGTCCGCTCTCATGTTCTTGGCACGAATTTCGAATCTTGTGGAAGCTTCCATAGTTTCAGGTTGGGTTGTTTTATGCCTTTTTTATTTTCTTTTTTCACATATGATATCTACCTTCATTGTGTGATTATTATAGTTTGCTTAAGTTGATATTTGGTATACTATTTTGCTTGTTTATTATTAGTAGAAACTTATTAATCCTTATCTTTTCTTTCTTTTGCATGAACTCATCTTGAATGAGTCCATTGGGATCCCAATACCTTTGTATTTGGGCATTATCGAGCCCAAGCCTCCTACAAGTCTGAAATGGATTAAAATCATGAAGAAACAAGGTTGTATACAAAGATATACAGTAAATATACACTATATATAGTAGATATATGGATTTTCTAGGTGGCTGATATACACCAACATATGAGGATACATAGTGAAGTTGGAACCAAACATACAACCATTTACATGTATGTAGTGAATATACGAAAAAATGTGAAGAAAATGAGCTGTGATATACAGCTGATATACACAGCTGAATGAGGGTTGAAAAAAATTCATTCATATGGGCCCAAAACCAAGGCGGGCTAGATTTGAAAATGGGCTAATAAGGGAGCCCAAATCTCAACTTTTCATCCTTTATTTTATCGTAATTGATTTTTTTATTGGTTTGTGATTTAATTTAAATTAATCTAAAAGAATCCTCGGGGAACAAATTATATTGAAATTATTCATTTATATTGGTTATTTAATATTTTTAATTTTTAATTTTAATTCCTTTATTTAAGGCAAACTTAAGTTCTAGGAATAACTTGATGATCTACTTATATCCTTTCATAGTTATTATCGACTCAAAATCCACGTTTAAGAAGTTGGATTAATTCTTTAGCCTAAAGTCTTAATTTGGATAAACTTATTAAAATTAGAATTATTTTGAAATTTTTTATCTTTAATTCATTTTATCACTTAGAATAAATTAAATGGATTAGTATCAAATAAATTCTATTGTTTTGGAATAATTTATTTTTTAATAAATTTAAGATTTTTAATAAGATTTTTAAAAATAATTTAGAACTTTTTCAAAAAATAGTCAAATGAGTTAAATCCGTCGGGAATCACACTTCGTGGATTTTGGAAAGTACGTAACACTTTCTTTTGAATTTACTTGAACCCTTACCTAGACTCTAGTTATTTTAAAAAAAGGTTTTTCATTCAAAATTATAATTTTTAGGGTTTCTTAATTTTTCTAAAATTAAGTGGTGACTCTAAATTATGTTCAAAAATAAAATGAAACATACTTCTTTTTGCCACGAAGTTATAAAACATTTTTTACTTTTGGAAAATGGATCGTAACAGAATGGTGACTCTACCAGGGATTCATCTAGGTTTTAACTATAAGGATTTCATGTGTTTGTATAATATTTGTAATAATTGTTACTTTTGTAATTATGTGTTTAAATTTCCAAAATTATTAAATGTTGCATTCATGGCAAACTTCCACATTTTCATTATTAAACTTTTTTGAGATTTTTTGGATGTCCCGGCCCCTATTGTTCAATTCCAATTAAAGTGTTGGAAATACAAAGGTTTATTGACGTGTTAGGTGTTCAATGGCTATTTTTATTTCCAAACCCGAGTTGTCCACTTGGAAACGTGGTCAAAATCCATTCTAGATACCTAGGATTGAGAGAAACCAAAATCATGTTTAGGCATGATCATAGGATGACCCAATACCTTAGGGGGTTTGATCCCATTAAAAAACCTGTCTTACGTTTATTTGACCACGAGTCATAACAGACGATCATCCTTTATAGGTTAAATTGAAGGATATAATGTCGGATTGTACAGACCATTGTCACTTGGGTTTGAGAGTTTTATTTAGATAGTTTCTTTTAATCAAAAAAAATACCTTCATCGGAAGGATATTAAGATGTTTCAAACAAGTTCAAGATCGAAGGACTTCCAAGGAGGCTTAGTTTAGATTTGCTCCCCTGCATAGGACTGATATCATATATTTCTCTTTTCCCTCATTTTGTACCCGCATTCGATTTATTTGTAAAGTTTGTATAATATTTTGGGGGTAATGGTACGTCTTACAAGTACCATGTATATCCTTCAAATGTTAGGCTTACCTTTGGCTTGAAAGGTCTCATGTATACTAACATGCGTTAAGAATGATTTATGTGCTAAAGTGCTTCAATATTTTGCTTTATTTATATTTGCTTGATTTGATTGCTTAAAAAATATATGTTTGGCTTTAAACAAGACTAGTCCATTACTCTATCTCAAATCTTAGAGCATTGTTAGGCATATAAGACTCAAAATTTGAGTCCTAAAATGCCCTTAAATAAAAAACAAAAAAATAACCGAAATGCCCGAATTTTTGTACATAGAAAAAATCACATCCAAATCACCCAAGTTTATTCAAAATTCAATAGGCCATTGTCCAATTCACATTGACCATGTTTCTCTTACAATTTGCTTTTTCTAAAACTTAATTATAGCTAGAGCGATCCAGATAATTTACTAAGGAAAAGATTCTATTGGCTTCAAACGAGCTTTCCGCATATGCCCTTAGAGTGTTTATTCATAAGCACCCGACCTCTTCAAATCACTTAGTTTATTCTATTTGAAATATTGTTTTCCCTATTAAATTCAAAATTCGTCAAATGGTCAAAGTTCTGATCATTCAGTCAATTTTTTAAAGTGTCCTATTCTTCAAATTTTGGACTAGTCTGTTCCAAATCAAATATATGCCAATTATTTTGCATACTATTTTGGTCTATTATCACGATCATGACCTAAAATTTTACCCTTTAAATGTTTTTCTTTCTTTTTAAAGAGAGACTGATTTATGTTGGTAATCAAACTTGACCGCTTCACAGAGACGAAAAGCAAAGTATTCATTGGTATCATCAGTTGAGAAGAAGAATGAAGTTTCATCAAAGGCGCACTTATGGCGTTCTTCTATCTTACATCTTGAAGTTATAGCTTTATTTTTTTTGTAGTCACACTTAGTCATTTTATTTTTTTTGTAATTTCACTTTATGATTTGATTTTCTTGTAACCGCACCTTTTAATTGTGCGAACTAAGTTTGACCTGAATTTCCGAGAATGGAATAGTAGTTGGTCTATGTTGGCTTTGGCCAACCCTTTAGAAAATTTATTTTTTCATCTTATGGTGAAAATTCATTTGATATGATTCCTACCTTAATGAAATATGTGGACACCCCACTAGCTCGATCCTATTCCTCAAAAGAATTTTATAGAATTTGGAATAATTTTTTGAGAGGATCTCAAAATTCTATTAGGAGGATCATGTTCAAATTACATGGAGATGACATTGAAGGATGTAACTAAGGCAAAAAAATTTGAGACTTTCTAAAAATTTTCACAAAACTCGACATATTTTTATAGAAGTGATCACTAAACGTTGCTAAAGCTAAAATCAAAGCATAGTTTTGAGAAGATCTCAAATTTCAAGTTGCGCTACGCTAGAAAGAACTCAAGTATTTTGCATTCTAGACTGTGGCAGAATATTTAAGAAAATCTCAAAATTTCATACTAAATGATGTCATAAGTTACAAGGAAGTTCGAGAGTTTCTATGTTATAAACTGGGGTAGAATTTTTTAGGAAGATCCTTAAAAATTCCACAAAAATATGTTTCAGGATCAGGTAAGCTTGCAAATCGATAATCAACATAGAGCATCAGGAAAGCAAGAAAGACCAACACAGTTAATCTCTTAAAACTAAGAATTTTTTTTGGATGAAGGAATAGTGAAGTCACAACGTTGACAATGTTAAGCTTGTTAAAGGGCATTATAAGATCTACTGTGGCCTTGCCATAATAATTTAGACAACTTCTCTTCTCTCTTTTTCTTTTGATTTATACTTCTTCGGAGGTAGCGGTATGGACTGCGTACATTTTACCCTTCCTAGACCCCACTTTATGGGGATACACTGGGTTTGTTGTTGTTGTTGTTACTTTGATGTTATCTTTAACACTTTCTCTAATTTTGTAGAGAAATGATCAAGCATAATAATTAAGATATGGAGATATTTTTCGAAACACTATCTCTAAATCATATGAGTCAAACGACTTTATCTTTAAACTCTATCTTCTATTACACTCTTGGATTAGTTACAACAAATTTTTATGTTATTAGTGAGTGTTGTTTGAGTTATGCAGGTGACATTATGCAAGATCGCCTCCAAGAATTAACACAACCAATCCTCCCAAAGTTTAAGGATTCAATCTAGAAGCTCAGGACATCTACAGGTCCTTTTTACAAATTTCTAATTTAAGGAAGGAAGTTCAACAAATCAATTTCTATCATTTCTTCTATGTTAGGGTTTTCTACTCTCCAAGAAAATTACTGGATTGTCAACCCATTTGAGGTGAAACATTTTGTATTTTCTTCTAATTAGTTTAGTGCAGGTGATTAATAGACACGTTAGTCCGTCACTCCGTTCAATATGGCTTATTATATTCTAAATGGGTCATACCCCTTTCAATGAGATACATTGGACCGTCACTGAATTCAAAGTGGTATGTTACGTTTTAAATGGGTTATCCGCCTTTCAATGAGATATTATTGACTATCACTCCATTCAAAGTGGAATATTATATTTTAAATGGGTTGTCAGCCTTTTAATAAGACACATTGGACCGTCACTCCATTCAAAATAGCATGTTATATTTTAAATGGGTCGTCCGCCTTTCAATGAGACACATTGGACCGCCACTTTATTCAAAGTGGCATGTTAAATTCAGAATAGGTTGTCCACCTTTCAATGAGACATGTTGGACCATCACTCCGCTCAAAGTGGAATGTTACATTCAAATGGGTCAGCATCCTTTTAATGAGACACGTTGGATCATCACTCCGTTCAAAGTGACATGTTACATTCAAAATGGGTCGTCCACCTTTCGATGGGACATGTTGGACCACCACTCCATTCAAAGTGGCATGTTAAATTCAAATGGGTCATCCACATTTCAATGAGACATGTTGGACCATTACTCCATTCAAAGTGGTATATTACATTCAAAATGAATTGTCTGTCTTTCAATGAGACATGTTGGAACGTCACTCCGTTTAAAGTAGCATGTTCATTCAAAATGGGTTGTCTACTATTTGATGAGACATGTTGGACCATAACTCTATTCAAAGTGGCATGCTACGTTCTAGATAAATCATTTGACTTTTACCGGTACATATTGGGTTGTCACCCTATTTAAAGTGGCAAAATATTTTTTAGAATAGTTTGTACAAATTGGTTCCTCGACTATCTCAATGTGATGGTTTCAAACAGGTTTGTACCAATTTATATTAGTCTCATGCTACATTTACAACTAACCATTTCGTTTGAGATATTGTCGAGAGCATCCAAAAGGATAACAATAACAACAACAACAAACCCAGTGTATTTCCACATAGTGGGGTCTGGGGGGTGGGTAAGATGTACGGAGTCCATACCTCTACCTCTAAAGAAGTAGAAAGGTTGTTTCCGATAGACCCTCGACTCGAGATACGAGATACCACACAAATACATAGTAAAGCATAGAACAAGATTTCATAACATAACATAAATACGACACCCATGAGTAATAAAAAATAGAGAAAAGCACACAGATTCGTAATAAAACATGGAACAAGATATCCTAACGAGAATAATGCCCCCCCAAGTAATTTCCTATACATACGAACCCAAACTGGCCCTAGCCTTCTGCCCTAATTCGCGTCCTCCAGATCTTCCTATCTAGGGTCATGTCCTCGGTGATCTGTAACTGCTCCATGTCCCGCCTAATCACCTCACCCCAGTACTTCTTCGGCCTACCCTTACCCCGCCTAAAACCATCCAATGCTAGCCTCTCACACCTACGAACCGAGGCATCCATGCCCCTCCTCATCACATGTCCGAACCATCTCTATCGGACTTCCCGCATCTTATACTCCACTGGAGTCACACCAACCTTCTCCCTGATAGTCTCATTCTGAACTCTATCCCCTCTAGTCAGCCCACACATCCAACGCAACATCCGTATTTCTGCCACCTTCATTTTTCAGATGTGGGAGTTCTTAACTGGCCAACACTCCGCTCCATACAACATGGCCGGACGGACTACCACCCTGTAGAATT
Organism: Capsicum baccatum var. pendulum; assembly: GCA_030864225.1. NCBI lineage: Eukaryota > Viridiplantae > Streptophyta > Magnoliopsida > Solanales > Solanaceae > Capsicum > Capsicum baccatum. Next base: position 121,403,315 of record CM061560.1, read on the forward strand.
TGCCTTTAAGCTTGGGCGGCACCTGCTTATCGCACAACACCCCCGACGCGAGCTTCCACTTTATCCATCCTGCCCCAATACGGTGCGAGACATCCTCGTCAATCTCACCGTTACCCTGGATCACGGACCCGAGATACTTGAAACTATCCCTCTTACATACCTCCTGTGATTCCAACTTCACTACCACCTCATTCTCCAGCCTCACGTCATTAAACTTGCATTCCAAATACTCCGTCTTGCTTCTGCTCAACCTAAACCCTTTAGACTCAAGAGTTTGTCTCCACACCTCTAATTTGTCATTCACCCCCCCTCGCGTCTCATCAATCAAAACTACATCATTTGCAAAAAGCATGCACCAAGGCACCTCCCCTTGAATATGCCGCGTCAACACATCCATCACCAAAGCAAACAAAAATAGACTAAGAGTAGATCCCTGATGCAATCCTGTCAAGACAGTGAAATGCTCTGAGTCTCCTCCCGCCGTCCTCACCTGAGTTTTCGCTCTATCATACATGTCCTTAATTGCTCTGATATATGCCAGCGGGACTCCACTCACCTCCAAGCATCTCCAAAGCACCTCCCTGGGGACTTTATCGTATGCCTTCTCCAGGTCGATAAACACCATATGCAGGTCCTTCTTTCTTTCCCTATACTGTTTCACCAGCCTCCGTACCAGGTGAATTGCTTCCGTCATCGAGCGGCCAGGCATAAATCAAAATCACAGGTGTGGACGACTCCAAAAAAGAACGTCATATAACATGAAAATTTTCTTAGCAGCGAACTAGGACATAGACAGAAGAGAAATATCAAACTCTTTGGCCACGAGCTAAAGGACGACATCCACCACCATTAAACCACACACCAATTAGAAAGCATGTGGGATATTTTAAGATATTATGGTTTCAGTTTCATTTTCAGACTACTTCTAAACTCATACTGGAAGTAACATTCTCTTTTATTCAAATCTGGGTGATAACGCACTCAGAGTTTTAAAAATTATGCCTAGGTAATTTTTGCATATGGACGTAAAGGATCCCACATTTATAGTTAAAAGGTAACAAGCCTCTTTTCCTTAACTCAAGTGACTTATCACTAATCCTGAACCAAAGATCGTTTAAAATAAAAGATCTTTTCTACCGATTGAGTTAAAATATAGGCAGTCTGATTCCCAGAATCATTGGGATATATAGGTTGGGCATTGTGTTGAAAGCTAGACTGCATTCCAACTTCCCCCAATCTTATTCATCAGCTTTTCAGTTTTATCAAAATTCAAAACTGAGATAGATTATGAATTCTTTGAAAGTCGTGCTTTAAAATCAAGATTCAAGAACTAGAAGTGGCCTAAATTCTTATGTAACCTAAGATATGTAGGAAACCTAATACCGAGGTCTAGCCATAACTTCTCAAAACTCATACGAAAATTAACTCTTTTTGAGAAACAGATTTATGGTCAGACAAAAATTAGAAACGTCAAACTTCATTTTCCCAAGTTTACTTGCATCTACCCTACCGAAAGGGCGGGGGGGGGGGGGGGCTGTTGGTGATATCTAATTTTGCCCTACGCGACTAAGTTTAATTTTGAGTATCGTCGTTTTTAAATAATATTACAACATTTATTTAATCTAAAAAAAAAGTTTCAAAATATTTTCTAGGTAATTTTATCAGTTTAAGTAGCGATTGTATATTCTCATATTTGTATATACGAGATTGTATAATTTACTTAAAAAATTATTTTATTGAAAATTTGATGTTTTTCAAGGGCTATCTCTAAAATTAATTTAAATAGGAAAATATTGATTTAAATTTAATTTGTTCTCAAAAATTAATTTATTTGAAAAATATTTGTGTGATTTTGTTAAACAAAGAAGCTCCGGACTAAATTGGTTGATAATTTGTATCGGATTTCAACCAATTTATCAAATTTGACCATAATTGAAATCAATTTGACCGCAATTGTAATGCAATTGACCATTTGATTTTTCAATATGATTTAAATTTTAAGAAAACTAACAGAATTTATAACTTAGGAATATTTATTAAACAAACTTGAACCCCTACCCTTTTAAATTAATTTACCCGGCCCAACAATAACTCCCCAAACCCTGTCTAGGCCCAATCAGCAGCCCATTCCCTTAAAAATTAACCTGCAACACAACCCTTTTTTTCCTTCAAAACTGGGTCAGCCAACCCGACCCATCCTACCGCCCTTATAATTCTTCTCCTTACCCTATTAACAACAGCCATCAACAATGCATAGCAACAACAATTCCAGCGAAACAACAAGAAACTCTGACCCAACATAAAAATCTCGATACTATCAAAATGTGCTTGGCTCAAATTTTTAATCGTGTGGAAGCTTTCACAGATTATCCACGTCCTCCTCTCCTATTTTCTTCTTGTATAAACAAGGACGGAGATACGTTGATCTTCGTCTATTTCCTTGTTATCTCTTCGTAGCCCCTCGATTTGAAATCCATTTCCCATCCCACATTGCTAAATAAGTCAAGAATTGGGATTTTGGGGTTCTATAAAAACCCCTCTCTGTCATTGTTGAAAGTAGGATTTTTGGGAATCACAAAAGGGGCTAAAATTTTTTTACTCGGTTAGGATTTGGACTCCGTCCCCAACAAGAGTTGTGAGAATTTTAGCTCTAAACTTTTTATTTTTTTCACTTATCGTTCTTGAATCAAAGAAGTCGGTGAAGTCATCATCGACTCATCCTCGTCCCGGTTGCTGCTCCAAAAGAGGTAAACGCATCCTTCTCTTTAAATATTTTAGTTAATTATCTGCCTCATTTTTTTATTTGTATAGCATCTTTTGTTTTTCTCTTAATCGTAGTAGTTTTTCTTTTGCTGGTGGGATTATTTGCTGTCGGAAAGCTCTCGAGATCCCTAGGTTTTTTAGTTGATGTTCTTGTTATGTTTGATTGAGAAATTCTTGTATTAGTACCGTGGAAAAATTGATTCTGTCTGTTTTGCCTTTAATGTTGTCCAACTTAAATTTTCTTTGAATGATGTGCAGTTTTCTTCTTCCTTAATGTTGTCGAATGGCATGTGTTAAATATAAGGTGTTTGCCCAAATATTAATTCATGATCAATTCAATTTACAAGAATAAAAGTACCTCTATAGTTGTTCTTGTAGCGGTACGTTCCTCGATATGGGAAATTATGTAAGGTGAGAAAATTAGATCCTTTATGATTTTAGATTATGACTTTGTTGTTAAAAACTTTTCTGGGTTGCATAGATGTTATGTAATTCATCATACCTTGAGTTTAATATTTATCAAAAGATTGTTTATTCCCTTATTACATTAGGTTTGTTTTGATATAATTGTTATTTTGCTCTTACCTCATTTTCATAATTTCATTTCACACCTTGGTCCTTGTTTAAATGTTATTTCATAATTCATCCTTTGTTACCTTCTTGGTGTTCAAGTATATTGGATAATGTCCATATTATATAAGGAATGTACCTTGCCATGTCAATATTAAGGCTCCTACGTTGTTAAAACTTTCTAAGTGATCAAGTATTTTGGTAGTCGTGTATTGAATAAGAATGCTTAGTCCTATCTTCATGTTGGGTTGTTTTGTGCCTTTCTGATTTTTTTTTTTAACGTATGATATATACCTTAAGTGTGTGATTTTATAGTTTGTTTAAGTTGACATTGGGTATACTATTTTGCTCATTTATTATTAATAGACACTTGTTAATTGGATAATGCCCATATTATATAGTAAAAAGGATGTACCTTGCCATGTCAATATAAGGCTCCTATCTTGTTAAATATTTCTAAGTGATGAAGTATTTGGTAGTCGAGTGTAGAATAAGAATGCTTAGTCCTTTTTGCGGGTTGGGTTGTCTTATGCATTTCTGAATTTTTTTTTAATGTATGATATATACCTTAAGTGTGTGTTTATTATAGTTTGTTTAAGTTGACATTTGGTATACTATTTTTCTTGTTTTTTATTAATAGACACCTGTTAATCCTTTTCTTTTCTTTCTTTTTCATGAACTCAACTTGAATGAGTCCGTTTGGACTCCCATTACCGTTGCATTAGGGCACTATTGAGTCCAAGCCTCCTACAAGTTCGAAATGGATTAAAATCATGAAGAAACAAGGTTGTAAACAAAAATATACATCAAATATACACTCTATATAGTAGATATATGGGTTTTACAGGTGGAAGGTTGCTGGTATACGCCAACATATGATGCATAGTGAAGCTAGAAGCAAATATATAACCATTTACATGTTGATATACAGTGAATATATGGAAAACACATGAAAAAAATAAGTTGAGATATACAGCTGATATACACAGCTGAAAGAGGGTTGAAAAGGGTCCATTTAAATGGGCCAAAACCAAGGCTGGCCAGATTTGAAAATGGGCTAAAAAGGGGCCCAAATCTCAAATTTCCTTCCTTTATTTTATTGTAATTTATTTATTTATTTATTTATTTTTAATTTAATTTAAATTAATCTAGATGAATCCTCGGGGAACAAATTATATTGAAATTATTCATTTATGTTGGTTATATTTCACAATTTTAATTTTTAATTTTTAATTCCTTTATTTTTGGCAATATTAAGTTCGAGGAATAACTTGTGGATCTACTTATATTCTTTCATAGTTATTATCGACTCAAAATTCACGTTTAGGAAGTAGGGTTAATTCTTTGGCCTAAAGTCTTAATTTGGATAAACTTATTAAAGTTAGAATTATTTTGAAATTTTTGATGTTTAGTTCATTTTATTACTTAGAATAAATTAAACGGATTAGTTTCAAATAAATTCTGTTGTTTTGAAATAAGTTTTTTTTTTAAAAATAAATTCAAGGATTTAATAAGAATTTTTTAAAATAATTTAAGAACTTTACAAAAATTATCCAAATAAGTTAAATTCGCCGGGAACCATACTTTGTGAATTTTTGAATGTACCTGAAGTTTTCTTTCGAATTTACTTGAACCGTTGCCTAGACTTTGGTTATTTTAAAAAAAAAAAAAATTTCTTTCAATTTTATCTCTTTTTTGGTTTCTTAATTTTCCTAAAATTAAGTGGCGATTCTAAATTATGTTCAAAAATAAAATAACACAGACTTCTTCTCGCCACAAAGTTATGAAAACATTTTTGACTTTTCAAAAATGGATTGTAACAATATCACCCTAGGCCCTCATTGCACCAAAAAACATTTGACACTTAGTTTCAATTAAAGAAAAGATGTGATTTCTTTCTCCAAGGAAGAGCTAGGGTTAATCTTCTTCAGACTTTCAATTTCAAAGAATTCATTAGAGTTATCATCTCCAACTATATGGGATTTCATCAATGAGTCTCCTTTCACCCATTCAATCCCAAAAGTTAACCTAATTCTTCAGTTCAGTTCTTTCTTCATAATTTAGGGTTTATGGATACTGTCAAATTTCTTAATATCTCAATTCATTAGTTTTATTGAGTTGTAATCCACATTTTACCATAATTTTTGTGTTATTACATGTCCATGATCATACCCTTATTATATTGTGACACCCATAATTTTGGACTTGAGTTAACAAATTCTGTAATTTCACTCAAATTATGAAACTAGTATAATAGTTGCATTCTTCAAAGATGGTGGGTTATGAATATCCATTGATCTAGTATTTCATGTATATATTTATAGGTATAATATCCTACAACTTACATGATTTGAATATATTTAGATAACACATTTATTTTCATACTTCAGATTATTATTATCATTGAGCATTGCAGTTGTCAGTGTCATTCAATTGAGAGTAGTACATAGCACCGAATAGATGCAAAGATGAAGGCTCACCCATCAATTAGGCTAGAACTTTTAGTATAAGTACCTAAGTCCCAAAAATATGGCGCCACCAGAGGTTCTGAAGGGTCACATGTCAGACCAGTCCTAATATTTTAGTCCCCGTGTACATTAATTTAGTGTATCCACATCAGTCAGTATTCGTATCTTTGACAATGTATTAAAGACTCTTCCAACTGGGGTTACAGGTTGGACCCTAATTAGCTCATAGTGGTGTATGTCGGTTATTAGTAGCTTTATAGTCTACAGTCTACAGTTTAGATTCAAATACTTATTGTTATTCAATTTATCTTACAGTACATGTTTATTAATAAGTTTTGCATCAGTTTACCAAATTTCATACATCATAAATATTGCATTCATGTCATACTTCCACAATTTCATTATTAAACTATTTTGGGGGTTTTGTGGATGTCCAGACCCCTATTGTTCAATTCCAATTAAAGTGTTGAAAATACAAAGGCTTATTGACACGTTAGGTGTTCAATGGCTATTTTTATTTCCAAACCCGAGTTGTCTACTTGGGAACTTGGTCAAAACTCACTCTAGATACCTTGGAAAGAGTGAAATCAAAATCCTGTTTAGGCATGAGCCTAGGACGACATAATATCTGAGGGGGATTGGGCCCATTAAAAACCTACTGTACATCTATTTTACCACGATTCATAATAGACGATCATCCTTTATGGGTTAAATTGAAGGATATAATGCCGAATTTTATTGTCACTTGGGTTTGAGGGTTTTATTTAGATAGTTTCTTTTAATCAAAAGAAGACCTTCATCCGAAGAATATTAAGACGTTTCAAATAAGTTTAAGATCGAAGGACTTCCAAAGAGGCTTAGTTTAGATTTGCTCCCCTACATAGGACTGATATCATATATTTCTCCTTTCCCTTATTTTGTATCCGCATTCAATTTATTTATGAAGTTTGTATAATATTTTGTAGGTAATGGTACGTCTTACAAATGACATATATATCCTTCAAACGTTAGGCTTACCTTCGGCTTGAAAGGTCCCTTATATGCTAGTATGGGTTAAGAATGATTTATGTGCTAAAGTGCTTCAATATTTTTCTTTATCTATAGTTGCGTGATTTGAGTGTTTAAATAACACATGTTAAGCTTTCAATAAGACTAGTCCATTACTCTATCTCAAATTCTTAGAGCATTGTTAGGTATATAAGATTCAAAATTTGAGTCCTCCTAAAATGCCCTTAAATGAAAAACAAAAAACCAACCGAAATGCCTGAATTTTTGTCCATAGATAAAATCACTTCCAAATCATTCAAGTTTTATTCAAAATTTAGTAGGTCATTTTCCAATTCACATTGACCATGTTTCCCTTACTATTTGTTTTTTCTAAAACTTAATTATAGCTAGAGCGATCCAGATATTTTATTAAGGAAAAGATTATGTTGTCTTCAAAAGAGCTTTCCATATATGCCCTTAGAGTGTTTATTTGTAAACACCCGACCTCTTCAAATCACTTAGTTTATTCTATTCGAAATGTTGTTTTCCCTATTAAATTCGAAATTCGTCAAATGGTCAAAGTTCTGATGATTCGATCACTTTTTTAAAGTGTCCTATTCTTTGAATTTTGGACTAGTCTATTCCAAATCAAATATATGCCAATTATTTTGCATATTATTTTGGTCAATTATCACGATCATGACCTAAAATTTTACCCTTTGAATGTTTTTCTTTCTTTTTAAAGAGATACTGATTTATGTTGGTAATCAAACTTGATCGCTTCACAGAGACTAAAAGTAAAGTATTCATTGGCATAATCAGTTGACAAGAAGAATGAAGCTTCCTTAAAGGCGCACTAATGGCATTCGTCTATCTTGCATCTTGAAGTTTTTGCTTTATTTTTTTTTTGTAGTCGTACTTTGTCATTTTATTTTTTTGTAATTTCACTTTATGGTTTGATTTTCTTGTAACCACACCTTTTAGTTGTGTGAACTAAGTTTGACCTGAATTTTCTAGAATGGAATATGTAGTTGGTCTATGTCGGCTTCGGTCAACCCTTTTGAAAATTTATTTTTTTCATCTTATGGGAGAAATTTGTTTGATATGATTTCTAACTAAATGGAATCTATGGACATCCCACTAGGTCAATCCTATTCCTAATAAAATTTTCATAGAATCTGGGATAATTTTTTGAGAGGATCTCAAAACTCTATTAGGAGGATCATGTTCAAGTTACATGGAGATGACATTGAAGCATGTAACTGAGGCAAAAAATTTTGAGACCTAAAAAATTTCACAAAACTCGACATATTTATATAAAGGTGACCACTAGACGTTGCTAAAGCTAAAATCGAAGCATAGTTTTTGAGAAGTTCTCAAATTTCAAGCTATGCTACGCCAGAAAGAACTCAAGTATTTTGTATTCTAGACTAGAGCATAATCTTTGATAAATTCTCAAAATTCTATACTAAATGATGTCATAAGTTACAAGAAAATTCGAGAGTTTTTATGTTATAAAATGGGTAGAATTTTTGAGGAAGATCCTAAAAAGTTCCATAACACTACGTTTTAGGATCAGGAAAACTTGCAAATCGATAATCAACAAGGAGCATCAAGAAAGCAAGGAAATACCAACACAGTCAGTCTCTCAAAACTAAGAATTTTTCTTTGGATGAAGGAATACTAAAGTCACAACGTTGACAATGTTATGCTTGATAAAGGGCATTATCAGATCCACTTTGATTTTGTCATAATAATCCAGATAACTTTTCTTCTCCCTTTTTCTTTTGATTTATATTTATATTACTTTGATATTATCTTTAACACTTTCTCTGATTTTGTAGGGAAATGATCAAGCATAATAATTGAGATGTGGAGATATTATTCGAAATACTATCTTTAAATCATCATGAGTCAAACGACGTTATCTTTAAACTCTATCTTCTATTACACTCTTGGCTTAGTTACAATTTTTTTTATGTTATTAATAAGTGTTGTTTGAGTTATGCAGGTGACATTATGCAAGATCGCCTCTAAGAATTAATACAACCAATCCTTTCAAAGTTTGAGGATTAAATCTAGAAGCTCAGGACATGTTCATGGGTTAGTTTGGATAGGTTAGTGGTTAAAACTATTACCAAAACCAATTTAGTCAGTTTTTTAATTTCTAAAACCAAACCAAATCACAAAAACAAAATAACCATCGGTTTGGTTTGTTTTTTTAGTGTTTTCGGTTATTGACTAGCCTACTCCAACCATCTCTAGAATAAAGTCCTTCTTTTAACCCATAGAAAAGAGTATCACATTGAACAATTTCTCATGAAATATTTGTACAGTGATGGACAAATGACACTATAAACTCTTAAAAATCAGAACAAACACCTTAAACAAAACCAACATTGAGATGAAAAGCACTAGCTTTGTATTGTAGGCACTAAGATTATCCAACAACATACAAACACATACATGTACATTGTAAAACAGATCTTTGTATTCTGTTGCAGTGTACTGCAAGAAGAGACAGAGTTGGGCAAATTTGAGTAATTTGTTTACTTTATAGACTAGCTAGGTGAGCTAATAATATAGGGAAAAGATTAAATAAATAAAAAGACATAAAACTACCATTTGAACCAAGGACCATGGTAACTCGTTTGAAAGATTCTTTGTTTATGTAACCGTAGATGAAGCAACATATGGATTACAGTTTCAGTCATCATTTATGCCATCTATCTTGGGTTATTTATAAAGCATACATCAATAAAAATTCAGTAACATTTAATAAAACCCCTCTGCACCATTGTCGGGCTAAAGTTACATCCCATGAAACTTTGGGATTTTACTATAGAATAGAATCAGATTTAATCACCGAAAATATTCCACAAAAAATGAAGAGAAACTATACTATGAAAGCGAGCGTAAACGAGATATAGGGGTTAAGAAACTAAACAAGAAAATATTGCAATATCAAATCTAGTCGAGACTCTTTTCAATGATGTGCGGTGCTGCCTTTCAATGAAGAATAAAAGAAGCAGCAGTTGATGTACTACATATTGTGAAAGCTAAAGTAGAAAAAGTAAGGTAGAGAACGTGGGGTTAACTTATTAGTAATAGTAGGTAGAGTTGGGCTTGGGTTTGGGGCTTTGGGCAATTGGGTTAAAATATTGGTTGGGCTAGACATAGATTAAAAATTAGTTTAAAATTAAATTTAATTAAATATTTATATTTTATTTATAAATTATATATAAATAATTATAATATATATATATATATATAAAATTTATCGGTTCGGTTAGGTTATTATCACGGTTTTCTTAAAGTAAAACCATAACCAAACCAAATAGCATTGTTTTTTTTTTAAATTTAAAACCAAACCTAGCTAAACTGAACCAAACGTCAGTTTTTTTTAATCGGTTTGGTTTGGTTCACGGTTTGATTTGGTTTTTAACCAAACCCAGAACACCCCTATGTACAGGTCCTTTTTACGGATTTCTAATTCAAAGTATGAATTTCAACAAATCAACTTCTATCATTTCTTATATGTTAGGGTTTTCTACCCTCCAAGAAAATTACTGGATTGTCATACCATTCGAGGTGAAACATCTTATTATATTTGGGTCATCCACTCTTTCATGAAGACATATTGAATCATCACTTTGTTTGAGGTGACACATCTTATTATATTTGGATCATCCACCCTTTCAAAAGGACATATATTATTATATTTGGGTTTTCCATCCTTTAAGAGGATGCATTGGACAACTATTTTATTTGAGTGACATGTTATTATGTTATGGAACATCACCTACTTCAGAGTGACATATCATTATGTTATGGATCGTCACCTCCTTCAGAGTGACATGTTATTATGTTTAAATTTTCGCCTCCTTCAGAGTTACATATTATTATGTTATGGATCACCTCCTAGAGAGTGACATATTATATTATATACCGTCACCTCCTTCAAAGGGATATGTTATTATGTTATGGACCATCACCTTATTCAGAGTGATATGTGTTATGTTATGGACTGTCACCTCGTTCAGAGTGACATGTGTTATGTTAAAATGACATATTATTATGTTATGGATTATTACCTCCTTCAGAGTGACATATTATTATCTTATGGATCGTCACCTACTTCAAAATGACTTATTATGTAATGGATCGTCACCTCCTTCAGAGTGACATGTTATTATGTTATGGACCGTCACCTTCTTCAGAGTGACATATTATATTATGTATCATCACCTCATTCAGAATGACATATTATATTATAGATCATAACTATCCTTCATAGTGACATGTTATTATGTTATGGGCCGTCACCTCATTCAAAGTGACACATTATTATATTATGGACTGCCACCTCCTTCGTAGTGACATGTTACTATATTATGGACGATCACCTCCTTCAAAGTGACATGTTATTATGTTTGGACCATTATCTCCTTCAGAATGACATGTTATTGTGTTATGGACATATTATTATGTTGTGGACCGTCACCTTCTTTAGAGTGAGATGTTATTATGTTACGGATCTTCACCTTATTCAGAGTGACATATTATTATGTTATGGACTGTCACCTCTTTTAACATGATATGTTATGGATTATGACCTCTTTCAGTGTGGCATACTAAAATAAGGTTTGCACAATTTCCCTTATATTGTATTTGCTACTAATTAGTTTAGTGCAGGTAATTAATAGACACATTGCACCGTCACTTCGTTCAATATGGCATATAACATTCTAAATGGGTCATCCCCCTTTCAATGAGATACATAGGACCGTCACTCAATTCAAAGTGGCATGTTACGTTTTAAATAGGTTGTCCTCCTTTCAATGAGTCATTTTAGACCATCACTCTATTCAAAGTGCAATGTTACATTTTAAATGGGTCGTCCTCCTTTCAATAAGACACTTTGGACCATTACTCCATTCAAAATGGCATGTTACATTTTAAATGGGTCGTTTGCCTTTCAATGAGACACATTGGACTATCACTCTATTCAAAGTGGCATGTTACATTCAAAATAGATTGTCTGCCTTTAAATGAGATACGTTGGACTGACACTCTATTCATAATGGAATGTCACATTCAAATGACTCATTATTCTTTAAATGAGACAAGTTGGATCGTCACTCCGTTCAAAGTGACATGTTACATTCAAAATGGGTCGTTCGCCTTTTGATGAGACATATTGGACCGTCACTCTATTTAAAGTGGCATATTACATTCAAATGGGTCATCCACATTTCAATGAGACACGTTGGACGATCACTCCATTCAAAGTGATATATAATATTCAAAATGGATCGTCTGTCTTTCAATGAGATATGTTGGACCGTCAGTTCGTTCAAAGTGGCATGTTACATTCAAATGGGTTGTCCGCATTTTGATGAGACACGTTGGACCATAAATCCATTCAAAGTGGCATGTTACATTCAAGATAAGTCATTTGACTTTTACCGGTACATGTTGGGTTATCACCCTGTTCAAAGTTGCAAATTTTGTTTTGGAATAGTTTGTGGAAATTGGTTCCTCAACTATCTCAATGTGATGGTTTCAAATAGGTTTGTACCAATTTACATTCGTTTCATGATACATTTACAACTAACCATTTTGTTTCAGATATTGTCGAGAGCATCTAAAAGGATAAAATTTTAAAATCAAAACCACAGATGTGAATGACTCCAAAAAGGACGCCGTATAACGTGAAACTTTTCTTAGCAGCAAACTGGGACATAGTCAGAAGACAAATATCAAACTCTTTGGAAGCGAGATAAGGACGACTTTCACCACCATCAAACCACACCCCTATTAGAAAGGAGTGGGATATTTTAGGATATTCTGGTTTTAGTTTCACTTTCAGACTACTTCTAAACTCATACTAGAAGTAATTTTGTCTTTCCTTCAAATTTGGGTGATAACGCACTCAGAGTTTTGAAAATTATGTCTAGGTAAATTATTGCCAATGGACGTAAATGATCCCACATTCATAGTTAAAAGGTGACAAGCCCCTTTTCCTTAACCCAAGTGACTTGTTGCTATCCTAAACCAAAGATCATCTAAAATAAAAGATCTTTTCTACCAATTGAGTCAAATACAGGAGTCTGATTCCTAGAATCATTGGGATATGTAGGCTGGGCTTTGTGTTGGAAACTCGACTGCATTCCAACTTCCCCCCAATCTTCTTATTCATCAGCTTTTCGATTTTATCAAAATTCAAAAATTAAGATAGCTTGTGAATTCTTTGAAAGTCGTGCTTTAAAATCAAGATTCAAGAACTACAAGTGGCCTGAATTCTCATGTAACCTGAGATATGTAGGAAACCTAATGCCGAGGTCCAGCCATAACTCCTCAAAACTCCTATGGAAATTAACTCTTTTTGAGAAAGAAATTTGTGGTCGGACAAAAATTAGGAACATCAAACTCCCTTTGCCCAAGTTTACTTGCATCCACCCTACACAAAGGGAGGGGGCTGTTTTTGACATTTAATTTTTTTCCCCCGCGACTAAGTTTAATTTTGAGTCTCTTCGATTTTAAATAAGATGACAACATTTATTTAATCTGGCAAAAAAAGAAAGTTTCAAAATATTTTCTAGGTAATTTTATCCGTTTAAGTAGAGATTATATATTCTCATAATTGTATATACGAGATTGTATAATTTTACTTAAAAAATTATTTTATTGAAAATTTGATATTTATCAAGGGTTGTCTCTAAAATTAATTCAAATGGGCAAATATTGATTTAAATTTAATTTGTTCTCAAAAAATAATTTATTTGAAAAATGTTTGTTTGATCTTGTTAAACCAAGAAGCCCCGAACTAAATTGGTTGATAATTTGTATCGAATTTCAACCAATTTATCAAATTTGACCATAATTGAAATCAATTTGACCGCAATTGTAATGCAATTAGGAAATTGATTTTCAATATAGTCTAAATTTAGATAAAACTAACAGAATTTATAACTTACGACTATTTATTAAACAACCTTGAACCCCTACTCTTTTAAATCAATCTACCCGGCCTAACAACAACTCCCTAAACCCTGTCTAGGCCCAATCAGCAACCCATTCACTTAAAAATTAACCTACAACATAGCTTTTTTTTCCCTTCAGTTTGGGTCAGCTGACCCGCCCCAGCCCACCGCCACTATAATTCTTCTTCTTACCCTATTAACAACAACCATCAACAACGCATATCAACAACAATTTCAGCAAAACAACAAGAAGCTCCGACCCAACATAAAAACCTCAATACCATCATCAATCTGTTTCCTTTATTCCTTTCATTTTGTACGGTCTCATGTTCTTGGCTTAAATTTCAAATTGTATGAAAGCTTCCACAGATTATCCACACACTTCTCTCTTATTTTCTCCTTGTATGAATATGGATGGAGATACGTTGATCTCCATATATTTCTTTGTTATCTCTTCATAGGTCCTCGATTTGAAATCCGTTTCCTATCCCACATCGTTAAATAAGTTAAGAATTAGGATTTTGGGGTTCTTTATATACCCCTCTCTCTTATTGATGAAAGTAGGTTTTTTGGGAATCATAAAAGGGGCTAAAATTTCTCTACTCAGTTAGGATTTAGAATCCGTCCCCAACAAGAGTTGTGAGAATTTTAGCTCTAATATTTTTATTTATTTCACCTATCATTCTTGAATCAAAGAAATCAGTGAAGTCGTCATCGACTCATCATCGACCCAGTTGCTGCTCTGAAAGAGGTAAGCACATCCTTCTCTTTAAATATTTTAGTTAATTATCTGCCTTATCTTTTTCTTTGTATAGCATCTTTTGTTTTTGTCATAATCGTAGTAGTTTTTCTTTTGCTGGTGGTATTATTTGTTGTAGAAAATATCTCGAGAGCCCTAGGGATTTTAGTTGATGTTCTTGTTATGTTTGATTGTGAAATTCTTGTATTTGTATCATGAAAAAATTGATTCTGTCTGTTTTGCCTTTAATGTTATCCAACTAAAATTTTCTTTGAATGATGTGCATTTTTCTTCTTTCTTAATGTTGTCGAATGGTATGTGTTAAAGATAAGGTGTTTGCCCAACTTTTAATTCATGATCAATTCAATTTAAAAGAATAAAAGTACCTCTATAGTTTTTCTTGTTGTGGTACGTTCCTCGATATGGGTAATTATGTAAGGTAATGAAATTAGATCCTTTACGATTTTAGATTACGACTTTATTGTTAAAACGTTTGTTTGGTGGCATGGATGTTATGTAATTCATCATACCTTCAGTTTAATATTTATCAAAAGATTTATTATTCCCTCATTGCATTAGGTTTGTTTTTATATAATTTTTATTGTGCTCTAACTTCATTTTCATAATTTCATTTCACACCTTGGTCCTTGTTTGAATGTTATTTCATAATTCATCCTTTGTTATCTTCTTGGTTTTCAAGTATATTGGATAATGCCCATATTATATAGTAAAAAGGATGTACCTTGCCATGTCAATATAAGGCTCCTATCTTGTTAAATATTTCTAAGTGATGAAGTATTTGGTAGTCGAGTGTAGAATAAGAATGCTTAGTCCTTTTTGCGGGTTGGGTTGTCTTATGCATTTCTGAATTTTTTTTAATGTATGATATATACCTTAAGTGTGTGTTTATTATAGTTTGTTTAAGTTGACATTTGGTATACTATTTTTCTTGTTTTTTATTAATAGACACCTGTTAATCCTTTTCTTTTCTTTCTTTTTCATGAACTCAACTTGAATGAGTCCGTTTGGACTCCCATTACCTTTGCATTAGGGCATTATTGAGTCCAAGCCTCCTACAAGTTCGAAATGGATTAAAATCATGAAGAAACAAGGTTGTAAACAAAAATATACATCAAATATACACTATATATAGTAGATATATGGGTTTTAAAGGCGGAAGGTGGCTGGTATACACTAACATATGCTGCATAGTAAAGCTGAAAGCAAATATACAGCCATTTACATGCTGATATACAGTGAATATATAGAAAATACATGAAGAAAATATGTTGAGATATACAAATGATATACATAGCTGAAAGAGCGTTGAAAAGGGTCCGTTTAAATGGGCCTAAAACCAAGGCTGGTTAGATTTGAAAATGGGCTAAAAAGGGGCCCAAATCTCAAATTTCCTTCCTTTATTTTACTGTAATTGATTTGTTTATTTATTTTTAATTTAATTTAAATTAATCTAAATGAATTCTCAGAGATCAAATTATATTGAAATTATTCATTCATGTTGGTTATTTAATAATTTTAATTTTTAATTTTTAATTCCTTTATTTTTGGCAATATTAAGTTCGAGGAATAACTTGAGGATCTACTTACACCCTTTCATAGTTATTATCGACTCAAAATCCATGTTTAGGAAGTAGGGTTAATTCTTTGGCATAAAGTCTTAATTTGGATAAACTTATTAAAGTTAGAATTGTTTTGAAATTTTTGATGTATAGTTCATTTTATCACTTAGAATAAATTAAATGGATTTGTGTCAAATAAATTCTATTGTTTTGAAATATGGTTTTTTCTTGAAATTAATTCAAGGATTTAATAAGATTTTTTTAAAATAATTTAAGAACTTTACAAAAATTAGCCAAATAAGTTAAATCCATTGGGAATCATACATTGTGAATTTTCGAATGTGCCTAACACCTTCTTTCGAATTTACTTGAACCGTTACCTAAACTCTGATTATTTTTAAAAAAATATTTCTCTTTCAAAATTATCTTTTTTTTTGGTTTCTTAATTTACCTAAACTGAAGTGGCGACTCTAAATTATGTTCCAAAATAAAATAACACAAACTTCTTTTCGCCATGAAGTAATGAAAACATTTTTGACTTTTCGAAAATGGATCGTAAAAATATCACCCTAAGCCCTCATTGCACCAAAAAACATTCAACACTTAGTTTCAAATAACGAAAAAAATGATTTCTTTCTCCAAGGAAGAGCTAGGGTTAATCTTCTTCAGACTTCCAATTTCAAAGAATTCGTTAGAGTTATCATCTCCAAGAATTTGGGATTTCATCAATGAGTCTCCTTTCACCCATTCAGTCCTAAAAGTTAATCCAATTCTTCAATTTAGTTCCTTCTTCATAATTTAGGGTATATGGATGTTGTCAAATTTCTTAATATCTTAATTTATTAGTTTTATTGAGTTGTAATCCACATTTTACCATGAATTTTAGTGGTATTACATGTCCGTGATCATAAACCCTAATTATATTGTGACACCCATAATTTTGGACTTGAGTTATCAAATTTTGTAATTTCACTCAAATTATGAAACTAGTATAATAGTTGCATTCTTCAGAGATGGTGGGTTATGAATATCCATTGATCTAGGATTTCATGTATATATTTATAAGTATAATATCCTATAACTTACATGATTTTAATATTTCTAGGTAACACATTTATTTTTAGACTTCAGATTATCAATAAGCATTGCAGTTGTCAGTGTCATTCAGTTGGGAGTAGTACTTAGCACCGAATAGATGCAAAGATGAAGGCTCACCCGTTAGTTAGGCTATGACCTTTTGTAGAAGTACCTAAGTCCCAAAAATATGGTGCTACCATAGGTTCTAAAGGGTTACATTTCAAAACAGGCCTAATACCTTAGTCCCTGTGTACATCAATTTAGTGGATCCGCATCTGTCAGTGTTCGTACCCTTGGCAATGTATAAAATACTCTTCTAACTGGAGTTATAGGTTGGACCTTAGTTAGCTCAAATTGGGGCATGTCGGTTATTAGTAGCTCAACAGTCCACAGTCTACAGTTCAGATTCAAATACTTATTGTTATTTAATTTTTCTTACAGTACATGTTTATTACTAAGTTTTACATCAGTTTACCATATTACATACACCATATTCAACTTATATTAGTTATTTCCTATGACAGATACTCAGTACATTCATAGTACTAATCGTATACTTTCTTTTGTGCTATACTATCTCATAATATAGGTTTCGACGGTTAACATGTAGATCGTGACTTATACGATCTCCTACTGTATCAATAGCAGAACTTTGGTGAGTCGTCATTATTTGATGACTAATATCAACATTTCATTTTATTTTATTTCAAATTTCATATAGTTAGAGTTAGATTTGGGATTTTCCCTGTAACTCTTTTTAGTAAAGGCTTTCAAACATACAACTAGATATTCAGGTTTGAGATTTTGATCTCAGATATTATTTTTGGTTTTATTTAATTATTACTTCATCATTCAGTCTAGCTTATGAATAAGTATTTTATCAGTTACTTTCAGTATTCTTAGAGTCATGCCAGGCAATGGGTTAGCTTGGGATCACTTGTGACTTTACGTAATGTGTTACAACTAGGGGGTAGTCTCGCGTCGTTATAAACTTGGCATCAATCATTAGGTTTAAAGTGTTCTAGGGTGTCTAAAAGCCTCACTAAATAGAGTTTTACTCATGGGTGTGAAATATTCCACACTTTTTAGTGGGAAGCTATGAAATATTTTAGGAAAAAAATTTCACTTCTTTCTTATTCATATCAAGTGATAGAGTGTGAACTTTATTAAAACCTTCTTCTAACTCATTCCCTACATATTTACAGAATATGCCTTCAAAGAAAACTAATAGAAGGAGTGGAAATGATAATGGTGTTGAGAATCAGCAAGCACCACCACCATTAAGTAGCAAATCCTTTGAATGAACAAGTCTCCCATGTAGAATTCAAGACTGGTTTCATATCCATAGACTAGTCTATAACTAGTTGGCTATGCCCCCAACCAAACCAATAGTGAATGAGATAGTACTAGAGTCTGAGACATCACTCGGATGGATCCTACAATGTTCTTCGGGTCCAAGACTGAAGAGGATTTGCAGAAGTTCATGGATAATATTAGAAATTTATAAAGATCATGGGTTTTACCCCAACAGAAAGTGCTGACTTGGCTGCTCATCAGCTACAAGGAGTGGCTCACATATTGTATAAACAATTAAAGAATGATAGTAGTGCAGACGCAGAACTATGAATGTGGGATGAGTTTATTGTTGTATTTATGGATAGGTTCTTCCCTTTAGAGCTAAGGAAGGCCAAGGTACAAGAATTCATAAATTCAAAGCAGGGTTATATAAGCGTGAACGAGTAGTCTCTTAACTTTACTCAATTGGTAAGGTGTGCTTCGACTATGGTTGCTAACTCTAGGGTATGCGTGAGCAAGTTTGTGTCTACAATTTTTAAAGATGTGGTCAAAAAGTATAGGAATTCCATGTTGGTGAAGAAGTGTACATCTTCGTAATGGTGGTTCATGCTCAATAGATAAAGAAAGAGAAAATCAAGGAGAAATAGAAAGAGTAAGAAGGACAGAACAGGCAACTCTAGTTTCTCTCAACAGAGGTCTAATGGTGGAAATCATTATCAATTCTACTATAAATCCTTAGATCCAACCTCATATTTTTCTAGTGCTTAAGTTCCTAGTTTTAGGCAAGATAATCGAGATAAAGCCTCAGGATCTAAGTCCTAGGGTAGCATGAGTAGTGTTCATACCAACCCAATATGCAAGAAATATGGCAAGAACTACAAGGGTGGGTGTATGGCTGGTAGTGATATTTGTTTTAGGTGTGGAAAGCCCAGAAACATACTGGGGGAATGCCAGTGACTTCACAGAGAGGTAGGGATTCTCATTAGCAAAGTCAGACCTACTCTTAAGTAGCTCTAATAGGTCACCCGACTCAATAGGGTACCTCTTCTAATGCAGCTGGTTCTATTCTCTTTAGACTCGAAAACATTAGGAGGGTTCTCCTGATGTATTCACTGGTACATTACAAATCTTCTATATTCACATTTATGCATTATTAAAACCTAGATCCACACTTTATATTGTAACTCCTTATATAGCAGTAGACTTTGGTGTCAATCTCAAAATTCTTTCAAAAGTTTTCTTACTCTTTACTTCAGTTGGTGACTCAGTCATAGCTAGACGAGTATATAAGAACTACCCAATCATAGTTTCTTAGAAAGTCAGCTCAGTTGATCTTGTAGAGTTATACATTGTAGATTTTGATGATATTCTTTTCATGGATTGATACACTCTCACTATGCTACTTATTATTTTAGAAAGAAAGTACTCCAATTCCAGTTTCTAAATAAACTAGTTCTAGAATGAAAGGGTAGTACTTTGGCACCTATAGGGCAGGTTGCCTCTTACCTTAAGGCTAGAAAATAGATTTGTAAAGAGTGCATCTATCGTCTTGTTTGGGTTAAAGATTCAAAATCCAAATCCCCAACTTTTGGTTCATTCCCAGTGGTAAATGAGTTTGCAAAAGATCTACCTAGAGTTTCTTCCAAATGGAAAATTGACTTCAAAATAGATCTCCTTCTGGATACCCAACCTATTCAAATTCCACCCTTCTGAATGGCTTCGATCGAGCTTAAGAAGTTGAAGAAAAAATTGAAAGGCCTTCTAAATAAGAGTTTTATAAAACCTCACGTCTCTTCATGAGGTGTTCTGGTTCTTTTCAAGCACAAGAAAGATGGTTCTCTTAGAATGTGCATCGACTATCGTTAGTTCAACAACGTAACAATAAAAAATAACTATCTAATTCCCAAGATTAAGGATTTGTTCGACCAACTTTAGGGTGCAAATTGTTTCTCTAAGATAGACCTCAGATCAGGCTATCATTAACTCAAAGTCAGGGAATGTGACATTTTAAGAAAAGCCTTCAAAACTTGGTTTGGTCACTTTGAATTTATTGTTATGTCTTTGGGACTAAAAAATGCTTCATAGATCTTATGGACTTGATGAATAGGTTTTTCAAATAGTAGTTAGACATGTTCATTAGAGTCTTCATAAATGGCATCCTACTTTATTCTTGAAGTGAGGATGAACATGCAGATTATTTGAGGATTATCTTTTAGACTCTTAAAGATCGCATCTATTCACCAAGTTCAACAAGTATGTATTATGGTTGAAATTAGTTACATTCTTTGTCAAATATTACTAGTGAATGCATTCAGGTTGATCCCCAAAAGACCAAAGAAATAAGAAATTATCCTAGACCAATGTCTCCAGTAGATATCAAGAGTTTCATGGGCTTAGCTGGTTACTACAGATGGGTTTTTGAAGGAATTTCCTCTATTATTTATCCCATGTCCAGGTTATCTTAGAAGAAAGTCAAATTTTAGTGGTCTGATTCTTAGAAGAAGAGTTTTCCGAAGATGAAGACTCAAATCACCACCGCTCTAGTTTTAACTTAACCTGAGGGCTAATAAGGTTTTGTGGTTTACTCTTAAAACACCTTAGTTTCTGGACCTTAGAAAATTTCCAGGAATTTTGATCTCTGTACCTAATACGACTCATGGGTATGATCTATATGTTGGGGTACGGATGGTATGGTTCGGTTGTATAATGAGCAATGTTGTTTGGTGGGATAGATTTTGGTCATTGGAATTGATACGACTTAGGGGTACGAGTCGTATTGGTAGTTACAGATTGTTTGATTCCTTAACTTAATCTTAGACGTGGTTATTTAGGTTGAATCTGTGTACGAGTCGTTGTAACGCCCTAGAAAATGGGTCCCAGAGCGTCACACGATGCTTGAGGCTACGAGTAGCCCCAAGCTAACCCTTTGAGTCATTTTCATTCAGTTCAACACAAATCAACGGGGTTTCCATAAATAACCCTCAAATATCAATAGAGTAATCATCATCCAAGAATAAAAGAATTTCAGCAAGATAAAAAAATATGACTTATTAGTCAACTCCTAACATCTATACTAGTCTGACAAGCCTCTAAGAAAATCAATAAAACCAGCGAGCCATTGAGACATGCCCAAACTGACTCATACTCAGTTACCAAATGTAAACAATTCCATGAAATCAACATCAAACATCGCGTCCTCGGAACATGAGGACTCACCACAACAGAGGATGTAGAGCAGCGTGCCCGAAGAATCACTGTCGAACTTGTAACTGAGCACCTGAACCTACATTCCAAGAAAATGCAGACCACATCCAAAGATGTGGGTTAGTACCATGGAAAGGAACCAAGTATATGGGGGTGTATGAAGTTGTATAAACATCATCATAAATATTTATAAGAAATATGCAGGATGTATGAAAGACTCAATAGCCCGAAGAAAATCATCATAATCATGAGAAGATGAAATAAGTACAATAACACATGTGAGTCAGTATATAATTTGTCAATCACTTTCAGTTCATCAAGAATATCAATTCTCATAATGTAAATATCATTTAAATCTTTCGAAAGAATAACTTTCACAATTCCACTTTCAAATCACTTTACCATTCACCATAGACACAAGGAAACGCACACATACTGGGAGATCCTATAACCGACATAAACCATGTGAGCTACATGGAGTCCAACGTACAAACCACGTTGGGGAGAGCCGTCCTATCCTTCCCATAGGAGTAGGACTATCGATATCAAATCCACACAAACTAGTGATCACTATATAAATCAGCCTGAGGCTCACTCCTACGGGGGCATGTAGTTCTAGGGAAGTAAGGTCGCTTTATACCTCCCACTCGGTGCTAAAAATTTCTCCAGGACTTAGCTCATATTATTTCAAAGACAATCCATAACAAAATAATTTCAGTAATATATAAATATACATCGGAAGCCATCATGCTTCCCATCTATCAAAATCAACCACGTTGTGAATTTCTTTCACACTCGAGTTCAAAATGACTCCATTAAGACCAAAAGGTCAAATCATTCAAAATATCTTAAATATTCAACATCAACGTGCTTATAACACACTTTCTAAAAAAACACAATTTCTAATGGGGATTCATAACCCAAATATCAAAATCACGATAAATATCATTCAAGATTCATGCTTTATATCACCACACATGTAAATTCATCTTTCAAAATCATAAACATAAGGATTTTACAATAATTATCATAAGATATGGGTTCATGCTTCAAATTCATAAAAATCAAATAAAAATCATGCCTTTGTAAAGAAAATTACTTTTGGGCACAAGAACGAAAGAGAGTTCTTATTGAAAAAACCCCACATACCATGAATGATGAAATTTAGATCAATACTAGATGTTAATCGTGCCTTTGAATGATGGTTCTTGGAGTTATTGAACTAGGAACTTGGAACCTTGAATAAATTTGCAGAATTAATGGTGAACTTTGGAGGTTCTTGAAGTTGGATGTAGGAGCTTAGGGTTTTCTTTTTTAGGGAGTTTGATGAAATATAACATATAATGCTTCTAATAGGCTTTAATATAAGGTTTGGATGTATTTTGGGTGGGGGGATGACCAAACGCCCCTAAAAATAAAAAAAATTCTCGAATGTGTCCTTTGGTGGACTATTTTGATAGTCTGAAGTAGATCAACCATAACATTTTACTCCGATATTCAAATTGGATGAAACTAATTTCATTAGAAAGATAAATCTTATATGTTTCCATTGATATATAGTATCTCACCTAGATCATTGTGTACGAGGATTTATGATCATTTGAAGTTGACCCTAAAATTCACTTTTGATAGGTTGAAGTAGATTGACCATAACATTTTGCTTCGATAGATAAATTGGATGAAACCAATTTCATTGGAAAGAGGACTCGCAGAGATTTCCGTTGATATATAGTAGATCACCCAAATTATTATGTACAAGGAGTTATGATTATTTAAAGTTGGAGTAAAAATACGCCAGGCCTCAGTACTTTTACCTGCACATTTTACTGTTCACTACTATTCACGGTTCGATCGAAATGTTCATAACTCATCGCTCGAGTGTCCATTTTGGATGATCCACATATCGTTGGAAATATTATTCGATACTCTACCAATGGTGGTTACAATCTAAGACATTTCGGACAAAAAATTTATAATTTATTTTAGAAGATAGAACCCAACACGTTTACGCATAGAATTTCAATGAAAAATTTCTCGGGGTATTACATCACCCCCCTTGGAAACATTCGTCCTCGAATGATGCTAGACATGTCAAGATTAGATAGGGAATAGAGCATACAGCTGAAATCATTCGTTAGACTCATCACCACGTCGTTTCTAACTCCGAATGCAACATAGAATGCATAAATTCAATAAACTACAGCTGAACACATAATAAATGACAGCTAAACTGCTACAACTTTTATCAAAAGAGCATGATTTAGGAAAGAACGGTACCTTACGCTTGATCGGAGTTCGCAGAAAATAGGTGTGGGTACTTGAATCGCATATCCACCTCAGCTTCCCAAGTTGCACCCTCAACAAATTGGTTTCGCCATAACACCTTGACCAAGAAAACTTCTTTGTTCCTTAGTCTTCGAACACTGAAATCAAGAATCTCAATAGGAATCTCATCAAAAGAAAGATTTTCTTGAATGTCAGCACTCACAGGGAAATCCACTACCATAACATCACTAATATGCTTTCTAAGCATGGAGACATGGAATATTGGATGAACAGAGGACAACTCGGAAGGCAACTCGACTTCATAAGCTACCTTACCAAGACAGCTAAGAATTTTGTAAGGACCAACATAATGGGGACTAAGCTTCCCCTTTTTCCGAATCTCTTCACCCCCCTCATGGGTGAAATTTTCAAATACACTAGGTCACTAACTTCAAACTCAAGGTCTCTCCTTCTAACATTCGCATATGACTTCTGATGACTCTGTGCAGTTTCAACCTTTCCCTAATCAACTTAACTTTTTCCATAGCCTCAAATACTGAATCAGGACCACTCACAACCGTTTTACCCACCTCGAACCAACCTATGGGTGATCTACACTTTCTCCCATATAAGGCTTCAAACAGAGCCATGCCAATACTAGAGTGGAAATTGTTATTGTAAGCAAACTCTATCAACGGTAAGTGATCGTCCCAGCTTCCCTTAAAGTCAAGTGCACAAGCTCTCAACATATCCTCTAAGGTCTGGATGGTCCACTCAGCCTGACCATCGGTTTGCGAATGAAAATTAGAACTCAAAAGCACTTGGGTACCAAGACCCTCCTGAAAAGCTTTCTAAAATTGCAAAGTGAACTGAGTACCTCTATCCGAAATGATAGTCAAGGAACTCCATGTAGTCTGACTAGCTCTCGGATATACAATCTAGTGTAATCCTCAGCAGTATATGAAGTATGAACAGGCAAGAAATGAGAAAACCTAGTCAACCTATCAACCACAACCTAAATGGAATCATGATGGTGTCGGGAAGGAGGTAAACCAATCACGAAGTCCATATTTATCTCTTCCCACTTCCAGGTGGGAATACTAAACTCTTGCATCATACCACCAGGTCTTCGGTGTTCAACCTTAACCTGTTGGCATGTTGAACAATTAGCTACAAACGCTACTATATCTTTCTTCATGCCACTTCACCAATAGATTTCCCACAAGTCTCGGTACATCTTAGTGGCACCAGGATGAATAGAATATCGCCCCCATACGCTTCATCCATAATCCTTTGTCTCAGATCATCAATATTTGGGACACACAATCTACCCTGCAATATCAATACACCATCTTCCCCTTGGGAGAAAACCTCTACTTTTTGGTCTTGACTGACTCCTTCAGTCTGACTAAACTAGCATCTATGTATCGCTTTTCCTTTACTTCCAAAACCAAGGAGGATTCAGAACTACTCTGAACCCCTATACTACCTTCAGCAGAGTCAAACAACCTAACCCTCAATCTAGACAAACGATGTACATCACGAGCCAAATCTTTCTTACCTTCTACCACATGCAAAACACTATCCATGGACACTCTACTTAAGGCATCTGCCACAACATTAGCCTTACCCAGATGGTATAGCACACTCATATCATAGTTCTTTGACAATTCTAACCATTGTCTCTGCCTAAGATTCAATTCTCTCTGGGTAAACACATACTGCAGACTCTTATGATCAGTGAAAATATCAACATGGACACCATACGAATAGTGTCTCCAGATTTTCAAAGCAAACACAACAGTATCCAACTCAAGGTCATGGGTGGGGTAATTTTTCTCATGGGGTTTCAACTGTCTAGAAGCATAAGCTATCATCTTACCCTTTTGCATTAATACGCAACCCAACCCAACTCTCGAAGCATCACAGTACACCACAAAACCATCAACCCCATTAGGTAAAGTCAAAATAGGCGCTGAAGTGAGTCGAGTCTTCAACTCTTGAAAACTCATCTCATAAGATTCAAACCACAAAAACTTCACTTTTTTTTGGGTCAACCGAGTCATAGGAGACGCTATAGAGGATAAACCCTCAACAAAACGGCGGTAATATCCAGTTAAACCTAAGAAACTTCAAATATCAATCGGAGAAATAGGTCTAGGCCAATTTCTAACAGCTTTGGTCTTTTGGGAATCAACTCTAATACCCTCGGAAGAAATGATATGACCTAGAAAAGCAACTGACCTTAGCCAAAACTCACACTTACTAAACTTGGAAAATAACTTATGATCTCTAAGGGTTTGTAAGACAGTTCAGAGATGATGAGAATGTTCATCCTCACTACGAGAGTACACCAGTATATCATCGATAAACACTATGACAAACATATCTAGATATGATCTGAACACTCGATTCATGAGGTCCATGAAAGCTGCTGGGGCATTAGTTAACCCGAAAGACATAACAAGAAACTCAAAATGGCCATAATCATATCAAAATCTACCATGTCTAACTCAATCAGATCAACCAACAAGACTTTATGAAGAACTGTAACAAGACACTTTTTATACACTTTCTGGGCAACAATCGAATCACCCATTGGGGTAGAAACTAGGATACGCTTAGGAATAATCTCAAGACTCATTTCAAAATTCACAGCAATCAAAGGTGTAACATATGAGAAACTAGATCCAGGATCCAACAAAGCATACACATCAAACTAAAATATATGAAGCATACCAGTAACAACATCAGGAGAGTCCTCCTATTTCTGGCAGGACGGTAAAGCATAAAATCTATTCTGGCACTACCCGCCAGCATTGCTAGAAGAGGCACCCTGAGCTGGGGCTGGGCGAGTTGCTGGAACTGGAGCACTAACAGTCTGAGTCTGGGTCTAAGGGCGATAGTCACGACACCCTTTTCCATCTTGTGGACAATCTCTAACTCTGTGACCCATGTCACCACACCGGAAACAACCCCTCTTCTCACCCCAACACTCAACCGAATGAGCCCTACCACACTTAGGGCACTGGGGATGATTTGGCTTACTGCCAGCATAGTACTAGGACCTGGATGCATATGACCTGGTACCTTGCTCCTTCCTACCTCTAGGCATGGAAGTACTAGCAGATGATGGTACTGATATGGACGAATAATCCTGATACTGAGGGAGACTCCATCTCTGCGATCTAGTCTGACCCTGTCTGTGCTGCTCGGACCTAGCTCTCTTATTCCCTCTCATTGTATCTATCTCCTTAATCTTGTCTGCCTCAATCTGTTGGTCATGAGTCATCAACCTAGAAAGATTCATCTCACTATTCAGCATAGCAGACCTACACTCCTTAACCACATAACTAGACACTCTAGTCACAAACTTACTCATACTAGCCGGATTATCAGCCACTAAGTCAGGAGCATACTTGGCCAACTGATTGAACTTTAGACAGTACTCCCTAATAGTCATATATCCCTATCGCAGGTTCATAAAATCTTCCACCTTCGCCTCCCTTATCTCCAAAGGGTAAAACTTATCCAGGAATGCATCCTGAAACTCTTGCCAAGTTGTAGGGATAGCTCCCTTACACCTTTCCTCTAAGCAACAACCCAATCATAAGCAAGTTCTTTTAACCTATACGCAACCAACTCCACCCTATGTTCCTCAGATATATACATCACCTGAGTAATCTTCTGGACCTTCTCTAAGAATAATCGTGGATCCTCATCAGACTTGGACCCATAGAATTCCGACGGATTCATCTGCATGAAGTCATGGATCCTGGCAGTAGCTGAATCACCTCCCTGTTGCTGTGGATCCGGGGTCGAGTCGGCCTGAACATTTGCAATGACATCTTGGGCCAGCGCCTGAAAGGCTGCCCAAAATTCAGTATGAGACATATGTTTATTCAATGGGTTAGCGGGTTGAGATTGCTGACCATCATTATTTTTTATCCCTCAACATGGAGGCATATTTCTGAAAGAGGAGAGCACGAATCAATATCAGAGAGAGACACTTTAAGCACGATAGAATTCTGAAAAAAAGAATCAAACTTTTTCCTATAACGTCTTATAGCCTCTTGCTTATAGCTATGGTGTGCTACACATCGATGATCAAGACTCTACTTAACGTGACTTTTCAGACTCCCTAGGACACCTTAAAACCTTAGTCTCTGATACCAAGTTTGTAACACCCCGAAAAAAGGGTCCTGGAGCGTCACACGGTGCTTAAGGCTACGAGTAGCCCCAAGATAACCGTTTGACCCATTTTCATTCAGTTCAACACAAATAAATGGGGTTTCCATAAATAACCCTCAAATATCAACAGAGTAATTACTATCCAAGAATAAAAGAATTTTAGAAAGATAACAAAATTTGACTTATTAGTCAACTCCTAACATCTATACTAGTCTGACAAGCCTCTAAGAAAATTAATAAAACCAGCGATCCATTGAGACATGCCCTAACTGACTCATACTCAGATATTAAATGTAAACAATTCTGGGAAACTAACATCAGACATCACATCCTCGGAACATGAGGACTTACCACAACAGAGGATGTAGAACAGCGTGCCCAAAAAATCATTGTTAAACCTAGAACTGAGCACCTAAACCTACATTCTAAGAAAATAAAGCCCACATCCGAAGATATGGGTCAGTACCATAGAAATGAATCGAGTATATGGGGGTGTATGTAGTTGTATAAACATCATCATCATAAATATTTATAAAAAATATGCAGGATATATGAAAGTCTCACATAGCCCGAAGAAAATTATCATAATCATGAGAGGATGAAATAAGTATAATAACACATGTAAGTCATCATATAATTTGTCAATCACTTTCAGTTCATCAAGAATATCAATTCTCATAATGTAAATATCATTTAAATCTTTTGAAAGAATAACTTTCACAATTCCACTTTCAAATCACTTCACCATTCACCATAGACACAAGGAAACGCACACACACTGGGAGATCCTATAACCGACATAAACCATGTAAGCTACATGAAGTCCAACATACAACCCAAGTTGGGGAGAGCCGTCCTATCCTTACTATTGGAGTAGGACTATGGATATCACATCCACACAAACTAGTGACCACTATATAAATCAGCCTCAGGCTCACTCCTATAGGGGCACGTAGTTCTAGAGAAGTAAGGTTGCTTTATACCTTTCACTCGGTGCTAAAGATTTCTCCCAGACTTAGCTCAGATCATTTCAAAGACAATCCACAATAAAACAGTTTCAGTAATATATAATATACATTAGGAGCCATCATGCTTCCCATCTATCAAAATCAACCACGTTGTGAATTTCTTTCACACTCGAGTTCAAAACAACTCCATTAAAATCAAAAGGTCAAATCATTCAAAATATCTCAAATATTCAATATCAACGTGCTTATAACACACACTTTCTAAAAAAACACAATTTCCAATGGGGATTCACGACTCAAATATCAAAATCATGATAAATATCGTTCAAGATTCATGCTTTATATCACCACACATGTAAATTCATCTTTCAAAATCATAAACATCAAGATTTAATAATAATCATCATAAGATATGGGTTCATGCTTCAAATTCATAAAAATCAAATAAAAAACATGCCTTTGTAAAGAAAATTACTTTTGGGCACAAGAACAAAAGAGAGTTCTTGTTGCATAAACCCCACATACCTTGAATGATGAACTTTATATCGATACTTATTTTTGAGATGTTAATCGTGCTTTTGAATGATGGTTTTTGGAGTTCTTGAACTAGGAACTTGGAATCTTGAATAAATTTGCAGAATTAATGGTGAACTTTGGAGGTTCTTGAAGTTGGATGTAGGAGCTTAGGATTTTCTTTTTTAGGGAGTTTGATGAAATATAACATATGATGCTTCTAATAGGATTTAATATAGGGTTTGGACGGATTTTGGGTGAGGGGGAATGACCAAAACTCTCCTAAAAATTAAAAAAATTCTCAAATCTGTCCTTTGGTGGACTATTTTGATAGTCTGAAGTAGATCAACCATAATGTTTTACTCCGATAATCAAATTGAACGAAACCAATTTTATTAGAAAGAGGACTCTCATATCTTTTCGTTGATATATAGTATCTCACCCATATCATTGTGTATTAGAAGTTATGACCATTTGAAGTTGACCCAAAAATTCACTTTTGTTAGGCTTAAGTAGATCAACCATAACGTTTTACTGCGATAGACAAATTGGATGGAACTAATTTTATTAGAAAGAGGACTCACAGAGCTTTCTGTTAATATATAGTAGATCACCCAGATCATTATGTACAAGGAGTTATAATCATTTAAAGTTGGAGAAAAAATACGCCAAGCCTCAGTACCTTTTCCTGCATGTTTTACTGTTCACTACTATTCACGGTTCGATCAAAATGTTCATAAATCATCGCTCGGGTGTCCGTTTTGGATGATCCACATATCGTTGGAAAGCTTATCCAATAATCTATGAAATGGTGGGTCATAATCTAAGATATTTTCCACATAAAATTTATAATTCATTTTAGAAGATAGAACCCAACACATTTACGCATAAAATTTCAATGAAATTTTTTTTGGAGTATTACAATCACTCACCATGAGCCATAAGATAGGCTACGAATTATACCCATGACTTATATGGTGGACAATGTCTAAATGCTCCTGGTATTTTATTCTGCCAAGGATACGGGTCATGGATACGGACCATATGTTATGGTTACAACTTGGTTAGATGAGTCGTATACTGGAAAACATTTGTTCCAAGGGTGGAGGTTCAGGATACAATTAGTGGATACCGATTGTATTGGAGGGTACAATACATGTGGGTCAGTCGTATCCCTATGATGGGATCTTGGTGAAACTTAAGTGGGGCTATTCTAGACATTTCCCTACTTATCCTAATAGGGTCCCACAATTTCTAACCTACTTGGAAGGTTATTTACCTGATTATTGTATTCATTAACACTTAGAAACTCTTCCTAAACACTCCATAATTTTCTTAAGATCTTTTGGGCAAGGGCAACTAGGGTTTCAACTAAAGGACCAATTTGGGGCTTGTCTTGGTGATTTTTTCAGTCATCATTTTGGTTTAAGGCATGTTTTTCTTCCCTCATTTATAATTTTACTTAAACCCATGGTTTATATGAATGTTTCATGGTCTTACTATTACACTGTTTTGGCTTACAAATATGATTTGGGTGTTTTGATGTTAAATGGTTGGTTATGATTTCTCATGATTTTAATTATGCTTTTATATGCATTAATGGTGGTTTTGGGTTTAATGGGAATGGTTTATTGATTATTTGAATTGGTTTTGGTTATATTATTCCCCCAATGTGTTTGACAAAATGCTTATAAAGATTTGTTTATTGCATTGACTCCTTAATGGAACTCTTGCATGTTTTAAACTAGGTAAAGAAATTATGCATGGTTTAAATGATTTGGAAAGGCTAAAGAATAATTGGTTATGCATGTGGGTAACATTAAAGTCTCCCAAGTGCTTTAATATGGTAAATGGAAGGGCATTTGAAAGTCCCCTTAAACCTATAAATGGTTGGCTATAGATGATACTTGCAAGTAAGGGTTGGTATGACGATACCAATATCAATGGTCTTGGTTAATAAATGGACAATGGTTTGGTTATTTGGAAATTGGTTTTAGTTGGGCAATAATGGCGGGGGGTGTAGCTAATCCAGGGAAAGTGAAGGTCCTAGAGGGACCAAAACTGGAAACTCATATTTCCCAATATAAGGTTGGTCTTTGTAACCATATGCATGATGTCACACTTTATTTTGGGGTTGTACTAGTCATCCCATAGGATACTTCCCTGGTCATGCAGCTACACGCACTAGGCCCCTTTCAGTAGGGGGCTTAACCCATATTTCCCGTGGGTGGTTTAGGATGGTAAAAGCTACACAACCTAGGTAAAGGTTTTAAAGGCATGCTAAAACCGGTCCCTTTTTCCCAGCATGGTAATATATATATACATACATATATATATGTATCTATATATACATATATATATATATATATATATATATATATATATATATATGTTTAGCTGTGTACATATGGATGATTTTACTTGGTTTATAAATGGCATTATTTTATCCTTACCCTAAGATCATGTTAGCGATCACTCGCTAACCCTATTTACTGGCGGTTATATTCCCACGCTATGCAGGAATCGACCATTCTACTCCTCTTATATAGTGATTGACTCAGGATCAGCATTTGGATTGGAGTGGCGAGCTTCCATCATTTTGGAAGGCACCATTTCATGTTATAGATATTTTAGACATTTTGGTTTTATTTTGGATATTATTTTTGGATATGGTTGGGGCCATGTCCCAACAGTACTTTATTACTCTTTTGGCTAGAGGATTTGTAATCCTTCTAAGGGTTAGAATGGACGGGATTGGTATAAGTTTCAGCCTTGGCATTGGAATAGGCAGGGAGGATGGCATCATCAAACATGATTTCTCATTGTTCCATCATATTTCATTTTAGGATTAATTATATTATGTTTTGGAACATCTTTGGTTATGGCCTGGTTTATGGCCCTTATTTGGTATGGTTTGGTATGGTTGGATTATTGGTCTGGGATGGTTATGTGTTTCGGATATAAATGACTTGAGACAGTGAATTCTAGTAGAAACTCAAGGCTCTCAGTGTTCTATTCACCCAGGATCCATTAAGATGAACTGTGATTTATGGGAAGTCTATTGGTGGAATTATATGAAGAAACATATTGAATGAGTTTGTGGCTAAGTGTCCAAATTGCCAATATGATAAGGTTGAGCTCGAAAGTCCTAGAGGTACACTTTAGGACATTAGTATTCCTACTTAGAAATGGGAGGTAGTGAATATGGACTTTATTACAAGATTGCCTTGTACTCATCAATAACATGATTTTATTTGGGTTATCATGGACCAAATGACTAAGTCAGCCCATTTTTAACTAGTTAACACTTTTGATTCAATAGAGGAATATGCTAAACTCTACTTTAGGGAGTTGGTAAAATTGTATGGAATCTCTTTTACTATCATTTCAGATAAAGGAACTCAGTTTACCTCTCAATTTTGAAAGATGTTTTAGAAGGGTCTTTGTACCCAAGTTCATCTCAGTACATCTTTTCACTTCATACAGATGGTCAGGTAGAGAGGACCATTCAGACCTTAACGGACATGTTAAGAGCATATGTGACCTATTTTAGAGGTATTTGGGATGATTATTTGCCTTTGATTAAGTTTACTTATAATAACAGTTATCACTCTATTATTGAGAGGGACCCATTTGAGGCAGTTTATGGCAGGATATGTATATCTCCTATTGGTTAGTTCAAGGTTGGCGAAGCTATATTAATAGGGCCAGATTCAGTCCATGAGGCTATGAAGAATGTTTAGCTGATTAGAGAAATGTTGAGAATGGCTCAAAGTTGTTGGAAGTCCTATTCAGATATGAGAATAAAGGAAATTGAGTTTATTGTTAACCAGGGAAAGATCAGTCTCATTAAATTGGTCCTTATGAGATTGTAGATTATTTTGGCAATGTAGCTTATGATTTAGATTTTCCTAAATACTTAGTAACAGTCCAACCAGTCTTCTATGTTTCCTTGATAAAGAAATACATTGGTGATCTCATATCGGTTATGCCCTTAGAAAGTACGGGTGTGAAGGATAGTCTCTCTTATAAAGAGGTTTCTATCGAGATCCTTGGCCACTAGGTTTGTAAGTTAAGGAATAAGGATGTCTCCATGGTAAAGGTTCTTCGACAAAAGAAGTCGGTTGAGGGAGATACTTGGGAAGTAGAGAAAAATATGATGGCCAAGTACCCCCATCTCTTCCCTTCAAACTCAATCCCAGTTTGAGGTAATAGTTTCTTTGTAATTAATTAATTCTTTCTATTTTATGTTACCCAACTATTTTGATGTCATAGTATGCATTCATGATTCTGGTTCAATCCATGTTTCAGTTACTGACTCAGTTATCATGTAAGTGATCAACTGTTAGGAACTCAATGCAGCAATTTTAGATACAAATAGTGTGAAAAGGTACCAATAATAGGAGATGTAATGAAGAAAATGTGGTTATTACAATTCCTTCCCTTAACTTTTAGGCTTAGCCAGTTTTTATTAGGGGATGAATGACCTTAAGGGGAAGATATTATAACACCTCAAAAATTTAAGCCAAGGTTAGAACCACGCTTCAAGTATATGTAGGATTAAACATTTTGTTTTAACAGTATGATAAGGTATTTAAACATACACCAAGGCCACAAGTCCTCCTAGATCGTAACCAAGCCAAAACCTTCCTTACCAATTAATTCCTTGAGAAATGACCAGATTCAAATGATAATAACTTCTATATTCTGATCATTTTTTATCTCAAGACCCACAAAAGTATGTATATTTAAACTATCGTTGTAACTCGTCCAATTTTTCCTTATCTAATACCAGGGTGGAAAGTTGTGGCCATTTTAGTGAAGCACTGATAACGCTCAATCTACAGCTCTCGTGGGAGTGTAAAGCGGTCGTTAGCAAATATAGAACCCAACCTGGGTTGGGTTTCGATCCCACAGGGAATAGCTTGGCCAACAAGTAAGCAAAATTACTAAACTTTTGGTGCAAGTCTCGTAAGAAGGGGGGATTGTAATATGTAACCAAAACAATAAAGTAAAAGCTAAAAATAGCAAAGTAAAAAGAGGAAGATTGTCACGTTGGTTGTAGACAATGAGAATTGAAGCGTTGGGGTTATGTCCACCTTCTGAGGTATACGTCTCTATTGGCTATGGGTGTGTAGAGTCTTGACATGCAATTGCTTATAGAGAATTGTAGTCGATGGTAAATCCAAGCGTCTCTCGACCTGAACAAGGACTATTTCACTTTAACTCTCTCGAGCTTAAAGCGTGTCTAACGGTACGAATTCTCCAAGAGGTTAGTCCAGTTACGGCACTAGCTTTTTAATAGGAAAGGGTGTCCTACTACCTTGACATTATCTCTTTTCCAGACAAATAACCTTTCTCTCGAACAAGTTAAATGTTAGACTGGCGTTATTCTATGCGTCTGCAGCCACAAGAATTTGCATTAAGATGAAGAGAATAATGATATAAGCAATATACGTGTCTCGAACTCTCAAACTCACAGCAATAGATAGTATCTCATTCGGCTTCCATAACCCCAACTAAGAGGTTTAGTTACCCATGAATGCGAAGGATATCACGATTTGCATGGTTGATGGCATGAGAAGTAGGTGATAGGCGTGTGGTTTTGGTGATTCCCTAGCAAGTAACGATTCTCTTGTTGTGGAATTTAAGAATAGAAGAATAGATTAGAAGTGTTTGTGGTGGAAGATGAGAGAGATGGAAGAAAATTAATAGTTTTAAGAATGAATTTCTTGAATTAAGGGAGGAGTTTCCTCCACTAAGGGAGGACTTGATTAAAATCTCTAGCATGATAGGGTATTTATAATACTCCTATCCTACTCCTACTATGCTAATGAAATAAATAACCAAATCCTACTAAACTAAGGAAATACTTAACCCATTTGTACTAGGTTAATGTAACATTCTCCTAATCCAAATAAACTAATGAAATACATAACCCAATTGTACTAGGTTAATGTATCATTGTCAAAATCCAGCTTTGTGTTTGTAAGTCCCCAAAGTCTTCAGAAATGCTGTTTTAGCCCGGGACAGATTTTCCATGCAGCAGTTTTGGTCCAGGTCCCCAGAGTCTTCAGAAATGCTGTTTTAGCCCGGGACAGAGTTTCCATGCAGCAGGTTTGGTCCTTAGGCGTGTAAACTCCCTTTCCTTCCTTCGTGATCTTTCTTTTGCGTCAAGTAAGCCATAAAATGCTGTATTTTGCATCATTTATACCTGAAACTTTACTAATCATGTTCGTTAGCTCATTTATAGGAAAAAGGACTAAAAGTGCATGAAATATATAATTTGTTCTCAAAACTAGGCTAAAATATGGGCAAAATATATTGATATAGGCGCGTAAATTTGCCTATCATCAACACCCCACACTTAGAGCTTTGTTCGTCCTCGAACAACATATCATGTCCTTCTAAACATCAACTTAGGGTTTTTACAACAACAACACAAAATATTCTTCAAGACAAGCACAACAATTATCAACAAAGAGTAGCTTTCCGATTATAAGTAGAAACAATTTAACCTCTAGCATAGACTCGTGATGGTGATCAACTCGCATGCAAAAGTTAAGGTACATAGAATCATATACAACTATCCAAGACTCATCAACCATGTGTGTCTCACAATATAGTACCCATAATCACTCACAAATATAACATATTTTTCAAACATGGGTATCAACATATCCTTGCTCTCACTCTCGCAAAGAATTCATATGTAGCAACTGATAACCATAGGCTTTCCCTTAATGTAGTACTCCACTAAATGTCAGAATGTTAAGATTAGGATCAAGTAGGTCTTTTGATGGTTGTAACGTAAGCTAAGGGACGGGTAGGACTATTTTGGCCAAGAATAGTGACTAGGTTCCTATGCGCTTTAATACATCACTTTGTATCATTGACACTTTTTTCTTTCAACCTTTCTTCTTTCTTTTGTTCTACCACCCTTGTTCTCCTCTTTTGTTTTTCAATTTTAAGAACAACTCACTTTTCAGCTTTCTTTTCCTTTTTCTTTTCACAACATACCTCTTATGATAGCACTTTCTTTCTTTTTCATAACACATTCAAGAACCATTCCAATTTATAGCATTATACTCACCCAATTTCCTCTTATATTGTCACATGACTTTTTCACTTTAAAGCACTCAGGATTTTGGATCAAATTACGGTCTTGAAAAAAATGGATTAGGCTTACATACGAGGTTGTCAAAGAAATAGGCTAAAGGCTCAAAAAGGTTTAACTAGGATGATGTCCATGGGTAGGTAAAACTGAAGGTAAACATGTATAGGTTGCCAAAGAAATGCCTAAATCATATCCTAAACTTACATTCCTTATTTTCGCTTTGCATACATACCAGGCAAGTTCTAGCATCAGCCACAAACATAGAATATACTATTAATCTCACACACACAAGGCACATAGTCGACTTGATTGGAAGTAATATAGACTCTCGACCCAACAATTGAAGAAATTGAATCACCCAATATCACATAATGAGTCACAACTAGAGCCTAAACGTCTCAATAGTCACAATTGTAGCACATACTCTTGTTATAATCTCATGCTGCCTATCAAAATAATTTCATGCGAAGCTAGAAAAAAATTTAACTACTAAAAAAACAAAACGAAACAAAAATGAAACAAAAGCAAACAAACATAGATGTGAATAGAGAAGTATAGCATGCAATACCACCACCCCACACTTAGTCGGGACACTGTCCTCAGTGGAAAATAAATACGAGGAACCTGGTTGGTCGGACTTATCCTCTTTGTTTGGGGTCATACCCCTTGTATTGGAATCATCATCAGAGTCGTCATCCTCAGAAGTTCCTCATAGGTATCCCACTTAATTCCAAGAGTGAGTCGAGGTGTTTGCATCAAGGAGGGTGCTCCTTGCTCTTTTTGGCCTCTTTTCTTGCCCTTTGGGGAATTGGTAGCCTTCTCCTTGCCTTGTATCTCTTTAGGTGCCATTGTACCTGAGACTTGAAATAGTGTTAATGGTAGCACAATCTCAATGGGTACAATATATACATAAGCAGTAGGGGTACCACCCCACACTTAGTTTTGTTAACACAAATCAGTGAAGTGAAAGAGATCGATTACTCAGGATTCATCGACATATGTTTTAGAAACTATCTTCCGACAAGAAGATCAGTGATGTATCACTACTTGCAGCCATTGCACTATGGTCATGTTAAGTATAACAACACTACTACATAGGGGTTACATCATGGTATAGTTATTTTCAACAATCACAACCTCCTATGTCGGTAGGCAACTATAAGTCTTATCCCGATGAACGAGATAGTCTAACGTGTAAGTATCCAAGTAACAAGCTTAAGCAATGTTCATAGCCATGGCAATTCTGCAAATAGTATAACAATGCTTATTAAAACCAAATTCAAGTCGGAGACCGGTCAAGATTATCCTAACGTATATGTTCACTCACATGGTTGTGTATCAACAATCCAAACACATTAACATCACCAATGATCTTTGAAGATGTATCAATTCATAATAGGCATAGGAACGTAGTACTTACTAGAAATAGATGAAGAATAAAAGAGTACTTACGTGATTGAAGCCTTTGGAGATGTTCTTGTGAATTGGAAGAGCAAAAAGAGAAGTTTTGAGATGATTTGGATGGATGTGCGGTGCCTTTGGGTCAATTTTTAGTGTGTTTATGTTTCAAGACTAAGTCCCCTTTATATAGGAAGAGAATGGGTCGGGTTATGACCCATTTACAATCGGTTTTGGAGACAAAAAATGCTACATATGCGGCGCATACTTCTTGGCATAGTCATGACATATGCGGCGCATTGTCTATGGCATAATGGGACATAGGCGCCGCATAGTCTATGGCATTTGTAGACATATGCGCCGCATAGTCTATGGCATATGAGATACTGAGACCAAATGCCATAGCATAGGCGGCGCATAGTCAAAAGCATACCTAGGAATAGGCGGCGCATAGTGTATAGCACACTAGATTCCGAGACCTTAGGCTATAGGATAGGTCGTGCATCATTCGTGGCCTAGTTCTACCAAGGCCTAGCCTTCCTCGAAGCCTATTTTGACAAGAAAAAGGCTCAATCCATAGCCCTATGCATCACCATTCCTAACTTACCAACTTTACCATGCAATGCGTCCAAATCGTCAATTGAAATCGATCTCCTCGTTGAATACTTCTTGCACCTATTTTTGCTCAAAACCAAATGAAAACAATTAGTACGATGGGTTGCCTCCCACCAAGCGCCTTAGTTTTGGTCGTGGCACGACTCTTATTTTTGGATTTTTCATAAAACAAAACAAGTACTAGAATGAAAGGAAAAACGATAAACGATAAAACGATAAAACGATAAAACAATGGGTTGCCTCCCATCTAGCGCCTTATTTATTGTCGTGGCTCGACGTAGTTATCTCGAGTACTTAGACTTCGTTGAGATAAGTGATGGATCGTTTTCTGAAAGGATTTAAACGACAATGAGGCTTACTTGTGGGCATACGATCTTTTTCAAGATGGCTCCTACGTTTCTCCGGAGAGTCACCAATTATATCATCAATAGTCCAACCCATAGCTCTCTTGTATTTCCTCAGAGCAGAGATGAGAGCTTCTACGTGCTGTTCACTTAAATCATCTGCTCTCTCTGGAAGTATATTTCTACTCTCCAAGAACACATACCTTAGATAATTGGGGAGCTCTTGCGATTCTAGCATTGGTGGCTCGTCAATGTGAGTCTTCGCTGTTGGTTGATTCTTGAGATCACAATCCGGTTTCTTAGGAGTATAAGACTCTATTTCTGTTAGATCACCCATAAGTTCTTCATAATCTTCATTATCCTCATGCTCAACATTCAGTGGCGCAGCAGACAATGGCTCAACAGTAGGTTGTTTCTCTATAGATAATGCTTTCGTATCCTCATAATGAACATCAGCTACAGATGACTCATTCATATCGCTGGGCTGCTTCATTGTTTTGCATATATCAAACCGTACCACTTCATCAACCACTTGCTTGCCTTTTGCTGAAGTTTCCAGCACCTTACCACTTCTGGTAGTGATGGCCATGCATGACCCATCATTCTTTGGGTTTTGCACAGTATTGCTTGGTAAGGTGCCAGCCTTTCTTTGATTGAATGTTGCTGAAAGTTGGCTCAATTGCTGCTCTATTTGCCTGATAAAAGTGGAATGAGAATCAACTAGTTGCTTCATGGAGGACAAATCATCAATCACCTCCTTAACTACTGCGCTCGTTGCTTCCACTCCTTTCAATAACTTAGCCATCATGTCTTCCATACTCCCAGAATTAGATGTGGTGGTATCACGTCTACCAGGGGGAACGTACAAACCACTCTTTTCATTATTTTTCTTCCAACTACCTTGGCCTTTGCTTCCAGATTTATCATAATAGTTTCGACCTTGGTTTCCTTGGGTATTCCCTCGGAAACCCCCCTGATTGTTCAAGTAGTTGGCCTCCTCTTCCGAATCAGATTCTTCTCTTCCTTTTAGCGCTACAGCTTTCACTTTTTCGGTCTTCCCTGATAATAAGTGCTTTGTTAGAAGATCCAATTGTGTTTTCATGTGCGCCATGTCTTGCTCACGTTCTTCTTCTCTTCTTCTTTGGTCTGCAGTCATGCCAATAGATAAAGTGTGGCTTGCTACCTCAGAATCCCTGGTATGCCAAGCTCTACTTTGCTTCATCATCCGATCTAGCATATTACTTGCCTGCACAAAGGTGAGGTCCATAAATGATCCACCTGCTGCATTATCAACCACTGGCTTAGTCACCGAATTCAACGCTCTGTATAATATCTCCATCAAGTGGACATTGGTCATATGATGGTTTGGGCATCGCATTAGCTTCGTCTTGAACCTCTCCCATGTTTCGTGGAGAGCTTCAGTTGGAAGCTGTCGAAAATTTATGATCTCATCTCTCAACTGTGCACTTTTGGATGGCGGAAAGAATCTTTCTAGGAAAGCATCTTTCAATTGCCTCCAATTAGTAATAGAATCAGGAGTCAGCCCATTCAACCACATAGTTGCCTCCCCAGACAGAGACAATGGAAATAGACGTAATCGAATTGCATTCTGTCCAACTCCAGGATTTTCGAATGACTTGCATGTAGAAATAAAGTTGATCAGATGCATA
The DNA here is from genome assembly GCA_030864225.1 of Capsicum baccatum var. pendulum. Classification (NCBI taxonomy): domain Eukaryota; kingdom Viridiplantae; phylum Streptophyta; class Magnoliopsida; order Solanales; family Solanaceae; genus Capsicum; species Capsicum baccatum. The sequence continues at coordinate 121,444,066 of CM061560.1, forward strand.
TTCGGATCATCGCCTGCTAGTCCACCAAATAATCCCTTGAGTTGCAAAAGCTGAATCATGGCGCTAGTGATATTGAACTTTGCTCCCGGTGCTAATGGCGGAAGAATAATAGCTCCTGTGGCACCAGCTCCATCAAGATCATCATCATCATCATCAAACGGTATATGCACAGCTCGGTGTTCGGGCCTAAATCGCTCTTGACGATCTCTCCTTTGCATGGGTGCCGCCATTTTAGCAGTATGCCGTGGGTTTAGTAGCTCTTTATCGCCCAGATCCTCATCGTCAGGATTTGTTGCTCGCCTACGGTTATCAATATTCTGTTGATGCACTGGAGCAGCCATCCTTTCAATTTCACGTTGTGCCTCCATTGATGCACTAAATAAACCTAAACAAAAACAACAACTAAACGTAAAAGTACGAGAATCTTTGACCAAAGGGTCTAGTAATTATCACGAACTTGATTGACACTCGTATTCCCCGGTAACGGCGCCAATTTTTGATAACGCTCAATCTACAGCTCTCGTGGGAGTGTAAAGCGGTCGTTAGCAAATATAGAACCCAACCTGGGTTGGGTGTCGATCCCACAGGGAATAGATTGGCCAACAAGTAAGCAAAATTACTAAACTTTTGGTGCAAGTCTCGTAAGAAGGGGGGATTGTAATATGTAACCAAAACAATAAAGTAAAAGCTGAAAATAGCAAAGTAAAAAGAGGAAGATTGTCACGTTGGTTGTAGACAATGAGAATTGAAGCGTTGGGGTTATGTCCACCTTCTGAGGTATACATCTCTATTGGCTATGGGTGTGTAGAGTCTTGACATGCAATTGCTTATAGAGAATTGTAGTCGATGGTAAATCCAAGCGTCTCTCGACCTGAACAAGGACTATTTCACTTTAACTCTCTTGAGCTTAACGCGTGTCTAACGGTACGAATTCTCCAAGAGGTTAGTCCAGTTACGGCACTAGCTTTTTAATAGGAAAGGGTGTCCTACTACCTTGACATTATCTCTTTTCCAGACAAATAACCTTTCTCTCGAACAAGTTAAATGTTAGACTGGCGTTATTCTATGCGTCTGCAGCCACAAGAATTTGCATTAAGATGAAGAGAATAATGATATAAGCAATATACGTGTCTCGAACTCTCAAACTCACAGCAATAGATAGTATCTCATTCGACTTCCATAACCCCAACTAAGAGGTTTGGTTACCCATGAATGCGAAGGATATCACGATTTGCATGGTTGATGGCGTGAGAAGTAGGTGATAGGCGTGTGGTTTTGGTGATTCCCTAGCAAGTAACGATTCTCTTGTTGTGGAATTTAAGAATAGAAGAATAGATTAGAAGTGTTTGTGGTGGAAGATGAGAGAGATGGAAGAAAATTAATAGTTTTAAGAATGAATTTCTTGAATTAAGGGAGGAGTTGCCTCCACTAAGGGAGGACTTGATTAAAATCTTTAGCATGATAGGGGATTTATAATACTCCTATCCTACTCCTACTATGCTAATGAAATAAATAACCAAATCCTACTAAACTAAGGAAATACTTAACCCATTTGTACTAGGTTAATGTAACATTCTCCTAATCCAAATAAACTAATGAAATACATAACCCAATTGTACTAGGTTAATGTATCATTGTCAAAATCCAGCTTTGTGTCTGTAAGTCCCCAAAGTCTTCAGAAATGCTGTTTTAGCCCGGGACAGATTTTCCATGCAGCAGTTTTGGTCCAGGTCCCCAGAGTCTTCAGAAATGTTGTTTTAGCCCGGGACAGAGTTTCCATGCAGCAGGTTTGGTCCTTAGGCGTGTAAACTCCCTTTCCTTCCTTCGTGAGCTTTCTTTTGCGTCAAGTAAGCCATAAAATGCTGTATTTTGCATCATTTATACCTGAAACTTTACTAATCATGTTCGTTAGCTCATTTATAGGAAAAAGGACTAAAAGTGCATGAAATATATAATTTGTTCTCAAAACTAGGCTAAAATATGGGCAAAATATATTGATATAGGCGCGTAAATTTGCCTATCATCAAGCACTATTCTACAATAAGATGTCACGAGCCAAACCATGAACGTGGATCTATTGTACGACCATACAATGGTCTCATCTTATCAAGACAACCCCAAATATCTAAAAGTTGCCAAGTATTCCTTCTAACCACGAGAGGTAACCACAATCGTGATTTGAAACATAAACCTAGGCAAGATCGTGAAGCCCATAGGTAATCTTGATTGAATGTTCAAACCTACGAACCATAGTATGATTGTAGGTAGGTCCCATAAGCATACCAAGTCTTGACTGATAATAGAGATCTAATATAAATCCCAACCGCAAGTACCTCCCACGATCGTAGGTTGGTCCCACAATCATGGGAAGGTCCCATATGTCTCCTTTAGCACTTTTCAGTACAAACTTTAAAGGGGAACATCAGTCTTTTCTACTCATTTAACTCAAAACTATGTATTTTAGGTTATTTCAAGGACGATTATTAAGGTTAATATTAAACTTAGGCCTCATTACTCAGAAATACAACTGACATTTAATTTCAAACAGAGAAAAAAGGCGATCTCTTTCCCCAAGGTAGAGCTAGGGTTCATCTTCTACAGGCTTCTAATTTTAAAGAATTCTTTAGGGTTCTCTTCTCCAGGTATTTGGAATTCATCTCCTTTCACCTATTAAGTCTCAAATTTAACCCAATTCTCTTGTTCAGTTCCTTCTTCTCAATTTAAGGTTTAGATGTTGTCAAATTCCTTGATATCTTAGTTAATTAGTGGTATTGAGTTGTAATCCCCATTTTACCATTAATTTTTGTGTTATTAAATATCCATGATCATAAACCCTAATTATATTGTGAAACCCATTATTTTAGACTTGAGCTATCAAACTTCTTAATTTCACTCATATTATGAAACTAGCGTAATTTTTGCATTCTTCAGAGATGGTTGTTTATAAACACTCAATGACCTAGGATTTTATGCATATATTTATTAGCATAAATCCTCTAGTTTATATGTTTTTCAATGCTTGCAGATAATGCATTTATTTTTAATCTTCGGATTTTTATTATCATTGAGCATTGAAGTTTTCGGTGTCATTTATTGGGAGTATCACTTAGCACCGAGCAGATGTGGAGGTGAAGGCTCACCCGCCAGTTAGGTTGGGAACTTTAGTAGAAGTCCCTAAGTCCTAGAAATACGATAGCACCATAGGTTCTAAAGGGTCACCCATCAAACCAGTCCTAACACCTTAGTCCCTTTGGACATTAGTTTAGTATATCCACGCCAGTCAATGTTCGTACCCGTGGCAAGGTACAGAACATCCTTTTAGTTGGAGTTATATTTTGGTCCCTGATTATCTCAAATTAGAGTATGTCAGTTATTAATAGCTCCCACAGTCTACAGTTCAGATTCAGATACTTGTAGGACCTTGTACTTAGTTATTTGGTTTATCTTACAATACATGTTTATTACTTAGTCTTGCATCAGTTTACCATTTTAGTGGCATCATATTCATCTTAAATCAATTATTTCCTATCTCACATACTCAAAATATTTAAAGTACTAAGTGCATACTTTCTTTTGAACTAGATTGTCTCATCATATAGGTTCTGACGCTTAGCATTTAAATCGCGCATAGTATGATCTCCTACCATATTAGAAGTAGAACTTTAGAGTGTCATCATCATTTGAGGACTAGTATTAGCATTTTATTTTGTTTTATGTTAGTTTCAGACAATTAGAGTTAGTTGGGGGCTTGTCCCAATAACTCGTCTTAGTAGAGGCTTTCAGACATATAGTTGGATGTTCAGCTTTGTGATTTTGAGCTCAGATATTATTGTTAGTTTTCTTTTTATTATTATTTCAACATTTAGTTTAGCATACACATAAGCATTTTATCAGTTATTTTTAGTTTTCTTAGTATCATGCCAGGACATGGGTTAGCATGGGGTCACTTATGAATCTAAGCACCATGTTATGACTAGGGGGTAGTCTCGAATCGTAACATAACCATAACTTAGTAAGAATGCAAAACCATGAACTCCTACCATGTGATCTTACCTTGAGTTTACTTATTCAACAATATCATAGAGCTCGGTCAATATAAGTCAACATGGACAACTAGTCAAGTCAAGGCCATGACTACCACAAGACTCCAAGTCAACAACAATGACTCAATCAACTAGGTCAACCATATCTCAATTACACAAATAAAAAGACAATACAGAGTTATGACTACCTTGTAGTTAATCTGAATCACTCAAGGATCCATTCCTACAACAACTATGCTAAATCTCATGAATCTCGATTTACACCAAGAAACCAAATATAGTAAGAAAACATATAAACTCGATTCACTTAACAAACCAATATAAAAAGTCAACACTTAAGTCTGGTTCACTCAAGGAACCAATATAAAAAGTAAACACATAATCCCCTATTCATTTAGGGAACTGTCACACTCACTTGTACATTGTACATACATGCTAAGGGTCTTATGGTCGCCCACTATCCATGACTTGCAGGGAACGAGGTCTTATCCATGTACCAAATTCTATACATCAAGTTTCTGCCAACCATATGCCAACCAACTCCATGATGATGTCCAAATATTAGTATATCTCACAATAATCAATAGATATCACAATAATCACGACCATAATGATAACAGTAATAACGCTTAGAACAACCAACAAGCTTTTAACCTAAGTTCATTACATGTGATTAAAACTTAGGATATCAATTAGTCATCCACTTTCCTTGAACATGCATTGCAACAATCAATACAAAGGAAAAATTATCATAAACACATAAAACAAGATGTTTTTGTTTTTGAAACGGACCTTACCTAGGGCTCTCACCTTCTGTGGCGATCAGGGGTTGAGCCACACCCTCCAAGCCTTATCATAAATAAAATAAAGTGAGTACACGAAGGGGGGCATAGACCTTACCTCCGACCTATGGTAGTTCAAAATCAACTAGCCTACTAAGGTCGGTCAACTCATCCCCGATACTACAAATGAAACCTAGATCTAAGCACCTATAAGAGAGAACTCCTCTCAGTACAATATAATCTAGGAACACATAAATAAGGGAGACTCTTCCGTTACAGAGTAAGAAGAAAGTCAAAAACAAAAATAGGCCACTTCATAAAAGCTATAGCAGGTTGGGTTTCAACTATATTAAACGATCACCTAGATCAATCTAAGTCTAAAATGCCCTTATGAACTTAAACTTTCCTTTTTCTTGCAACCTCGGCTTAATTGTCATTTGACAATATGGATATAACACATAATTAATCAAATGACCTATAATATCAAGGACTATAATCTAATCCCAAAACTTCAAGGCAAAATTCATGATCATTCTCCCTATTCTAGGGGTTTTCTACTATAATTCCACCTTAATCCTACAAAATTTCATGGTTACAACAGTGAAATATCAACATGCAAGAGTAAATTAGGATTCTTTAACAAAAATCCAAGGGTTTTCTACCCAACCCACTTAATTATGCTAGAAAATTAGCTAGGTTAAGTCAAATCATCCTCAAAAACCCAAAAAACTAGTGATTCTAGTAGTTAACAATCGAATTATGAGTTAATGAAGGAATCACTTACCATTACAAAGAGTTTGGATGAAAATTGATTGAAAAACTTGAGTCCTCCCCAAAATGAGTTTTAAAATAATAAACTGTTTTGGGGTATTTTTTGCATAAATCTATGCATATCACGCTATAACAGTCCCATCCCGCTATAGCGCCCTATCCTGTTATAGCAGCCTCACTATAGAAGGATCTACCCACTGTGGCGAGATTGACCGATGCTGACTCTTGCTATAGCAGGAAAATTCTCTCAATCTTCACCATGGCATAGTCATAATAAGTTCCTTAAAAGATTTATGCCATTATTTATTGGTTATATTGGGGGCTAATCTCGCAGCCCGAAAGAGCACAAGGATTACACGGGACTTTGTTTCAAATTAGATAATAAAAATATCAGTTATAGACCACGTTTTTCATATGTAAATTTTTAACTAGACATATGATCACTCTCGGGTCTATCATATTTAAGGATAAGATTATAGCGGATTCTAAGAGACCAGAATAGTTTAAAAAATGGCCAAGGCACATTAATCCTATAGAAATTCACAGCTTTTGGGCTGACAACCTACTAACATATGCTTTGTAGGGGATGTCTAACCATTTAACATAGAAAAGACATAAGATTTCATGGATGAAGAAATGGAAGTAGAGCTTTCTAAAGCTCAAGTCTTGTGAGCCGCCACAGTGACGTTAGTCTTATCATCTAGTTCTAGAGGATTCATGGTAATCTATAGTGCTTCGAGGAAATGATTAGGATGTACTCTTGTTTAGGGTTAATCGTGTAATAATTTAGCTTTCAGATAATTATAAAAGGCATAAAAAGGAAACTATATTAGTTATGATTTAAAGATGGTTGCATTCGTCTTTGCTCTAAAGATTTTCAGACACTAATTATAGGGTGAAACTTGCGAGATTTGTATGAACCATAAAGGCCTGAAGTAATTTTCTCGTAGAAAGATAGAAAGACTCGAATGTTCAGCAACATCTATGGACGAAACTACTTAAAGAAGACAATGTTATTATCTTGTATCATTCTGGAAAGCCCAATGTCGCTATTGATTCATTAAGCAAAAAAATCTAGGCATTGTTTGTCATATATAACTTATGTAAAGAGGCTTTTGGCTAAAGTTATGCACAAACTAGAGGTTTCATGCACCAAATTTGGTATGGAAAACTCTAGGACATTATTGTCATAAAAGTATTCATTAGTAGGATGGATAAAAGACACTCTACATGAGTAACAATTTATGTCATTATAAAGACGCGGTCCTAACTAGTAAAACAAAGGATACAAATATTGATAGTGATAGTGTGAGCAGACTAAGTGGCTTGTTATGTGTAACAAATATAGATAGGTAGAGACGAGATATTCTTGAGAAATTCTATAACTCTAGATGTACTTGCATTACGGATCCACTATTATATACCATGATTTAACGATATCTTATTGTGTAAAAAAAGGTTAATAATGTCGTCAACTTTGTCTCTAATAGTTTAACTTTTCAGCATGAAAAGGAAAGCCAAAGGGAGTATAATAACAATTATTCTGTGTCTATGCTACTTTAAATGATTAGAGGTGATGATTCAGTATGAGTAATTCTTATACTGGCCATGCACTTTTGCAAGCTAAAACTATTTATAGTGAGGTGGAATCTGTACACATACTGATGAATAAAAATAGTTCGACTTTATAGGGTTCCAAATTCCATCAGTGAGATGAGCACAATTCACTTCACGCTCCTAGAAATCATTTCTAGGATTGTGTACATAAGTAGATTTTAATACTATCAGTTCACCACAAATAAACAATCCGAGCACCCATAAGATATTGCGGACATATGAGAGCTTATACTTTTTAGAGGTAGTTGGAAGGGCTAAACCTTTAATGAAAATAGATATTAACAATAGCTCCAATCAATCATTTTAGTGGCAGTATATGAAGTCTTCCATAATAGGTGATATTGTTCTCCCATGAATGTTTAGAACTGATGAGACTAAGGTATTGGGACCCCAGTTGGTTATAAACTATTCCTAAGGTCTTATTAATAGGACAAAGATTGTGCACAGCCTGAAGTAGACAAAAGTCTTATAATAAAAGGAAAAGTGTTACAGTACACAGTTGGCTAGAGCATTCCTACAATTCTTTCTAATAAAAGGGATGATAGTATTTGGGAATAGACAAAAGTACAAATTAAAGTGTCATGACCCAAGACTACCCCTAGTTATAATATGGTGCTTAGAGTCACAAGTGTCGTAAGCTAACCCATGGCCTAGCATAACACTAAGAATATTACATAAAACAGAATAAAATTATGTGAAAGTAAAGTCTGAATGTTATACAATAACTAAAACCAAATATCAATGTTTAAAACAAAAATGGCAATTACTGAACATAACATAAAACTAAATCTCTACAATCTTCTAAAAGCCACTACAAAGATGAGTTGTCAGGATAAGCCCTAGCTAAATCTAATTGTTTGAAACTAATATGAAGATAAATTGAAATATTGATAACTAATCCTCGAAAGATGAGGACTTATCGAAAGATGAGGACTTACCAAACACTACTGCTGAAGTGATGCTAATCAAGCTAACCACGACCAGGATGCTAGACATCCGAATCTATATTATAAGACAATATAGCACAAAGAAAAGTATGAGGTTAGTATTTTGAATGTACTGAGCATGTGAGATATGCATTACACTATATGAGATGAACATGTTAAAAGTGGCATAGTAAAATGAACATGAGACTGGGATCTATAAACTGATGCAATAATCATGAAATAAACATGCAACACAGAAAAATGCTGAATGAAATGGATACACGGTTAATCAAGATCTGAGACTAAACTATGGGAGGTTTCTAAGACAAACATAGACTATGTGACCAACATGGAATCCAAACTGTAACCTAAGTTAGAGGGGTGTTATATACCATGCCAAAGATACAAACCATGATTGGCGTGAATTCACTTATGAGCCCATTAAGGGAAAGGAAGACACTTTCAAAGAGAGGATCTCTTTTACATATGGCGGAACATAGTTTGGGACTTGGGTTATTTGAACCTTTGTTCACTTAGAGATAAGTACTACTCCCAATGGAAAGTTAATTGACATACTGAAATGCTCAATAATAATGATGTTCTGAAACTGAAAAATATGTACGTTATCAGTAAGAATTCTAAATCATGAAAACCAAATGACTAAATATTCAACTAATAATGTATGATATCTTAGGTCATTGGGTGTTCATAGTCTGCTATCTCAGAAGAATGCAACTACTAACGGTAATTCTATAAACTAAACATAATAAGAAATTTCATAACTCAAACCCAAAATCAAGAAATTATCAATATAATGAGAGTCCGTACTCATGAGTATGTTAATATGCTCAAACTTATAGAAAAATATATATATTCATGGTTTAGTCCAAGAAAGAAACTAAAAACTAAAGGAATTCACTCTCTTCATGAAAATCCTAAGCTTGAAGGGTGAATTAAACTTGAGGAATTGAGTTAAATTTAGGACTCAATAGGTGAAAAGAGACCCCTTGATGAAATCTTACAAACCTAGATATGGAAACCTTGGTAAATTCCTTATAATTTGGAGCTTGGAGAAAGTAAACACTAGTTATTGCTTTGAGGATGAAATTGCACTTTTTTTTTCTCTAAGTGTCAGTTGTTTTTTTGAGTAATAAGGGACTTAGGGTAATATTAACATTAATAACCAGCCTTAAAAAAATCCTAAACATTGTATTTTAGGGGTTTAAACATTGTGAAAATATTTGAATGCCTTTATAAAATATAACTAAAAAAGTTGCAGAGTGTGACATACGAAACATCCCACGACTGTGGGGCCCACCTATGATCGTGGGTGGTTCCAGTAGTTTGGTAGCTGCTTGAGGCTCTTTGGACTTCATAAAAAAAGCCTTGGTATGACTCGTATAACCCTCCCACGATCGTACCTCAATTCATAGATTGGTAGTCTAAGCAAAATCAACTTTAGAAGTCAAGATCGTGGTTTCTAACCATGATCATAGTCCTATTTCATGGTTAGGAGATATAACTGTCAACTCTTAGGTTTTTGGGGTTGTTTTATGTAGTGCAATGGATTGTATGGCCATATAATTTAACCATGATGATGGTTACACTTGTACTATCTTACTGCTGGACAGTACTTCACTAAAATGGCCATAACACTTAGCTCTATAATTAGATTAATGTGAAACAAGATGTGTTGAAAAGAAGACTTATAGGCCTTTTAATTGGTAGGTATTGGCATAAAAAACACTTCAAAATCTAGGATTTATGCTCATTTGATGTTGAATATAAAAATATTCTTTGCAAGAAATCAATCAGTAAAGAATGTTTTAACTTGGTTTGTGGCCTCAATACATGTATAAATAATTTCTCATATACAAAAACATGATGTTTGATTCTATATATACTTGAAGTATGGTTCTAATCTTAGCTTGGATAATTGGGGTGTTACAATATCTCTCCCTTATGGTCATTCATCCTTGAATGGAAACTAACTATATTGAAAAGTTAGAAAAAGAGTTGCAATCCTAGTACTAAATTTCTAAGTGTCGAATACTGATATGATAACTGAATCTGTAACTAAAACATGGACTAAACTAAAATATGACTGTACGCAATAACATGAGAAGAACTGGATGGCATGAGATGGAAAGAATTAATTAAGAAAAAAGTATTAACTCATGTTGGAACTGAGATCAAAGATAAAAAATAGAGGTACTTAGTCATTATATATGCCTTTTCTTCCCAAGTAGCTTTTTCAACTGACTAATTCCACTAAAGAACCTTTACTGAAATGACATCCTTATTTCTGAACTTATAAACCTGGCGATTAAGGATCTCAACTGGGACCTCCTCATAAGAGAGATTATCTTTGACACCTACATTGTCTAAAGGTATAACTAATGTGGGATGACCAATTTAGTTCTTTAACAAAGACACATGGAGAAATGGATGCACCGATGCTAAGTATGCAGGCAAATCTAACTTATAGGCTACATTTCCAAAGTGACCTACAATTTATAAGGACTAATATAGTAGGGACCGAGCTTTCTTTTCTTGTCAAATATCTTCACCTCTTTCATAGGTGAAACATTCAAGTAAACCAAATCAATAATACCAAACTCAGGCTCCCTTATCCTTACATTTGCATAGGAGTTCTAATGAATTTGATTTATTTTCACCCTTCTCTAATAAGCTAAAATTTCTCTATAGCTTCATGAACTGAATCTAGACCTACCAAGGTAGCTTCACCAATTTCTTACCAAAAAAATAGAATATCTAAACCTCCTACCATAAAGTGATTCAAATGGGGTCATCTGAATACTGGAGTGATAGCTATTATTATAAGCACAATTAATCAAAGGCAAATGATCATCCCAACTATCCTTGAAATATATCATGCATTCTCTCAACATATCCTCTAAAGTATGAATGGTCCTTTTTTCTAGAACATTTGTCCGAGATAAAAAGCCATACTAAGATGAACTTAGGTACCAAGACCCTTCTGAAAAGTCTACTAAAACTAGGAGGTAAATTGATTATCCCTAACTAGAATAATGGTAAAAGGGACTCCATGTAATTTTACCAACTCCCTAAGGTAAAGTCTAGCAAAATACTCAGCTGGATCTAAATTATTAACTGGTAGGAAATGGGACGACTTAGTCATTCAGTCCATAATAACCTAAATAGAATCATATTGTTGGCGAATACGAGGCGACCCTATAATGAATTCCATATTCACCACTTCTCACTTATAAGTAAGAATACTAATATCCTAAAGCCTACCATTAGGTCTTTTTTGCTCAACCTTAACCTGTTGGAAATTCGACCACTTAACCACAAATTTTGTGATATCTTTCTTCATGCCATTTCACCAATAGACTTCCCATAGATCACGGTACATCTTAGTATCTCTTAGATGAATAAAATATCAAGAACTATAAGCTTATGTTAGCATCCTTTGTCTCAAGTTATCCAGATCTAGAACACATAATCTGCCCTAAAAATGAAGAACACCATCTCTCCCTTACGAAAACATCTCACCTTTCTAATTCATGACCGTTTATTTCAACCTAAGAAAAATAGAAACACTATCTTGCTTTCTTTCACCTCATCTATAAATGAAGACTCTGAACTATTGTAAACTAAGATATTACTTTCAACTGAATCAATCAACCAAACTCTTAATTTAGAAAGATGGTGAACCTGCAAACTAGCTCTTTCTTCTTATCCTCAATATGATTAATATTTCCTATAGATAATATACTAAGAGAATCAGCCACAACATTAGTTTTACTCAAATTATAAAAGACATCATATCATAATCCTTCAATAACTTTGTCATCTCCTCTAATAATGATTTTAATTTTTTTGGCTGAACACATCGGAAGATCTTATGATCCTTGAACATGTCAACATAAAACCTATAAATATAATGCCTCCAAATCTTTAAGGGCAAAAACACTACTGCCAACTCAAGATCATGAGTCAGGTAATTCTTGCCATGAAGCCCTAGTTTTCTAAAGGTATACACTATAACCTTGCCATGTTGAATCAACACAACCAAGGCCAAATCTGGAAGCATCAAAATAAATCAAAAACCCATCTAAACCCTATAGAAGAGTCAAAATTAGAGCTGAGTTGAGCTGAGTCTTCAACTCTTGAAAATTCTTCTCGCAAGAATCAGGCGACTAAAACTTCACTTTATTTTATGCCAGTATAGATATAGGGGAATAAATAAATAAATAAAAATCCCTTAACAAACCATCTTTATTAACCATAAAAACCCAAGAAACTCCTGATATCAGACAGAGACACAGGTCTAGGCCAATTCCTAACCGCTTCAATTTTTTGAGAACTAACCTGAATGCGCTTATTAGAAATGATATAACCAAGGAATGCTTTTGATTTCAACTAGAATTCAAACTTGCTAAACTTAGAGAATAACTTCAATTTTCAAGAGTTTGCAAGACAATCCTCACATGGTTTGTATGTTAATCCTCACTCTAAGAATAAATGAGGATATCATTAATAAAGACGATGACAAATATGTCTAGGTACTACTTGAGCACCATATTCATCAAGTCCATAAAAGCTGAAGGAACATTCATTAGTCTAAAAGACATAATATAAATTCAAAGTGACCATATCGAGTTCTGAAATTTGTCTTTGGATTCACATTCTCTAAATCTCAACTGATGATAGCCGAATCTGAAGTATATCTTAGAAGGAAATTGGTATCTTAAAGTTGGTCAAACAAGTCATTAATCCTTGAGATGGGATAATTACTCTTGATTGTAAATTTATTTATCTAACGAAATTCAATGCATATTCTGAGAGAACCATCTTTCTTATGCATGAAAAATAATAGGAGCACCCCATAAAAAATATTGGGCCTAATAAAACCCTTTTCAAAGAGATCTTTCAATTGTGCTTTCAATTCTTTAAGATCAACTAGAGACATTCTATAGGGTAGAATTTAAACAATCTTGGTGTATGGAAGGAGATCTATTTCAAAATTAGTTTCCCACTCAGGAGGAACTCTGAGCAGATCTTGGGGAAACACTTTTATAAATTCATTAACCATTGGAATCAACTCAAGAGTTCGGGTCGTGGACTTTAAATCCTTAACCTAAACATGATGATAGATGTATTTTTTTAGAAATCATTTTCCTAGCCTTAAGGTAAGAGACAAATCGACCTATAAGCACTAAAGTACTACCCTTCCACTTTATGAATAGCTCATTTAGAAATTGAAATTGGCTAATCTATTTCTATAATCAGTTAACGCATAGAAAGAGTGAAGCCAATCCATGCCAAAAATAACATCAAAATTGGTTACATCTAACTCTATAAGATCAATTGAAGAGATTTTATGAGAAGCTGTAACTGGGAAACTTTTGTATACATGTATAGCTACGACTGAATCACCGATCAGATTAAAGACTAAGAAAGTTTCTAAAAGGATTTTGGAACTGACATTGAAGTCTACAACTTTATAAGAAGTCATAAAATAAAGTATGGATTCAGGATCTAATAATGCATAAACATGAATATAAAGGAATTTTAATGAGCCAATGACTATAGAAAGAGGATTATCCTGATCTTGCTGGGTATGAAGGGAATATAACTTATTCTAGTATTGTTTGCTAGCAATAAAAGATAAGAAACCCTATTAAGTTGGGTGATATGTTAGCGATACTGAAGAGGTAGCCTAAGTGCATCCACTGATACTACCTCTCTCGGCTAATGGACAATCTCATAGTCTATGGCAAGGTCTCCACAACCAAAATACCTATCCTTACCTGTCAAACATTCTCTGGGATAGTTTTCCTATACTTCATACATGTTGAAAAAGTACTACCTCTGGAAGCACTATAATAAGACTTAGAACCTGGCGCTCTACCTTTTTTTTTATCTTAGCTGGACCACAGAAAAGGAACATTTATAGATGATGGCGCTAGTACTAAAGACCTCTACTAAAACTGAGAGTGATTACCACTACCCAACTTCTACTGAGATTAATCAAAGTTACTTATTTTAGCTCTCTTATTTATAATTTCCTTTTCCTTTTCCTTAATATTCTCTTTCTCTATCTTTTGACCATGAACCATCAACTAAGAGATGTCCATCTCTTTGACCAATATTGCATTTCTACACTCCTTCAACATATCTTCAAAAATACCCCATAAAAACTTATTCATACGAGTCCTGGAATTAACAACCATCATTAAAGCATACTTTAGATTAGTGAACTCCTAAACCTTGGATTTCATTAGCTCAACTGGGAAGAACCTATCCATAAAGGAAGCAACAAACTCATCCTATTAAGTTAGAATTGTATCTACACTTACCCTTTTTCCATTTCTTAAACCAACGTGAGCTAGTCTTTTCAACTGATAAGTATCCAAATATGCACTTTCAACTGGAGTGACACCCATAATCTCAATAACCTTCTAAATGTCATCCAAAAACTCTTGTGGATCATCCTCAGTTTTAGAACCATAAAATTCAGGAGGATTCATCTGAGTAAAATCTAAGCTCTAGTTACTAGAATATTAGTTGTCTTGTTGATTAAGGCTACAACCTGTTGGTTAGTCATGTACTGATTTAGCACCATGAAAGTAGCCTTGAACTCAGCATTGGAAACTTGCTAATTCAAAGGGTCTATGGGGGCTAGTGGTGCTTGCTAGGTTTCTTTGCTATTTCTTCTTCTGTTGGCTCTTCTAGTAGGCATTTTCTATAAACATATAGATCACGATTTAGATGAAGTATTTAATAGATTTCACACTCTATCACATGATATGAACATGAAAGAAGTGAACTTTTTCCTAAAACACACCCATGAATAAGATTCAACTTATTGTGGATTTTAGACCCCAGGACACTTTAAACCTGATGCTCTTATATTATGTTTTTCACAACCCAAGACTATCCCCTAGTCATAAGACGGTGCTTAGAATCACAACTGCCCTAAGCAAACCAATGACCTGGCATGACACTAAGAATACTATATAAAAGTGAATTATATTATATGAAAGCTAAAGTTTGAATGATATATGAATAATCAAACCCAAATGTTAAAGTTTAAAGGAAAATGAGAATCACTAAACATAACATAAAATTGAATCTCTAGTGTCTATTTGAAAGCCTCTACTAAGATGAGTTAACTATAACTATCTATAACTAAAATAAAGATAAATTAAAATATTGATAACTAGTCCTTGAATGATGAGGACTTACCAAACACTGTTGTTAAATTGATATTGAATCAAGCTAACTGCAATTGAGATACTCGACGTCCAAACATATATTAAAAAATAGCGCAAAGAAAAGTATACAGTTAGTACTTTGAATGTACTGGGCAAGTGAGATATGCACTACACTATATAAGATAAACATGCTAAAAGTGGCATAGTAAATTGTACATGGGACTAGGGTGTGTAAATTGATGCAATAATCACAAAATAAATATACAACATTGGAAGATGTAAAATAAACTAAATACAATGTCAACCGAGATTTAACACTAAATTGTGAGAGGTTTCAGTAATTGAAATTGACTATGTCAGAAACATGGAATCTAATCTGTAACCCATGTTTGAAGGGTGGTTTATACCTTTCCAAGAATATGAACCATGATTTGTGTGAATGCACTTATGAGCCCATTAAGGGTAAGAGAGACATTCTCAACTGGAGAGGGCCTCTTTTACCTATGGTGGCATGTGGTTTAGGACTTGGTTTATCTGAACCGTTATTCTCTTAGTGCAAAGTACTACCTCCAACTCCAAGTAAACTGATATACTGAAAAGATCAATAATAATGATTTTCTGAAATTGAAATATACGTGGTATATCTAAAAGCATTCTAAATCATGAAACTGAATGACTGGGCATTCAACTTACAATACATGATATCCTAGATCATCGGGCATTCATTTACCTCCATCTAAATAGAATACAACTATTGGTGGCAATTCTCTATAAACTGAACATCATAAGGAATTTCACTACTCAAACCTAAATTTAAGGATTTTTCAATATAATAAGATTTTATAATAATGAGTATTTAAAGATTCTCAAAATTATGGGAAAACATATATTCATGGTTTAGTCTAAGAAAGAAACTAAAAGCTAAAGAAATTTACTCTTTTCATGGAAACCCTAAGCTTGAAGGGTCAATTAAACTTGAGGAATTAAGCTAACTTAGGGACTCAATGGCTAACATCATAAGGAATTTCACTACTCAAACCTAAAATCAAGGATTTTTCAATATAATAAGATTTTATAATAATGAGTATTTAAAGATTCTCAAAATTATGGGAAAACATATATTCATGGTTTAGTCTAAGAAAGAAACTAAAAGCTAAAGAAATTTACTCTTTTCATGGAAACCCTAAGCTTGAAGGGTCAATTAAACTTGAGGAATTAAGCTAACTTAGGGACTCAATGGCTGAAAGAAGACCTATTAATGAAATTCCACAAACTTGAAGATGGAAACCTTGGTAAAACCTTGGAATATAAAGCTTGAAGAAAATGAACTTTGTTTATTGTTTGAGGAAAAATTACCTCTTTTCTTGTTTTTCTCTAACTGTCAATTTTTCTTGAATAATAGGGGACTTAGGGTATGATGTGTTGGAATTTAGCGACATATTTAATGCTTAAAATAAGGAATTTATTCTTGGACTTAGGTTATATTATTGGATATGATGTGGTTCTAGGTGTTTTTGTAGGTAAAATAGGTTGACAGGGGTGTTAGATTGAAAAGAAGGAAGAAAAACTGGGAATAGTCAAAGTGTTGGTCAAGCTAAGAGTCGTCAAGTCACTTTATAACTGTAGCAGACTACTCAGGATACCATACGAAAAAATGAAGCTAAGAAGCCAAGTAAAAATTAACTACGACTCGTAAGAAGTGGCTACGAGTCATTGAGAATAGTCGTCAAGAGAAAAGTGAATATAGCTGAAGTCCTGAAGTAAAGTTATAAAGGACTACGAGTCGTAAGGTCTGACTACGTCTCATAGTGACAAATCATAATGAAACCAGTGTGCAAGGTCCTGAATTTTGAGGCTCAAGTGATAACAAGTGAATGCCACGAGTCATAAGTACTGATACAACTCATGGTAAGGAATCGTAATGACAATAGAAACTTGAATCCTTGAAGATGAAAGGCACTAAAATTCCTATGACTAGCATCATATGACTTGTAAGGAGACCTTACGAGTCTTAATGATTGCCGACTTAACTTTTCCTATTCCATTTTTATTAGGATTTCTTTATTATTTTGAGATATTATAAATGCCTTAGGGTTATTCCTTTATTAGGTTACGCACTTTGAACACACTTTTACATTACTTTTGATAATTTTAGCATACTTTGATCATTGAGATTTTGTTCTTGGAGTTTTGGTTTCATATTCAATTAGAGGCTTTATCTTTTTATTATTTCATTATTGTGCAATTAATTACATGTGTTCTTCCTTGATTATCATGGATTTTTGCATGAACATGAGCGGCTAAATTCCTTAACTAGGGGTGTGAGAACCTTGGCGGATAGGATAGTGAGAGACTTGTCTATTCTGCTATAGTTGCATGTATTTCAAACTTCTTCGTATTAATTGGACCCAAGCTACTGTAGAAGATTGGGAATTGCATGTATTCAAGAACGTCCTCACAAGGGAGTTTAAGATTTGGAAATAAGATTATAATATTTATTTGAGGCAATCAACCCTCGTCTAATCAACTCGAGACTCAAAAGGTGAGAATCATATTGAGGTTATCGACAAGGAATAACAAGGCGACACCCTGAGACTCACAATCACAAGGTAAAGGGTGAAATCTATCAATACATTCATAAGAACTTTGATAGTACATAGCTTGTAAATATTGCATGCAGAGCAGGAGATTAGGTGAATTGAAGCCAGGGGGAACACAATCCTAGTGTTCGTCTTCTACTATTTACAAACTTATGCATTTAAGTTTGGTTACTTACTGTTAACTTCAAATTCCCCCATTTACGTTTCTGCACTGCTCATGTATGTTGTCAAGTTTGAGATACAATTCAATGTATTCCCTATAGGTTCAATCCCGGCCTAAGTTAAGTTATTATATTTGGCATCGCCCACAGAATACATCTTTAGAGGTTAGTTTTGGGAGATATCAGGGTAATATTAAGCTTAATAAATAGCCTTTAAATATCTTAAAAAACTTATTTTAGGGGTTTAAATAGTGGGAAAAATACTAGAATGCCCTTAGGAAATATAACTGGAAAAGTTGTAGAATGTGATGTACTAACCATCCCACGATCATGGGTGGTACTCGTGGATGGGTTCATGATTTGATTCACTATATAATTCATTAAATAAAACTAAGTATGACACATTGGACACACCCATAATCGTACCTTAGTTCGTAGGTTGGTAGTCTAAGACGAATCAACTTTAGGAGCCAAGATTATGCCTAAGATTGTGATTTCTAACCATGATAGTGGTCCCCTTTAATGGTAGGGAGTTATACCCTTAAACTCTTAGGTTTTTATGGTTTTTTAATGTAGATGAATGTATTATACGATCGTAATATCTAACTACAATCATCATTGTGATCGTACTATCTCACTATTGGACAGTGCTTCACTAAAATGGCCATAACTCTTAGCTCCAAAATTGGATTAATGTAAAACTAGATGTTTTGGAAAGAATACTAAAAAACCTTTTATTTGAAATATTGATCTCAAAAAAACTTCATAATCTAGGAATTATTCTCATTTGAAATTAACTATAGAAAGATTTTTCATAAAAAAATCAATCAATAAGGATTGTTTTAACTTGGATATGAGCTAGGAGTTACTTGTGGAGTTAATACATGTCTATTTAACTTCTCAAATTACCAAAACATGATTTTTAATTATACATGTACTTGAATCATGTTTTTAATCTTAGTTTAATTTTTTGGGGTTTTACATAAGGTGTGCAGAACATACAAGGCATTGGATTGAATTGTAATAGAGGTGTATTGTATAATACTTCCCCTCATGTTGTAATTTTTTGTCCAGTATTTTAGGGGTTTAGATAATGAATACCTACATGTCCTATCTTAGGTGCTTGAGACCCGATTAAATAATTTTATGAGAACTTATCGTATAAGAACGAGTGGGTAGCTATGGTTGAAAGATAAATAAGAAAGTTATGATCAATAAAAATTGTTTTGTAAAATTATTGTTGACAAACCATATCATTGAATCTATTTAGGAATCAAGAGGTGAAATGCATTCAAGTATTTGTAAATATTTCAATCTACAGGCATACACTTGTTTTAAATTTAGGGATCGAATTTAATAAGGTGGGGAGAATGTAATACCCCACATTTAATGAAAGGATATTTAAGTAATTGAAAAAAATATATACCAAAGAACTCAAAGAATAAAACAAAATAAGAATAAAAAAAGTTAAAAGAGACAAAAAGTGGGTCTTAGCCCATCAGTGACGTCCAGGAGGGAGTATAAGCTAAAGAGATTTGGATGGAAAACAAGATTTTTCAAGAGCTACTTTGTAGAGAAAAAATGTTGGTTTTTGACTCTCTGTTCAGTGAAGGAGTGCGAAGAGGTTTCAATACACAAAGAAGTTTCAACTCACAAAGGGGCATCAACAAAGAAAAAAATAGAAGCAACAACAAAAGAACTTTTTTGATCGGGAATAATTTTAGATGAACAGAAAGAACTTTTAGCTCAACAATCCCAAAGAAATTCAAAATGAAAAGTATATATATGTAAACAAAGAAAGAGTATTTAATAGGAAAATAAAGAACCAAATTTTTGCTTAAGAGAAAGAGCTAATGCGTGTTTCTTATGTTATTTTAGCTAGTATCTTTTTCTCATTATTATTGATCAGTAAGAGTAAATTCTGAAATCTTGGATGAAGTTTGAAATTTTAATAGTATTTGATAACATTATACATGAACATTACTGGAAAATAAACAAGTGGATAAGTTTCCTATGACTTTGAGATACTGGAAATTGTAGAGAAGTACGTTTATAAGGTTATTGGGTAACCTAACAAAGCTTATTTTAAGTAGAATGCGGGGGCGGGGGTTGGGGCAGGGGCGGGGGGGCTAATAGAATAGAATTTGATTTTTATTGTTAATTCATAAATTAGATACTTAGACACGTGTTGTGATAAATAGATTGATTGAAAGAAGTTATACATGCTACTTGATATTGACTAGTTTGGAATTTCACAGGAGTATGATGAGTAGTAATCTTATCACAACTTATGTTTTCATAACTTGCATAGTTTACACATGATTTTGAATAAAAGAAAATTTACTGAATGCTTTGAAATTCCACGTGGGCCAAGTCTTTTACTTGATATATGTAATATATTTAATATAAACTTAAGTGACCTGTACTATTTTGAAAATGTTTTCGTACGAGTACCTAGTGTTTACAAAGAAAGTATAAATGGGAGTAGACCTTGATTTGGATTCTATAGCTAATAGAAGATTCATTAGACTTGGTGAACCTTGTATCTATGAATTACTGTTATATCCCTCGCCAGTGGGAAGGTAGAACTAAAATACTGTTACTGATATTTCTTGAGTAGGGATTTATTAATACATATAATTGACTCTTTTATGAGAGATCCTGTGTTATTGGCTTTTTCTTGTAGTTCCACACTAATTACATGACTCATCCTTGGAAACCTCCGAAATATATAGTATTTGATATGATACATTGTTTACTGAGCTTACTACTGAACAACTAATTGATTTTTTGGACATGGAACATATATGATGGCTTATTATTACTATTTCTAGAAAGAGCACTGATTTCATAACATTTTTTATTGTCATACTAGCATGTTTTCTTACTTTTCCCTATTAAAAATGATTGTGGTTAAGTGGTACTATTCACTGATCTAGTGTCTCACTCTCAGATATTTTATTTGTAAAGAATGCAGGTAATAGTGAGGATTTCATGTAATACATCGAGAAATTTTTCGTTGAAATTTTTTGCGTAAACATGTTGGGTTCTATCTACTAAAATGAATTATAAATTTTCCGTGTGAAATATCTTAGATTATGACCCACCATTGTGTAGTGTATCGAATAATATTTCCAATGATACGTGGATCATCCAAAATAGACACCCGAGTGATAAGTTATGAACATTCCGATCGAACCATGAATAGTAGTGAACAGTAAAACGTGCAGGAAAAGGTATTGAGGCCTGGCGTATTTTTACTCCAACTTTAAATGATCATAACTTCTTGTACATAATGATCTAGGTGATGTACTATATATCAACAGAAAGCTCTGCAAGTCCTCTTTCTAATGAAATTGGTTTCATCCAATTTGAATATCAGAGTAAAACGTTATGGTTGACCTACTTCAGACTATCAAAACAGTCCATCAAAGGACAGATTCGAGAATTTTTTTTGATTTTTAGGGGTGTTTTGGTCATTTCCCCTCACTCAAAATCCATCCAAACCCTATATTAAAGCCTATTAGAAGCATTATATGTTATATTTCATCAAACTCCCTCAAAAAGAAAACCCTAAGCTCCTACATCCAACTTCAAGAACCTTCAAAGTTCACCATTAATTCTGCAAATTTATTTAAGATTCCAAGTTCCTAGTTCAAGAACTCTAAGAACCGTCATTCAAAGGCATGATTAACATCTCAAAAATGAGTATCGATCTAAAGTTCATCATTCAAGGTATGTGGAGTTTTTCAACAAGAACTCTCTTTCGTTCTTGTGCCCAAAAGTAATTTTCTTTACAAAGGCATGATTTTTATTTAAGTATTATGAATTTAAATCATGAACCCATATCTTATGATGATTATTATAAAGTCTTTATGTTTATGATTTTGAAAGATGAATTTACATATGTGGTGATATGAAGCATGAATCTTGAATGATATTTATCATGATTTTAATATTTGGGTCATGAATCCCCATTGGAAATTGTGTTTTTTTAGAAAGTGTGTGTTATAAGTACGTTGATGTTGAATATTTGAGATATTTTGAATGATTTGATCTTTTGGTCTTAATGGATTTGTTTTGAACTCAGTGTGAAAGAAATCCACAACGTGGTTGATTTTGATAGATGGGAAGCATGATGGCTCCTGATGTATATTTATATATTACTGAAATTATTTTGTTATGGATTGTCTTTGAAATAATCTGAGCTAAGTCTGGGAGAAATCTTTAGCACCGAGTGGGAGGTATAAAGCGACCTTACTTCCCTAGAACTACGTGCCCCCGTAGGAGTGAGCCTGAGGCTGATTTATATAGTGATCACTAGTTTGTTTGGATTTGATATCGATAGTCCTACTCCAATGGCAAGGATAGGACTGCTCTCCCCAACATGGATTGTACGTTGGACTCCATGTAGCTCACATGGTTTATGTCGGTTATAGGATCTCTTAGTGTGTGTGTGTGTTTCCTTTTGTCTATGGTGAAGTGATTTGAAAGTGGAATTGTGAAAGTTATTCTTTTGAAAGATTTAAATGATATTTATATTATGAAAATTGATATTCTTGATGAACTGAAAGTGATTGACAAATTATATGATGACTCACATGTGTTATTGTACTTATTTCATCCTCTCATGATTATGAAGATTTTCTTTGGGCTATGTGAGTCTTTCATACATCCTGTATATTTCTTATAAATATTTATGATGATGATGTTTATACAACTGCATACACCCCCATATACTCGATTTCTTTCCATGACACTGACCCACATCTTCGGATATGGGCTGTATTTTCTCAAAATATAGGTTCAGGTGCTCAGTTCCAGGTTCGACAGTGATTTTTTGGGCACGCTATTCTACATCCTCTATTATGGTGAGTCCTCATATTTCGAGGACGTGATGTCTGATGTTGGTTTCACGGAATTGTTTATATTTGATAACTGAGTATGATTCAGTTGTGAAATGTCTCAATGGCTCGCTTTATTGATTTTGTTAGTGTCTTATCAGACTAGTATAGATGTTGGGAGTTGACTAATAAGTTATATTTTATTATCTTTCTGAAATTCTTTTATTCTTGAATGATAATTACTCTATTGATATTTGAGGGTTATTTTTGGAAACCCTATTGATTTGTGTTGAACTGAATGAAAATGGCTCAAAGGGTTAGCTGGGGCTACTCGTAGCCTGAAGCACCGTGTGATGCTCTGGGACCCATTTTCCAGGGCGTTACAAACTTGGTATCAGAGCCTAAGGTTTTAAGGTGTCCTAGGGAGTCTCACAAGCCGCGCTAAGTAGAGTCTTAATCATCGGTGTGTAGCGTGACATATTTATGAGCAAGAGGTTACAGGCCGTTTAGCAAAAAAGTGTGATTCTCTCTTTCAGAAGTCTATCGTTCTTAAAGTGTCTGTCTCTGCTATAGATTCTTCTCTTTCAGAAATATGCCTCCATGTTGAGCGAGAAGAAATAATGATGGTCAGCAACCTCAACCCGCTGACCTATTGAATGAAAATGTGTCTCATGCTAAATTTTGGGTAGCCTTTCAGGCGCTGTCCTAAGCTATTACTGCAAACGTTCAGGCCAACCCGGCCCCGGATCCACAGCAGTAGGGAGTTGATTTAGCTGCTGCCAGGATTCATGAATTCATGCGGATGAATTCACCGGAATTCTATGGGTCCAAGTCTGATGAGGATCCACGGTTGTTTTTAGAGGAGGTGCGGAAGATTACTCAAGTGATGCATATATCTGAGGAACATAGTGTGGATTTAGCTGCGTATAGGTTGAAAGGCCTTGCTTTTGACTGGTTTGTTGTTTAGAGGAAAGGTAAAGGTGATGGAGTTGTCCCTACAACTTGGCAAGAGTTCTAGGATGCATTCCTAGATAAGTTTTTCCCTTTGGAGATGAGGGAGGCGAAGGTGGAAGAGTTTATGAACCTGCGACAGAGCTCTATAACTGTTAGAGAGTACTATCTAAAGTTCAATCAGTTGGCCAAGTATGCTCCTGACTTAGTGGCTGATAATTGGGCTAGTATGAGTAAGTTTATGACTGAAGTATCTAGTTATGTGGTTAAGGAGTGTAGATCTGCTATGCTGAATAGTGAGATAAATGTTTCTAGGCTGATAAATCATGACCAACAAATTGAGGAAGATAAGATTAAGGAGAGAGATAGAATGAAAGGAGTAAGAGAGCTAGGTTCGAGCAGCACGGATAGGGTCAGACTAGGTCACAAGGAGGGAGTCATCCTCAATATCAGGATTGTTCGTCTATGCCAGCACTGTCATCTGCTAGTGCTCCCGTGCCTATAGGTAGGCAGGAGCAAGGTACCAGGTCATATGCATCTAGGTCCAAGTACAGTTCTGGTAGTAAGTCAAATCGTCCCCTGTATCCTAAGTGTGGTAGGGCTTATTGGGGTAAGTGTTGGGGTGAGAAAAAGGGGTTATTTCCGGTGTGGTGACATAGGTCACATAGTTAGAGATTGTCCATATGATGGACAAGGGCGTCATGACTATAGCCCTCAGACCCAGACTCAGACTGTTAGTGCTTCAGTTCTAGCGACTCGCCCAACCCCAGCTCAGGGCGTCTCTTCTAGTAATGCTGTCGGGCAGCGCCAGAATAGATTCTATGCTTTACCGTCCCACCAGGAATAGGAGGACTCTCCTAATGTTATTACTGGTATTCTTTGTATATTTTAGTTTGATGTGTATGCTTTGTTGGATCCTGGATCCAATTTCTCATATGTTACACCTTTGATTGTTGTGAATTTTGAAATGAGTCCTGAGATTATTCCTGAGCCTATCCTAGTTTCTACCCTAGTGGGTGATTCGATTATTACCCAGAAAGTGTACCTGTTACCGTTCTTTATAGAGTCTTGTTGGCTGATCTAATTGAGTCAGACATGGTAGATTTTGATGTGATTCTGGGTATGGACTGGATGTATTCTTCTTATGCCTCAATTGATTGTCGAACCCGAGTGGTCAAGTTTTAATTTCTGGGTGCATCCGTGTTTGAGTGGTCTGGGAATTCTGTGTCACCCAAGAGTCATTTTATCTCTTACCTCAAAGCTAGAAAGCTTATTTCCAAGGGGTGTATTTACTATTTGGTTAGAGTCAAAGACACTAAGTCTAAGACTCCAACTCCCCAGTCTGTTAACGTCGTCAATGAGTTTTCTGATGTCTTTTCGGATGATCTCCCAGGGATACCTCCTGATTGAGAGATAGAGTTCAGGATTGATAGTCTTCTCGATCTCAGCCCATTTCTATTCCTCCTTACCATATGGCCCCTTCAAAACTTAAGGAGTTGAAAAAGCAACTCAAAGATCTACTAGATAAGGGTTTCATAAGGCCCAGTGTTTTTCCTTGGGGTGCTCCTGTGTTTTTTGTGAGAAAGAAAGATAGCTCTTTGCGTATATGCATTGATTACCACCAACTAAATAAAGTCACCATAAAAAATAAGTACCCCCCTTCCTAGAATAGATGAGTTGTTTGACCAATTGCAAGGTGCAAGTTATTTCTCAAAGATAGACCTTCATTCTGGCTATCATCAACTCAAAGTTAGGGAGTGTGACATCCCCAAAACCGCTTTTTGAACTTGTTATGGCCATTTTGAGTTTCTTGTTATGTCTTTCGGGTTAACTAATGCCCCCGCAGCTTTCATGGACCTCATGAATTGAGTGTTCAGATCATATCTGGATATGTTTATCATAGTGTTCATCGATGATATACTAGTGTACTCCCGTAGTGAGTATGAACATTCTGATCATCTCCGAACTGTCTTGCAAACCCTTAGAGATCACAAGTTGTTTGCCAAGTTCAGTAAGTGTGAGTTTTGGCTAAGGTCAGTTGCTTTTCTGGGTCATACCATTTCTTTTGAGGGTATTAGAGTTGATCCTCAGAAGACCGAAGCTGTTAAAAATTAGCCTAGACCTATTTCTCCGACTGATATTCAAAGTTTCTTGGATTTAGCTGGCTACTACCATCGTTTTTTGAGGGTTTATCCTCTATAGCGTCTCCTATGACTCGGTTGACCCCAAATAAAGTAAAGTTCTTGTGGTCCGAATCTTGTGAGAAGAGTTTTCAGGAGTTGAAGACTCGACTCACTTCAGCCCCTGTTTTGACTTTGCCTGATAGTGTTGATGGTTTTGTGGTGTACTGTGATTCTTCGAGAGTTGGGTTGGGTTGCGTATTGATGCAGAAGGGTAAGGTGATAGCTTATGCTTCTAGATAGTTGAAACCCCATGAGAAAAATTACCCCACCCATGACCTTGAGTTGGCTGCTGTTGTGTTTGCTTTGAAAATCTGGAGACACTATTTGTATGGTGTCCATGTTGATGTTTTCACTGATCATAAGAGTCTTCAGTATGTGTTTACCCAGAGAAAAGTAAATCTTAGGCAGAGACGATGGTTATAATTGTTAAAGGACTATGATATGAGTGTGTTGTACCATCCGGGCAAGGCCAATGTTGTGGTGGATGCCCTAAGTAGAGTGTCCATGAGTAGTGTTTCGCATGTGGTAGAAGGTAAGAAAGAGTTGGCTCGTGATGTACATCATTTGGCTAGATTGGGGGTTAGGTTGTTTGACTCTGCTAAAGCTAGTATAGGGGTTCAGAGTAGTTCCAAATCCTCCTTGGTTTCGGAAGTGAAGGAAAAGCAATACTTAGATGCTAGTTTGGTCAGACTGAAGGAGTCAGTCAAGGACCAAAAAGTAGAGGTTTTCTCCCAAGAGGGAGATGGTGTGTTGAGATTGCAGGGTAGATTGTGTGTCCCGAATATTGATGATCTGAGACAGAGGATTATGGCTGAAGCGCATGAGGCGCTATATTCTATTCATCTTGGTGCCACCAAGATGTACCGAGACTTGCGGGAAATCTTTTTGTGGTGTGGCATGAAGAAAGATATAGAAGCGTTTGTAGCTAAGTGTGCAACATGCCAATAGGTTAAGGTTGAACACCAAAGACCTGGTGGTATGATGCAAGAGTTTAGTATTGCCACCTATAAGTGGGAAGAGATAAATATAGAATTCGTGATTGGTTTATCTCCTTCCCGACGCCATCATGATTCCATTTGGGTTGTGGTTGATAGGTTGAATAAGTCTACTCATTTCTTGCCTGTTCATACTTCATATACTACTGAGGATTATGCTAGATTGTATATTCGAGAGCTAGTCAGATTGCATGGAGTTCCCATGTCTATCATTTCGGATAGGGGTAGTCAGTTCACTTCATAATTTTGGAAATCTTTTCAGAAGGGTCTTGGTACCCAAGTGCTTTTGAGTTCTGATTTTCATCCGCAGACCGATGGTCAGGCTGAGTGGACCATCCAGACCTTAAAGGATATATTGAGAGCTTGTGCACTTGACTTTAAGGAAAGTTGGGATGATCACTTACCGTTGATAGAGTTTGCTTACATAAACAGTTTCCACTCTAGTATTGGCATGGGTCCATTTGAATCCTTATATGGGAGGAAGTGTAGATCACCCATAGATTGGTTTGAGGTGGGTGAAGCAGCTGTGAGTGGTCCTGATTCGGTAATTGAGGCTATGGAAAAAGTTAAGTTGATTAGGGAAAGGTTGAAAACTGCGTAGAGTCGTCAGAAGTCATATGTGGATGTTAGAAGGAGAGACCTTGAGTTTGAAGTTTGTGACCTAGTGTATCTGAAAATTTCACCCATGAGGGGGGTGAAGAGATTTGGAAAGAAGGGGAAGCTTAGTACCCGTTATGTTGGTCCTTACAAAATTCTTAGCCGTGTTGGTAAGGTAGCTTATGAAGTCGAGTTTCCTTTTGAGTTGTCCTCTGTTCATCCAATATTCCATGTCTCCATGCTTAGAAAGCATATTAGCGATGCTGTGTTAGTGGATTCCTCTGTGAGTGCTGACATTAAAGAAAATCTTTCTTTTGATGAGATTTCTATTGAGATTCTTGATTTCAGTGTCCGAAGACTAAGGAACAAAGAAGTTCCCTTAGTCAAGGTGTTGTGGCGAAACCAATCTATTGAGGGTGCAACTTGGGAATCTGTGGTGGATATGTGATCCAAGTACCCGCACCTATTTTTCGCAAACTCCGATCAAGCCGAAGGTACCATTCTTTCCTAAATCATGTACTTTTGATAAAAGTTGCAGCAGTTCAGCTGTCATTTATTATGTGTTTATCTGTAGTTTCTTGAATTTATGCATTCTATGTTGCATTCGGAGTGAGAAACGATGTGGTGATGAGTCTAACGAATGGTTTCAGCTGTATGCTCTATTACCTATCTAATCTTGGAATGTCTAGCGTCATTCGAGGATGAATGTTTCCAAGGGAGGGATGATGTAATACCCCGGGAAATTTATCATTGAAATTTTGTGCGTAAACGTGTTGGGTTCTATCTTCTAAAATGAATTATAAATTTTCCATGCGAAATATCTTAGATTATGACCCATCATTGTGTAGAGTATCGAATAATCTTTCCAACGATATGTGTATCATCCAAAACGGACACCCGAGCGACGAGTTATGAACATCCCGATCGAACCGCGAGTAGTAGTGAACAGTAAAACGTGCGGGAAAAAGTACTGAGGCCTGGCGTATTTTTGCTCCAACTTTAAATGATCATAACTCCTTGTACATAATGATCTGGGTGATCTACTATATATCAACGGAAAGCTCTGTAAGTCTTATTTCTAATGAAATTGATTTCCTCCAATTTGAATAATGGAGTAAAACGTTATGGTTGATCTACTTCAGACTATCAAAACAGTCCACCAAAGGACAGATTCGAGAATTTTTTTATTTTTAGGGGCGTTTTGGTCATTTCCCCTCACCCAAATCCATCCAAACCCTATATTAAAGCCTATTTGAATCATTATATGTTATATTTCATCAAACTCCCTCAAAAAGAAAACCCTAAGCTCTTACATCCAACTTCAAGAACCTCCAAAGTTCACCATTAATTCTGCAAATTTATTCAAGATTCCAAGTTCTTAGTTCAAGAACTCCAAGAACCGTCATTCAAAGGCATGATTAAAATCTCAAAAATGAGTATCGATCTAAAGTTCATCATTCAAGGTATGTGGGGTTTTTCAACAAGAACTCTCTTTCGTTCTTGTGCCCAAAAGTAATTTTCTTTACAAAGGCATGATTTTAATTTGATTTTTATGAATTTGAAGCATGAACCTATATCTTATGATGATTATTATGAAATATTGATGTTTATGATTTTGAAAGATGAATTTACGTGTGTGGTGATATAAAGCATGAATCTTGAATGATATATATCATGATTTTGATATTTGGGTCGTGAATACCCATTAGAAATTGTGTTTTTTTAGAAAGTGTGTGTTATAAGCACGTTGATATTGAATATTTAACATATTTTGAATGATTTGACCTTTTGGTCTTAATGGAGTTGTTTTGAACTCGAGTGTGAAAGAAATCCACAACGTGGTTGATCTTGATAGATGGGAAGCATGATGGCTCCCAATGTATATTTATATATTACTGAAATTGTTTTGTTGTGGATTGTCTTTGAAATGATCTGAGATAAGTCTGGGAGAAATCTTTAGCACTGAGTGGGAGGTATAAAGCGACCTTACTTCCCTAGAACTACGTGCCCCCGTAGGAGTAAGCCTGAGGTTAATTTATATAGTGATCACTAGTTTGTGTGGATTTGATATCAATAGTCCTACTCCGATGGCAAGGATAGGACGGCTCTCCCCAACGTGGGTTGTACGTTGGACTCCATGTAGCTCACATGGTTTATGTCGGTTATAGGATCTCCCAGTGTGTGTGTGTTTCCTTGTGTCTATGGTGAATGGTGAAGTGATTTGAAAGTGGAATTGTGAAAGTTATTCTTTCGAAAGATTTAGAGGATATTTACATTATGAGAATTGATATTCTTGATGAACTGAAAGTGATTGACAAATTATATGATGACTCACATGTGTTATTGTACTTATTTCATCCTCTCATGATTTTGGTGATTTCCTTCGGGCTATGTGAGTCTTTCATACATCTTGTATATTTCTTATAAATATTTATGATGATGATGTTTATACAACTGCATACACCTCCATATACTCGGTTCCTTTCCATGGTAATGACCCACATCTTCGGATGTGAGCTGCATTTTCTCAAAATGTAGGTTCAGGTGCTCAGTTCTAGGTTCGACAGTCATTCTTTGGGCATGCTGTTCAACAACCTCTGTTGTGGTGAGTCCTCATGTTTCAAGGACGTGATGTCTGATGTTGGTTTCACGGAATTGTTTACATTTGATAATTGAGTATGAGTCAGGTTGGGCATGTCTCAATGACTCGCTGGTTTTATTGATTTTCTTATAGGCTTCTCAGACTAGTATAGATGTTGGGAGTAGACTAATAAGTCGTATTTTGTTATCTTTCTAAAATTCTTTTATTCTTGGATGAGGATTACTCTGTTGATATTTGAGGGTTATTTATGGAAACCCCGTTGATTGGTGTTGAACTGAATGAAAATGGGTCAAAGGGTTAGCTTGGGGCTACTCGTAGCCTCAAGCACCGTGTTACACTCCGGGATCCGTTTTCTGGGGCGTTACATTTCATTAATTAGAAATTATGAGTTGAATATTCCTGGTGAGCCAACAAATGTTCGCGTAGGCAGCAAACTTATTTAACTGTTATGGACCTTTATTTAAACTCTTACAATCGCTCCAAGAATTTCCTTAATAGAGTGAAGAGTATTCTTTCATTAATATAAAATTGTGAAGTATTTACTTCTTATCATATCGGGAGATACATTTAGTATTATTAGTGTCTGACCTAAAATGAGGTCCTGATGGCACTTATCACAGCCCAACCATGACAAGTAATCCCATCCTCCAAAATCGAAACAAAATCACAAAAAAATAAGAAATGAGGCAAGACGAGACTTTTAGAGTGAAGTCAGGCCAATACAAAACATAAATAAAGCAAAAGTCTAAAGAAGTAATATAAAAGCCCAAAATCTTGTGTCACAAATGTAAGGCATCTAATACGTAACGGGGTCTAAAAATACATAGTCTATCTCTAGAAATGAAATAAAGACATAAATAAAGATAAGATAAGGTCCCAAAAAAGAAAATCTAAACTCTAGAGTTCTTCAATACCTTAGAAAACCACCAAATCAATAGCATGAACTCAGCCTCCGTGTGTCGTACTCGAGCTAGGATCTGCATCGAAAGGCTGCTAAATCGACTATCACTTAAGCGAGGCCTAGCCGCTAAAGTGGCTACCTCTTAAGCAGTATCGGGTCGCTAAAGTGGCTGCTCCTTAAGCTGACCTCGGAGGCTTAAGTGGTTGCATCAGATATCAACAATTGTTGATTTTGATGCAATCCTACCAAGCTTCGAATGAACACTCAAAATTCGATCGAGACTCACCAAAGACAACCCATATATGGTACCATGCTAATTTTGACGTTCCAAACTCAATAGCATCATCAAGTTCTCAAGAAAAATATTTTTTCCAACAAATTAACTACCTGGATCCCTTTAAGGAACATTTCACTAGCTTTTCAAATAGATGGTGGAAGCGCAAATTAAGACTCTAAATCTGAAACAACCCTACTACTAACCCAAATTCAATATCCTGTACCTAAAGGAACTTTCCAAATGCCATCCATAACTCATAATATCAACTGTTGACCAAAGTTCACTATGAAACTTTAAAACTCTCTAAAATTAGTTACTCTCGCAATTCACTCCTGATCGCATTGAAAATCATGCAAACCATCCCCATACCCCAAAATTAAAAAATAGATACAAAGGGGAAGGGAAAATAGCCAAAACATATAAAAAGCAAGATTTCACACCTCAAGTCATTATAGTATCCGCCTCTAAACTCTAGTTCGTCTTAAGCTTAAAGGAAGGGAAATAGCTGAACTGATAAAGAGTTGAGGGTAACTACTACGCATGTCGTACTCAACCTCCCAAGTATCTTCCTAAATAGGATGGTGTCACCACTAAATCCTAACTACAGGTTTATCTCTAGAATAAAATTGTCTAACATTCCTGGCATAAATAGAAATTGGCTCTTATATAAAGGTTAACCTCTCATCTAATGAAGATGAGTCCCAACAAAGAATGTGAGACTCATTCAAAATATAGTGTTGAAGCATAGATACATGAAAAACTAGATGAACAACTAAAAAGTCTGGAGGTAAGGCTAACTTATAAGAAACTTCCCATACTATTTGAAGAATTACAAAAGACTTAATATACCTAGGGATAAGCTTGACCCTCTTTTCAAACCTTATCAGACCCTTCATGAGAACACACAAATGAAGACTCGATCACCAATCCCAAATTTCAAGGCATGAAGCCTATCGTCTGTATAACTTTTTTGCCTACTTTAGGCTGCCCGAAGCCTATCTTAAAATATCTGAACCCTATCTAAAGATTTGTAAAGAAATTTGGTACCATAGGATCTAATCTCTAAAGTCTCAAACCAACTAATAGGAGATCTACAATGCCTACCATACAATGCCTTAAAGGTTCCATCTCAATACTCAAATGGTAGTTATTAATTATTATAAGGAAACTTTATTAACGCTAAATATTTTTTCCACTGATATCCAAAGTACATTACACATACACAAAGCATATCCTCCAAAAAAGGAATAGTCTGCTCCAACAACTTATCAGTCGGGGGGTAGAAATCTATGCTAATGTCAACCTGAGTGCCCAAATCCTCATAAAATGTCTAACGAAATCTAGAAGTAAATATTGAGCCTTTGCCTGAATAACAGACACGAGTACCCTATAAAGTTAAACTATCACTCTAACATAGATATGGTCCAACCTTTCAGCACTGAAGGAAATATGAATAGATATGAAATGGGCTTATTTGGTTAGGCAGTCCAGTTGACCCAAATATTGTAAAAATTATAAGAAGTTGCAACACCACAAATTTTTGGTCCTTTAAAATTTTAGAAATTTTATCCTCACTATCCTGACTACAACTCACCCTATAAGTCACAGAGTGTCTTGACGAGTCATATGACCCTAGTCGTAAAGTGTCCAATGATTGGTGCTTGAGTTGTCCTGAGTACGATTAGGGGACACGAGTCGTAAAGTCCCATGACGAGTCATTGGACTAAAGTTGTAGCCTAAATAGTATGTGTATGGCTAAGTTCTATTCTAAGTATGAGTGGCACACTATGAGTCGTAAGGACTCATTACGAGTTATTTTTTGCAAATCTTAGGATGTCCCGTGTTTACCCCAATTAGTTTTTATTTTGACTACGATTGCACCCCATGAGTCATAGGGTCCCATTATGTGCCATTGTATATGAAATGTAAGGTCAATAGTATGTGTGCCTGGTGATTGCCTTAACAACAAATCATGGAGATGAGTTATAATGAGTTGTGATGAGTTGTTATAAGACCCGTAACAACTGCCGGTGTATTTTTTCCATCTTTTGAATTAGGGGTATTTTATATATTTCTCCCTTATCCCAATAATAACCCACAACCTATAAACATACTTGGGGACTTATTTTCATGATAACCCGCTCCAAGCATTTTTTTCTCTCTCAAGTCTCTTAAGCATCCATACTTAGGGTTTCAAGAAGTAGGTCATCCAAGGGGTCAAGGGTTGAATTATCTCCATAAACTTGGGGATTTGCTAATTTGTTAAAAGCATATGATTTAAAGTATTGTTCATATGGTATTGAAACATAGGTTGAGGCTTGTGAATGTTTGTTATTAATCAATATTTCCCATGGTTTACCTATGACTATTCATGCTTTAATTATGGTTTTGAACTTGTGGGATGCATGGGTATGGTAAATAAATAAGGAGATTGTGATTTTTCCCAACTTGTAACTTTTGAAGTGGTAATGGCCTCAACCCTATATTGCAAAATTGGTTTTAAATATAAAAAGTATGCATATTGAACTGCTCTTGAACTATTGCATAGTGTGAAAAGTTAATAAAGCACAATGATTTTTAATTGAACCTTACGGAGTTGTGTTATTCCCCAAGCTAATATATAATTGAACCAAAGGTACTATGCATTTTCCTAATTAATAAAAGTATTTCGGCATGTTGATGTTACCTTACAAGTGTAGTTGGTATGATGATACCAACAATGTATGACTAAATCTGTATCATAGTTCAATGAATGAAAATGTGTGATAAATGATTTAATTGGGCTTTAATAAGGGTTGTAAAGATGAGTCATAAAAGTAGAGGTCTCGAGGAACCAATACTGAAAACTACGATTACCGGTGAGGGGGTCTAAAGAACTGTGTGGTTTGAGTCCCTCTTATTATTATCATATGATTGGGAGATTTGAGTCCCTCATATTATATTATATGATTAGATGGTTATGTTACCTTAATATGTCAGAAGGTTTGAGTCCCCTATAGTGCAAATATAAACCCTCTAGTTTGTATGGCCACACGACTAGAGCCATCTCAGTTAGGGGAGAGCAGGGCCCATATAGCCCATGGGTGCCTTCTTATGTTACGATGGTTGAGTTACACAATCTAGGCTAAAGTTTTAAAGTGCATCTTAAGCCTTGTTTCCTATCCTGACATGTTTTATATATATGTGTTTGTGTTTTTATATATATATATATATATATATATATATATATATATTTGTATGCATGTATATGTATTTGATTGTGTGCATTGTATTTGAATAATTTCAAACTATTGATCATGATATTATGTTATCTTTATTCCTGAGTTACATACTAGTGCTCAAAGTACTATTCATCTATGGATGTTGTATCCCCATGCAATGCAGACACCGAAGATACCTCTAATTTTCCTACACAGAGTTAGGTGGATCGGTTTGGTTCATTGGCTTATTATGGTAAAGTGGTGAGCTTTGATTCTCCAGAAGGCTTAGACATTTCATCAGTTTGTATCACATATTAGAATTAAGCGTTTTCATTATTATTGTCATTGTTAGAGTCGGAGACATATTTTGATCAAGATTGGTTTTTATTTATTTTTTGCATAGAGGCTTGGGTGATGTTGATTGGATGTGTTTGGTCGGTTATTGGTTATCGGCTATAGATATATCTTTTATTCTTTGTACTTATCTTGTGCTATTTTGTTATTTAGTCATTTTTGGGTAGTGTATGATGTTTGGTTAGGTAAGGAGTGGTCTCCAGTCCATGGTAGAATTGTTGGTATCGGAGCCTAGGTATAATGTCATTGGGTGTCCACAAAGTTGTGTCAAGTGGAGTCTCTTTTATGGGTATGTAGCATGCCACACTTATAATGGAGAGGCTACGAGACATTTAGGAATGTTTCTCTTTTTTTATTTGATTTTGAGCAATAGAGTCTTACATCTTGAAATCTTCTCTAATCCCCGTATGTTCACTTTTCAAATCATTCCTCTAGAATACTTGATGCTCATCGAAACTCTTTTGTCCCATCTTAGGACAATGTGGATAGAGCTCATCCATCTCAAGGAGTTCATACCTAGTCTAGGGTCGTTGATTCTGATTACGCTAGTGGAGTTCCACTGGTTCCCCCTATCCTTCCTTAGACACCTTAAGCTGATGTTTCTAATGCTTACTTTTTCCAGTCGATTCATTTGCTTACCCAGTTAGTGCTACTCAATCTAAGTGTGTTGCTTCTGTTGCTCCATCCTTTGAGGTCACTTGAGTTGGCCAAATTATAATGTTAATTCCTTCGACTTTCACTGATTCTAAAGTTGAGAAGATCCTTAAAATTTTATTGATGAGATAGAAAAGATTTTCTATGTGATGCATACTATGGATGTAGAGGGTGTGGAGTTCGCTGCCTATCAGTTAAAGGATATGGTGTATTAGTGGTATGAGGAATAGGATCAGTCTAGGGGTAATGATGGCGAGTACGCTTTGTGGGACAATTTCCCAGTACTTTCCTTGATCGCTTCTTTCCTCAGGAGTTAGGGAAGGCAAAGTCTAAGGAATTTTTTAAATGGAAGCAAGGCATGATGACAATAAAAAAGTATGCCTTGAAGTTTCAGGACTCTTATTATTATCATATCAATGGGTGGTTTGAGTCCCTCATTTATATAACGTGATTGGATGCTTTTGTCACCTTGATATGACGTGAGGTTTGAGTCCCCTATAGTGCATATGTATACCCTCTAGTTTATATGGCCACACACACTGGATCCTTATATACCCTCTGGTTTATATGGCCACACACACTAAAGCCCTTCCAGTTGGGGAGAGCGGTGCCCATATAGCCCATTAGTGCCTTCTTATATTATGACGGTTGAGCTACACAATCCAGGATAAAGTTTTAAAGTGCATCTTAAGCCTTGTTCCCTCTCTTGGCATATTTTATATATGCGTGTGTGTATTTATATATATATATATATATATATATATTTTGATTGTGTGCATTGTATTTAAATGATTTCAAATTGCTAATCATGATATTATGTTATCCTTATTCCTGAGTTACCTACTAGTGCTCAAACCACTAATTGTCTATGGATGTTGTATCCCCATGCGATGTAGACACCGAAGATACCTCTACTTTTCCTACACAGAGTTAGGTGGATTGGCTCGGTTCATTGGTTCGTTGTGGTAAAGTGGTAAGCTTTCATTCTCCAGAAGGCTTAGATATTTCATCAGTTTGTATCACATATTAGAATTAAGAGTTTTTATTATCATTGTCATTATTAGAGTTGAAGACATATTTTGACCATGATTGGATTTTGTTTTTTTTTTTGCATAGAGGATTGGGTGATGTTTATTGGATGTGTTTGGTCGGTTGTCAGTTATTGGCTATAGACATATCTTTTATTCTTTGAACTTGTCTTGCGCTATTTTGTTATTCAGCCATTTCTGGGCGGCGTATGGTGTTTGGTTAGGTTCAAGGGGTGGTTTCCAGTCCATGGTGGAATTATTGGCATCAGATCCTAGGTTTGATGTCATTGGGTGTCCATAAAGCCGTGTCAAGTAAAGTCTTTTTTATAGGTATATAGTGCACCACATTTATAATGGAGAGGCTACAAGATATTTAGGAATGTTTAATTTTTAAATTTAATTTTGAGCTATAGAGTCTAATATCTTGAAATCTTCTCTAATCCCCGTAAGTTCACTTTTTAAATTATGCTTCTCAGAATACCTGATGCTCATGGAAACTCTTTTGACCCATCTAAGGACAATGTGGATGGAGCTCATCCCTCTCAAAGAGTTTAGACCTAGTCTAGGGTTGTTGATTATGATTGTCCTAGTGGAGTTCCATTGGTTCCCCCTATCCCTCCTCGGACACCTCAAGTTGATGTATCTAATGCTTAGTTTTGCCAGTCGATTCATTTTCTTATCTAGTTAGTGGCCTCTCAAACTAAGCATGTTGCTTCTGTTCTCCATCCTCTGAGGTCACTAGAGTTGGCCAAATTACAAGGTTGAGTCCTCTGACTTTCACTGATTCTAGAGTTAAGAAAATTCTTAAAATTTTATTAATGAGATGGAAAAGATTTTCCATGTGATGTATGCTACAGATGTGGAGAGTGTGGAGTTCGTTGCCTATCAATTGAAAGATATGGTGTATTAGTGGTATGAAGAATAGGATCAGTCTAGGGGTGATGATGGTGAGTCTACTTTATGAGACAATTTCTCTAGTACTTTCCTTGATCGCTTCTTTCCTTGGGAGTTAAGAGAGGTGAAGACTAAGGAATTCATAAACATAAAGCAAGGCATAATGACAATGAAGGAGTATGCCTTGAAGTTTTATCAGATGTCGCAATACGTTTCACAATTGGTGTCTAGCATAATGGATAGAATGACAAAGTTAGCGTCTGGATCATCCTATGAGTTAATTTTGGGTAGCAAGGTCGCCTTGTTGAATAAGGACATGGACATCTCTAGATTTGTGGGTTATATGCAATAAGTTGAAGATGAGAAGAAGAAGAAGAAGAAGAAAGCATAGATGAGTGAAAGGTAGAATAAGAAGTTTTGGTATTTAGATTAGGTAGAGTTCAACAACAGAGTGGTAAAGATAGTGGAAAGTGGTCAAAGAAGATGCTAGGGATTTTAAGCATCACCCAATATTGTTACTGGTACGCTCAAACTTTACTCTTGTGATATTTATTGTCTACTTGATCTCGGGTCTACCCTCTCTTATGTAACCCCTTCTATGGATATTCATTTTTGTTTTTATCTTGAGTGTATTTTGGATTATTTTTCTGTGTTCGCCCCTGAGGGTGACTCTATTATGGCTAGAAGGGTCTATGGGGGTTGTGTGGTGTTTGTCTATGGCAAGAAGACCTTGGTGGATCTGATAGAGTTGGACATTTTGATGTTATTTTGGGGATGTATTGGTTGCATTTGTGCTATGCATCGCTTAATTGTCAGACATGAAGGGTCAGTTTCCACTTCCCTAATGAGCCGATGATTGGATGGAAAGGTGTTTCCTTAGTA
Organism: Capsicum baccatum var. pendulum; assembly: GCA_030864225.1. Classification (NCBI taxonomy): domain Eukaryota; kingdom Viridiplantae; phylum Streptophyta; class Magnoliopsida; order Solanales; family Solanaceae; genus Capsicum; species Capsicum baccatum. The sequence goes on from CM061560.1 coordinate 121,482,536, forward strand.
CCTAAGGGAAGGTTCATTTCATATCTTAGATCCCGAAAGTTAATTTTCAAGGGGTGTCTCTATCACTTAGTGCAGGTTAAGGATTCTAGATTCAAAGGTCCTTCTTTCCATTTTATCCCTTTGGTCTGTAAGTTTCCTGAGGTATTCCCTAATGATTTTCCTGGTGTTCCTCTAGACAGGGAAATTGATTTTAGGATTAATCTTCTTCACGACACTCATCCTATTTCTATCCCTCCCTATAAATGACTTTGACTGAGTTGAAAGAACTTAAGAAGCAGATGAAAGATCTTCTATATAAGGGTTTCATTCGCCTTAGTATTTCTCCTTGGGGTACTTTAGTTCTCTTCGTGCATAAGAAGGATGGGTACCTTGTATGTGTATAGATTACCGCCAGTTGAATAAGGTGATGGACAAGAATAGCTATCCACTTCCTAGGTTTGATGATCTCTTTGATCATCTTAAGGTTACTAAGTGTTTCTCCAAGATTGATCTTTGGTTGGGTTGCCATCAGTTGATGATTAGCGAAGTGGATATCCCTAAGACTTCCTTTCAAACATGGTATGGTTATTTCGATTTTTTGGTGATTTCTTTTGGTTTTACTAATGCCCGGACAATATTTATGGACCTCATGAATAGAGAATTCCATCAGTTCTTGGATTTGTTCATAATTGTATTTACAAATGATATTTTGGTGTATTCTAAAAGTGAGGCAGACCATGGCGATACCTCCGCCTTGTGTTATAAGCCTTAAATGATCAGTAGTTGTATGCAAAATTCATGAAGTGTCTATTCTAGTTGAATGTTGTGACCTATCTGGCTCATGTTATTTCTAGTATAGGAATCATGGTAGATCCACAAAAATTTGTGGTGGTGAAGAAGTGGCCTAGACCTACGACTCCAACCGACTCTCAAAGCTTCTTGGGATTTGCTAGTTAGTATAGGAGGTTTATGGAAAGTTTCTCTTCTATTTCTACCCCATTGACTAATTTGACTCAGAAGAAGGTAAGGTTCTCGAGGTATGATGCTTGTGATAGTAGTTTTGAAAAGTTGAAGGATAAGTTGACTTCGACTCTGGTCTTGAATCTACCTGAGGGTAGTGATAGTTTTATTGTCTATTGTGATGCTTCTCGAGTGGGACTGGGTTGTGTGTTGATGCAGAATGGCAAGATGGTTGCATATGCTTCTAGGCATTTAAAGGTTCATGAGAAGAGCCTTCAATACATGTACACTCAAAAGGAGATAAATCTTAGGCAAATAAGGTTGCTTGAGCTGTAAAGGACTATGACATAAGTCTCCACTATCACCCAGGTAAAGTTAACATGGTTGCTGATGCTCTTAGCAGGTTATCCATGGGGATCTTATCTCATAAGGACAAGGAGAAATGGGATTTAGTGAAGGACATTCACTATTTAGCTAATCTTGGAGTCCCTCTCATAGATTTTGAAGATGGTGGTGTGATTTTTCAAGAAGTGGCAACGTCATCTCTTAGTATAGAGTGGGAGGAGAAATAGGTTTTGAAACCTATCTTGATGCTGATTAATAATTAGGTGGGTCGCCAGAAAATGATGGCTTTCGAGATTAGTGGTGATGGTATCTTAAGGTACCAAGGTAGATTATGTGTTCTCGATTTTAATGGGTTGCGAGGAAGAATTTTGGCTGAGCTTATGGGTCATGTTATAATGTTCATCCTGGTTCGATGAAAATGTATCATGGTCTTAAGGAGATTTATTGGTGGAATAATATAAAGCGGGATGTGGCCGATTTTTTGGCTAAGTGCATGGTGTGTCAACAAGTGAAGGTGGAGCACTTGAGGCCGGTGGGTTGATTCTAGAGATTGAGCTGCCAATGTGGAAATGGGAAATAATTAATATGGATTTTGTTATCGATCTTCCGTGATCTCACCAGTAGTTTGATTTTTTTGGTTCATCGTGGATAGGATGACTAAGTTCACTCATTTCTTGCTAGTAAGAACTAATTCCTCTTCTGAGGATTATGCCAAATTGTTCATTGAGGAGATCATAGAGTTTCATGATGCTCCTGTTTTTATCACTATCGATCGTGGTACCCAGTTCTCATCTCATTTTTGGAGGTCATTTCTACTAAGGTAACCCTTTGTACTACTTTCTACTCACATACGGATGGGCAAGCGAAATGGATAATTCAGGCCTTAGAAGATATGCTTAAGGCTTGTGTATTTGATTTCGGTGGTAGTTAGGTTGATCACTTGCCTCTCATGGAGTTTGCATAGAGCAACAGTTATCCCTTTAGCATTGGTATGGATCCGTTTGAGGCTTTGTATAGAAGGAGATGTAACTCTCCTATTGGGTAGTTTGAGGTTGGTGAAAATAGGTTCTCCGGCCCTGATTTGGTTCATCAAGCCATACAAAAGCTGAAGGTGATCTAGGATAGGCTTAAGAATGCCCAAAGTTTCCAAAAGTCCTTTACGGATGTGAGATGGAGGGAGTTAGAGTTTAATGTTGGTGACTGGCTGTTCTTAAAGTTGTCTCCCATGAAGGGCATGATGCGGTTTGGGAAGAAAGGGAAGCTCAGCCCCCATTATGTTGGTTCTTATTTGGTTTTGAAAAGGGTTGTCAATGTTACATATCAATTGGAATCGCCTTCTATCTTGAGTTCCATTCATTCGGTCTTCCATGTTTTGATGTTGAGAAAGTGCATGAGTGATCCTTCGTTGGTAGTTCCTTTAGAAGGTTTGGGCATTTCAAATTCCTTGTCTTATGAGGAAGTTCCGATGAAGATCTTGGATTAGCAAGTCCGTCGGTTGCGGATGAAGGATGTGGCTTTGGTAAAGGTTCTTTGGAGGAACCATAAGTTTGAGGAAGCTACTTGGGAAGCCGGGGAGGACATAAATTCCAAGTATCCCTACCTATTTCCTATTTTGGAAAATCATTCTTAATGTATGCGTGTGATTTTAACATCTTTGTTTTCTGTAATTTTTAAAGGTAAGTGTAGGAGTGTTTTGGTGTTAAATCGTGCTAACATATGCCTTTAACCATAATTCGAGGATGAACGATCCTAAGGGGAGAGAATATAACACCCTAGATTTTGGTTCATGAAAATTTTTATAATTTTATTCTCATTGTCTTGACTACGACTCACCCTACAAGTCATTGGGTGTCTTGATGGGTCATATGACCCTAGTCGTAAGGTGTCCAGTGAATTGTGCTTGAGTTGTTGTCTTGATTACTACATGGTGAAGCGTACCATAAAGATCTATGATGAGTCGTTAGACTCAAATTGCAGCAAAAATAGTGTGTGTGTGGCAAAGTTCTGTTTTGAGTATGAGTGGATCACTACGAGCCATAAGGGCTCATTACAGGTTATTTTGTGCAAATCGTAGGATGTCTAGGGCTTACCTCAATTGGTTTATGTGTTGACTACGACTGGACCCCATGAGTCGTAGCGTCCCATTATGATCCATTATATACAAGATGTAAGGTCAACAGTGTGTGTGCCTGGTGACACTGCCTTGAAAATGACTCATGGAGATGAGTCGTGACAAGTCGTTATGACACCCGTAAGGAGTGAAGGTTTATTTTTTCCAATTTTTAAAATGAGGGTATTTTAGACATTTCCCCCTTATCCTAATAATAGTCCAATACCTATAAATATACTTGGGGCCCTATTATCATAATAGCCCACTCCAAGCATTCTTTCTTCTCTCTCAAGTGTCTCAAGTATCCATACTTAGAGAGTCCAAGAAGTAGGTCATCCAAGGGCTCATGGATTGAATTCTCTCCATAATCTTGGGTATTTCAGGTGTATTACTCTTCCCTAATTCCTAATTTATTAAAAGCATATGTTTTGAAGTGTTGTTCATATGGTATTGATGATTCGTTTTGAAACATGGGTTGAGGGTTTTGAACATTCGTTGTAGAGCAATGTTTCCCATGGTTTACCTATGACTATTCATGCTTTAATTATGGTTTTGAACTTCTGGGGTGCATAGGTATGGTGAACAAACGAGGGGATTGTGATTTTCCCCAACTTGTGACTTTTGAATTGGTAATGACACCAAGCTCATATTACGAAATTGGTTTTGAATATGAAAAGTATTCATATTGAACTATTCTTGAATTATTGCATAATGAGAAAAGTTAATGAAGCACAATGATTTTTAATTGAACCTTATGGTTTTGTGTAATTCCCCAAGCTAATGCATAATTGAACCAAGGGGGCTATGAATTTCACCAAATAATGAAAGTGTTTCGGCATGTTGATGGTACATTGCAAGAGTAGTTGGTATGACAATACCAACAATGTATGCCTTAATGTGTTTCATGGTTCAATGAATGGGAATGTATGAAAAATGATTTAGTTGGGCTTTAATGAGGGTTATGTAGCTGAGTTGTGAAAGTGGAGGTCCCGAGGGACCTATATTGGAAATCGCAGTTGCCGATGCGAAATGGGGGTCTAAAGGACTTAGTGGTTCGAGTCCCCCTTATTATTATCATATTATTGAGAGGTTCGAGTCCCCCATATTATATTACGTGATTGGGTGCCTGCATCACTTTGATATGTCGGGAGGTTCGAGTCCCCCATTATGCATATGTATACCCTCTGGTTCATATGGCTACATGCACTAGGGCCATTCCAATTGAGGAAGAGCCGAGCCCATATATCCCGGGGTGCCTTCTTATGTTATAATGGTTGAGCTATACAATCCAGGCTAAAGTTTTAAAGTGTATGTTAAGCCTTTTTTCCTATCCCGGCATGTGATATATATATATATGTATGTATGTATGTATGTCTATACATTTGATTGTGTGCATTCAATTTGAATGATTTTGAACTGTTGATCACAACATTTTATTTTATCCTTATTCCTAAGTTGTATGATAGTGCTCAAACCACTAACCGTCTCTGTACATTGTATCCCCATGCCATGTAAGCAATGGAGATACCTTTACTTTTTTTGTGCAGAGTTAGGTGGATCAGCTAGATTCGTCACTTCGTTGCAGTGAAGTGGTAAGATTCCATTCTCCGGAAGGCTTAGAAATTTCATCAGTTCTTATCATAGATTATAGTTGAGAGTTTTCATTATCATTAACATTATCATTTTAATTATAAGAGTCAGGGACATGTCCCGACCAAGATTGGTTTTGTTCTTTTTGCATAGAGGCTTTGTTGGATTACTGTCGGCTTGGGTGATGTTGGTTGGATGTGTTTGGTCAGTTGCCTGTTATCGGTAATAGACATATCTTTTATTCATTGAACTTATCTTGTGCTATCTGTTATATGTTCAGAATTAAGCCATTTATGGGAGGTGTATGGTGTTTGGTTAGGTTCAGGGGTGGTCTCCGGTCTATGGTGGATTGGAGATACCTGTCACGGCCAGGCCCTAGTTCGGGTCATGACAGAAGTACAAGCTAACTCAGTCATGAAGTCTATAGATTCACTCCCACTTCCACTCAGGAATAGGTAATCTCTAAAGTAAACCACCCAATCTCTAATGCTCAACCTTCACCTACTTACAAAACAACCAGTGAGTAGCAAAGTCTTCCACATCTTGCTTTATAACACCCGACCAGTAAAGTTGCATCAAGTCACGATACATCTTAGTCACCCTTGTTTGGATAGAAACTGGAATAGTATGCCTTTTCCAAAACCAGTCTAACCTATCCACCAACTCTAGGTACACAATTCGACCTCTAATCCTCATAACACCATTGAAATCAATTGATGTCGCCTTAGCCATGCCACTCAAACCACCCTCAACTATCATTATTGAACTAGTGAGCTTAAATCTACTCCATCAAAGGAGATATAGCATCAAAAGATACTAAATCACATCCAGGTGTCGAAATATAGAGCCTAACCGTCTAGCTAGCTAAAGACTGAACCTTAAAGACTAAGGGTCTCTCCTAGGTCAAGATATGAGCTAAACTCCTAAAACTAGTCCACATTTGGCTCAAGGCATTTCCAACCATATTGGCCTTGTCTGGATGATACAGAATAGTGAGATCATAATTCGTAAGAAACTCAAGCCAAGGCTGCTATCATATTAAGATCCCATTGATTGAAGAAGTACTGAAGGCTACGATGATCTGAGAAAAACTCGCAAGGAACTCCATACAAGTAATGATGCCACAACTTCAACACAAATGCCATGGCAACCAACTCTAAATCATGTATAGAGTAATTTCTCTCATGAGGCTTCAACTGATAAGAGGCAAAAGCAATTACCTTACCCTCCTGCATCAACACTACACTCAAATTAACACCAGAAGCATCATAAAATATGATAAAACACACACCCCTCCTTAGGCAAGGTTAAAATAGAAGCCAAAGTTAACAACTATTAAACTTTTGAAAACTCTTCTCAAACACATCTGACCACTGAAATACCGCCTTATTTCTAGGTCAACTTGGTCAAAGGAGCTTCAATAGATAAGAAATATCCACAAAATATCGATAATAACCATCTAAACCAATAAAACTCAAAATTTTAGTAGGAGAAGTAGGTCTATCGCAATCACGAATCTTTGATATCTTGGATAGATCATTCATTATATGATCCTTGGTCTCTATATGACCCAATAATGAGATAAAATCTAACCAAAACTCACACTTGGAAAACATGGAATACAACTTCTCATTATACAATCTCTGAAGTACAATTCTCAAATGCTTCACATGATCGGCCTTATTCTTGGAATAAACAAAGATGTCATCTATAAGTATAATCATAAATGAGTCAAGATATTATCAAAACACCCAGATCATTAGCTCTATAAATGTTGTAGGAGCTTTGATCAACCTAAAAGACATGACCAAAAGCTAATAATGACTGTACCGAGTCTTAAAAGTCGTCTTTAGTACATTTGACTCTAACCTTTAACTGGAGATATTTGGATCTTAAATCAATCTTGGAAAAACACCGAAACACCCTAAAGCTGGTAAAAAAAATCATCAATGCTAAGCAAAGGATAATTGTTCTTGCTGTCACTTTGTTCAACCGACTATAATCAATACATGTACGTATAGAACCATTCTTTTTCTTCACAAACAAGATAGCAGCACCCCATGGAGATATACTATGTCTAAAAAAACCCTTACGTAACAAATTCTACAACTTTTCCTTTAATTTCCATAACTCGGCTGGGATAATCTTATAGGGGGAATGGAAATAGGCTTCGTGGCCAGCTCTATATCAATAGCAAAATCAATATCACTATCCGGAGGAATACCAGGTATATCTATAGGAAACATATCCATGTACTCACAAACAAGCCGAGAATCCATAAAAGGTAGTAAGGCAACACTAGTGTCACAGACATAAGCCAAATACCCTATCTATATAATGTGACGAGAACATACAAAAGATATAATGATGACGTCGAAGCAACACCTCCGTTTAGATGATGATACGATCGCTGTCAAGATAGAGTAACCCAACTAAGGCTGGGGTCGAATCCTAAAGAAACACTTGGTTTAGAAAATCTCAGCAGTTGTAGTCAATGGGAAGAACAACAAAAGTAAATAGGGGATTTGTTTGTAGTAATTGAGAGTAAAGAACAGTATTAACTTGGTTGAAATTAGTCGTATGTGAACACTAGGATTTTGTTCCCCCTAGCTTCTCAACTCTGTAGGCTTATTGTGTGTTGTTGAACTAATCCAATACGCAGTATGTAGAATCGATAAGTTGCGTACCTTCTACAGTATTTTGGACGAGCAGAAGGATTTCACTCTTTACCTTTTAAGTCTCAGGGTGTCACATTACTAACCCTTATCTTGATACCAGTTAACTATTACCTTTGGAATCTCCAGTTATTAGATAAAACTTAACCATCTGATGTAGATAGAACCTAGAAGCGTGAATTACAGTTAAACTCCAAATTACTATTGTCTTTATCTTTTCCTAGTCACTACTCTTCTTTTAGAGTATGTAGCAATATCTAGGTGGTATCCTAATGTCTTCACCCATTATAAAATCAATCATAACAAAGATAAAGCAACGCATGCCATTGGTATTGGCTAAGATGAACAATCGTACTTCCACTACTTCGACAATTCTCCAAGGTTTTTACAACCCTAGCTATGGGTTTAGCTGCTCATAATTATGAAGAAATCAAGAATATTCATAGTAGAATGCATAAATGAAATCATAATGATAATATGAATAAAAATCCATAATCATAAACAAAATAATCAATCATAGTCAATACAAGAGAATCTAAGGATCAAAGATAGATTTGAGAATCAAAATATGTTTTTTAGTGTCAAAAGTGCGTAACTACTACTAAAAAGTACATAAGGGGTATTTATAGTATATGAGAAAACCCTAAAGACAAATCTCGAATGAACTAAGAGAAAATAGGGTTGGTGGATACCTGCTCTCTGTACCTGTGGTGTAGCACAGGCGTAGGTAGTACCTGCAGGTTGGAACAAGGCGTAGGTACAGACAGCTGGTGCTGTATGGACAAATTCCGGAAAGTCAGCTCTCAAGATTTTGCATTTCTGGCAACCGCTTTGTCTACATGTGATTCGTAGGTTGACTTAGTAAGTGTCGGGAGTTAGTTTTTCAGCTCTTCTTCGAATCTCGAACATGCATTGATCACGATCAAGCCAAAAAAAATATTCCAATCATCAATAATAACTCCAAAAGTAACCAAAATCACCTTTTTCATGAACTTATCACCCAAAATGTTATTGTCTGCAAAACATATCCACAACGGATCATAGTTAACAAAAAAGCCTCAAAAACTTGCATATTTTCCTTGTTTTAAGCATTAAAAGTGCTATATTTCTATAGCAAATCAACACCCTTAACTTAGAATGTTTGCATGTCCTTAGGTAACTACAAAATAAAAATGATGCTTAACTAGGAGAATCTAAGTTATTTAAGATAATTAGTTATCACGTAAACTCAAAACACAACATCTTCCTCTAATATCAATTTTCCAAAATAACTGTGTATGAACATGAAGCACAGTGGGGTGACACAATGAGATCCAGGTATGGAAATTACATTAGCATTAGACAACCACTCATATATATAAATTACATTATCGGAACAAGCAAATATCTAGCAATATGACTCAAGTTCCCTCACAAAAAAGTTGTACCGCTCACTCATATGAAATAATGCATGTCAATGTAGGGACGATCAAGAGACACTCAACAAAGATGTTTCAATAAATTTATGTCAAATACCATAGGCTTGCCCTTATTGTCTTTACATTAGCATTTAGATAGTCAAGTTAGGATCAACTATAGGACATTTCTCAATTTATAATGTAAACTTGGGGGCTGTTATGGTACATATGAACATTTAGAGTGACTAAGCCTCCTTGGCACTACACTAACTTTGGGGTCTCACTTACTAACCAAGTTTTTTTTATTTGAAACACCCTAGTTGTTAGACCTTAGAAAATTTCCTAGAATATTTATCTCTGGACCCAATATGACTCGTGGATACGAGCCTTATGTTTGGGTATAGATGGTATGGTCCAGTCGTATACTGACCAGTGTTGGTTGGTAGGATGAATTTGGTTACAGAAATAGATACGACTTTGGGGTATGAGTCGTAATAGTGGTCACGGATCATTGGGCTCCTTAAATTAATATTAGACTTGGTTACTTAGGTTTGATCTGAGTACGAGTGGCTCACCATGAGCCATAAGTCAGGGTATGATTCGTACCCTAGACTTGTATGGTGGAAAGTGTCTAAATCTTCCTTGGGTGTAAATCTGTCAGGGGTACAGATAAAGGGTAAGAATCATATATTGTCAATACGACTTCGTTGGATGATTTATATGCTAGATAGTGTTTGATCCAAAGGTTGAGACTAGGATACGAGTGGATGATACCAATCATATTAGAGAGTATGACTTGTGTGGGTTAGTCATATCCCTGTGACGGGATTTTGGTGCAACTTAAGTGGGGATATTCTAGATATTTCCCCACTTATCCTAATAGGGTCGCACAACTTCTAACCTATTTTGGAGGTTATTTACCCTATTATTCCATTTATTAATACTTAGAAATTCTTCTAAAACACTCCATAATTCTCTCAAGCGCTTTTGGGAAAATGAAGCTAGGGTTTCAACTAAAGGATCAATTTAAGGCTTGTCTTGGTAATTACTTTTTGTCATCATCTTGGTTTAAGGAATGTTATCTTCCCTCATTGTTAATTTTATCTAAAGGTATGGTTTTTATTAATGTTCTCATGACTTCATTGATTGTATAATTTTGGTTTTCAAATATGATTTAGGGGTTTTGATATTAAATGGTTGGTTATGGTTTCACATGGTTTTAATTATGCTTTTATGTGCATTAATGGTGGTTTTGGATAACTGGATTTCATGGGAATGTTTTAGTGGTAATTGGAATTGGTTTTGGTCATATTATGCCCCCAATGTGTTTGACAAAATTCTTATAAAGTTATGTTTGTTGCATTGACTACTTTTAATAGAACTCTTGCATATTTTAAACTTGGCAAAGGAATTAGGTATGGTTTAAATGGCTTGGATTGGTAAATGGATAATGGTTAGTCTTTAGGGGCACATGGAAACCCCTAAGAGGTTTAATATGTTAAATGGAAGGGCACTTGAACATCCCCTTAAACCTATAAATGGTAGGCTATGTATGATACTTTCAAGTAAGGGTTGGTATGAAGATACCAATATCAATGGCCTTGTTTAATAAATGCATAATGAATTGACCCGCCCTGGGTCCTTGTCATAATGGGAGTCGCAAGTCCAACCAGGACCAAAGACCACCCCCGTTACCTAACCCAATCTCCAGTTGTCTGCCCTGTGTTGGGGGAATTTTGAGCATGAAATAAAATAGTGTAACAACTCATATAAGGACTCTGGGAATATATCACAAAAGTGACCAACACAATCGAGTCCAACCATCCTATAACCATAATCCAACCATACCAACCACATAAATAAGACCATAAACTAGGCCATAGCCAAAGATGTTCCAAACATAATATAATTAATCCCAATAGAAAATAAGATGGAACAGTGAAAAATTATGTTTGATGTTGCCAGCCTCCCAGCCTATTCCAATGCCAAGGTTAATACCTAAATCGATCCCATCTATTCAAACCTATAAAAGTATCACAAAGACTCTATCCAAAAGTGAAATTAAATTTGGTTGGGACATGCCCCCAATGATAGCCAAAACCAATATCTAAATTAAAACCAAAATGTCTAGAAATATCCATAACATAAAATGATACCTTCCAAAAGAGTGGAAGCTCACCACTTCAGTACAAATGTTGTCCCCGAGTCAATCACTATATAGGAGGAGTAGAACGGCCGGTTCCTACATATTGTGGGTATACAGCCACCAGTAGATGGGGTTTGCGAGTGACCACTAGCATGATCTCAAGGTAAGGCTAAAATGATGTCATTTATAAAATAAAGTAAAACCATCCATTTGACACAAACATACATACATATATATATATATATATTGAAAGGACCCCAGTGCGTGTAGCCACACAACCAGAGAAGTATCCCATGGGATGACTAGTACATCCCAAAAATAAAGTATGACATTATGCAAATGGTCACAAAGATTAACCTTATATCGACAAATATGAGTTTCCAGTTTTGGTCACCCGGGGACCTTCACTTTCCACGGCTTAGCTACACCTCCTGCCATTATTGCCCAATTATAACCAATTTCCAAATAACCAAACCATTATCCATTTATTAACCAAGGCCATTGATATTGGTATCGCCATACCAACCCTTACTTGCAAGTATCATCCATACCCAACCATTTATAAGTTTAAGGGGACTTTCAAGTGCCCTTCCATTTAACATATTAAACCACTTAGGAGACTTTTGTGTTCCTCTCAAGCATAAACAATTAGCCTTTAGCCTTTACAAACCATTTAAACCATGCATAATTCCTTTACCAAGTTTAAAACATGCAAGAGTTCCATTAAAAGAAGTCAATGCAAAGAAAATATCTTTATAAGTATTTTTTTCAAACACATTGGGGGCATAATATAACCAAAACCAATTCCAATTACCATTAAACCATTCCTATTCAATCCAATTATCCAAACCAACATTAATGCATATAAAAGCATAATTAAGAGTATGGGAAACCATAACCAACCATTTAACATCAAAACCCCCAAATCATATTTGAGAGCCAAAATCATAAAATAGTAAAACCATGAAAACATTCATATAAATCATGCCTTTAAGTAAAATTAACAATTACAGAAATGAAATATGCCTTAAACTAAGACGATGACGGAATAAAATCACCAAGACAAGCCTCAAATTGATCCCTTAGTTAAAACCCTAGCTCCCCTTGCCCAATAGCTCTTAAGAGAATTATGGAGTGTTTAGGAAAAGTATCTAAGTATTAATGAATAGAATAATAGGGTAAATAACCTCCCAAGTCAGTTAGAAGTCATGGGGCCTTATTAGTATAAGTAGGGAAATGTCCAGAATACCCCCACTTTAGTTGCACAAAAATCCTGTCACATGGATACGACTGGCCCTCACGAGTTGTACCCTCCCAATACGATTGGGATCCACCACTCGTATCCTGAACCTCTACCCTTGGACCAAATACTATCCAGTATATGACTCATCCAACCAAATCATAACTATAGTAAACGATCCATATTTATGACCCGTATCCCTGGAAGAATAAAATACCTGGGGAATTGCAAATCGTTTTCTATAAGAGTCCTTGGTATGATTCATACCCTGGCTTACGGCTCAGGGTGAGCCACTTGTACTCAGATCCAACCTTTGTAACCAAGTCTAAGATTAAGTTTCAGAACCAAATGATCTGTGACCACCAATATGACTCGTACCCTTAAGTCGTATCCATTCCAGTAACCAAAATCCATCCCACCATCCAACACTGGTCAGTATACGACCAAACCATACTATCCATACCCCAACATATGTCTCATACCCATGAGTCATTTTGGGTCTAGAGATTGGAATCCCAGGAAATTTTCTAAAGTCCAGAAACTAGGGTGTTTCAGTCTCCCCCACTAGGAACATTCATTCCTGAATGACAAACAAGGTAGGGGTTACCACACGAAAGTCATTTGCATAATCAAGCATGTTCCAAATATTCAACAAAGTTTAAAATAGAAATGTTCCCATGCAGCTTCTTCCACCTTATGGCTCCGCCAATGAACCTTTATCGAAGACACATCCTTGGTCCCCAATCAAAGAACCTACCTATCCAATATCTCAATCGAGACCTATTCATAAGATAGAGAGTCTAAGATACCCAACCATTCCAAAGGCACCACCAAAGAAGGATCACCAAGACACTTTCGTAACATGGAAAAATGAAATACCAGATGAACCAAACTCATAAGCAATACTACTAACTTTTGGAAAAATATAATGAGGACCAACATACTAGGGACTGAGCTTTTCCTTCTTTCCAAACCGCACTACTCCCTTAATGGGAGATACCTTGAGGACAACCTTATGCCCAACCTCAAATTCAAAGTCTCTATGCCTAACATCTGCATAGGACTTTTGGAGACTTTGGGCAGCCTTAGGCCTATCCCGAATCACCTTCACCTTCTCCATAGCCTGGTAAACCAAGTCGGAACCAAACATGTCTGCCTCACAAATCTCAAACCAGCCAATAAGAGATATACACCTCCTACCATATAATGCCTCAAAAGGGGCCATACCAATAATACAATAATAGCTATTATTGAAAGCAAACTCCACCAAAGGTAGATGCTCAACCCAATTGATACCATAATCGATCACACAGGCCTGAAGAATATCCTCTAATGTCTGAATAGTTCTATCTATTTGCCCATCCGTCTGTGGATGAAAAGCAGTAATCAGACTCACCTTGGTCCCCAACCCTATCTGGAAAAATCGCCAGAAATGAGACATAAACTGTATACCACAATCAGAAATAATTGAAATAGGCACCCCATGCATCTTCACAATCTCCTAAAGATACAACTTCGTATAATTCTCCGCGGAGAAGGTAGTCCTCACTGGCAAAAAGTGCAGAGACCACGATGACCCAAATCAAATTATATTAATTCTGAGACTGAGAAAGACCGATAATGAAGTCCATATTAATCATTTACCACTTCCATTTGGGAAAATCAATTTCTTGATACAACCCTCCTGGCCTCATGTTCTCAACCTTAACTTATTGACACACTATGCACTTGGCCAAAAAATCAGCCACATCACTCTTCATGCCATTCCACCAATAGAAATCCTTGAGATCATGATACATCTTAGTCAAGACGGGATAAACAACATAGCGCAGCTCATACATATTAGCAAAACCCTTTTGTCGCAAGTCGTTGACATTAGGCACACACAACCTCTTTTGGTTCCACAAAGTACCATAAACACCAATCTCAAACACCACTACCATTTGACTACCAATGGCACTCTTGATTTTTATCAAGATAGGATCTAGTACTTGCTTCTCCTTAATCTCTGCACTAAGAGATGATCAAACCACTTTTTCACCACCACACTACCATCCTTGGAGTCAAAGATGTAAACTCTAAGATTAGCCAAGCAGTGAATATCCTTCACTAATTACTATTTTTCTTTCTCCACATACGCAAAAATCTCTATGGATAATCTGCTAAGAGCATCTGTAACCACATTAGCCTTACCTGGGTTATAGAGAAAACTTATATAATAATCCTTGAAAATCTCAAGCCAACTCCTCTACCTTAGATTAAGCTATTTCTAGGTGACCATATACGGTAGACTTTTATGTTTAGATAAGATATCCACGTACACACCATACAAAAAATGCCGCCATATTTTAAAGTAAAACAACTGCCAACAGCTCCAAATCATGAGTATGATAATTCCTCATATATACCTTCAATTGCCTGGAAGCATAGGTGATTACTTTTCCATGCTTCATCAACACACAACCAAGCCCTACCCGAGATGTATCATAACAAACCAAGAACCCATCACTGCCTTTCGATAAGGTCAGAATTAGAGCCGAAGTTAAATTATCCTTTGAATTCTTGAAACTCTCTTCACAAGCATTTGAATAACAAAACTTAACCTTCTTCTGAGTTAACTTAGTCAAAGGAGCAGCTATCGACGAAAATCTTTCCATAAACAGCCTACAATACTCGGCTAAATCCAAGAAGCTCTAAGTATCAGATGGAGTCATAGGTTTAGGCCACCTTTTCACCACATCAACCTTTTACGGATCCCCCATGATTCCTTCACTAGAAATAATATGACCTTAAAAAGTTACAACATTCAACTAAAACTCACACTTAGAGAACTTGGCATAGAACCATTATTCCTTTAGGGTCTGCAGCACCACATGAAGGTGATTAATATAATGCCCCTTACTCTTCGAATAAACCAGAATGTCATCAATGAACACAATGAAAAAGAGATCCAAATACTACTTGAATACCTTATTCATCAGATCCATAAATTTCTCCAGAGCATTCATCAACCCAAATGACATTAGAGTAACTCAAAGTGCCCATACTGAGTACAAAAACTCATCTTAGAGATATCCACCTCCCTAATCATTAGCTGATGATATCTGCATTGAAGATCTATCTTAGAAAAGAACTTGACACCTAGCAATTGGTCAAATAGATCATCTATCCTTGGAAAAGGATACTTGTTCTTGACCGTCACCTTATTCAACTGCCTATAGTCAATGCACATCCAAAGGAAAACATCTTTTTTGCACACAAACAACACCGATTCAGCCTAAAAAGATACACTAGGATGAATAAACCCCTTATCTAGATGATCCTTAAGTTGATCCTTAAGTTTTCTTAACTCTGCTGGAGCCATTCTATATGGAAGAATATAAATTAGGTGAGTGTCCAGAATTAGATCAATACCAAACTTTATTTCTCCATTCGGAGGAACACTAGGAAGATAATCTGTAAAGACCTCGAGAAACTCATTAACTACTAGAACTGATTGGAAAAAAGGACCGTCTGAGTTAGAATCTTTAACCCAGACCATGTAATAAAGACAACCTTAAGAGATCAACCTCTACATCTAAGATAAGAAATAAACTCCCCTAGGAGCTAAAGAAAACCCCTCCCATTCTATCATCGGCTCACCGGGGAACATAAAGATAATCCTATGGGTTCGACAATCCAAGGATGCATAAAAAGAGTGTAAATAATCCATACTTAGAATGAAATTAAATCCACCATATCCAACCTCAACGGATCAACTAAGGTTTGCTTGCCACCAATAGATACTACACCCCCTATAGACTCTCTTAGCAATAACTGAGTCACCTACTAGGGTAAAAATAGAAAAATGATTTGAAATAGCTTTCATATTGAAACAAAAAGATACAACCACATAATGAGTCACATAGGATAGAGTAGACCCTGAATCAAACAAATAATATACGTCATAAGAGAAAAGTTGTAATGTATCAGTAATGACACTAAGTGATGCCTCAGATTCCTGTCGAGATGCCAAAAAATACAACCTGCTCTGACCAATACTAGAACTAGGACCAATAACATAAGAAGATGCAACACCACTAGGTGTAGGAGTAGAAGGTGAAGCCATAAGAATCTTATTCGCCCCTTAGAAACCTTATTAATTAGATAATGCCTGAGTTAATGGCTTGCTTGGACATATTTGAAGCATTTTTCCTTTTATTCATTGCAACAAACCCAATGAGGATGACTACAGAACTGAAAAGGAGCACTAGCAGTAGAGTTTGAACCAAAACTCCCTCACTTTTTTTCTACCATTTGCCACCATCTCAATCACCTTGATACTGAGCATCTCCCTAGTCAAAAAACCTGCTCCTCTTACCCTACCTATCCCCAAACTTTACCTGCTTCATTTTCTTATTCTGTACCTAGTGCATATGAATAGTCAACCTAGAGATGTCCACATCTTTAATCAGTAAGGCAGTCTTAC
Source organism: Capsicum baccatum var. pendulum (assembly GCA_030864225.1). Lineage (NCBI taxonomy): Eukaryota > Viridiplantae > Streptophyta > Magnoliopsida > Solanales > Solanaceae > Capsicum > Capsicum baccatum. The sequence continues at coordinate 121,499,446 of CM061560.1, forward strand.
TCTCCAAAATTAAATCCCAATTTAACCCAGAAGTAAACTTTCTCATTCTACCCACATGTCAGCCACCAAATTAGGAGCATACCTTGATGATTGATGAACTTCAAGACATATTACTTGAAATACATTCTCCCCTACTTAAGATTCACAAACTCCTCCATCTTTTCTTTCCTCAACACTTGGGGAAAGAAATGATCTAGAAAAGTACAAGAGAAGGCATCCCATACTGATGAATCCTCCACATCCCCTCTACCCCTATCCCACTCTTTATACCACTGATATACAATATCTTTGAGATAATAAGATGTAAAGTTTACCCCATCCACATTGGTAGCCTATATCACCTAAAATATCTTCTCTATTTTATCTAATAAGCCTTGTGGATCCTCCTCCACCTTTACTCAAGAAAAAATGGGAGGACCTATATTCATAAATTGGCTAACCCTTATTGCCTCAGCAGATAAAACACCAGATATATCCCACTCAATTTGAGCAACAACCAAATTTTCAATAGTATAAATAAACTAACAAAATTTTGCATTAGTCACCTCACCTTGAGGAGAACTAGTATCAATTGGTGGAACTCTAGAACTATCAGAGATAGGATCATGTGATCAAAGAACCCCAAAAGTAGAATACACCCCTTTAGCAATACCCCAAAATAGGATAAAAGAATTTTCTTATGTTCTAGGTCTACGAGGCATAATCTGAAAGATGAATAAACAAGGATTAAAGAAGATTCCATGACTAAGACTCCAAGCTAGAAAATAGAATACCAAGAAAGTGAAACATTCTTAAATGTCTTGAAGCCTCTACTTTATAAGTATGGTATGCTACACACCCCTAAAAGAGACTCTACTTGACACGACTTTGTGGACTCTCAATTGACCATGAATCTAGGCTCTGATACCAAATTGACATGATCTGCCCTGGGGACTTGAAATAATGGGCATCCCAAGTCCATCCAAGATCAGAGATCACCCCTATTACCAAACCTAACCTCCAACCGCCTACCCTAAGTTGTGTGAATTCTAAGCATGTAATAAAATAGTGTAACATCTTACAAAAAGACTTTGGGATAAGATAACAACTGTCACCGACCCAACTGAGTCCAACCACCCTATACCAATAATCCAACCATATCGAACCATACCAAAACAAGGGCCATAAATAAGGCCATAACCAAATATATTCTAAAATATAATTTAATAAATCCTAAAATGAAATATGATAAAACAGTGAGAAATTAAGTTTGATGATGTCAGCCTCCTAGATTATTCCAATGCCAAGGCTGATACCTATATCGATCCCGCCCATTCTAACCTATAAAAGTACCACAAAGACCCTAACCAAAAAAAAATTGAAATCTGATTGGGATATGCCCCCAACATAGCCAAAACCAATATCCAAAATAAAATAAAAATATCTAAAAATATCTATAACATAAAATGAAGCCTTCCAAAAAGATGAAATCTTACCACTCCAGCCCAAATGCTGATCCCTACTCAATCATTATATAGGAGGAATAGAATGATTGATTCCTGCATAGCATAGGTATACAACCATCAGTAGGTATAAACCAAGTAAAACTATCCATATACACAAAACCATAAATATATAAATATAACTATGCCAGGAAAAGGGATTGGGTTGAGCATCCCTTTAACACCACTACCTGGGTTGTATAGCTTTACCGTCCTAAACCACCCATCAGCTATATGGGTTTAGATCCCCTTGCTAGAAGGGCCGCAGTGTGTATAGCCGTACGACCAGGAAAGTATCCCTTGAGATGACTAGTACATCCCCAAAATATAGTGTATCATCATGCACACAGTCACCAAGACTAACCTCATATTAGCAAATATAAGTTTCCAGTTTATTTACCCTTGGAACTTTTATCTTTCATGACTTAGCTACACCTCCCACCATTATTGCCTAATTAAAACCAATTTCTAAATAATTAAGCCATTATCTGAAACACCCTAGTTTTTGGACCTTAGAAAATTTCCTAGAATTCTGATCCGTAGACCCAGTATGACTCATGGGTATGAGCCATATATTGGGATATGGATGGTATGATCCGATCATATGTTATACAGTGTTGGTTGGTGGCATGGATTTTGGTTACTAGAATTGATATGACTTAGGGGTACAATTTACATTAGTGGTCACGAATCATTTGGTTCCTTAACTTAGTCTTAGACTTGGTTACTTAGGTTGGATTTGAGTACGACTGGCTCACCATAAGCCATAAGGCAGGGTATAAATCTTACTAGGGATATGTATGGTAAACAGTGTGTAATTCACCAGGTATTTTATTCTGCTAGGGATACAGTTATGGATACGAATCATATGTTGTGGTTACAACTTGGTTGGATGAGTCATATACTAGATAGTATTTGGTCCAAAGGTAGAGGTTCAGGATATGAGTGGTGGATACCAATCGTATTAGGAGGGTACGACTCGTAAGGGCTAGTTATATCCATGGATTTTTGTGCAACTTAAGTAGGGGTATTCTGGATATTTCCCTACTTATCCTAATAAGGCCCCATGACTTATAACCTACTTCAAAGGTTATTTACCCTATTATTCTATTTAGTAATACTTATAAACTCTTCTAAAACACCCTATAATTCTCTCAAGAGCTATTAGGCAAGGGGATCTAGGGTTTCAACTAAGGGATCAATTTGAGGCTTTCCTTGGTGATTTATTTCCACCATTGTCTTAGTTTAAGGCATATTTATCTTTCATCATTGTTAATTTTTCTTAAAGGCATGGTTTTTATGAATGTTTTCATAATTTTACTATTTCATGATTTTGGCTATCAAATATGATATGGGATTTTTGATGTTAAATGGTTGGTCATGGTTACTCATGGTTTTAATTATGCTTTTATATGAATTAATGGTGGTTTTGGATAATTGTATAGAATAGGAATAGTTTAATGGTAATTGGAATTAATTTTGGCTATATTATGCTCCCAATGTGTTGACAAAATACTTATAAAGATATGTCCATTGCACTGACTTCTTTTAATAGAACTCTTGTATGTTTTAAACTTGGTAAAGGAATTATTCATGGTTTAAATGGTTTGGAAAGGCTAAAGGCTAATTTATTATGTTTGACGGGAATATGTATGTTTCCCAAGTGGTTTAATATGGTAAATGGAAGGGCACTTGAAAGTCCCCATAAACCTATAAATGGTTGGCTATGGATGATACTTACTAGTAAGGGTTGGTATAATGATATCAATATCAATAGACTTGGTTACTAAATGAATAATGGTTTGGTTATATGGAAATTGGTATTAATTAGGCAATAAAGGTGGGCGGTGTAGCTAATCCATGGAAACTGGAGGTCTCGAGGGGACCAAAATTGGAAACTCATATTGTCCAATGTGAGGTTGGTCTTGGTTACTGTGTGCATGATGTCACACTTTATTTTAGGGATGATCTAGTCATCCCATAGGATATTCTCTAGTCGTGCAACTACACACACTGGGCTTTTTCAGTAGGGGGAGCTAAACCCATATAGCCTATGGGTAGTTTGGGAAATTAAAGCTACAAAACCCAGGTAAAGGTTTTAAAGGCATGTTAAACCCGGTCCCTTTTTTGCAACATTGTTAAATATATATATATATATATATATGGTTTTATGCACATGGATAGTTTTACTTGGTTTTATAAATGGCGTTATTTTATCCTTACCCTGAGATCATGCTAGGGGTCCCTCACAAACCCCATCTACTGGCAGTTGTGTACCCACACTATGGAGGAACCGACCGTTCTACTTCTCTTACATAGTGATTGACTCGAGAATAACTTTTGGACCAAAGTGGTAAGCTTCCAGCCTTTTGAAAGGTATCATTTCATGTTATGGATATTTCTAGAATTTTGGTTTTATTTTGGATAATTATTTTGGCTATGGTTGGGGGCATATCCTAATCAGATTTCATTACTCTTTTGGATAGAGGCTTTGTAGTACTCCAATAGGTTGAAACGAGCGGGATCGATATTAGCATCATCCTTGGCATTAAAATAGGCTGGGAGACTAGCATCATCAGACATAATTTCCTACTATTCTATCATATTTCATTTTGGGATTAATTATATTATATTTGGAATGTCTTTAGTTATGGTCTAGTTTACGACCTTATTTGTGTGGTTGGTATGATTAGATTATATTAATGGGATGGTTAGAATCGGTTGGGTTGGTAATGATTGTGATCTATTCACAGAGTCCTTATGTGAGCTATTACACTATTTTATTTCATGCTCAAAATTCAGCTAACTCAGGGCAGGTGGCTGGAGGTTAGGTTAGATAACGGGAGTGGTCTCCAGTACTCATCAAACTTGGGACTCCCATTATGATAAGTCCCCAGGGATAGTCGTGATAATTTTGTATCAGATCTAGGTTTATGGTCAATTGGGAGTCCATAAATTTATGTCGAGTAGAGTCTCTTTTAGAGGTGTGTAGGGTTCCATACTCATAAAGGAGAGGCTATAAGGCATTTAGTAATGTTTCACTTTCTTGGTATTCTATATTCAAGCTTGAATTCTCAGTCCTTGAATCTTCTCTAATCATTGTTTGTTTTTCTTTCAAAACATGCCTCGTAGATCTAGAACACAAGAAAATTTTTCTATCCCATCTGAGGTAATAATGGGGGCTGTATCTTACTTCTGAGGTTCATCTTTGATCTCATAGTTCAATCCATTATAATTTTAGAGTCCCACCAATTGCTACTAGTCCTCCTCAAGAAGAGGTAACTAATGCAGAATTCCATCAGTCTATTCATACTATTACCAAACTAGTTTTTGCTCAAACTGAGTGGGATGTGTCTTGTACTTTATCTATAGAGGCCACAAGTGTTGGCCAATTTATGAATATGAGTCCTCCTACTTTCTTTGGAGTGAATATGGAGGAGGATCCACTGGGATTCTTGGATTAGATGGAGAAGATATTTTGGGTGATGCAGAACACTAATGTGGAAGGGGTAAACTTTGCAGCTTGTCAGCTTAAAGATGATGCATATCAGTGATATGGAGAGTGGGACATGGATAGAAGAGATGTAGAGGAGTAATCCTTATGGGATGCCTTCTCTAGTGGTTTTTTTGGATTGTTTCTTTCCTGAAGAGTTAAGGGAAGCAAAGATGGAGGAGTTTGTGAACCTCAAGCAGGAGAGAATGTCTATCAAGGAGTATGTCTTTAAGTTTCACCAATTGTCATGGTATGATATTGACTTTATGGCCGACATGCAGGCTAGAATGAGGAAATTTCTTCTAGGTTATGTCAAGATCTATTTTTAGAGAGCAAGACTGATTCGCTGATTAAGGATATAAACATCTCTAGGTTGATTGTTCATATACAGCAGGTAGGGAATAAGAATAGGAAGCAGGTAAAGCTTAGGAATAGGCAGGGGGAGAGGAGAAGGTTTTTTGATCATAGAGGGTGCTCAGTCTTAGGATGGACGAGATGATGGAAAATGGCAGAAAAAAGGGGGAGTTGTGGTTCCTACTCTTCTACAAGTGATCCTTATCAGTCGGGCAATATGCATCACCAAAGTGGTGATAATTCTCGAGCACAGGGTGCCCAATCTCAGGTAAATAGAGGTCAGTCAGTTTTTTCATATCCCTCTTATCAGTTCTGTGGTCATCCTCATTCGGGTTATTATAATAAAGGAAATGACAAATGCTTCAAGTATGTCCAGGCATTCCATCGGCTTTGGAATTGTCCAGTTATAAGGTTTCTATGGATGAGAATAAGATTCCCATGGCTTTATCTCCTGCTCTTGTATCTAGTAGTATTGCATCTATTTTTGTTACTACTCTTAGTTCTAGTGTTGGTCATAATAGGTTATATGCTTTGGCATCTCGAAAGGAATCTGAGACATCACTTGATGTTGTTACTGGTATATTATAAGTTTTCTCTTGTGATATATATTATTTGCTTGATTTGGGGTCTACTCTCTCCTATCTGACTCTTTATGTAGATGTATTTTTTGGTTTTAATACAAAAGTTATTTTAAATCCTTTTTTTATTTCTACCCAGTAGGTGACTCAATTATTGCTAAGAGAGTCTATAGGGGGTGTGGTATCTGTTAGCAGGAAGCAGACCTTGGTGGATCTATTTAAGATAGATATAGTGGATTTTAATGTTATTCTGGGTATGGACTGGTTACACTCTGTTTATGCATCTTTGGTATGTTGGACCCGTAGGGTTAGTTTTAGGTTCCCTGGTGAGATCATTATAGAATGGGAGGTTGTTTATCTAGATCATAGGGAGAGGTTTATTTCTTATCTTAGAGCTCAGAGGTTGATCTCTAAAGGTTGGCTTTATCACTTAGTCCTAGTTAAAGATACTAACTTGAAAGGTCCTACGTTTTAGCCAGTTTATATGGTTAATGATTTTCCTGAGGTCTTTGCATATGATCTTCCCGATGTTTCTCTAGATAGTTAAATATAGTTTGGTATTGATCTAATTCCGAACACTAATACAATTTTTATTCCTCCTTATAGGATGGCTTCGGCTGAGTTGAGGGAACTCAAGAAAAAACTTAAGGATCTTTTGGATAAGGAGTTTATTCATCTCAGCGTATCTTCTTGGGGCGCTCCGGTGTTTTTTATGTACAAGAAGGATGATTCCCTTCAGATATTCATTGACTATAGGCAGTTGAACAAGGTGACAGTCAAGAACAAGTATCCTCTTCCAAAGATAGATGATCTGTTTGACTAGTTGCAAGGTGCCAAGTTCTTTTCTAAGATAGATCTTCATTTTGGGTACCATCAACTTAATATTAGGGAGGTGGATATCCCTAAGATGGCCTTTCATAATAAATATGTGCACTTTGAGTTTCTGGTAATGTCATTTGGGTTGATAAATGCTCTGGAGGAATTTATAGATCAGATGAATAAGGTATTCAAGTAGTATTTGTTTTTCTTTTTCATTGTATTCATTGATGACATTTTGGTTTATTCGAAGAGTGAGATGGATTATGATAATCACCTCCATATGGTGTTGCAGTCCCTAAAGAAACAATAGTTGTATGCCAAGTTCTCTAAGTGTGAGTTTATGTTGAATGTTGTAACTTCCTTGGGTTATATTATTTCTAGTAAATGAATCATGGTGGATCCATAAAAGGTTACTGTGGTAAATAGGTGGACTAAAACTATAACTCCATCGAATAATTAGAGCTTTTTGGATTTAACCGGGTATTACAGGCAGTTTGTGGAAAGCTTTTCATCGATAGCTGCTCCTTTGACTAAGTTAACTGAGAAGAAGGTTAAGTTTTCTTAGCCAGCTGCTTGTGAAGGTAGTTTTGAGAATTCAAAAGATAAGTTAACTTTGGCTCTAATTTTGACCTTGTCATGGGTTCTTGGTTTATTATGATTCATCTCGGGTAGGTCTTGGTGGTGTGTTGATGTAGCATAGGAAGGTAATCACCTATGCTTCTAGGCAGTTGAAGGTACATAAGAGAAATTATCATACTCATGTATTAGAGCTGTTGCCAATTGTGTTTGCTTTAAAATATGGTGGCATTGTTTGTATTGTGTACACATGGATATCTTCTCTAATCATAAGAGTCTACGGTATATGGTCACCCAGAAATAGCTTAATCTAGGTAGAGGAGATGGCTTGAGCTTTTCATGGATTATGATATGAGTTTTCACTATCATCCAGCTAAGTCTAATGTGGTTGTTGATGCTCTTAATAGGTTATCTATAGAGAGTTTGGCTTATTTGGAGAAAGGAAAATGATAATTGGTGAAGGATATTCACTACTTGGCTAATCTTAGAGTTTTTCTCTTGGACTCCAAGGATGATGGTGTGTTGGTGCAAGAAGTGGTTTGATCATCTCTTAGTGCAGAGAGTAAGGAGAAGCAAGTGCTGGATCCTGTCTTGATAAAATTCAAGAGTGACGTTTGTGGGAATAAGGTAGTGGTGTTTGAGATTGGTATTTATGGTACTTGATGATACCAAAAGAGTTTGTGTGTTCCTGATGTCGATGACTTGCGACAAAGGGTTTTGTCTTAGCCGCATGAGTCGTGCTATGTTGTTTATCCCAGCTTGACTAAGATGTATCATGATCTCAAGGATTTCTATTGGTGGAATGGCATGAAGAGTGTTGTGGCTGATTATGTGGCCAAGTGCATAGTGTGTCAAACAATTCAGGTTGAGGTTATGAGGCCAGGAGGGTTGTATTAAGAAATTGATTTGACCGAATGGAAGTGGTAAATGATTAATATGGACTTCATTATTAGTTTTCCTCGATCTTAGAGTCAATATGATTTGATTTGGGTCATCGTGGATAGGATGAATAAGTCTGCACACTTTTTGCCAGTACAGACTACCTTCTGAATGGAGGATTATGCGAAACTGTATCTTCAGGAGATTGTGAAACTGCACGGGGTTCCTGTTTTGATTATTTATGTTTGTGGCATGCAGTTTACGTCTCACTTCTAACAATCTTTCTCGAAAGGGTTGGGGACCAAGGTGAGTCTGATTATTTCTTTTTATCCACAGATGAATGGGCAAGTGGAGAGAACTATTTAAACATTAGAGGATATGATTTAGGCCTATGTGATCGATTATTGTGTCAATTGGGTTGAGCATCTACCTTTGGTGGAGTTTGCTTACAATAATAGCTATTATTCTATAATTGGTATGGCCCCTTTTGAGCCATTGTATGGTAGGACGTGTATATCTCCTATTGGTTGGTTTGAGCTTGGTAAGGCGGACAAGTTTGGTCCGACATTTATTGCCTTATTAAAATCAATTTCCAAATAACCAAACCATTATTCATTTATTAACCAAGTCCACTGATATTGGTATCATTATACCAACCCTTACTAGTAAGTATCATCCATAGGCAACCATTTATAGGTTTATGGGGACTTTTAAGTACCCTTCCATTTACCATATTAAACAACTTGAGAGACATACACACTCCCCTCAAGCATAATCAATTAGCCTTTAGCCTTTCCAAACCATTTAAACCAAGCATAATTTCTTTACTAAGTTTAAAACATACAAGAGTTCCATTAAAAGAAGTCAGTGCAATGAACATATCTTTATAAGTATTTTGTCAAACACATTGGCGGCATAATATAGCCAAAATCAATTTTAATAACAATTAAACCATTTCCATTCTATACCGTTATCCAAAACCACTATTAATACATATAAAAGCATAATTATAACCATGGAAACCACAACCATCTATTTAACATCAAAAACCCCAAATCATATTTGATATCCAAAATCATCAAATAGTAAAATTATGAAAACATTCATATAAACCATGCCTTTAAGAAAAATTAACAATGATGGAAGAGAAGCATGCCTTAAACTAAGAAAATGGCAGAAAGAAATCACCAAGGCAAGACTCAAATTGATCCCTTAGTTGAAACCCTAGATCCCCTTTTCTAATAGCTCTTGAGAGAATTATGAAGTGTTTTAGAAAAGTTTAATAGTATTACTAAATAGAATAATAGGGTAAATAACCTTCGAAGTAGGTTATAGGTCATGGGGCCTTATTAGGATAAGTAGGGAGATGTCCAGAATACCCCTACTTAAGTTGCACAAAAATCCTATCACATGGATACGACTGGCCCTCACGAGTCATACCCTCCTAATACGATTGGTATCCACCACTCGTATCTTGAACCTCTACCCTTGGACCAATTATTATCTAGTATATGACTCATCCAACCAAGTTGTAACCACAGCATACGATCCGTATCCATGACCATATCCCTAGCAGAATAAAATACCTGGTGAATTACACACTGTTTACCACACATATCCCTGGTACGATTCATACCCTGGCTTATAGTTCATGGTGAGCCAGTCGTACTCAAATCTAACCTAAGTAACTAAGTCTAAGATTAAGGAACCAAATGATCTGTGACCACCAATATGAATCGTACCCCGAAGTCATATCAATTTCAGTAACCAAAATCTATGCCACCAACCAACACTGGCCAGTATACAAACTGGATCATACCATCCATATCCCAACATATGGCTCGTACCCATGAGTCGTATTGTGTCTACATATCAAAATTCTAGGAAATTTTCTAAGGTCTAGAAACTAGGGTATTTCAGATAATGGTTTGGTTATTTGGAAATTGGATTTAACTTGGCAATAATGGTGAGAGGTGCATAAAATAATGGTTTGGTTATTTGGAAATTGGATCTAACTTGGCAATAATGGTGAGAGGTGTAGCTAAGTTATGAAAGATGAAGTTCTGAGGATAACAAAACTAGAAACTTATATTTGTTAATATTAGGTTGGTCTTGGTGGCTGTGTGCATGATGATACACTATATTTTTAGGATGTACTAGTTATCCTAAGGGATACTTTCCTAGTCGAACGGCTACACACACTACGACCCTTCTAGCATGGGGAGCTGAACACATATAGCCGATGGGTGGTTTAAGACAACAAAGCTACACAGCCTTGGTAAAGGTGTTAAAGGTATGCTAAACCCGATCCCTTTTCCTGGTATAGTTATATTTATATATTTATGGTTTTGTGTATATGGATAGTTTTACTTGGTTTATACCTACTGGCAGTTGTATGCCTACGTTATGTAGGAATCAATCATTCTATTCCTCCTATATAATGATTAAGTCAGGATCAACATTTGGGCTGGAGTGGTAAGCTTCCATCCTTTCGAAAGGCTCTATTTTATGTTATGGATATTTTTAGATATTTTGGTTTTATTTTAGATATTGATTTTGGCTATATTGGGGGCATGTCCCAATCGAATTTCAGTACTCTTTTGGTTAGGGTCTTTGTTGTACTTTTATGGGTTAGAATGGGCGGGATCAATATAGGTGTCAGCCTTGGCATTGGAATAATCTAAGAGGTTGACATCATCAAACTTAATTTGTCACTGTTTCATCATATTTTATTTTGGAATTATAGCCCTTGTTTTAGTATAGTTTGATATGGTTGGATTATTGGTATAGAATGGTTGGACTCGATTGGGTCGGTGACAGTTGTGATCTTATCCCAGAGTCTTTATGTGAGTTGTTACACTATTTTGTTACATGCTCAGAATTTAGATAACTTAGGGTAGGCGGTTAGAGGTTGGGTAGGGTAATAGGGGTGATCTCTGGTGCTAGATGGACTTAGGATGCCCATTATGACAAGTCCCCAGGGTGGTCATGTCAAGTTGGTATCAGAGCCTAGATTCATGGTCAATTGGGAGTCCACAAAGTCGTGTCGAGTAAAGTCTCTTTAAGGGGTATGTAGCACACCATACTCATAAGGGAGAGACTTTAAGGCATTTAGGAATGGTTCACTTTCTTGGTATTCTATTTTTAAGCTTGGAGTCTTAGTCATGGAATCTTCTCTAATCCTTATTTGTTCGTCTTTCATATTATGCCTCATAGATCTAGAACATAAGGAGATTCTTTTATCCCATTTGGTTGTAATGCTAAAGGGGTGCATTCTACTTTTGGGGTTCTTCGACCACACGATCTTATCCCTAATAGTTCTAGAGTTCCACCAATTGATACTAGTCCTTCTCAAGGTGAGGTGACTAATGTGGAATTTTGTTAGTTTATTTATGCTATTGCAAAATTAGTTGTTCCTCAAGTTGAGCGGGATATGTCAGGTGTTTTGTCTGTTGAGGTCATAAGGGTTGGCCAATTTATGAATATAGGTCCTTTCATTTTTTGCTAGAGTAAAGGTGGAGAAGGATCCACAAGGCTTATTAGATGACATGGACAAGATATTTTAGGTGATACAGGATACCAATGTAGATGAGGTAAACTTTGCATCTTATTTTCTCAAAGATGTTGCATATCAGTGGTATAAAAAGTGGAATTAGGGTAGAGAGGATGTGAAGTATTCATCAATATGGGATGCCTCCTCTTGTACATTTTTGGATCATTTCTTTTCCCAAGAGTTGAGAGAAGAAAAGATGAAGGAGTTTGTGAATCTTAAGTAGGGGAGAATGTCTTTCAAGGAATTTGTCTTGATGTTCATCCATCATCAAGGAATGCTCCTAATTTGGTAGCTGACATGTGCAATAGAATGAAAAAGTTCACCTCTGGGTTAAATCGGGATTTAATTTTGAGAGTAAGACTACCTTGCTGATAAAAGATATGGATATCTCTATGTTAACTATTCATATGCACTAGGTACAGAATAAAAAAAGAAAGCATGTGGAGTTTGGGGATAGGTAGGGTAAAAGGAGCAGGTATTTTGACTAGGGAGGTGCTTAGTATCAAGGTGATTGAGACGGTGTAAAATGGTAGTAAAAAAAATGGGGGAGTTCTGGTTCCTACTCTATTGCAAGTGCTCCTTATCAGTTCTGTGGTCGTCCTCATCGGGGTTATTGCAATAAAGGAAATGAAAAATACTTCAAATGTGGCCAAGCAAGCCATTAGCTCAGGGATTATCCGATTAATAAGGTTTCTACAGGGGCGAATAAGATTTGTGTGGCTTCACCTTCTACTCTGACACCTAGTGGTATTGCATCTTCTTCTGTTATTAGTCCTAGTTCTAGTATTGGTCAGAAGAGGTTGTATATTTTGGCATCTCGACAGGAATTCGAGGCATCACTTGATGTCATTACTGGTACATTACAACTTTTCTCTTATGACATATATTATTTGTTTGATTTGGGGTCTACTCTATCCTATGTGACTCATTATGTGGTTGTATCTTTTTGTTTCAATATGAAAGCTATTTCAAATCCTTTTTCCATTTCTACCCTAGTAGGTGACTCAGTTATTGCTAAGAGAGTCTATAGGGGGTGTAGTATCTATTAGTGGCAAGCATACCTTAGTTGATCTGTTGAGGTTGGATATGGTGGATTCAATGTCGTTCTAGGTATGGATTATTTACATTCTTTTTATGCGTCCTTCAATTGTCGAACCCATAGGATTATCTTTCGATTCTCTGGTGAGCCGGTGATAGAATAGGAGGGCTTTTCTTTAGCTCCTAGGGGAGTTTATTTCTTATCTTAGATACTAAAGGTTGATCTCTAAAGGTTGTCTTATTACATGGTCTGGGTTAAAGATTCTAACTCAGAAGGTCCTTCTTTCTAGTCAGTTCCAGTGATGAATAAGTTTGTCGAGGTCTTTATGGAATATCTTCCTAGTGTTCCTCCGAATGGAGAATTAAAGTGTGGTATTGATCTAATTTTGGACACTCATCTAATTTATATTCCTCCATATAGAATGGCTCCAGCGGAGTTAAGAAAACTTAAGAAGCAACTTAAGGGTCTTCTAGATAAGGGGTATATTCATCCTAGTGTATCTTTTTAGGGTGAATTGGTGTTGTTTGTGTGCAAAAAGGATGGTTTCCTTCGAATGTGCATTAACTAAAGGCATTGTAATAAGGTGACGGTCAAGAACAAGTATCTTTTCCAAGGATAGATGATCTATTTGACCAATTGCAAGGTGTCAAGTTCTTTTCTAAGATAGATCTTTGATCTAGATACCATCAGATAAAGATTAGGAAGGTGGATATCTCTAAGATGGCTTTTTGTACTCAGTATAGGCACTTTGAGTTATTTGTAATGTCATTTGGGTTGACGAATGCTCTGGAGGAATCTATGGATCTGATGAACAAGGTATTCAAGTTGTATTTGGATCTGTTTTCCATTGTGTTCATTAATGACGTTCTGGTTTATTCGAAGAGTAAGGTATATTATCCTAATCACCTCCGTGTGGTGTTGCAGATCCTAAAGGAACAACGGTTCTATGCCAAGTTCTCTAAGTGTGAGTTTTAGTTGAATGTTGTAACTTTCTTGGGTCATATTATTTCTAGTGAAGGAATCATAGTGGATCCGCAAAAGGTTGATATGGAAAAGAGGTGGCCTAAACCTATGATTCCATCCGATACTTGGAGCTTCTTGGATTTAGCTGAGTATTATAGGCAATTTATGGAAAACTTTTCATCGATAGCTGCTCATTTGACTAAGTTAACTCAGAAGAAGGTTAAGTTTTGTTAGTCAGATGCTTATGAATGGAGTTTCGAGAAGTCAAAGGATAAGTTAACTTCGGCTCCAATTCTGACCTTGCCGAAAGGCAATGATGGGTTTTTGGTTTGTTGTGATGCATCTCGGGTAGGGCTTGGTTGTGTGTTGATGCAGCATGGAAAGGTAATCACCTATTTTTCCAGGAAATTGAAGGTATATATAAGGAATAATCCAACTCATGATTTAGAGTTATTGGCAGTTGTACTTGCTTAGAAATATGGCAGCATTGTTTGTATGGTGTACACGTGGATGTATTTTCTAATCATAAGTCTACAATATATGGTAAGCCAGAAATAGCTTAATTTAAGGTAGAGGAGATAGCTTGAGCTTTTTATGGATTATGATATGAGTTTTCTCTATAACCGAGAAAAGGTTAATGTGGTTGCAGATGCTCTTAGCAGATTATCCAATGAGAGTTTGTCTTATATGGAGAAAGGAAAATAGTAATTGGTAAAGGATATTCACTGATTGGCTAATTATAGAGTTCGCCTCTTTGACTCCAAGGACGGTGGTATGGTGGTGCAAAAAGTGGTTTGATCATCTCTTAGTGCAGAGATTAAGGAGAAGCAAGTTCTGGATCCTATCTTGATGAAAATCAAGAGTGACATTGGTAGGCAAAAGGTAGTGGTGTTTGAGATTGGTGTTTATGGTACTTTGTGGTACCAAAAGAGGTTGTGCGCTCCTAATGTCAACGACTTGTGACAAAGGGTTTTGGCTAAGCAGCTTGACCTGCGCTATGTTGTTTATCCCGTCTCGACTGAGATGTATCAAGATCTCAAGGATTTCTATTGGTGGAATGTCATGAAGAGTGATGTGGCTGATTTTTTGGCCAAGTGCATGGTGTGTCAACAGGTTAAAGTTGAGAACATGAGGCCAGGAGGGTTGTATCAAGAAATTGATTTTCCTAAATAGAAGTGGTAAATGATTAATATGGACTTTATTATCGGTCTTCCTTGGTCTCAGAGTCAATATGATTTGATTTGGGTCATTGTGGATAGTATGACTAAGTCTGTGCACTTTTTTCCAGTAAGGACTGCCTTTTCGGCGGAGGATTATACAAAGCTGTATCTTTAGGAGATTATGAAGATGCATGGGGTGCTTATTTCAATTATTTCTAATTATGGCATGCTGTTTCATTCTCACTTATGGCGATATTTTTAGAGAGGGTTGGGGACCAAGGTGAGTCTAATTACTTCTTTTTATCCATAGATTGATGGGTAAATGGAGAGAACTATTCAGACATTAGAGGATATTCTTCAGGCCTGTGTGATCGATTATGGTGTCAATTGGGTTGAGCATCTACCTTTGGTGGATCTTGCTTACAACAATAGCTATCATTCTATTATTGGTATGGCCCTTTTTGAGGCATTGTATGGTAGGAGGTGTATATCTCCTATTGGCTGGTTTGAGCTTTGTGAGGCAGACATATTTGGTCCTGACTTGGTTTACCAGGCTATGGAGAAGGTGAAGGTGATTTGGGATAGGCCTAAGCTTCCCAAAGTCGCCAAAAGTCCTATGAAGATGTTAGGCATAGAGACTTTGAATTAGAGGTTGGGCATAAGGTTTTCCTCAAGGTATATCCCATGAAGGGAGTAGTGCGATTTGGCAAGAAGGAAAAGCTCAGTCCCTAGTATGTTGTTCCTCATTAGATTTTACAGAAAGTTGATAGTAGTGCCTATGAGTTTGAGTTACCTTCTAGCTTGATTTTGGTTCATTCGGTATTTCATGTTTCCATGTTGAGGAAGTGTCTTGGTGATCCTTCTTCGGTGGTGTCTTTAAAATGGTTGGGTATCTTAGACTCTCTTTGTTATGAAGAGGTCTCAATTAAGATCTTGGATGGGCAGGTTCTTTGATTGGGGACCAATGATGTATCTTCGATAAAGGTTCATTGGCGGAGCCATAAGGTGGAAGAAGCTACACGGGAAGCGGAAGATGACATGAAGTACAAATATCCGTATTTTTTTAGGCTCCTGGGATTCATGCGGAAGGTATGTGTCTTCAACACATCTCTACTTTAAAAGTTTGTTAAAGGAAAGATTTATATCTTTGCCTCTTTGTTATTAAACATTGTTAAAGATTAGGAACATGCTTGATTATGCAAATGACTCTAGCATTAGGTTACCCCTACCTTGTTTGTCATTTGGGGATGAATGTTCCTAGTGGGGGAGACTGAAACACCCTTATTGGTTATGCTTGAGGGGAACACGAAAGTCTCCCAAGTGGTTTAATATGGTAAATGGAATGGCACTTGAAAATCCCCTTAAACCTATAAATGGTTAGCTAAGGATGATACTTGCAAGTAAGGGTTGGTATGACGATACCAATATCAATGGCCTTGGTTAATAAATGGATAATGGTTTGGTTATTTGGAAATTGGTTTTAATTAGGCAATAATGGCGGGAGGTCTAGCTAAGCCATGGAAAGTGAAGGTCCCAGGGGGGACCAAAATTTGAAACACATATTTGTCGATATAAGGTTAGTCTTGGAGACCGTATGCATGATGTCATTCTTTATTTTGGGGATGTACTAGTCATCCCATGGGATACTTCCCTAGTTGTGCGGCTACATGCACTGGGGCCCTTTCAATATATATATATATTTTTATATATATATGTTTGTGTTATATTGATGATTTTACTTTGTTTTATAAATGGCATCATTTTATCCTTACCCTGAGATCATGCTAGCGGTCACTCCCTAACCCCGTCTACTGGCGGTTGTATACCCACGCTATGCAGGAACTGACCATTCTACTTCTCCTACATAGTGATTGACTCGGGGACAGCATTTGGACTAGATTGGTGAGCTTCCATTCTTTCGGAAGGCAGCATTTCATGTTATGGCTATTTCTAGACATTTTGGTTTTAATTTGGATAATGGTTTTGGCTATGGTTGAGGGCATGTCCTAACCGGATTTAATTACACTTATGGATAGAGGCTTTGTGGTACTTTTATGGGTTTGAATTGGTGGGATCAATTTAGTTATCAGCCTTGGCATTGGAATGGGCTGGGAAGCTGGCATCATCAGACATAATTTCTCACTGTTTTGTCATAGTTCATTTTGGGATTAATTATATTATGTTTGAAAAGTCTTTGGTTATGGCCTGGTATATGGTCTTATTTATGTAGTTGGTATGGTTGGATTATAGTTATAAGATGGTTGGACTCTGGGTTGGTCATGTTTGTGATATATTCCTAAAGTTCTTATGTGAGTTGTTTTACTATTTTGTTTTATGCTCGGAATTCAGCCAACACAAGGCAGACAGTTGGAGATTGGGTTAGGTAATGGGGGTGGTCTCTGATCCTGCTCGGACTTAGAACACCCATTACGACAAGGACCCAGGGCGGGCCGTATCATTGTCCATTTATCAACGAAGTCCATTGATATTGGTTTTCCTTATACCAACCCTTACTTGCAAGTATCATCCATAGCCAACCATTTATAGGTTTAAAGGGACGTTCAAGGGCCCTCCCATTTAACAAATTAAACCACTTAGGGGATTTCATGTTCCCCTCAAGACTAACCATTAGCCATTTACCATTCCAAGCCATTTAAACCATACCTAATTCCTTTACCAAGTTTTAAAACATGCAAGAGTTCTATTAAAAGTTGTCAATGCAATAAAGATAACTTTATTAGCATTTTTTCAAACATATTGGGGGCATAATATGACCAAAACCAATTCCAATTACCATTAAACCATTCCCATGCAATCCAATTATCCAAAACCACCATTAATGCATATGAAAGCATAATTAAAATCATGGGAAACCATAACCAACCATTTAATATCAAAACCACCAAATCATATTTTAAAACCAAAATCATACATTAATAAAGTCATGAAAACATTTATAAAAACCATGCCCTTAGATAAAATTAACAATGAGGGAAGAGAACATTCCTTAAACCAAGATGATGATGGAAAGAAATCACCAAGAAAAGCCCCAAATTGAGCCTTTAGTTAAAACCCCAGGTTTCTTTGTCCAAAAGCTCTTAAGATAATTATGGAGTGTCTTAAAAGAATTTCTAAGTGTTAATGAATGGAATAAAAGGGTAAATAACCTCACAAATAGGTTAGAAGTTATGGGACCCTATTAGGATAAGTGGGGAAATGTCTAGAATACCCCCACTTAAGTTGTACCAAAATACCGTCACAGCGATACGACTGACCCACAAGAGTCATACTCCCTGATATTATTGGTATCATCTACTCGTATCCTTGCTTCAAACCTTGAATCAAACACTTTCCAATAAATAAATCATTAAACCAAGTCGTATTTATAGCATACGATTCGTACCCCTCATCCGTACCCCTAGCAGATTTACACCTAAGAAATATTTAGATGCAGTCCACCATACGAGTCCTTGGTATGACTCCGACCTTGAATTATTTTTCATGGTGAGCCACTCGTACTTAGATCCAACCTAAGTGACCAAGTCTAAGATTAAGTTAAGGAACCAAATAATCTGTGACCACTATTATGACTCGTTCCCCATAGTCATATCCATTCCAGTAACCAAATCCATCCTACCAACCAACACTGGTCAGTATACAACTAGACCATACCATCCGTACCCCAACATAAGACTCGTATCCATAAGTCATATTGGGTATATAGATTAGAATTCCTAGAAATTTTCTAACGTCCAACAACTAGGGTGTTTCAAATAAAAGAGAAAATTGGTTAGTCAGTGAGACCCCAAAGTTAGTGTAGTGCCAAGGTGGCTTAGTTACTCTAAATGTTCATATGTACCATACCAGCCCCCAATTTTACATTATACTCCAAGAAAATCCCTATAGTGATCCTAACTTGACTATCCAAATGCTAAGGTAAAGACAATAAATGCATGCCTATGGTATTTGACATACATTGATTGGAACTTCTTTGTTGAGTGTGAGTGTCTCTTGATCCTCCTTGCATTGACATACATTATTTCATATGAGTGAGTGGGACAACTTTGTTGTTAGGGCACTTAAGTCATTTTGTTAGATATTTACTTGTTCGGGTAGTGTAATTTATATATATCAGTGGTTTTCTAGTGATAATGTAATTTCCAATATCTTGATCTCATTGTGTCACCCTGTTGTGCTTTATTTTCATACACAGTTAGTTTTGAAAATTGATATTAGATGGGGATGTTGTGTTTTGAGTTTATGTGATGACTAATTGTCTTAAATAGCTTAGATTCTCCTAGTTAAGCATCATTTTTGTTTTGTTATATTTTTGTTGCCTGAGTACATGCAAACGTTCTAAGTTAAGGGTGTTGATTTGCTATAGAAATATAGCACTTTCAACGCTTAAAATAAGAAAAATATTCAACTTTCAGAGGCCTTTTTGTTAGATATGATCCGTTTTGGATATATTTTGCAGAAAATAATAATTTGGGTGATAAGTTCATGAAAAGGGTGAAAAGGGTGCTTTTGGCTACTTTTGGACTGATTATTGATGATTGGGGTGTTTTTCCACTTGATCGTGATCAATGCATGTTTGAGAGTCGAAGAAGAGCTGGAAAACTAACTTCGGGCACCTACTAATCAACCTACGGACCATATGTTGATAAAGAGATTGCCGAAAATCCAAAATCTTGACAGCTGACTTGCAGGACTTTGTCTATCCATAACCTGCGGCCTGCACCTGCACCTTATACAAAACCGCAGGTACTACCTTCTCCTGTCCTACATCGCAGGTACAGAGAGTAGGTGTCCACCAACCCATTTTTCTCCTAGTTCATTCAAGATTTGTTTTTAGGGATTTCTCATGTATTATAAATACCCCTTATGTTTTTTAGTAGGAGTTACGCAATTTTGACACTCAGAAACGTATTTTGATTCCAATATCCATCTTTGATCCTTAGATTCTCTTGTATTGACTTTGATTGATTATTTAGTTTATGGTTGTGGGTTTTTATTTATCTTATCACTGTGATTTCATCTATGCTTTCTGCTATGAATGTTCTTGATTTATTTAAAATCATGAGCGTCTAAAACCCATAGCTAGGGTTGTATAAACCCTGGCAAATTAACAAAGTAGGGGAAGTGCGATTGTTGATCATAACCAATATAAATGGCATGCATTGATTTATCTTTGTTATGATTGATTTCTTAAAGGGTGAAGACATTAAGATCCCTCCAAGATAATACTACTTACTCCGAAAGAGGAGTAGTGACTAGGAAAAGATAAAGACAACAGTAATTTAGAGTTTAACTGCAATCCACGCTTTTAGATTCTATCTATGTAAGATAGTTAGGTTTCATCTATAAACTAGACTCTCAAAAGATAATAGTTAACTGGGATCAAGATAAGGGTTAGTAATGCGACTCGCTGAGACTTATTATGTACATTGATGACATTCTGGTTTATTTGAAGAGTGAGGTGGATCATGCTAATCATCTCTGTGTGGTTTTGCAAACCTTAAAGGAATAGTATTTGTATGTCAAGTACTCCAAGTATGAGTTTTCGTTGAACGTTGTAACTTTATAGGGTCATATTATTTCTATTGAAGGGATCAAGGTGGATCTGCAGAAGATTACTGTAGTGAATAGGTGGCCAAGACCTACGACTTCATCCAACATTCGAAGCTTCTTGGGTTTATCCGGGTATTACAAGAAGTTTGTGGAAAGCTTTTAGTCGATAGCTGCTCGTTTGACCAAGTTAACTCAGAAAAAGGTTAAGTTCTCTTAGTCAGATGCTTGTGAAGGAAGTTTTGAGTAGTTTAGGGATAATTTAACTTCGGCTCTAATTTTGACAATGTTGGAAGGCAATGATGGGTTCTTGGTTTATTACAATGCATCTCGGGTAGGTCTTAGTTGTGTGTTGACGTAGCATGGAAAGGTTATGGCCTATGCTTCTAGGCAGTTAAAGGTGCATGAGATGAATTATCCTACTCATGATTTGGAGCTGTTGGTGGTTATGTTTGCTTTGAAAATATGGTAGCATTATTTTTATGGTGTTCACGTGGATATCTTTTCTGATCATATGAGTCTACAGTATGTGTACACTCTAAAAGAGCTTAATCTCAGGCAGAGGAGATGGCTTGAGCTTCTCAACGATTATGATATGAGTCTTCACTATCACTCAGGTAAGGCTAATATGGTTGTTAATGCTCTTAGCAGGTTATCCATGGGAGTTTGGCTCATGTAGAGGAAAGAAAGCGGGATTGGAGAAGGATACTCACCGCTTGGCTAATCTTGGAGTTCGCCTCTTGGACTTCAAGGATGGTGGTGTGATAGTGCAAAAAGTGGTTCTATCTTCTCTTGGTGTGGATATTAAGGAGAAAAAAGTGTTAGATCCTACTTTGATGAAAATTAAGAGTGGCATTAGTGGTCAAAAGGTAGTGGTTTTGAGATTAGCGGTGATGGTACTTTACGGTACCATGGGAGGTTGTGTGTTCCTGATATCTATGGGTTACGACAAAGGATTTTGGCTAAGTCACATAAGTTGTGCTATGTTGTTCATTCCAGTTCAACTAAGATATATCATAATGTCAAGGAGATCTACTGTTGGAATGGTATAAAGAGGGATGTGGAGGATTTTTTGGCCAAGTGCATAGTGTATCAACAGGTTAAGTTTGAGCACATGAGTCTAGGAGTGTTGAAAAAAGAAATTGATTTTCCCGAATAGAAGTGGGAAGTGATCAATATGGAGTTCATTAATGGCCTTCCTCTGTCTCAGAATTAATATGATTCAATTTGGGTCATCGTGGATAGGATGACTAAGTCTGTGCACTTTTTACCAGTATGGACTACCTTCTCGGTGGAGGATTATGCAAAGATGTATCTTCAGGA
Source organism: Capsicum baccatum var. pendulum (assembly GCA_030864225.1). Taxonomy (NCBI): domain Eukaryota; kingdom Viridiplantae; phylum Streptophyta; class Magnoliopsida; order Solanales; family Solanaceae; genus Capsicum; species Capsicum baccatum. The sequence goes on from CM061560.1 coordinate 121,521,232, forward strand.
GATTGTAAAGCTGTATGAGGTGCGTGTTTTGATTATTTATGATCATAGCATGTAATTTACATCCCACTTCTGGTGATCTTTTTAGAGAAGGTTAGGGATCAGGTGAGCCTGAGTACCGTTTTCCATTCGCATATGAATGGGCAAGCATAGGGAACTATTCAGACATTAGAGGTTATGCTTTGGGCCTGTGTGATTGAATATGGTGGAAATTAGGTTGAGTGTTTACCTTTGGTAGAGTTTTCTTACAAAAATAGTTATTATTCTAATATTGTTATAGCCCCTCTTAAGGCATTGTGTCATAGGAGGTGTAGATCTCCTATTAATTGGTTTAAGCTTAGTGAGGAAGACATGTTTGGTCCTAATGTGGTTAACTAGTCTATGGAGAAGGTGAAGGTGATTCGAGATAGGCTTAAGGATGCCCTAGGTCACCAAAAATCCTATGCAGATATTAGGCGTAGACACATGGAGTTTAAGGTTAGGGATAAGGTTTTCCTCAAGAGATATCGCATGAAGGGAGTAGTGAGGTTTGGCAAGAAGGGAAGCTCAGTCCCCGGTATGTGGGTCCTTATAAGGATTTGCAGAGAACTGGTAATGTTGCTTATGAGCTGGAGTTTCCTTCTAGTTTGAGCTTGATTTATCCGGTCTTTCATGTTTCCATGTTGACGAAGTGCATTGATGATCCTTCTTCGATCTTTCCTTTGGAATGACTGGGTGTCACTAATTCATTGACTTATGAAGAGGTCCCAGTTGATATCTTAGATAGGCAGGTTCATCGGTTGCAGACCAAGGATATGGCTTCGGTTAAGCTTCTATGGCAAAACCATAGGGTGGAAGAAGCTATATGGGAAGTGAAAAAGGACATAAAATCCAAATATTTGTATTTGTTTTATCTCCTGGGATTCACGCGAAAGGTATGTATCTTCAACACATCTTTATTTTCCAATTTTATTAAAGGTAAGATTTATATCTTTGCCTTTGTTAAACTTTGGGAACATGTTTGATAACATAATGCAAATGACTCTTGTGTATGGTTATCCCTATCTTGTCCGCCATTCGAGGATGAATGTTCCTAGTGGGAGAGAATGAAACACCCTAGTTGTTAGACCTTAGAAAATTTCCTAGAATTCTAATCTCTAGAATAAATACGAATCATGGATACGAGCCGTGTGTTGCGGTATAGATAGTATGGTCTAGCCGTATACTTACCAGAGTTGTTTGGTGGGATGGATTTGGTTACGTGAATGGATATGACTTCGGGGTACAAGTCATAATAGTGGTCTTAGATTGTTCGGTTCATTAATCTTAGACTTGGTTACTTAGGTTGAATCTAAGTATGAGTGGATCATCATGAGTCATAAGCTAGGGTAGGAGTCATACCTAAGACTCGTATGATGGACAGTGTCTAAATCTTTCTTTGGTGTAAACCTGCCAGGGGTACGGATTAAGGGTATGAATCATATGTTGCCAATACGACTTGGTTAGATGATTCAAATATTGGACAATGTTTGATCCAAGGTTTGAGGACAGGATGCGAGTAGAGTATACTAATCATATCAGAGGGTATGACTCGTGTGGGTAAGTCATATCCCTGCGATGCGATTTTGGTGCAACTTAGGTGGGGGTAGTCTAGACATTTCCCCACTTATCCTTATAGGTTCCCAGGACTTCTAACTAATTTAGGAGGTTATTTACCCTATTATTCCATTCATTAATACTTATAAACTCTTCAAAAATACTCCACAATTCTCTCAAGAGCTTTTGGGCAAGGGAAGCTAAGGTTTTCAACTAAAGGTTAATTTTGGGCTTTTCTTGGTGATTTTTTTCTGTTATCATATTGGTTTAAGGCATGTTCTCTTACCTCATTGTTAATTTTATCTAAAGGCATGGTTTTTATGAATATTTTTGTGACTTCATTGATTGTATAGTTTTGGTTTTCAAATATGATTTGGGAGTTTTGACATTAAATGGTTGGTTATGGTTTCCCATGGTTTTAATTATGCTTTTATGTGAATTAATGGTAATTTTGGATAATTGAATTGCATAGGAATGGTTTAATGGTAATTGGAAATGGTTTTGGTCATATTATACCCCCAATGTGTTTGACAAAATGCTTATAAAGATATGTCAATTGCATTGACTACTTTTAATAGAACTCTTGCATGTTTTAAAACTTGGTAAAAGAATTATGCATAGTTTAAATGGCTTAGAATGGTAAATGTCTAATGGTTATGCTTGAGGGCACAAGGAATACCCTAAGTGGTTTAATATGATAAATAGAAGGGCAGTTAAACTTCCCCTTGAACCTATAAATGGTTGGCTATGGATGATACTTGCAAGTAAGGGTTGGTATAACGATACCAATATCAATGGTCTTGGTTAATAAATGGATAATGGTTTGGCTATTTGGAAATTGGTTTTTATTGGGAAATAATGGCGAGATGTGTAGCTAAGCCATGGAAGGTGGAGGTCCCGGGGGACCGACCCAAATTGAAAACTTATATTTGCCGGTATGAGGTTGGTCTTAGTGACTGTATGCATGATGTCACACTATATTTGGGTGATGTACTAGTCATCTCGAGGGATACTTCCCTGGTCGTGTAGCTACATGCACTGGGGCCTTTTCAGTAATGGGAGTTTAACCCATATATCCCATGGGTGGTTTAGGACGGCAAAGCTACATAGGTCGGGTATAGGTTTTAAAGGCATACTAAACCCGGTCCTTTTTCCCGGCATGGTTATACATATATGTATGGTTGTATGCATATGGATGGTTTTACTTTGTTTATAAATGGCATTATTTTATCCTTACCCTTAAAGAATACTAGTTGTCAATCACTAACCCCCTCTACTGGTGGCTGTATACCCACACTATGCAGGAACTGGCCGTTCTATTTCTCTTTCATAGTGATTAACTCGGGATCAGCATTTGGGATGAAGTTGAGAGCTTCCATCCTTTTGGAATGATCTATTTCATGTTATGGATATTTTTAGACATTTTAGTTTTATTTTGGATATTAGTTTTCCCTATGGTTGGGGGCATGTCCCAATCAGATTTCATTACTCTTTTGGTTAAAGGCTTTGTGGTACTTCTATGGGTTGGAATGGTCGGAATCGGTATAGGTGTTATCCTTGGCATTGGAATAAGATGGGAGGCTAGCATTATCGGACATAATTTCTCACTATTTCATCATATTTTATTTTGGTATTAATTATATTATGTTTGGGAACATCTTTGGTTATGGCCTGGTTTATGGCCCTTATTTTTGTACGGTTTGGTATGGTTGGATTATTGGTATGGGATGGTTGGACTCGATTGGGTCGGTCACGGTTGTGATCTTATCCCAGAGCCTTTGTGTGGGCTTTTACATTACTTTGCTACATACTAGGAATTCAACCAACTCAAGGTAGGCGGCTGAAGGTTTGGTTGGGTAACAGGGGTGGTCTTCGATCTTTGATGGACTTGGGACGCTCGTTACGACAAGGACCTCGGGCGGGTCGTGTCATTATTCTACCCTTATTTCTCCTTTTTATTCTTTTATGCATATTCAGGTTGGGTGTGGTCTTTTATTCTTTCCTTTTTAACTTTTTCACAATTTTTCTATTCTTTTTTTTCTATTTTTTTCTTTTGCTACCACACCCAGCCCTGCTAACTTTTCTTACTTTACCTATTTTACACTATACACCCTACAATAGCCACTCTTAACTAAGGCATTTTATCTGTGTTGAGGTGCAAATTGTCCAAGGAGGACCTTGGCCAAAACAGGTAAATTGTAATACATATAGGAAGGTGAATGGTGAAAATAAGAAAATAGGCTTATATGACTCAAAGAAGTGATCATGGGATATTCGCACATGGAAGGTCATTTGGGCTAAAAGTGGACTATAATAGAAATCAGCCTATGATCCTTTCCTAAACAACTATCCTTCCACCTAGGAAAAATTAACCGGGCAAGTTCTAAATTCAACACACAAAGGGAACTAGGTAGTATCTCACACACGTAGCACAGAGTCAATATCACCAACTACTACTATCCAGTTCATGCAATTGTCAGCAAATGGTTATCATGTCACTAATCCTAATGCCATAACAAAATCCACAAAGTTCACATATATATACATCAACATAGTTCTAAAATCTCAAAATTTTGGAGGGGTACCAAAAGTCAGTAAAAATATGACTACTGCCCTAAATACTCAAAATCTCCTAATTACATAAAAACAACACAATATGAAAAAAAACATAACATGACACAAAATTATCCTAGACATGATGGTTCTACAACCATACCGTGACCAACAGGAAAAGAAGCTCGGCAATAAAAACCTATGGTGGCATGGTATTCCCACCCCCAACTAAAACTATGCACTATCCTCAATGTCCTAAAACAAAGCAAAATGTAGGAAAGTGAGAACATACCTGAGATACACTAGGTGCCCGATTCTAGAGTATCCCTTAATGGGGCCATATCAACTGGCGAAGGCGATCGTGGTGGTGATGCACTATTAATGGATGCACCCTTTGCTATAGATACATGCCTTTGACTGTCAAAGAATTCAATCTATAAAAAATCATGCCTAGCCATTTTAATGACCTCCTCCTCTGTCAAAAGAGGGTCTTGCAAATCATCTAAGTGACCTCTCTTGGTCCCAACTATTGGGACCATCTTATCATCCTCCACAAAGAATTCAAAAGTATCTCGGAGCATGCTGAGATGATATTTAGACCAAATGGGGTATAATCGAGGGAGTAGCTTCAACACGGCTCTCAGTAAGAGAGCGTACCTCTACTGGAAGGATATCAAAACTCTCTCTTATGAAAACTAGGTCAGGCACACCTATGTTTATATATAGGGATATAACTCATCTCTTCAGCTCATCGATCCATGTCTGAAAATCAGCACACATCTTTGATAATACATCTCTCTGAGTATCCTCCATCTAGCCTCAGCTTGCTCAAATTTAGTCCTGACCACTAAATTGGCAATCTTCAACCGAGAAATTGTGGCCCTCTGTCTATCTGCTAAGCTCTGCAAAAACTTACTAGATATAATAATCATACCTAGCGCAGGAGCTATAGCGGATGGGCGAGTAGGCTCTGTAGATATACCAACCGCTTTGTCCCCTTGCCAGGGCTGAAGAAGAAGTAGTTATGTCCCCTTGCCCTATGTACTCAAATCAAAAGCATCTCTCTAGTACCCTATCTCCATGTCAATACCAACACCCGTATCATCTCTATGTACCTCATCAGGCTCAGTGGAAATTGTTGTGCCCTCAAACTATCCTTGTGGTACTGCTGCCCACTGTCTCAATCTCCTAGAAGTGCCTGAAGGTGATATACCCTTCATAGTACTCGTTTGTGTAGTCATAATTCAAAGTACCCTCTCATTAATACCTGGTAACTCAAGCACTCTGGCCTTATCACATAGCCTCTGGATCATACAAGGAAATAGTAGATTGTTTCACTCATCAAAGGCTCTATCATGTAACTCATGCCTCAGGATGGCGGCAAAATCAACATCATAATCGGCCTTCAGAAAGGCATCAAATGATACTCCCTCTCATGTTATTGTATTATTCGTAACAGTGGGTATCAATCAGTATCTAATCAGCAACAACTAAATCATAGTCTCTACTGTCAAGACGCCCTATTTGATCACAGTTTTCCCTTTGATCTATGGTGTCACATCACCCAGTGGTGAAATAAAATTGGTTATCCACCTAGCCATCTCAACTTCTTATAGATGGTGCTCAGCATCTCGTATGATATGTCAATTATGTGCAATCCTTATTATGTGGTTTTACTCAGCTACAGATGTAAGAGTGATGTAATCTGGGCCTAAGATAACTCTACGAATAGTCTATATCGATATGCCAACTCTGAATCCTCTAACCAGTGTGTCATCAAGTTATGGTTGTCATGTAATAAAGCTCTGATAATAGCACATAGGAAGGACTACAGTAGCTTTGTAGGATGTATAAAACTCTTGTACTATAGTCTATCATTAGGAACAAAGTGGTCTAGTCATCCACTATAGCTAATATCTGTCAAATGTTGTCTGTAGCTATGGTACTTACTCTAGCCCCGATAGGTTGATCCGGCATTCCTCATAAATATATCTCATAGGCCTACCTAGCTCCCAAACATAATTTTTAACCTTAAATATATAGTGCATCTCTTACACACACCACCTTACATGTCCCTCCTCGAAAGGTGCATCTGAGACATGTGCGGGTGCGGGGCTCTACTGTACTGAAGCATCATGGGAAGGCTTCTCAGCACCCTTATCAGACTGGATACCTCTGTCTGTTGTACATGAGTAGCGGTACCCTCCTCAGACTGGGGCACCATAGATCACTGCTCCTGCTCAACCTTATCAGATGAATCCTGGGACCCCCTCCTCAGACTGAGGGTCTTAAGCAGCAACCTGCAGAGTAGACTTAAATTTTGTATCCTAATCATCATCATCATTATGTGGAGAATTATGTGGGTGTGATATCCATGTGGACTTTATCCTCGATCGAGCTACAGTTGATTGAGCAGCCTCGCAAGTCTGTACTCTCATGACTCTGTGTGTCACCCCAATAGCAGTCTCTCTACGTCATTGCCTCGGATACTCCTTCATTAAACCACTAGGCTCGAGAGTATTTGCCCGTCTCCTTAAAGTACCGGCATTTATATTCTTCACCACTTTATGTGCCATATGTACCTAAAAAAATAGTTATCAGTTTCCAACAAAAGTAAGGGATAGCAAAAGTCGAAAAACTCCAAATTCAAAAAGTTTGAATATTTTCTCAATTTTCAAATCCCCACAACCTATTTGAAATCCCAACGAGTCCAATGTATAAACACTAATCAATAATCATGAATTTCAAAGAAAACAAACATGCTCAACCCACGTATTACTCTATTCATTCAAGTTCAACTTTTGGTTAGGGCCTAAACTTAGAATCTTAGTTCAAAACTAGGCCCTACATTATATTTTAGGCTACTTTAAGGCTCTCACGTAAAAGCGTGATAGTTTCTATATATTTTGTAATGTAATACACATATCAACTTGTTTAAACAGTAGATAAACCAATTTATGACAATTAGGAGCCGAGAAAGTTACTTTTTATATGAAGATCTGGAAGAGAATAATGAACTTAAGCAAAACCAAGGTTAAAACTTGCTTTTAGCATGTTGGGACAAGTTGGTATCTCAAATAAGTGTTAATCTAACCTTTTCTCATGTGTGGGGTTAGTTTATGATTTAACAATAAAGTTTGAATTCAAAGAGAAAAGTGAAATTTTGAGGATTTGAATGAGTTGGAATGAGGGTAAGAATGCTATTATATAGGTAGGGGTTATTTTAGGTCATATTGAAATTTTGGTGGGCCCAAAATTTAAATTAAAAATTGGGACTACATAGTTTCCTAGTTGCGGCCTCAACCCACACCCCATACCTATGATTTGGTTACAGGAGCAGGTACCACCTATGACCAACAGGTGCTGGGCGCAAGTGTTGGGTGAATGATTTTGACCCAATTTTTGCAACCCGAACTTGGTGTTTCACTATTTTTCTAGATACTTATGGTCCCGTAACCTAAATTTTATCTCTCAAAAGTAAAATTAAATGCAAGGGTCCGTAACTTATCATTTTTCATCCTTAAAATTTCAACTTTTCAACTAATTACTCAACTTACCGTGTGGGACTTGTGACCATGATGGGTTGACCACAGAGTCCCCTCCCTTATCTTGAAATTAATGAATTTAGCAATTTTTACTGTATTCTGGGTAAGGTCCAAAAGGTAAAACCTACCAAAAGACAAAAACAACAAAACGTGAACACTAAAATAGTGGGTTTCCTCCCACTCAGCACTTGATTTAATGTCGCGGCATGACATGGCTATGCTAGTTACTCAGAATTTACCAACAAGCCTATGGGTTGTCTCCCATGCAAAGCTTGATTTAACATCTCAGCATGATGCGGGTATCTTGACTACTCAAAATTCATCAAAATACCCATAGGAATATCCTCTAGAGTCATCAATACAATCAATTACTGGCACTACCCTCATCTCGATGGGCTGTTTTATTGAGTTTTGCATGTTGAATGTCGTCTCTTCACTGTTGACTTTGAATTTCAGCTCACCTTTTTCCATATCAACCATAGCTTTGCCTATGGTGATAAATGGTCTTCCCAGTATAATGGGAATCTTAATGTCAACCTCACAGTCTAAGATAACAAAGTCTGCTAAAAAGATGAAATTATCCACCCTCGTGATCATATGGAATGAGATTCCCACAGGCTTTTTCATTGTATGATATGCCATCAATAGCCACATCGAAGTTGGTTCCAGAGGATTCAAGCCTAATTACTTGAATACAGCCAACAGAATCAAATTAATGTTGGCCCCTAAATCAAATAAGGCTCAAGCAAATTGAGATGACCTATTAGTTTATTGTATAATGAATGCTTCGAGATTACCCTTTTGTTGTTCCAAGGACCTAGTCGTGACTGCACTGCAGTGGTGTACACCATCAGCATCCTTAAATATCACTTATTTCTTTCTTATGATGAACTGTTTCATGAACCTTGCGTATCCAGGCATTTACTTTAATGCCTCAAGAAGAGGTATGTTCAAGCTCAATTCTCTCAGCATCTCAAGAAATCACTTGAACTTACCTTTCTCTTTCTTCTGCCTCAGTCTTTCAGGATAAGGTGTGGGTGGTCTCAAGATCTATCAGACTTTTGGATTAATGACGAACCATTACCTTTATCTTCAGCACTTGTACCTTTATTATTTGTTATCTTCTCAAACTCAATAGCAGGTGTCTCATCATCAATAGCTTCACCAACTAGTGCTCCAACTTCTTGATAGAAGTGGCATGTGACTCGATCGTCTAGGTCAACCCTAAACTATTAGTCTGAATCTCCTTAAGGCAACCTTTTGATTTTCTTGACCCGTCACCATCTTAGCCAGCATATCCTCCATTCTAGATTCTTCATCACATCTACTAGGTGGAATGTAACTATCTCCCTTCTCTCTATAGTCATCCTTCTTCCTCTAGCTACTATCTCACTCTATGCTACGGTCTCTGTATCTATCATAGTAGTTCTAAACTTGGTTCCCTTGCCCTTGGGTTTGAAAACCCACCATCTGATGATCCAGATAATTAGCTTCCTCCTTCACTTTTGTCTTATATGCTTTGGGATCGAACCCCTGTGCTGCTATTGTATTCACTTTCTTAAAAGTTGTTGCTGCAAACCGCTTGCCTAGAACCAATAAATCGGTCCTTAGTAGTGCAATTTCTTGCGCTATTACATCATCAGCTGCTCTCTAGTCAAAGGAGGCACAAATAGAATAAGTACCAGATCCCCTCACAGCCTCCCAATTTTTCCACCCTCGGTTAGTGAGTGCGATCCAATCTAACATCTTCAAAGAGGAATCCTAACATAACCTCATAAAAGGTCTTCTAGAGATGGTCTCTACCATGGCTCTGGAATTGATAGTCAGGGCTCTGTAGAATCAGCTTCTTCTTAAACCTAAATTAAATCTAATACATAGACTCTAACTGCAGCTGCCTGAAGTTATAGATCTCATCCTTGAGATGCAATATCCTTGATAGAGGAAAGAACCTGTTTAAGAATTTCCTGTGTAACTCGTTTTAAGTTGTGATAAAGCCTCTTGGAAATTCCCTTAACTATAAAGATATTTCTCATGTAAAGGACAAGGGGAAAAACCTTAGTCTAAGTGCTTCCTGATCTACCCCTGTAATGGTATACGAGGTGCAAATCCCAAAGAGATTTACAAGTTGAAAATTTGCATCATCGGTAGGCAATCCTACAAACACACCCTTAAAATTTAGAATTTAGATCATGCCACTCGTGATGTCGAATTTGATGCCTTGGAGAAAAATAGGATGTATTATGGCTCCAGTCTCAATCAGCTCAACATATCCCTGATCTTTCTCATCATCTATAAATGGCCGCATGTATTAATATGCTGAGATTACTTGAACACGGGCACCTCTAGCCCTGTTCTAGTTTTCATTGAGTGTTGCTTGGCGGTCTGTTACTTGTCTCTGCTCAGCAAGCTTTGCCTCTCTATCTACACTCTGAGCTTCTTTTGTTTCCCTATTCACTACTTAATCTTGAGCAATAAGCTCACCAGTCTGATGATCAACAATATCCTACACTTCTTCTGGAGGCGGGGGAGGTACAATATCACGAACCCCTTCATGACTATCAGCTCTCTACTGCTCAAATATCCTACCAGGTGTTTGTAGGATCCTCTCTAGATTCGGATTAACTGGGAAGAAGGGTTTGCCTCTACTCCGTGTGCTAGGCATACACTGGCATATAATAACTAAGAACAAGAACAAAAACAAAAACCCAAAAGCTACAACAAACTCAAATCACTACTCACACCGTGTTCCCCGACAACGGCGCCAATTTCTTGATGACGTCTAAGAAATAACTCCTTTTAGATGATGATACGCTCGCTATCAAGATATAGTAACCCAACTAAGGTTGGGGTTGAATCCCAAGGGAACACTTGGTTTTGCAGATCTCGGTAGTTAGACTCAATGGACAGAATAAGAAAAGTAAATTGGGGGATTTGTTTGTAATCGAGAGCAAAGAATAATATTAACTTGGTTGAAATCAGTTGTAAGTTAACACTAGGATTGTGTTCCTCTGGCTTCTCAAATCCTTAGGCTTATCGTGCACTGTTGAATCAATCCCATACCTTGCATGCAAAATCGATAAGTTATGTACCTTGAATAGTCTTTTGGATGAGTAAAAGGATTTTACCCTTTACCTTCTGAGTCTCAAGGTGTTGCATTACTAACCCTTATCTTGATCCCAGTTTAACTATTACCTTTTAATTCTCCAGTTATTAGATGAAACCTAACCATCTTACATAGATGAAACCTAACTACCTTGTTCATGAGCTTAGCACCTAAAAATCTCCTTTAATCAATAAAATCCTAAATTAAACCAAAAAAGCACCCAAAACATAGTTTCCTACAAAACATACCCAAAACTAATCATATCGAAGCAGATATATAGCAAATTGGGATGATACCTATAATAATTGTATTAGAAGCCTATGCCTTGGTTCCCCCCCATTATATCATCACACTGACCACGGCCTCTCCCAAAAAGAGTAGCCCCATGACTACATACATGATCTCTCCTACCTATACCTATAGCACAGCTAGCACCAACCTACCACTATGTGAACCACTTCTCACTATAGATATCAGAGTAAGGAAAAGCTAAAGTTGAGAATCCTACTGAGTGGGTCTGTATACATGTCGATGAAAATCTTTGGCCAAATGGACAAACTCATCATATACAAAACATCCCTTATAGCCTGACTCAACTTGAGAAGGTGTATATAAACTAAAACGACCGCCCTGGATTGAAGAATCGATCTTGGAGCCTCGTCCTACATGACTTGATACTTGGCTACCAAAAGTCGTAAAATCTAAAGGATTACTACCTGATCCCTATTATGCATCCTAAATCGACCTACCATGATAACCACGAGAACCTTTACTATAGAGATCTCTACCTCAAGAGGCGTGTTCATTAAACTCACCCTGATGATGCACCTTCTTGGTGCCTCCTTGAGTAGCCTATATAATATACTCGATTATCTTGGCATGCTCAATAATACTCTGAAAAGAATCCCATAAAAATACCATCTGGGTTGTAGCCAACTGATATGTACCATATAACCCCTTTACAAACTTTTGAATCCTCTCAGATTCGATGGAGATGCTACCGACTGAATATCTAGATAAGGTGTGAAAATGTGCCTTATACTTGGTAATAGACATGGAGCCTTACTCCAAGTGATATAACTCATCCCTCATCTAGTGTCTCAATCTATAAAGTACAAGACTCTCTAAGAAATCCTCAGAAAATTGAGTCTAAGTCATAGCAAGTGAACCCAAAGTCCTACAATTAGCAAGCGACCTTCACCAATCCAAAGACATATCCATCAACTGATAGGTAGTTAAGCAACTCTATGAAACTCAAGGTATCCAAGATTATGTAACTTCTCTTGGTAATTAATCAAAAACTCATAGGGATCTTTGTCAATAGCTCCACTAAACTTGGGAAGACCTAATAAAATAAACCTCTCAAACCTCTTCTAATTATTAGAACACATAGTTGTACCCAAAGTAATTGGAAGGATAGTAAGGTTGATAGGAAAAGAGTCCACGTGTGGGGGTACCATAGATATGGTTGTACCCCAAAAGTAGAAATACCATAATAGATGCCATCACTGATTATAGAGTATCACTTATAGTCTGAGAAATACCAGGTACTCAAGGTAACACCCTCCAAATAACTCAAGAGATGAAACAAAAGACCCTGAATCAATAGTGTGTCGACTATACACTGTGAGACCTGAGCTGGCCCTGCAACCCCTGTCTGGTAATTATCCCAGAAATACATAACCTCTGGCTTGGGAGAGGCCTCAGTAGAACATCCTCTATATGGGGTAGTTACTCGTTCTCGCCCTCTACCTCTAGGTTAACTATAACCTCTGCCTTATCCCCGAACCAAGGCTCTTATATTGAGTGTTGGCTCAATATATCTTGCCTCTTTAGACCTAGTCCACACCATCTGCACAGAAAAAAAAATACAAGTTTAGAATATTGGATATGAGCAACCCACAAGCTAAGAAATCAAATTAGAAGTTTTTCTAAAGATATCCCATAGCCTCTCAAAGATAGATACGAATGTCTATGTAGTGATCCTCAAGACTCTACTTGACATCTTGTTCTTACACTTATGAGATCAGTGAACCTAGAGCTTTGATACCAAATTTTCATAATCTAAAAATAAGGTCATGATAGTACTTGTCGTGGACCAACCTTAACCAGTAAGTCCATACCCTGAAATTAAAGGAAAATCTCAACATAATAAGAAATAAGGCAAGACAAGACTTCTAGAATAAAGTCAATACAAAACATAAATAAAGCAAAAGTCTTAAAAAGTAATATAAAATCCCTAAAATCTGGTTTCACAAATGTAAGAGCATCTAATACATAACGGAATATGAAGATACATTGTATGTCTCTAGAAAAAAACATAAAGACATAAAAAAAGATAGGATGAGGTCCCGTAAAAGTAACTCAACACTCTAGAGCGCTCTGGTACCTCGGAAAGTCACTAACTTAATAACACAAACTCAGTCTCCATGTATCATACTCCAACTAGGATCTATATTAAAAGAACACAGTAGGAGTAAGTATGGTCCATTTATACCTATTAAATATCATAGGCCAATTGAGAAAAACAAAATAGAAAATTTCCCAAAAGGTAGCTCACACCTACTCTACTAACAGTTCTAATACAAATACTAAAATGAAATACGGGAGCTAAACATAAGTCAAGAAGAACAAAAAGAATCATGAAAGATGCATATGTAATGTAATGATGATGGGATGAATACAGCTGCCAAGCTCACAGCTCCCAATATAGGACCCATAGAGGGTTTGCAACCCATATACTATAACTCATATCTCAAATCTCAACGCACCTATTCAGCTCATGTTCATAGAAGGGGTTTTTATAAAAATATATTATCTTCTCTCAAAAAATAGTGTTCCTCAATGGTATCGACATCTAAGGAATGTATATGTATAAAATTAGGATGTAATACTCACAATCAAATCAGTATGAAGATATCCAGTCCATTCAGAATATATATAATTGAGCCTAGAAATCAAATCAATTTTTCCACAATTCATGATTATCAACTCTAGTTAGGTACCATTGGAATAAATAAAAAATAAGACATCATTAATATTATATAAACCCCTAACTCGGGCATTTCTATCATGATAAAGGCAATCAATGCTCAGTAAGTCCAATAAAAATAATTCAAGCCCCCACACGGGTATTATAACTAGAACAAAAGTATACAAATGTAAAGATAAGGCCAATGATGTCAAATAAATCCTCCACACAAGCAACACACAATATTAGATACAACAAGTTAAAAACAACAAAATATAAGCCCATACTCAAGCACATAACAGTAATAATAATCTCAAAATATAAATCCCATAGTTATTTTCTTGGACCCATAGTGTAACGCCCTAAAAATGGTCCCGATACATCACACGATGCTTAGGACCACAAGTAAACCTAAGCTAACCCTTCTACTGGCATAACTCATAAGCAACTGAATAAAATAAATAAATCTTATCAAAATAAGCAAAAGATAACTCTTTTCTAAATTTGATCAATATAAAACTAAATTAAAATAATTACAACTCTGTTTTTACAAAACAATACTGGAATCAAATACATTAACTCTACTGACTGTCTATAAAGCCTCTACTACTATTGACTATAGGTAGCTGGGACATAAACCCCAACTATCCCAAATTAATACGACTGAATAAAGAAAAATACAATACTGCTCAAACTATATGACTGACTCGAGCCCTTGAATCAAGAGGACTCATCACTTGCTGACTGGAAGCTACAAACTATCTGAATATGGTATGAGTGCTACAACTGAACTAATACCTACATTATGAGATAATATAGTACATAGAAATATATGTGGAGCAGTACTTTGAAGATGTACTGAGTATATGAGGGTGAAATTCATAAGTAAAACATTATCTCATCATCATAATCTGTAAACCAACGCATGCTAAATGTAAATGACTCGCATAAGTTGGAATATCTGAAATACTGAAAATGATAGTCATGAGAAACAAGTTATTTTTTATAAATCAAGTGAATCATAACATTTATTTCTAAAAGTTGTACTTGTATTATCTCATAAAATCATGTTGTCTAAGTATAGAAAGGAATCACTCCTGAAGCTGAGATCAGAAAGCAGAAAACTGTAGCTAAAGTCTTTCTGTAAAGCATAGTCTGAATAAATTTGTGAGGCTTTACACTTAGTTTTCTAAAAGCTTTTCTGTTATTCTTTTCTTTTAGATTAAATACTTTATCTTAAGGGAATTCTTTCAAAGTTTTTCTTAACAAGTAGGGAAAATACTTTAAACTATTCTGAAAATCTTAACTGATAGGGACATAGGAACTTTGGGAGGTTCTTCTAACCGACATAAACCATGTGAGCATTCATGGAGTCCAACATCTTGTCTTCCTAAGAAAGAATTCTCATGTTGGGGAGAGGAGTCATACGCTTGCCAAGGAGTATAACCTTATCTTCAGTGATCACAATCTTAGTCATCCACATAGACGTGGGAATAATCTTAATCCTATGGGGGCATGTAGTTCTGGGGCATGAAACCTTGGTAACATACCCATCTCAGTGCTAAATACTACTCCCATTCTTATGCTCAGAATCTTAAGAAATCCACTTCAAAATAGCACAAGGGTTTACAAGAAAACTAATTATGCTCTTTCTTTTCTTTACATCTCAAGTCATATGAACAATGTGGATTCTTTATCTTAGCTTAGGACCAAAATGTCAAATCTTTATCAAAAATCTGAGAATAGTCTTATCATAGGGTGTGTGTAGCACAAACAATCTTGAAATAACAATCTTTAATTAGAGCTTAATGACCCATGCATCAAAATCATGTTAAAACATCATAATATTCATGCTTGGTAATGTAAACGTTTATAAATCAGCTTAAAATCTGGAAATTCCTGCAATATATATGAAAATATAAGCATAAACATGCAACTCAACTCTTAAATCACTTGAAATCTCATAATCTTATAAATAGCAATATGGGGTATAAACCCTAACTTCAATTTCATGGGAAATCACATAAAATTCAGTAAAAATTTATACTTAAAATAAGTTTTGGGCACAAGGATGAAAGGATTATCCTTGTTGAAAAACCCCACATACCTCAATTGATGAACTAGATGCTAAGACTTGAATCTTGGATACCTATTGATGCTTCAGAGATGAATTCTTAGAGTTCTTAAATTTGGAATCCTTAATCTTAAACTTTCTTGGAGAATTAATGGAGAAATTGGATTTTATTTGAGAGAAAGTTTGAGCTTTAGGGTTTTTCTTTGAGAGAAAATGGATGAAAATGGGCATAAAGTGCTTAGAATAGGCTTAAATCTTATGTTTGGATGGATTGGGGGCTTGAGAATTGACAAAAATACCCTCTTTAAACTTTGGGACAGAACTAAGAACACAACATTTTTTTCCGATTTAATAGGCCACCGCAATGCGCTACTATCGCGGTGGCTCATTGGAAAAGGACGAGTGGGAACTGGGCATTCATCGCGATGCGTCACAATCGCGGTTTCCCTTTGAAATGCCATTTTAGCCACTGGCACGACGCGCCAGTATCGCGTTGGGATACTGGAAATCAACAATTGACAATTTGTACCTCTCCATGATGTGCCAATATCACAAAGGTCCACTGTAATTGACAATTATGAAATTGTCCTTCACCACGATGCGGTGGTGGCTCAGGTGGGACACTGTCAACTTAAAAATGCTCTAACTCATCAACCGAGTATCGGATTTAGGCAAATTTGGTATCGATGGAAAGCTTATTCAATTTCCCACATAATAGAAAGTCTAAATCTATAAAATTCCCCATGAAATAAAAGGTATTATTCTTTGAAGAAAACCTTTGACATTCTAGGGACAGTTTTAAGCTAGAAAAACTGCATGTGGCACCAATTTTATTTTTTGGTAAGTCCATGTCCTTATTTCAACCTTTAAAATCCCATGCTTTCTTCATCAACATTTCTTATGGAAAATGATCCATCAGCTTACTCTGCCTTAACAAGTTGGGGAAAAACTCCAACAGTGGCTGCATGTGGGTAAAAAAAATATCATCGTCGAAGACAGGTAAGTTGCAGTCATAAACCTTAATCTTTCCCTCCTCTACTAGTATTTCAATAGCAAAAACATATTTGACATCCACATTCATGACTAGAAAAATTTTCTTTGCCTTGGTCCAGCTCGTGTCATGTGGATGTGGCCTCTTCCCTCTAATATAGTTAATCATATCTTCATCCCATTGGAACCTAGAAACTAACCAATCAAATCCGAGGCCACCGGGAGTGTCAGCTAGTATACTGAGCTCATTGTACCTATTCTTGAAATTATTGTAGAAGTTGAGATCTATTATCCTATCAGCAGCATTATATGCATTCGAGTACGCTAATTGTTTGCCCCTCATAAGGCAAAAAATTTCATTAACATACTATGACATAATAAGATAATTTTTAAATAGGTTAGTAATTGTAAAGAAGAAAAACATAGCGAAAATATGCAACAGATGGTCCATCTGTTGCAGTGGGTTCTCTGAATCTGTTCACAGATTACCCAATAACGCAACTTATGCAACAGATGGGTAATCTATTGCAATAGAACCACCACCAATTTTACTAGAATATCCATCTACTGCAACATATGACACATCTTTTGTATAACTTCTTCTTCATAGAGTATATTAGAAGGCTAGGTTAGGAAAGTAAACTTAACTTGTCCACGTACCACTTACGCATATTTGTTATCTTCTTGAAGTCTTCTCTGCAAAAGGTATGCATGGTGTATTCTTCTGCAGATTTCTTGGCATTCATGGTCCTTCGCAGATTTTTCTTCTCTTCATCGCCAAGATTCATGCATATGTCCACCTTCTTCAATGGCCCCTAAACTTCAACAACTTTTGGAGAGAAATTAGTTGTAATTTTTTTTGGTTTCAAGTTGGAGAGTATTTGGTTAATTTCTCTTTTATTCCTCCTAACCACCACTGTTTGAGTGTATGGCTTCCTCACCATCTTGGATGGTATAACACCTCTCTTAGATTTCAATTCCTTGGAAGCTTTAGAGATAGCCTTTAGTTTTTCAAGGAGTTTACCCTATCTGTCCTTGCACACTTTGCATTTGTAATGAGAACATGGGAGTAAAGAGGTGTCAGAGGGACCACTATAAGGGTGAGAAAGACCGATATAAGGGTAAGAGAAACCTGTGTAGGAGGTGATTTCAAACATATTTATTTTTTCTTAAGCATCAATATTCTCATCATCACGACTAGAAGCAGCATCAGCATCAGGATGGCTACCACCAATATCAACAACTCTACCAGTAACACCCCTAGAAAAAATACCCAGATCTGTTACGGTAGGTTGGTCATGAAAAGCCTCAACATTAGGTGACCTTGCCTAACTGCTCTTCTTATGGCTGTTGCTTTAGCTAATTTCTTCTTTATTAACTCCACTATTGGGTCTGTTATTATATCAATAAAACCTAGAGTAATAAAAGAAGTGATCCCCAACTTCTGCTCAGTAGGCACGATCCATGGATGCATAACCTATAAAAAGTAGATATATTTAAATCATATAATAATTTGCAGTTAGTTGGGTTACATGTTAACACAAACAACTTATGCAATAGATGATCTATCTTTCACAACAGATTAATAATATGTTACATCAGATTACCCATCTGTTACATAATTTACAGTGGATGGGAAATCCGTTGAGTCGGGTTCAGAGAACCAAAGCAATAGATGAGTAATCTATTGCGAAATATGGATCGTCTATCATAATAAACTACTAATCTGTTGCACTAGTTGTATTAGATGGGTAATCTGTTATAACAGACGAACCATATATTGTAACAGATGGCACATATATTTCAATATCTTTCTTTGAGCCAAATTATTTTACTTAAAAGAAGATGTATTTCGTCATTTGAAGGGTTAAAGAGACCTGCCTCCTTAATTCTTGTGCTGCTTTTTGCAGCCAACCACTTAAGGATTCTTGAATGAGAAACCTCATCCGAGTAATCCTTGACCTATTTTTTGGGAAGGAATGACTTCAAATTCCCAAGCCTAAAATAAGTAAATAGGAAGCAAGCAAAAAAAGTCATAATAATTATTCAATATAATCTAATGGATGAGTAAACAAATAGTAATTAAATTTTGAAAAAATTACACAAACTAGCATACCTAAGACACTAATTATAATTAATAGCAATATTCTCTCAAAACTATAACTAATAGCAAAAGTAGCAATATTTTACCTTTTTTATTGAGAAACGCATGACTTTAGCCCATATATTTACACTACCCTCTTTTCACGTCATTTTACCTTTACATTACCCTCTTTTCACGCCATTGATAACAATTTCAATTCCCTCCAATATCTTTCTTTGGCTATTTTATTTTGTTAAATTTTGATTTTTCTCTCAAATTCTTGATAATCATTGTTCCCATCTATTAAGGTAAGTTGATTTTACAGTTAATGCATGTTATCTTTTCCATATAACTTCATTTTTGTAATTTATTTTTGGTGTTATTTTTCCACATTCTTTTGTGTTTTGGTTTTTTAGGTTTTTTTTTAAATTTTTGTGTGTTGAAATTTTTAATTTTCCGCTATAATGGAAAAACATGCAAATCGTAGTATTCAGTTAGAGGTATTTCACCGATAAATTTTATTTTTGATGAACTACCATCGTTTAGTCTTGGTTTAACACAAGACGAAGACATTAACTTGGTTTCTTCTAATATTCGGTCGAAAGGAGGTATTTTTATAGAAGAGTTGAGATCGAAGCAGCGAAATGATCCAAAAAAGTCTGTTGAAATAATGAAACGGAAAGCAGTGAGGAAATATTTATCCCCAAAATCCACACAAATATAAAAATTGGTGAAAAAGAAAAAGTTAGATGAAAAAGCACAATCGAGTAAAATTGTAAGTCTTGTTTCATCTGATTATGAATCTTAATCTGAAGAAGAGAAAGTGGAGGAGGTATTTTTGCATTTGTAAAATTTTATAATTTTATGGACAATATGTTCATATATGTATTTTATCTGGACACTTGATAAGTTGTGTACTTATTTTTAACTTTCTATTAAGATATAAAATTTGTAGTTGCTAATGTAAAGATATGTATATGTTATATTTAAGTTATGTATTTTGTATTCAGGGATTTGTTACTAATAAGATTTAGATTTGTATTTGTTATGTATAACATATTTAAGATATGTATTTTGTATTTAAGATGTGTGTAACATATTGTATTTGCTATTGATAAGATTTGTATTTGTTGTTCAGTTGTATTTGTACATGTATTCATAAGATACATATGTATTTGTTGTAATGTAACTTTAAGATGTTTTCTGTAAATACATAAGTGGCACTATTTTGGCATGTACATTTCATACATAGTACAGTTTAGATGTGTATTTGTATTGGGTATTGCTAAGATTTGCATTTAATGTTTAGTTGTATTTGTTATTCTTA
Organism: Capsicum baccatum var. pendulum; assembly: GCA_030864225.1. Taxonomy (NCBI): domain Eukaryota; kingdom Viridiplantae; phylum Streptophyta; class Magnoliopsida; order Solanales; family Solanaceae; genus Capsicum; species Capsicum baccatum. Next base: position 121,541,450 of record CM061560.1, read on the forward strand.
TGATTTTTCACTATGATATGTATTTCTCTTTGTTGATAATATGATTTTTGGACCATCTATGTATACATAGAATACATATGTATTCTACATGTGAGGAATTATATGAAATGTATTTGTAACTGGTTAGATATGTATTTTGTATTTTGTTATTGGTAAGATTGGTATTTTGTGATCAGTTGTATTTGTTATTTATGATATGATGACAATGTATGTATTTTGATGTTGAACATCTTAAATTTGTACTAGTGATGTATTCAAATAATACATATGCTAGATTTTTGCATATATGTTGTAATGCAACTTTAAGATGTATTTTTGTAAATATATATGTGGCACTGTTTAGACATATAATTGTATTTGTGTTGTCTATAGGTGTTGCGTGATCAAATATACATAGCAAGATTATTGTCCAAATTTACACCATATATCGGTTGCCATACGATCAACGACATTGAAGATCATATTAAGTAAATGTTAACAAAGAATCACTACAAGATGTTTTGTAATGATAGTATATTTGGTGTTTACATGAAGAAGGAGAATTATATGCTGCCAGCGCAATTAGGGAGATGCATTATTTCACTTGAGACTAAGGAAAGTTCTACAAGTGCCATATTTATTCGTGCAAAGGGCACAAGTCTACATTTCAGTCCTAGAGAGTTTGTTGTGGTTACCAGTTTGAATTGTCTTTCAAACAAGGATGATTTTGTGTTTGGTGAGGAGATTCTAAAAAGAATTATTGGGCAATATTTTGATGGTCCCAATTATATTCAGAAAAGGAAATTATTTGTCGTTGTTATTGGTAAAATATGGGGGAAAGAGAATGATGAAGATGCGTTGAAGTTTGTAAATTTATATTTTATTCACGCATTTCTATTGTCAGTTGTTGATACCGTAGTTATTCCACACCTCCATTTTTATTTGGTTGAGAGTGGTCATTATAGGGACTATCCTTGGGGATCTATTGCTTTTGAGGAATTAGCAAAAAGCTTGAATAAAAAGCTGAAAGCAATAGGAAAGTTTTATATGCTCCATGGAATGCCACTTGCCATTCCGGTTTGGTTGTACGAGTGTTGTTCTGATGTCCCTCGTAATGTTTCTTTCAAGGTGGACACTCAAATTCCACATTTTTTTATTTAGAAGACAAATGCTCCTTGCCCACAATATGAATCTCTTATGGAAAGTATATTTAATGATGCAAATGACAAGGTCAGTTTTCTTAAGAACTTCTTCTTTTTTGTGATGTTTGATTATTTTATAAATACATTTAATTTTTTCTTATATGTTAATATACAAAATACAATTTGTCACTGCTTTTGCATTTTTGTAAAGGTTAACTGGTTTATGATGTTAGTTGTATATGTTCATAATGTCACTTTTTTTGCATCTAAATTACTTTTAAGTATAATGTAATGTAAATCTTATGTATTGTAGGCTATTTTTAAGAATATTGAGCCAACACGAAAGGAGATTTCGTCTTTTCAAATACCTAAGGAGGTTGTACCTGGAGGTGAAACTCATAAAGAAGATTTTGTTGATTCAAATGATGATTTTCAGGATCCGCCACTTCAACATAAGCATTCAATCACCAAAAAAAATATTAGGGTGATTCATCAAATTCACCTGCCAAGAAAAAGTTGAAGAAATAACCAAAAGGTGTAGATGAGCATACACCAATAAGGACTCCACCAACTCGTGTTATGAAGATGCCTTTGGTGAAAACACAAATTTTCAAGCCAATTCAATCAAAAGAAACATTAGCTTCAAAAAGAAAAGACATAAACAGATTAGAAAGTAAAAAATCTATTCCGGTTTGGTCATCTGCTCTGTCTTATTTCAGTTGTGAAGACGAAGATGTTATTATTTCTAAGAAAGTCTTTAAAAATGTTTGTGATGAGCTAATTTTTGTTTAAGACTTGGGTATATTTATTTTGTTTCATGTCTGATTATTTTTTTTTGAAATCAGGTTCAGCACGAGTTGAATGCCATTCGGGACCTACTATCAACAAGGTGTGATCAGATAATAAATGCAATAAATGAGAATAAGGTATGAAAAATACATATGGTACAATACATTTGTGAAAAATAATAAATCAGATAATACATATGGTACAATAATTCTTATTTAAAAGAATTTTTTGTGAAAAATACATCTGTTGTGTTAAATACATATACATCATATCTATTATGTATTTGAATAAATACATATATAGCATGCAGTGGCTTTTTTACAGTGTTAATGTATATTTTTTTCAAATGATGAAATGTATAATCAGATATACATATGCAGTACCAATCTAACTAGTTATTTTACTATTAATCTTCATATGTATTTATTTTTTCAACGCGAAGAAACAGCATAAAGACAATAAATTTGTCAAGCGACAAATGGATGAAGCTGATAAGGATACATCACCCCATCAATCCACTCCAATGTTTGTGCATGATTTTGATAAGAATTCTAAAGGCACATTTATAATACCCTAAACTTTTTTTAAGTCAAATCTAGTCTTCAGAAGAGTTATTGATGACTTTCTGAATGATTAATATTTAAATCAGATAGAATTTCCCTAATTTTGACTTTTTATCATGTGGGAAATTGAAGCTTTCCAACAATACCAATTTCGTCCAAATTCGGTATTGGAGTAAAAAGTTATGGACGTTTTACAGAGAACTGTTGGAACTGCCCAGAAGTGACGGTCAGGATGATGGACCATCGAACCAGTGACAGACCGTCACCCAAGCCATCGTGACTAAGGCAGTGACCCCAACTTCTGGTCAAATGCGATGGCCAGGACCGACGGACCGTCGAGCAAGAGACGAACCATCGCCCAAGCCATCGCAGTAGAGGCAGTGAACCCCTATTCTACCCAGGTACGACGGTCAAGACCGACAGACAGTCGACCCATTGACGGACCATCGAACCCACCATCGCATAGTTCGTTCAGTTATTTTAAAGTCATTTTTAAAAGGGTATTTGGGTCTTTTAACCCCTAATTAGATCAGACCAAGGCTCATAAGTTATTATCTATCTACAACATAAAATTAGGGTTTTCTGTCAAAGATAATCCCCAAGAACAAGATCCAAATCATTCTTAAAGAAACTAAGAGATTCCAAGTTCTGCAATTCTAAGAACTTCAAGAAACTCACAACCCAAGTATGTCATGTGTTGATTCATGGGTCCCTTTCACCCATGAAGCTCAAGAATCTCTTTTCAAAATTCAAGATTTGTGTATTTATGAATGATCATGATTTAAATTAAACTAAAATTCATGTTCATAATGTTGTGGGGTTTTGATTCAAGTTTGAAATTACATATTCCAATGATTGACCCTAGGATGTGGTGACTTACATAATACCATGATAAACCGTAAATTTATATGTTGATTGATGTATCCATGATTATTAGATGTGTTAATGATTGTATAACCAAAGCATTCTCCCTATGTGTTCGATTAAATGCCTATGTTAAAGAAAAGTGACATGCTAGTATGATAATATGAAATCCCCATTTATGTACAAGTTTATGCATGTCCAGTGTTTGATGAAATATCTTAGTCAATGAATTATGGATATATGTGTAGCCATTGTGGTGCTTTAGAACTTGTACTTCATGAAATCTCTAACTTATTGTATTATGGATTGTGATGTTGGTCAGGTATTCAAGAAAGTCATGCTTTGTCAGTTTTATACTATCGAGTCCTGGGGGTACTTATACCCAACAATTAGTTGTGTGCCTAGAGCCAGTGTCATGTTTTCAAGATACTCTCAGTCGAGCCATGTTCATAGAAATTTAGTCAGTCAAGTGACTCAGGAAAACACTATAAACTCAGAAATCTCAGAAATTTAGTAATCTCAGTATATTCCATCAGTCAACGAAACTAAGTTAAGTCAGTCCATTTCAGTTCAGTAATTCATGTTCAGTGTTTATTCAGATGGGAGTAGGAATTAGCACCGAGTAAACCCAAGGATGGGAACACACACTGTCAGAAGAGGTGTGATTCTTAGAAGTCATCCTTGCATTCCAGAACTATATAGTCCGCATAAGTTGAGACATCAACACTGTCAGATGAGGGTTGATGAGGTGGATAAACACTGTCACATAAGGGTTACACCATTCTCTTTTAGGGACACTGTCAAATGAGAGTCACCCATAGCTTGTTCTTACCAGTGGCGCGGTATTAATACCCTTCCAATTAGGGTTACAGATTGGACCGCAACTCAGCTATAATGCATTATTTAGGGCAAGTCAGTTACATGACTACTTCCTATAGTTTCAGTACAGAATCAGGACTGTCAGATACAATCATTCAGTCTCAGTAATAGAACTCAGATAGTTCTACAGGATTTAGGACTGTTAGATACAGTTAACTCAGAACAGTACAGAACTCAGCTAGTTTCATTAGAATCTAGACTGTCAGATACAGTCGTTCAGTATTAGTTATTTTAGTTATACAGATATCAATATCTCATATTATCAGTACTCGGACTCAATAATCATATTAAAATGAACTTAGTTATAGTTATTGTGTAGTCATGCATGTATCCTCACGTTCATGTTATGCAGTCAGTTAGTATAGTTTATGCATGTGAACCCTTTTACATTCGGCCTACCTCAAATGCATACCAGTACATTCAAACGTACTGACGCAATTGTGCTATGGTGTTTTATACCATAGGTTCAGAAGCACGAGCTCCAAAGAATCAGTAGCATTCCAGTCTCAACAGTCAGAGTTAGCAGTGAGTCCTCATCCTTCGAGGACATGACCATTGCTTTATGATCTCATTAATTAATTTATTTCAGTAGTTGGAGTTATTTGGGGACATGTCTCATCAACTCCTTATTCAGACAATTTAGTCAATTAGAGGCTTTTCAGACTATCATGTTCAGACAGTTTATTTTAGGTTTTGTTTTGGTATTATGATACCATATCATTCAGATATTATTTGATTAGTTTTGAACCTTCTGGCCTTACATCCATTATTTTTGCATTTATACAGTATTTTATGCATTCTTCAGGTACAGATATCAGTCATGGGTTAGCTTGTGGTCCTTCGGGGTCATGAGCATCATGTAGCATTTTGGGTACCAAATTCAGGGCGTTACAACATTGGTAAGTAAATTCTGTACATTCATATGTATTTTATTTTCTATATACAATTGAAATTTATCTTTACATATATAAATTATACACATGGTCATTGTTTATATCTAAATATAAGTTACCGAAGAAATCACAGAAAATCAAAATACTAGTTCCATAGAGGTGTATAATGAGGATAATGATGTTGTTTTAGTAAATAGTTGAATTTATTTTTCTGATGTATATTTATATAGTTGAATATTAATATTTTCAAAGTTTGATTATTTCTTTTATGAAAGGACAAAACTGATACCCATGTGCATGAAGCAAGACATGTATGTGATTCACCGGTATGCCGAATATATTTATATTGTATTTTAGTTCTTGACAAATATTGATGTTATTTAATATGTTTCAACATGTTGTACAGAATAAAAAACCGATTGATGAAAGTGTTGGTGAAGCACAAATATCAGATTCTCAATTCATATTTTCATATAAGGTGTTTAGAAGCATTAACCTTGATTTCATACAACTGTTTATTTTTTTTGCTAATGTTGCAACCTTACAAGATCTTCGTATATTTTATACAGAACATAGAAGGTGCTGCAGAAATAATTGAAAATACATCAGAGAATGATGTGGAGAAACCAAAATTGGATGAACAAACTAATTCACAAGTCCACACTCATGAAGTAGTCTCTAAAGAAAAACAGGCTGAACCAGATTTACGTGATTCCCAACGAACAATTCCTGATGAGTTACTACCCAGTCTTAACGCCTATGTGAATCTGAAAAGAAGCATAATTGTACATCCATCGGCAAATAAAGTAGAACAAACTCCTATGCATGTTTCAAGAATTAGGCGACCATCTAAATTCAAGGAGTCACCATTCACTATAAAATTTGGTTCAGCAGATGATTAGTACTCTAACTTATATTTTTGTTGTATTTACCAACTTTGTTTATTTTATATATTAAAAATGTAATTGATTTTTTTTTGTAATAATAAAGGGAGCATAGAAATGCAAAGAAAAATATTCAACCATAAGCATCTATTTGTATCTCATTCAATTTATGATATTGAAGACACTAAGGTGATTAATAAGTTCTTTACATGGCTTTCAGTGGGCCTTCTTAAATATCATGCGAAGAGGTATATAGGTTAAAACTTAATTATATTATTAATTTACTTTTTCTATTCATTATTAAGCAATATGTTTAATGAATAAACAGAAGCAGCAAAGAGGAACATTATAAGAAGAACAAGTCCAGCATACCAGTTATGAATTTGGAATTCTATCAGTTGAAGACAAGAATTGGTTCTACATTATGCGTACTCCTGGCCAATCATGGTCAGACGAGGTGAGTCATGTACTATTTTGTTTATAATATGTATATTTAAATAAAGCTTATTGCAGTGTTATAAATTATATTTGTAACTACTTATAACAATCTATTTTCAATATGTATTTTAGTATATACATATGCAGTATATTATATGTTCAGATACATATGTCTATGAGTATATACATACGTACTGTTAGAGATTCAATGTTTAATTTTGGTTAGTTACTTTTACAAAATATTATTTTTATGATGTAGCAAATTGATGTTTGCCTTTACTACTTACGAAAGAAGTTCAAGTATGATCCCATTAGCTCATATAAGTATAGCACGATTGACTGTAACTTCAGCAATGTGTTATCTATGTATGCGATTGATGATGCAATGCTTAATGCTGATAGAAAGGAATACCATTTGAATGCGTACATAAGTGGAATCCCTATGCATGCTACAGTGTCATGGCGTACGATTGATCATATATTTATTCCTATCTACGTAAAAGCCAAACATCATTGGGTTCTTGTTATTCTATCTTTCAATGATGGATGAATATACGTATATGATTCATTGTTATCTGTTGGTCATGATGCTATGGGGCTTGCTGAAGTTGAAAAGTTAGCTGAGATTATACCTTTGTGTCTTTTGGCATGTAAATTCTATGAGAAGAAGGGTATTGATATTGACAATCATCCAAATTATAAATTTAATGATAAGATGGATCTATTTAATGTTTTCATTATGGAAAATTTGCCTCAACAACCAAGTGGCAGCTTATAAGTATTGAATATACATATTACTTATGTATATATATATATATATATACTTTTAGTTTATACAAATACTTACTAATTAATATATTTGCAGGGATTGTGGTTTATACATGATGACATATGCTGAGTGCCTTACTTTTGGTAATATGTTCCAAATGTTGACTTTGATCCAGATCTCTTTCGTATGAGATATGCTTCAATATTATGGCATTATGGTTTGAGGAAACAAGAAGAGAAGGCACAAAATGATGATGAAGCACCAATGAGGCCTTGTAGGGAAATTGGGATAACAGAAGATACTGAAGTGCATGATATTTGACGTTTATTTTGAATTGGTTGTATTTGATAACAGTTAACTTTAGGTGGACTAACATTTTGTTGAATATTTTTTAGGTTTCATATGTTACTTTAATGTTGAAAGGTGGTATTTTCATATGTTTATTTAATGTGATATTTAGATTTTTGATGTTTATACTATAAAATAGAATTTTTTGTGGTTAGTTTATGTTACTTTTATGCATATGTCGGTATGAATATGTGGTTTCCAATTTTGAATATACTTTTGAGTAATTAATATTTACATTCTAGTTATTATATGTATTATCCATATATGCATTTGTATTTTACATTTTATGCATATGTATTTTTAGTAATGCATAAGTATTTTTGAGTAATGCATGTATTTTTTTCTAGATATGCATATGTATTTATTCATAATGCATATGTATATATTATTAACGCATATGTATCTATGCGTAATGCATATGTATATATGAATATTGCATATGTTTTTTACAAGTATGAATATATATTTTCTGCTATAGATATATATATATATATATATATATATATATATATATATATACACATTTGTCTGAATATGTATTTTTCTGGCTACGTATATGTATATGTATTTGTCCAATTTAATACATATATTTTTACCAGATATACATATGTATTTAAGCAGATATGCATATGTATTTATGAGTTATCCATAGGCTTTTTTCAATTATGCGTATATATCTATGAATAATGCATATTTATGTATGATTAATGCATATATTTTTTTAGAAAAATGTATTTAAAGTTTTGATTACGTAATTGTTATATCTTTATATGTATTTTTTATTTTTTTATTTAATATATAAATGTATGTTAACTTATTTTTAGTTTTATAGATGGGCATAGGTACTTAATAGATTCTCATATATATTTTGTCAGATTAAAAATTTGATAAGTGTGGCTTACAGTTTCTTAGGTATAAATCAGTGATGTTATATGTCTTGTACAATATATTCATATTGAATTAAGTTAAGAAAGTTCAAAAAAAATTGCAACAATTTAACTATAACAAGTTCAATGGCATCAAATATTTTTATCAAATTTTAGAATCATATATATATTCATCAGTGAAAAATTAAAGCAATTATTTTTTGACATAATGCTACATCATGAATAGATCAACATTTAAACTATAACTGCAACATTTAAACTATAACAATGCAAAAAATTCAGCTTCAGCGTGAAAAATAAAACATAATGATACATCATGAAAAAATAATTGCAACATTTAAACTATAACAAGTTCAATAACATCAAACATATGTTTCAAAATTTGGATACATATTTTTCTCAATGAAAAAATTCAGCAATTGTTCTTTCACTAAATACATTATCAAACTTATCATTTGTTGTATTTCATGCATGAACGTCTATTGTGACCTTTAAATCCATATGAACTACAATAATTTTTGTTTTTCTTTCCAAAGATATCTCATCCGATTTTTTCACGATCCTTCTTTGAAGGTCTTTTAGAGGGCCGCTAATTACCCAGTCATCTTTATGTGGTAGAGGATAAACTGAATGATCATACGTTCTCAAGGTTGTTCTTTTCTTGTATAGATTAGAGCAATATAGTCTCTTCTTAAAATTCTTACTATCAAGTAATGCACAAGCAGTATCTCATCCAACTGGAATGCATGGCAAGAACTTTGTTTTCTTAAGACAAACAATAAAATATTTCTCCTTGTCGTGGATTGTATAGACATATTCTGATGTTGGTATAACCTGAAATTACTAAAATAAAACTAATTAGAAAAATAAATATCAATTTGACAGTTATAATAGATCCAGTTTAGCAAATGTATTTTTCCAACTCAGCATATATAAATTACAAGTCTGAATATGTATATTTCTGTCATGCATATGTATTTTTATTATAGAATATATATATTTTTATTTCTTACTAATCTGTATATGAACATATATCTCATACAACATATAAAAATAAAATTTTATACACAACATGATTACAAGTATTTCGTTATACCATCATACGTGTACACTCCGCTTCATTGTATTGTAGAATTTCTTGAAATTTTTCAATAAGATCCATAAAAGTATACCATGCCTTCTGTCTGTTTTCACAATTTCATCTACCAAACATCAATCTAACTTCTTCTAAAAAATCATATATTGGTAGTTCTCTAGCCGATATCAGTGCAGCATTAATTGACTCAGCAATATTTGATGTCAAAGTCCATCCCCTAAGAACTAATGCATATGACCTAGCCCATTTATCGTATCCCGCCAATTCCAAGTAATTCCTCACTCTAACATCAACTGCCTCCACTTTCTCCATTAACTTGTGAAATTCAGTCTTTGAATATGATTTTGTCATGGTATAGAAGATCTCCGATAATGCATCATCTGATTTTCTAAAAAAACTTCATATTTCCCCATAGATGCCACATGCGTGCATAATGTGGTACATCATTGTACACATCACCAACTGCTTTTATGATGCTTGCATTACGATCAGAAACCACACACATATATTTTCTTTGACCGTATACTTTGTTCAGATTCTCAAAAACCCAAGTCCAAGATGCATCATTTTTAGAATCAAGTACACCATAGACCAAAGGAAATATATGTCCTGCATATTGAAAAAATACATATAAGCATGCATGATTTTTACTCATAAAATACTGCACATGTATATCATAAATACATACATTTGGAAACATATGAAACTGTCAGTGAACAAGTAAACATGCTGCACATGCATATTGTAAATACATATAGCTGGAAATATATATATAACTTCCACTAATCACATAAACATAATGCATATGTATATTATAAATACATATATATGGAAATAGATTTAAAGTCAAATAAATTTTGAATATATCTTACAAGCTCCATCTATGGTACATGCAGCTACAAAAGTATCAGTGTGCAGTCCTCTAAGATGACTTGCATCAACAACTATGACAGGTCTATAATGATCGAACCCTTGGATGAATGCAGTTAGTGCTACAAATATATATATAAAAAATCATTATCTTCATGCTTTTTCATTCTTATATGTGAATCAGATAACTAGTGTTCAACACATGTATGTATGCAAGTAGTTTCCCGTATGATGCTGATGGTTTAACTCTTAACTCTTCAAGGGCTTGTTCCTTAGCTCGCCAACACATAATATATGTTAAATCCATATCCAGGTCTTCCTTCATGTCACTTTTGATAGTAGTTGCACTGTATTTTCGCTTGTAAATTTTAAACTTTGGTTTGACTATACCGCCAATCAACTTACTAGTAGCATGTAATTTAGGATAAATCTTATCTTTGATAAGACATGTATGTTCTGGTAAAAATTCTCTAACATTAAACATTCCAGAATTGTCGATACTAGATGCACAAAATAAAAAACCATAATTACGGGATCTGCACAACAATGTATAAATGAAAAAAAATACATATGCTCAAATACAATTAACCAACTTGAAAAAAGAAAAAATTAAATGTATAATACACTTACCAGGTTTTACTAGATCTTATAGATCGTGATTGGAACTTCTCCCGAATTGTATAATCCTTCATCACCGACTCTAAAATACTTTTTGAGACATAAACTTGTTCAAGATCAATATGTTTGTGATGTGGATCCGAGATAATTACTGTAGTTGTATCTAATTCAAATGCATCCAAACATTCTTTTGAAGCAGGAACTATTAATGCTCTTTCAGTACTTGTATTTACCATGTTACATGCAGTGACAGATAGCTTTATACTTTCAGCAATACATAATGATGAACTTACCAATATGCTAAAAGTATCCTTGTCCGAAACACTGACATACAAAGGCAAAATACTCATATCCTTTATCTTCTTTTTGTACATAATATAGACCTTCAAAACCATGTCATTATGTATACCTATTTGTCCTGCAATATCTGTTAATAGATATTCAATTTGAATGTATTTGAAACTCAAATCTACATCAATGTGAGAAGTCAGTAGTGTGTAGAGTTGGTTATAGGAAGCATTTATGCTCAATAATATTGCATCACTGGTGTAATCTTCATATAGTTGGTCATATGTCCATCTACCAGGGTGTTTAACAAGAACAGGTATGCTTCCCATTGTCAATATCCACATCACTACAAAATAGTAAAAATAAAATTAAATATCAAAATACGTACTATATACAACAACTAATTCATATATACAAAGCTGCAAAACAAATTCCAAAAAAAAAACTTTTATTCGAATCCTACTTATCATCGACTAGAATTGAAATTTAACGTATAAAAATTGCATTTCAATTTTCAAATTACATAACAACAAGGATAACTTTGAATTTGAAAAAATAAATTCGCTCAAATAATTTTTTGAGAACTGATAAAATTCATATACGATCTCAAATTTTTGAATCCAGTGACTATTAGACAATTTTGTTACAAGTTTCACAGTAATTTTTGCAATTTTATTTTATGTAGATCACAAATAGAATTAGGTTTGTTTCTCAATACCTATAATTGGACCATTGTATTTTCAATCTTTTCTTCAAAATTTTAGACGATCAACAATAATATTGGAAGCATTCTATTTTTTGAATTTGCTTTGAGTTGCTGATTATGGAAAAAAAATTTTGAATTTGAATTATGTTGCTGTAAATTAATGGTTGTGGTAAAAAAATAGTCTCATAAGGTAAAGAAATCTGTATAATTAAACGTACCATAAATTAAGGAACAGTTTCTTCCTTTATTTAACTCTAACTTATTAGAGCTAAATTAGGAACAGATTCTCTATTTGTATATGTATTTATATAACAATATTTTACTCAAATACAAAATACATATTGCTATTTTTTTATAATTTTTAAATTGTTGCTATAAAAGTTATAATTAAAGCTCTATAGTTGCTACTTCTGAAATTTTCTCTTAAATTTACCATGAAAGCCTAAGGAAAGTCGTATAATGTGATCGTCTTTGGGGTTAGCTTTGTTAGTAAATATCTGACAGTCAAGCTGTAGTGGTCATATCCCCAGAGATAATTGTTGAATTTCTCAAAATCCTTAGCAAACACTAACAATTATCTTCTAATACTTTGTTGATATCTCTTGCCAATATAACGGACTGGGCAAAACAAATATCAATATCTATTTGAAAATCTTGTTTTTTACTTTAAAGCAATTTTTTGTCTGAATTAAAAAAAAAAAAAGATAAAATACTAAGGTGGTAAAAAATATTTCTTAGATAACTCAAAAATCTCCTCCTTGAGTAGTCTTATCTTGTCTTTTTAATGTCACGTGTCTCCTCATTCCCCTCAAAGTTATTAATGAATATTTAAAATCATCTATAGAATTATCTCTCCTTCAGTCATAAAGTAATTCATCTCTCTTCTTTTTCTTTCTTACCTCTTTAGGGTCATCATAACCATCTCCTTTTTTCTCTCTTTTCTCTCCACTTTATCATGAGTGTCCTTTCAAATCTCAATTGATCGATATCTTTTCTCAACTAAAATTGTTGTTTTAATTCTCTTATATTTGATATTACAGGTATGGTTCACTATTGCACTTTTAATCTCGTCTTCTTTTTTGCAACCTACTTAAATTTGTTATATACATCTATTTTTATTTAACTATCCTTTACCTATATCCTATTTATTTAAAAAATTTAAAGGAAAGGTAACTTTTAAGTTTAAAAACCTTCTTGGCAGTATCCCTTTTTGTATGTATTTTATTTGTTTCGTTGTTGTTGATGTTTTTATTGATGTTGTTGGTGGGATTATTGTTGTTGGAATGTATGGTGTGGTGATGTTGGAACAAATAGTATTGTTTCTTGTTGTTTCTTTATTGTTGATGTGGTTTTGGTGTTGCAATAGACGGAGTAACTGATGAAACAAATCAAACCACTAGTTAGGCTTGTTTGATGTATTCCAACAGATTACACATCTGTTATAACAGACTCCACATCTGTTGCAACAGATGCATAGCCTGTTACAATAGATTGCCCATATTTACGGGAATCTGTTGCAAGAGATGTGGAGTCTATTGCAACAGATATGTAATCTTTTGCAATGGATGGGTAATATATTGCAACAGATGAATAATTTATTATAACAGATAGGGAAGTTATTGAACAGATATTAAAATGTGTTGTATTTATTCAAATTTATGTTACCTTTTTTAAAATTATCCAGACAACAATTGTAATATTTTTTTTATTCTTCTCTTATTTGACATCAATTATCTTTCTCTTGTTTGTAGATATAAGGAAATAAAAGTTGATCAACTTTTGTCCGACCAACACAAAAGGCTACAGTAAGATGGAGTCGAAGGAATAAGCTACTTACAGATGGAACCACTTCATATGTGGGAGGTATGTATTACTGATCATGTCATCGTGAAAACACACATAGAGTACACTAATTTTGTGAATAATATTTTTTACCGATTAGGCAATGATCGTTCAAATATGATATCTACAATTTTATAGTTATGTATGATATGTCCAAACTGATAGGACTGAGGAACCGTAAATATGGTTCTGATGCCCTATTAAAATTTAATAACGGTTGTTTCTCATATTTATGTGTCAAGCTTTGTGAATGGATCAAGTTTTAGTGGAATTATAAAAAGATTAAATAGCGATTGGACTAACTTTTAGGGTGAATCAGACTCTGAGAAGGCCTTCAAAGCCTCCCACTACTACAACCAAGAACGAAAATCAATATAGTTATTGCCCTAGCCTAAATTTATATGGTTGGGTTGCTCAGGGTGATGATTATACACCAGAAGGTGCGGTACGAGAATACACGCGAGGAAAAAGGGAAGTTGATGAAGATTATATCATCTGAGCAATAATTTAAGAGAAAACATAGGATAGAAGGGAATTTGTAGCAAATCTAGCCAACTAAATTGACTTAAAACATGAGAAATTTGAATCAAGTGCAACTATCCAAAAATGAAAATTCATCCGTTGTATCTCTCAAAGAAAAATAGTGCAGCTGGGCACTTTTCTAGGGAGCTGCACTAGCTAGCGTGGTTGGCGATTAGGTGTTCTGGAAGGTATGTCCCGTGAAGGGATTTGTAAAACTCCGTATTCAAGTACGTGTATTGGTCTTATTTATATGAAATTAATTTTTTTATTTTATTTATACAAAAATTTGCCCGTCGATGGTTCCATGCGAAGGTTATTGAATAAGCTTTCCAACGATATAAAGATTTCCAAAAACGGAAAGGTTTCGGATGTAATCGAGCACGTTCGAAACTATAAAATAGTGGCCGAGCTATTTGGGAATAGTAAATGTGCAGGAATATTTCCTGCACACAAACTACTGAGGCCAGCTGAATTTTTGGGTCAACTTAGAATGATCATAACTCCCTTAATATAATGAAATGGGAGATCTATGACCTATTAAAAGAAATATATTTGAGTCTTCTTTTCAATGCAATTGGTTTCATCCAAATCCAACGTCTGGTAAGGAGTTATACTCGTTTTACTTTAGCCTATCAAAACAGATTTTTACGGTCAACTTCAAACGACCATAACTCCTTGTACAGGACGAACTGGGTGGCCTACTTTATATGAAATGAAAGACCTTTGAATTATCATTCCAACGATACCAATTTCACCCAAATCCAATATCGAAGCAAAGATTTATGGTCGATCTACTTTAGCGTATCAAAACAGTCCACCAAAGGACAGATTTGATATTATTTAAATTTTAAAGGCATTTTGGTCATTTCCTATTATATTATGGACGGGAATATGTGTATATACATTTATATGAGTTCAAAAACTCATTTTCATTATCAATCATTGAGAAAGAAAAAATCCTAGCCAAATTTGGCCTTTAAATTACTTTTGATTCAACCGTAGAAATTCCAAAGTAATATAATAACTGCATTTGTCATCTCGAGAGCTTCGAACAACACCTACTATTTGTGCAAACAGGATTGCATAATCAAGAGGTGAAGTCTAAGGTATGAATATTGTTTGCCTTTGTTCTTTTCCATATGTATATGTGTGATAGAGGATTATATGTATTGGTTGTTATTGAAAGGTGATGGAAATAGGGTTATGGACTATTTTGCATGGTTTGGTTATATTGAATTGTGGAAGGTGGATATGGTAATTGAGTTATGGAAGGTGGATATGGTGATATACTATTGAATTGATGATTATTTATGTCTATGGCTCAATTTGGTTTAATGGATTGGTTGGAAGAATAAATGAATCCAAACTTGATATTGGAGGATGTTGTATGAATATGTATGGCATGTGAATATAATTGGAGTATAAGAGGGTTAAAGTGACACCCTTTATGGTGTAATTAAGGCTTACTACTAAACCACTAGTTTTGTGAATTCAAATAATTGAATTGTGACGTTTGGTTGCTAATACTAGATTGCTATATATGTTCATTATAGATAAGTAATCCGAAAAGACGCAAAGTCCATTTGGGACTAGTATTGAAGGTTGACAGTCAGGTATGTAAAGAATACTCTATACCATATCTTTGGCATGAAAGTGAACAATTGTTCTATTAAGAAAGTTTCCAAAGTTATTCAATAACATGTGATCCACAATGGTTTTGTATGACGTCCTACGTTACCAATGAATTTGTTTCCACCCTACAAGATGTCAAGACATTCCAATACTTGTCTTCCAAATCTTACAGGTTTATTGCACTAATGAATGTCATAAGGTATCCAGTTACTCAAACAAGATCCATGTGTTATTAATGACTCCAAAACATTTCATTGATATACCAATAAGTTTCTACATCATTGTTATGGCATTGATGACTGCAAAACACTTCATTGATATGCCAATGAGTTCTTACTTCATTGTTATTGCATTGATGGTCTATTTATATGTCTCTTATTGATGTATCATTGTTTCAAAGTATAAAAAATGCAGTGGCAACACGATGCTGTCCGAATTTTGGGTTGTCATAGAGGTATGCATGGGAAGTTTAAGGTTATGAGCTGGTTCTCCCGGGCCTCCTTGGTTATGGGTGCTAGTCCTCCCCAATAGGCTTTGAGGCATGAAAAAAGTGGTATCAGAGAAGTTTATCCTAGTGAGTCTACAAAGCCATGTCTACATAAAGTCTTATTTATCGGTGTGTCGTGCACCGCATCTATAAACAGGAGGCTATGGACATTTAGAAATTGTTTCTTTTCTTCATGTCTTAGATCATGTGATAGAGCCTATATTGTATATGAAGTCATAGTTGACCACTGAATCTATTTGTTTATCTTATTATAATAATGATGTTGATTACCAAAAGCAAGAATACCAGTAAGCAAGTAGAAGTGGTTGCCGAAGAGGGGACTAGTAAGTCACCCACTATACCAGCTAATCAAAGTAAGGCTCCAACTGAGCATGCATCAGAAACTTCTTCCACTCTGGAAGAAATAAGGGGAAGGAGAACTATATCCCCAGAGCCACCTATTAATGTTGTTGATCAAGATCTTAGAAATACAATACAACTTTTGACTCGTATAGTTGTTGAGCAAGCTCAAGGGCAAGCCATTCCTACCACGGGTCCTAGTGGTATAGATAAGGCAGCTAGCCTTCGAACACAGGATTTTCTTAAGATGAATCCTCCCACTTTTACTAGATCAGATTTTAACGAGGACCCACAGGACTTTATTGATCAAATTCAAAGGACCATAGATATTATACATGTAACGGGTAGAGAGACAGTGGAGTTAGCAGCGTATAGATTTAAAGGGGAGGCTATATATTGGTACGAGGACTGGAAACAATCTAGGGGTATTGATGCACCCCCAGCTACTTGGAAAGAGTTCAAAGAGGCATTTTTTGATCATTATCTTTCATTCGAGATTCGTCAGGCCCGTGCAGATCAATTTTTAAATCTTCGTCAGGAAAATATGAACGTGAGGGAGTACAATCTCTAATTTAATTACTTGTCGAGATATGCTTCTAATGTTGTAGCTACTATGGATGACAGAGTTCATCAATATGTGGATAGGCTAGATCTATATCTGGTTAGAGATTGTTCTATTACCGCTTTGAACAAAGATATGGACATAGCGAGGATCCAAAATTTTGCATAGAAAATGAAAGATCAGAGGCAGAGAAGAAGAATACAGGAATTAGAAAAAAGATATTCCAAGAGGGCCAGATCTACAGGGCAGTTCATGGCATCCCAAGGAGGGTTCAGACCACGGTTTTCTGCTAGACCACCTAGTCCATTATCTTCTTATTCTATAGCTAGTGCCCCACTACAGTTCCAAGGGTCCAGAGGAAATCAACTTGGGCACAGAAGTGAGAGTCAGAGTTCGCGAACAGTGGGGTACGAAGGGCAAGGGAATATGAGCCAATCGAGACCTCCTCGAGAGCTATGTAATAAATATGGAAGGTATCATTTGGGCGCATGTCGGCTGGGGACCAATGTTTGCTTTTAGTGCGGTATGTCGGGGCATATGATAAGAGAATGCCCACGAAGGAGCATCGGGGGTATGGCATAACCTACGGGGTCATTTGTTGCATCATCATCATCGATGCCTTATTCAGGAAGGGTGCACAACCAATGGGTCATGTTAGAGGTGATAGAGGAGTCACGGGTTTTAGCGAAGCTTAAAATTGTACGTATGCTATAGCGGATCTACAGAATTTAGAGGCTTCCCCAGATATGGTTACGAGTACGTTGTCTATCTTTTCATTCAATGTATATGCCTTAATTGATCCCGATTCTACATTATCTTATGTTACACCATTGGTTGCTAGAAAATTCAAAAGAATACCCAAACTGTTGGTTAATTTATTTGAAGTGTCCACATCGGTTGGGGAATCTATTATAGCTAGAAGGGTTTATCAAAACTGTATAGTAATTATTTATGGTCGTGATACGATGGCTGATCTTATAGAGTTAGAAATAGTAGATTTTGATGCTATAAGGGGTATGGACTGGTTGGCGTCTTGTTATGCCACAATTGATTGTTGCACGAAAAAGGTATATTTCCGTTTTCCAAATGAATCAGTCCTTGAATGGAAAGGTGAAATTTTCACGCCAAGAGGTAGATTTATTACTTATTTTAAGGCAAAAAGAATGATTTCCAAGGGATACATATATCATTTTGTTAGATTAAGGGATACAGAAGCGGAGCCACCAACTCTTCATGCTGTTCCGGTGGTAAATGAATTCTCTAATGTATTTCCTGAAGATCTTCTAGGTTTGCCTCCTGAACAAGAAGTCGAGTTTGGTATTGATGTAATACCAGGCACCCAACCAATCTCTATTCCTCTGTATAGAATGTCCCCAACAGAATTACGAGAATTGAAAGAGCAATTGAAAGATTTGCTAGAGAAGGGATTCATAAGGCATAGTATGTCCCCCTGGGGAGCACCAGTGTTATTTGTCCACAAAAAGGATGGCTCGCTGAGGATATGTATTGATTATCGGCAATTGAATAAGGTGACTATTAATAATAAATATCCTCTCCCAAGAATTGATGATTTATTTGATCAGTTACAAGGCGCCAAGTGCTTTTCTAATATTGATTTGAGGTCAGTTTACCACTAAGTAAGGGCCAAAGAGAAGGATATACCCAAGACAGCTTTCCGAACACGGTATGATCATTATGAGTTTCTAGTTATGTCATTTGGGCTAACAAATGCACCCGTAGCTTTTGTGGATTTGATGAATAGGGTGTTTAAGCCATTTCGGGATGTATTTGTGATAGTTTTTATAGATGATATTCTAGTTTATTCTAGATCAGAAGGGGACCATGTCAATCACTTACGACGGGCATTGCAGACTCTTCGTGATTGTAAGATTTAAGCAAAGTTCTCTAAATGTGAGTTTTGGTTAAAGTCGGTGGCATTTTTGGATCATATTGTATCTATTGAAGGGATAAAGGTTGATGCTCAAAAGATAGAAGCTGTGAAGAACTGGCCAAGGCCCACAACGCCTACGGAGATTTGTAGTTTTCTCGGGTTGGCCGGTTATTATAGAAGGTTTGTTGAAGGCTTTTCTGTCATTTCAGCACCCTTAAACAAGCTAACCCATAAAGCATCCAAATTCCAATGGAATGATTCCTGTGAGAAGAGTTTTCAAGATTTAAAGAACAAGTTGATATCTACACCCGTGTTGGTACTTCCAGAAGGCATCGAAGGGTATACAGTATATTGTGATGCTTCCAGAATTGGTTTAGGATGTGTATTGATGCAGCACAATAAGGTAATAGCATATGCTTCTAGACAATTGTGGCCATATGAGAAAAATTATCCTACACACGATCTTGAGCTAGCAGTAGTTATTTTTGCTGTAAAGATATGGCGCCACTACTTATATGGGGTTCATGTTAATATATATACTGACCATAAGAGCTTGCAATATATTTTTAATCAGAAGAATCTAAATTTAGGATAGCGGAGATGGCTTGAATTATTAAAGGACTACGATGTTAATATCTTGTAACATCCAGGGAAAGCAAATGTGGTAGCTAATGCGTTAAGTCGTAAGGCTATGATGGCACCTATAGAAAGGAAAGGGATGACTAAAGATCTTCACCAGTTAGCTAGTTTGGGAGTTCGCCTTCTTGAAACTCCGGATAAAGATCTTATCTTACATAATACTGTGGAATCTTTATTAGTATCTGAAGTGAAAGAGAAGAAATATGCAGATCCTATTTTATTACAGCTTAAGGAGAACATTCAGAGTGGTGCAACCAAGGCATTTGAGCTTACGCGAGAAGGAGTACTTCAGTGCCAAAACCGATTGTGTGTGCCGGATATAGACGGGCTAAGAAAGAAGATTATGATAAAGGCACATTGTTCAAGGTATTCCATTCATCCGAGGTCAACCAAAATGTATTAAGATTTGAAAGATATTTATTGGTGGAATGACATGAGGAAGAACATTGGAGAATTTGTAGCTGAATGTCCAAATTGTCAAAGAGTTAAAGTTAAGCACCGAAAACCCGAAGGTTATATGCAATGCATTGATCTTCCAAGCTGGAAGTGGGACATGATCAACATGGATTTCATTATTGGTTTGCCTCGTACATCCCGGAAGTTTGATTCTATATGGGTGATTGTTGATAGGCTTACTAAATCCGCATATTTCCTACCAGTTAGGACCACTTACACAGTTAAAGAGTATGCGAAGCTGTACATTAAAGAGATAGTCCGATTA
This sequence comes from Capsicum baccatum var. pendulum, assembly GCA_030864225.1. Taxonomy (NCBI): domain Eukaryota; kingdom Viridiplantae; phylum Streptophyta; class Magnoliopsida; order Solanales; family Solanaceae; genus Capsicum; species Capsicum baccatum. The sequence continues at coordinate 121,562,119 of CM061560.1, forward strand.
CATGGAGTGCCAATCTCTATTATATCAAATCGGGGAACCCAATTTACCGCAAACTTTTGGAAGTCTTTTCAGAGGTGTTTGGAAACACAAGTGAAGTTGAGTACAGCTTTTCACCCTCAAACGGATAGACAAGCAGAACATACCATCCAAACACTTAAAGATATGCTACGAGCTTGTGTAATAGATTTTAAGGGCAACTGGGATGATCATTTACCTCTTATTGATTTTGCCTACAATAATAGCTATCATTCAAGTATCAAAATGGCACCATATAAAGCTTTATATGGAAGGAAGTGTAGATTACCAATAGGATGGTTCAGAGTGGGTGAAACTCTTTTGTTCAAACCGAATCTGATTTATCAAGACATAGAGAAGGTTAAAGTAATTCAGCAATGACTAAAAATAGCCCAAAGTCGACACAAGTCATATGCGGATAGTAGAAGGAGAGGGCTAGAGTTTTCTATAGGTGATTGGGTAATTTTGAAGGTATCACCAATGAAAGGGGTAATGAGATTTGGCAAGACAGGAAATTTGAGTCCACGTTATATAGGCCCGTATAAGATCACTCGAAGGTTTGGACAAGTTGCATATGAATTAGAGCTACCCCAAGAGCTCACATCAGTACATCCGGTATTTCATGTGTCAATGCTTTAAAAGTGCATCGGAGATCCATCACCTATCACTTCTACTGACGATGTGCAAGTTACGGAAGATCTTACCTATGAGGAAGTGCCTATTTCTATTATAGATCGCCAAGTTAAGAAGATGAGAAATAAAGAGATAGCATCTGTGAAAGTACGCTGGAGAAATCGTCAAAGGGAAGTGATTACATGGGAAGCTGAGGAAGCAATGAAATCTAAGTACCCTCATTTGTTCAAAGATGAAGAGGAAGTTCAAGAAACGGAGTTAGAACATTAACAAGTAAGTTTTTTATATATATTGCATAGTATTTATATGTTGATGTGAATATTAATGATGGACTTAACTTGTTTCGGTTGAATAACTACGCTAACATTCGAGGACGAATGTCCTAAAGGGGGTAAAGATGTAACACCCTATATTCAAGTACGTGTATTGGCGTATTCAAGTACGTGTATTGGTCTTATTTATATGGAATTAATTTTTTTATTTTATTTATACCAGAATTTGCCCATCGATGGTTCCATGCGAAGGTTATTGAATAAGTCAGCATTGTTCATGCGTATAACCCTTTTCATTTAGCCTACCTTACTTGTATACTTAGTACATTCAGATGTACTAACGCATTGGCGTTATGGTGCTTTCTCTTATGTTACACCATAGGTTCAGAGGCACGAGCTCCAGATCAGCAATAGCATTCCAGTGTTCAGAGTTTGCAGTGAGTCCTTCTTATTCGAGGACGATATGATTATTGCTATATTTGCTATTCAGTTGCTAGATGTAGTTAGTTGGAGACATGTTCCTTCAACTCCTTATTTAGTTTAGTTAGAGGCTTTCAGTCTAGAGGTCAGATTAGATATTTAATTCTCATTATTTTTATATTTATGACTTGTTTTGGTATTGTTATACCTTTTTCAGACATTTTGTTATCTGACATTTATTCAGTTCGAACCTTATGGCCTTTCATGTTCATGTTTCCACATTTTATGATATATTATGCAGTATACAGGTACAGATATTAGTCATGGGTTAGCTTGTGGTCCTTTGGGCTCATGAGCACCGTGTAGCATTCCTATTCAGAAAATAAGGGTGTTATAATCTCAAAGTCAAAATATATAACTGATAGTCCAAAAAGAACATAATTTGTATCAAAATATAAAAATAAGACATAAACTAAACAAGAGGAGGTAGTAGATTAACTTTGGAAGCATAGACCGATCGCTACCTCAAAAATACTCCATGTACCACCCGAATCAGCTACCGTGTGGCGCATTCATACCTGGATCTGCACCAAAATAGTGCAGTAGGAATGACTATGGACCACTTGTTCTCAATAGATATTATATGTTGACTAAGCGAAGTAGAAAATAAAGTATATAAAATACACACTATAGGCACATCACTTATAATTAGAAAATATCCCAAATAGTAGCCCGCACTGCCTTCACTAACAATTCTAATACATACACATATACCAAATACAAGTATGAGAAAGAAGCACAAATAGATAGATATCAAATTAAGAACAAAAATACAGCACAGAATGTGTACATTGTATAAAATGCAATAAAGTTGGTAATGTGATGCACGAGGTTGTCGCACAACATCCATATACACATATCAAGTAGTTTTACCGAGGTAGGTTCTATGGGGGGTTCATCAGCTAATATACAATCCAATAACCAATACCAATCCAATATTGATAACTCCTCTCTAGCACATACATCGCTAAAGGGTTTTTAAAGATGTCACAATTTTTGTAAGAAAAGTCATATTTCCACAGTGGTACTAATGTTTTATGAATGTATATGATATGAGATGTAATGCTCACAACCAATCAGAATAAGAATTTTCAAATCCAACCAATATACCAACCATGGTCGTCAAAAATCCACTACATATGCCAAACCCATGAATCTAATATAGTCCATAAACCAATATAGTAAGATATACAATAATATTCCATTTGATACCACATAAATACCAACTTAGACATTTTTCACCAAGAAGAAAACAACTAATTATACAAATATCAGGCCAACAACATCAGATAAGACCCCATACAATCACACATAATAAATAATGTCTCAAACCACCAAATAGCAACAAGATAGGCCAACACACGAGCGCAAAACAATAATAAATGCAGTTCTATAATTAGTTCTCACACCCATAACATGCTTATATCAATATTAACTACCCAGCTCAGTCTAACAAAAGTTAAGCCATAACCTACCACAAATGAAATATACTGGGTCTGAAAGCCTTCAACATGGAGCCATACACTCACAAATGAACTTCAAATCAACTAAAACATACAAAAATAAATCTATGCATCAAAAAAAACCAATGATATCCATATTTCTTATTTCCAAGTTGGGGTCAAAAAGGACCCCCAAAATGAATTTTTAAAAAAGAAAGGGTAAAACTAGAATTTTAGTTTATAAATATATTTTCCATGATTAATGGAATCCAACCCAAGTGATTTAAATTGGGGTTTAAATCAAATAAATACTTATTTAGACCTTCTGGGCCAAAATTCTAAATTACACTTTTGAAATCTAGTTTTAACAAACTTTCAATGACAAGAATCGAAGAAAAATAATTGAAATAGGGATTTGGAGATTACCCAAGCTAGAAAATAGTAGGAATCTCCCAAAACCCTAAAACCTAAAGCTCAAAGTATTAAAAATAGTGGGAAAATTGATAAATGAGGTATATATAATATCCAGGTATCGCTTAGGTTGACACTGAGCTAATTAAGAGGCCATCGCTTAAGCATCCAAGTACCACTTTCATGACAACCGCCCCATCTGTACGCATCATTTAAGTAAACATAATGTCGCTTAAGAGACACTCGCTTAAGAGAGATAGTCTTTACTTAAGCGACACTCGGTTACTTAAGATAGGTCGTTTAAGTGATTGGGTTTTTTCTTATGCGGGTGGACCAGCTGAAGAGTTGGAGAATTTGATGTCTCTACGAACCCCTCAGAATTTATTTGGGATCCTATGAGCACAAATAACTATGCTACCCTATCAAATTCATTGCTCCGAACTCAATGGTAATACAAGTTTTCTAGGAAAATATCATTTTCACAAAATCGTCCCGAAAGAACTTTCCAAAATGAGGTTCAAAATAAGATACCAAAGCCGTAAAATTATGCCAACCATGTTACCAAACCAAAATTGATGTTCCGGATCGGCTGGAAAAGGTTGTTTTGCCATCCAACGCACAAAATAATAAATATTGATTGGAGTCAACTAATAAGACTTTTTAACCACCAAAAATGATAAACTCGCATAAATCACACTGAAATATATTAGAAATCATACAATCATTCCCACACCCCAAACACAAAGCAACCATGAGGAGGCATAAAATGATTAAATCATATAAAAATGAATAATTCACTAAAATTATAAAAATCAAGTCATTATAGAAAGTGATTAGACAATACCTAATGCATCATCTTGACCGTACTGAGGATATGGCCTTGGATGGGAGAGATTGGAGGTTACATAATTGGGTAGAATGTTAGTTGGTAGTTAATCGTTCTCTCTCTTCCCTATGCAATATAGTAGATAATTATTCTTGGACCTCCCTTCTTTCCAGTATTATTAACACTATGTTTGTAGCTCTTTAATCTTCAATTTCAAATTTCAATGGTGTTTTTGGCATCGACCATTACATAATTTTTTTTTATTTTCATGTTTTCATTATTTTTTGTGCAACACTTTTAATTTATATTAATTTGTTGTTGTGATTGCTCCAATATTTTTAACCCCATTTCTCAGATTATTTGGAAGGTGTCAGTCAATGCAGTATCTATCAAAAATAGTCTCGAGATAAGGTCAACATACGTTATATCCTCCCCATATTCCACTTATGGGATCACACTGGGTTGTTGTTGTTTAGAGTTGATTGTCCATATTCAACTCCAAATGACATTATCGTATCAAGTCTTGGTGTTTTGGGCGATCTTCTACTTTTTCTTTGTTTCTTCACTCCTATCCAATCAAAAATCTACTAAATAAACTAGAACATTCATATTATTATTACCCAATAAGTGTCGGTAGTCTCCAAAGTACTATCTCGCTTAACTAAATGTGTTTTCTGACGTCGTGGTTAAAATTGGAACATTTTGAATGTGTTTACGAATTATTGAAAGAATAGTATATTTTCTTTTGATCTTCCACCATTCTGACATGATAGATCTATCTTTATGGCGCTTCGCTATCTGCCTCATATAAAAAAGTTAAGCTTATCAAAGTTTGTATTACTTTGGTGTGTAGTTGTTATTTACGACCAAGCATCTAAATAATCTACTCTATCCCTCTAGGATCACTACTTTGGGGCACTCCATGTCATTTTTGTGTGGTCGTGGTGGGAGAATTGGTTATGAGATAGGAGAAAAAAGTCGGTATCATGTGCATTTGATTCATTGACTTCTATTTACGCATATTATTTCATATGTTGTATCTGTGCATAAATTGCTATGATGTTCAGGTTGTTTTACCTTATATTGTCCGTCTTTAGTATTTATTGAAATTATATTAACTAGACATGTTGTAATAATGGGCATTTTAAAACAAACCTTTGCTACTACTTTTTTTGTATGGTTCAATGATATTTATTGAGTAATCATGCTACACTTAATGCACTTTTGTGTAGATACCAATTCTTGTGATAGATATGTTTGTGAGAGGGCAATAGCTTGGCTACAGAGAATTCGAGCTGAGCTATTTATTTTATTTGCGGTACCTTGGTGCTAAGGCACTCCTTCCTATTTGATTTACTATTGTTGTATTTCTATTTGGAGTGTATTTTGATTTACTATTGTTGTATTTCTATTTGGAGTGTAATTTGGATTTGAAACTTATGTATTTATTTTTTTTGGATGCTTTTATCTTGTAATTTTTATACCGTGGACTTCATGATATCTTTTTATGGTTAATTGATTGTGTTTTTAAAAAAAAATAGCTAATTTCTTGATTTGTGTTTGTCATTCTTGTGTAGGGGTCATGCTAATCTTCTCTGTATCATTTTAATTTTATTGAATGTCCCCAAAGGGATGCTAATTAATTGTGTTCGATACTTATTATTGTTTCTTAATAATGAAAATTGATTTATGTTGAAACTAGGTAAATAGCTCATGTTTCGCGCGATCACAAATAACCTTATTAAGATTATGCATGATTATTTCCTAATATCAATATATTAAAAAAATGAAAAAGTACATTCTTGTTAAAACTAAAGACAAGTAGAATATTTTTCAACACAAGTAAGAAGATTCAGTATTGTCATAACTTGAATAGCTTTAAAAATCTGCTCTTTCATATGGAGTCAGTCTTTTGCTCCTCCTCAAATCTACTCTCGTCGTTTTTTCTTCTACATATTTTTTGATTATAATATTATTTCATGCTGACACATACTATACTCATTTTCAATCCTCTTTAACAGTAAGTTCTCCTTACACTTAATTTTATGACCTTTTTCATAAATAGCGGCAAATGTGTCATAACAAATCTTTAATTATAGCAGTAATGTTTTTTTACAGTACACTACTTTTTGATGTTAATAATATAATTATAGGTTAAATTAACCTACCATAAAGGAACAGAGCATGAGAAAATTTTGTATGAGACTCAATGTAAGTAACATATTCATTTTGCTATGTCCATCAAATAAGGCCATGGAAAGAAATAGCTACAAATACAATAATTGGGAACCAAGCATACTCCAAATACCTACAATTCAACAATAGTAAAATATTTCTTAAAAGCTCAAAATCACCCTCCTAGCCGCATCTAATATGTACAACATGTTTGAAAGACCGAATGCACTATAATGCAATAGAACAACGCTTTTGAAATGGATACAAAAGGTGTACGTGAAGTAATCAAATGAAATAAAAAACTACAAAGACATGCTATCTCTTTTTAAGTAGTATAACAATAGAAAAGGCAACAATAGTAATAATATGCCCGAACATGACCAAAAGTTTTGGGCAACAAACTGTGAGCTCCTTATTATGAGTTCAGGAGCAATATCCACACCTACCAGAGCTTAGTACATTGACAAGGATCTTTATAGGTGAAATCTCTGGTAGCTATAGCACCTACATGATTATCACAAGTAGAGAATTCAAAACAATAGCATCCCTTCCTGGAAGATCAAGATTTTTTAATCAAAAAATATTGCACTCAACAACTTTAGTACTGCTATAATTATCTTGTTAAATTAAAAAAATACAAACACACATTTAACATGAGCTTGGAGTCTATTTATCCAACTACATATTAACTTTCATTAACAATGTAACTATCCAAATCACTTGGAAATCTGATGCAAACAAAAATGTAGGATATTTTCCTCATCGTCAAAGGCCCCCTAAGAGCTCATTTCTCAATCCTTTCTCCTATTTTAATCTAAAACATATAAAATATAACTCTTAGAGACTGTTGATATCAATATTTCTAATTTCTCATCCCGTTTAGATAAATGTATCCTTATAGAACTCTTCGTTGTTAGGAACTTTGTGATAGTACAAGTAGTCATTCGGTATTAAAAATATAATGTGTAAAAGAAAATGGCATTTAAATCAATTTGTCTGTAATAAAGTAATGTAGAAGTAATAAATGTAATAACGTAATATATGTACCGGATAAACAAATTTTTGAAAATAGCTAACATGTCATAGAGTGCTCTCACTCACTTGAATGAAAAATGGATAGCAATCATTCTTGTGAAGTTTTAAATCTAGAACGCAATTTGTGTGGAATCATGATAAAGTGATGGCAAAGGCAAAACGACCCTACACCAGAAGTTGATCACATAAACTTCCAGCATTTATTTTATGTGGGGTAGAACATAAGTCTCAATATTAACTTGCAATCTATGTAAACTATAAGCTATCAATGAACATGCAACAATCGAGAATCCAATTTCATTCAATAACTACCATGGCTAAAGTGCCTCTCTCTACATTAGTATTGTTTTTTGTTTCAATTAAAAGCAACATACACATTGAGTGTGTGTGTATATATAATGACAACTCAAACTACCAACCATCTTTAACAACCCCATGCGCTAATCATGTTCAATATTGTTCTCTAACTCACTCAATTTAGCTGCTCTTTTTTTTCCATTCACTGCACACTTAATACACCCCCTCAAGCTAGAGGTTGGGAAATGTCCAACACTCCAATCTTGTTAAGTAAAAACTGATGTTGCCCTGCTCCTTATCCTTTTGTCAAAATCTGCTACCTATAAATCAGTGCTTAAGTATCGAGTGTCAATGAAGCCCAACTTCATCTCTCCCAAATGAAGTGACAATCTAGCTCTATATGCTTTGTTCTTTTATGAAACAAAGGGTTTCTTTCTATTTGAATAGTTGATTTATTTTCACTGAATACCTTGATTGGTAATGTGACTATGATATTAAGTTCCTTCAATATGCCAGCCAACCAGATCAACTCTGCTACTAGTGCAGTCATGCTCCTATACTTTGTCTTTGTTGAGCTTCTACTCATAGTTGGTTGTTTCTTTTATTTCCAAGAGATCAAGGAATCTCCTAATTTTACTTCATACCATTTCACTTATCTTCTAGTGTTAGGGCAAGATGCCCAGTTTGAGTCACAATAGCCTATGAGAACTATTCATGTGTCCCTCTTCATCAACACACCTAGACCAGGTAAGCCTTTTACATATCTGACCAGCCTGATTGCAGCATCCTAGTGTGAAAATTTGGACATTGCATGAACTAACTTAGTACTTGTACTCCAAAATAAATGTCTGGCCTAGTGATAGTGAGGTATAATAGTTTTCCTACTAATCTTTGATAAGCTGTCACATCTTCAAAGATTAGATCACTAGTATTTCCTACCTATTCATTATACTCCAAGCTAGTGAGTTTATGATTAAATTCAAGAGGAGTTGATACAGTTTTAGCACCACTCAATTCTTTTTTAGATATAAGCTGCAAAGCATACTTTTTTGATTCATCAATATACCTTTTTCGACTTTAAGACTTCTATCCCCAGAAAATACGTTAGTGTACCTAAATCTTTCATCTGGAAGTTCTAATTCAAGGTGTATTTAGCATCTTGTATCATTTTTGAGCTAGAGTCTGTGATAAGTAAATAATCAACATAAATCAATATTACCAATATATCAGTTCCTGCATCTTCTTGGTAAACATTGAGTGATCATGCATGCTCTGGTAATATCCTGCCTATAATAGTGCATCTATCAACTTGATATTCCACTTTCTTAAGGATTGATTCAAACCATACAAAGACTTGTTCAATTTGCATACTTTGTCCTTCCCCTGTCTGTGGAATCCTTGAGAAAACTCAATGTACACATCTTCTTCCAAATGCCTTGAAGGAAAGCATTATTGACATCCATTTGACATAGATCCCAACCATGGATGATTGTCCTTATAGTTACCACTTTCGCTATTGGTGAGAATGATTCATGGTAGCCTAGACCCTCTTGTTGGTTGTAGCCTTTGTCCACCAGTCTGGACTTTAACCTTTTTACATCACTATTTGACACACCCCAACACCGAGCCATGTCGTATGGGAACCCCAAGCTCACATGAACTGGAGGTTCACCCAATAACCCAACCTAGTCATTAATATAAATTACGAAGGTCGATGCATTTCGACTATATGGTAAGATAGCAGAAGAAACATAATATAAGTCAAACTTAAACATGTCTAAGAACTTCAGTAGATTCATCAACTAACCAATATTCCCAAGTTAACATTCATCCACAATACCTCTATACAAACTAAAGTTTAGAAATATATGTCGGGACAAGCCCTCGACAATAACCAAACCAAATCAAATGACTAAGTCTAAAGATAGGACACCAAGGATGAATGCCTTCTAAAGAAAGAAAGCTCACCACTCCAAAGTCAATGCACAAACCACTTTGATCACCTAATCACTGTGTAGGAAGAGAAGATGATGCTTCAGCCCCTATGTGGAGTGGGTACATAACATCCGGAGGCGGTTAGCAGTTGGAATGCTAGCATGTAACTCAAGGATAAGGATAAAAAATCATCATTATTTAACAAGAATTCAATATGTCATATTCAATTACCTTATCAATGCATATAGAAATATCATATGCCAAACAAGTACTCAAGGCTCAGCCTTATTCTCAAAGAATTCATTTAATAGGCACGAATTGGGGGACTCCAACCCACCAATCTTAGGTCCAACAATTCTTATTAAACATAGGACATTCAACCACATCCACATATCATTTAGACCAAGTAATTTATCCTTCTGCACACTCATCAAGTAAATGACTTTCACTATAGATATATCCATTAAAGCAAGGGACTCTAACCGCATGCTCGCACATTTAATTTGGAATGGGACTCTAACCACATGCTCACATATTGGGAAAGGGACTCTAAACTCATGACCTATTTTATAGGGGACTCTAACCCTAAGACAATTCATTTGGCGAGGTACTTTAACCTCATGAGATCTCATTGCGCAAGGGACTTTAACCAGAAGCGATTTTATCAGGCAAGGGACTCTAACCTCAAGCCATTTCATAAGACAAGGGACTCTAACCTCAATCCGTCATAACCATCAAAGTTGACATTGAGAATTTAACCTTTTTCTCATACATCACCATTCATTCAATACAATATTTAAGGACTTTAACCCATTTAGCCAATTCAACGCTTTATATGACCATATGGTCCTTATGGGAGCCTTCACTGCTCAACCATTTCAATAGACCAATTCCTTAATTCATTTTATCATGCCATACATTTCATGGTCATCAAGACCCTCACATTATATTCATATTTAATTAGCAAACATACATCACATTCTATCATATCTTAGATTTAAACACAATTCAAGGTCCTTTTTCATGTTTAGGGAATTTAACCCCTTATTAGCCGTTAACCAACAAGGTCATCAATTCATAATACATAGATCACAATACCTTTAACATATCATATATCAATCATTCAAGCTCATTGGGATATTACTCTAGTTTAATACATCACCAACATATGACTAGATAATTCACTTAGATATTTTCACAAACACCTTATATGCATACCTTCAACAAGGCTATTTCCATGGTAGAAATCATCAATATTAGGTTTACTCAAGACCCTCATGTTAAACCATATACATCAAGCACCCACGTATGAATTCTACCATCAATAACATGTATAAACACAAGTATAAGCAAGAATAGTTATTATTCATTATTAGGTGACAAAACTCTTTTCATTTGATTCAAAACCACCATGTACATTTACTAATCCAAGTGTGAAATACATGGGTTTTAGAGTTATTAAACAAGGGGAAGAGGTACCTCCCATAAACAAGATGAATAACCACGAATATTGACTTCACTTTGCCTCTTGAAGATCGCCCTTGAAACCCTAGCCTCCAATTCTTCAAAGTTGAGCTTAAGCAAGTATTTAAGGTGTTTGATCCATCAAAATGGATGTTTAGGAGGCTACACACACTAATATAGTTAAAGTGTTTAGGGTTTTAGGCATGGGAAATGACCACATGGCCCCTTAGTTAAAAACTGAAAAATAACCCTGTCTAGGGGTATGACTCCCCCATACGACTCATTAAGTAGTCGTACCCTAGGATATGAGTGGTACCCTAGCTCATACCTTAGGCTCCTCCTAGGTCATCTATATTGTTAAGGGTACGAGTGGACACACTTAAGTCATAACCAATGGGTACGACTCAACCCCTAATTCATATAGACTAATCATATAGAAAACAATCCATTCAAGTTAGGTCCTCACTCCTTACGATCATATAGGGTATGACTAGTATACATTGGATACGACCAAGGGGAGACCATGTTGTATAGTGGATAGTATATCACCCTCGTAGACTTCACAAGGTACAAGAGGTGGAATGAAAGGTGGTTATGACCCGTATCCATGGGTATGACTTAGGCTCCTAATCGTACCCAACTTAGAGACACAAAAATAAAGTTATTTTTCAAAGGTTCAAGACCTAGGTGTTTCAATTCTCCCCCACTTGGATCATTCATCCTCGAATAAGGGGTAAAGCAAGCCTAAACATCAGTTAACACATCAACATGCATCCAACCAACCCTTACACAAGTTATAAATAAGCACACAACAAGGATACAATACAACACATATCACGATCATCATCAATCAACCATTTTATTTCATTGGTCTTAGGACTCAAACCCATTACTCATTGATCACTTACTAATTTCACAACTTAAGGAATTCAACCCATCGATATTCAAGGATAAAAGCAACTCAAAACATTAGGGACTTGAACCCATAGTATAACAAGACACAATCAATTCAAACTTGGGGATTTTAACCCATTATCCAAACAAGATATAACTCAATATTTAACATTGGGGACTTCATCCCATTGTCTATCAAAGGCATAATTCAAGCAAGGAAATTTAACACATACCTCCATCACAAGCTTCCGAAATGGGAAACAAATGCGGGTACTTGGAGTTCAAGTCCTCCTCCACTTCCCAAGTAGGTTTCTCAGACTTTTTGTTTCTCCATGGAACCTTCACCGAAGCCACTTCTTTTGTTCACAACCGGCATACTTGCCGATCCAAGATCCTCATCGGGATCTCCTCATAGGATAAAGAGTCCAAAAAACTAACATTGTTCAAAGGAACAGCCAATAAAGGATCACCCATATATTTATGCAACATCAATACATAGAAAGTCGGGTGAATGGAGTTCATACTAGAAGGCAAGTCCAACTCATAGGCTACACTACCAATCTTTTTCACAATACCAGGGAGTAAGTTTCTCCTTTTTACTAAAGTGTATTATTCCCTTTATGGGAGATACTTTCAAGAATACCTAATTGCCAACACTAAACTCTAAGTCCCTACACCTCACATCTGCAGACTTTTGGTGACTTTGAGCAGTTTTCAACCTATCACGGATCACCTTCACCTTCTCTAAGGCTTGGTGAACTAGATCGAGGCCAAGTAACTTACCCTCGCCAACCTTGTACCACCCAATAGAAGATCGACATCTCCTTCCATACAATGACTCAAAAGGCACTATGCCAATACTAGAGTGGTAACTATTATTATAGGCGAACTCAATCAAAGGCAAGTGTCTATGCCAACAACCACAATAATCAATCACACAAGACCGTAACATATCCTTCAATGTTTGGATGGACCTTTCCGCTTGTCCATCCGTTTGTGGGTTAAAAGCGATACTAAGGCACACTCTAGTACCCAAAGCCTTTTGGAACAAATTCTAAAAGTAGGATGAAAATAGAGGACCACAATCCAAGATAATAGACATCGAACCACGGTGCAACTTTACCATCTCTGAAAGATACAACTTAGCATAATCTTCTGCCAAATAACTAGTACTCGCGGGCAAGAAATGGGCGGACTTGGTCATTCTATCAATAATGACCCAAATAGAATCACATTGATTCTGGTATTTAGGAAGACCGATAATGAAATCCATGTTAATTTCCTCCCACTTCCATTGGAATAATAGGATCTCTTGGTACAAACCAATGGGCCGCATGTGCTCAACTTTCACTTGTTGACACCGTATACTTAGCCACATAGCTAGCCACATCACACTTCATATTACCCCACCAATAGAACTCTCTAAGGTTAGTATACATCTTGGTGGAACTAGATGAATAGCAAAATGGTTTTCATGAGCCTCATCCATGACCCTTTCCCTCAATCCATATACATAGGGTACACATAGCCTACCTTGGTATCTCAAGATATCATCACCACCAATCACAAAGTTCACAACTTAGTGTTGACCAATATTACTCTAGGTCTTTATCAAGTTGGGGTCTAATACTTGCTTTTCTTGTATCTCAACAGTAAGAGACGACTAAGATACGGGAAGCAAAAATACACCACCATCCTTTGTGTCTGCAAGTCAAACCCCAAGATTAGACAAACAGTGAATGTCTTTCACCAATTCCCGCTTATAGCCATATACACGGGCCAAACTTCCTATGGACAATATTTAAAGAGCATCGGCAACTACATTCGCCTTATCAGGATGGTAATAAAGGCTCTTATCATAGTCTTTATATAGCTCAAGCCTCCTTCTTTATTGGATATTTAACTTATTTTGAGTAAACACATAGTGGAGGCTCTTATGATCAGAAAAGATATCAACATAAACCCCTTATAGGTAATGTCTCTAAATCCTTAACGCAAAGAACACGGCTAACAACTCTAAGTCATAGGTAGGGTAGTTTTTATCATGAACTTTTAATTGTCTAGAAGCATAAGACACCACCCTACCATGTTACATCAACACGCAACCAAGATCAACATGAGAAGAATCATAATAAACCATAAAACCATTACTACCCTCAGTCAAGGTTAAAATCAAAGCCGAAGTCAATTTATTTTCCAACTTCTCAAAACTACCCTCACACGGATCGAAACACAAGAACTTGACATTTTTTGGGTCAACTTGGTCAATGGGGTAGCTATGGTGGAGAAACTCTCCACAAACCTTCTATCCCTAGAAGTTCTGAATATTGTTTGGAGTCATAAGTCTAGGCCACTTCTTAACTAATGTGACCTTTTGGGGGTCTACCATGATCCATTCACTAGAAATGACATGACCAAGAAAATCTATGGCTTTTAACCAAAACTCACTCTTGGAAAACTTGGAATACAAATAATAATCCTTCAAAGTTTACAACACGACACGGAGGTGATCTACATGATCAGCCTCACTCTTAGAATACACTAAGATATCATCAATGAAGACAATGACAAACATGTCAAAGAACGGATGGAATACCCTATTCATCAAATCCATGAATGTTGTCGGGGCATTGGTAGACCCAAAAGACATGACAAAAAACACATAGGGAGCATATGGGGTTCTTAAGGCAATTTTAAGGATATCTGCATCCCTAATCTTAAGATGATGATAACCTGATCTAAGATCAATCTTAGAGAAATACTCCCACACTGAAGATAATCAAACAAATCATTGATCTTTGGAAGAGAATATTTATTCTTTATGGTCACTTTGTTCAATAACGATAATCAATGCACAAACAAAGGGAACCATCCTTGTTGCACACAAACAACAAGGGAGCACCCTATGGGGACACACTAGGATGGATAAAACTTTTATCTAAGAGGTCTTTTAATTGATCCTTAAGCTCTTTTAGCTCCATCAGAGCCATTCTATAGGAGGAATAGAGATCGAATGAGTGTTCAGAATAAGATCAATCCCAAATTAATTTCCCTATCAAGAGGAACATCGAGAAGATCATTAAGAAATACCATAGGAAACTCGTTCACCATGGGAATGGATTCTAGAGAAGGCTCTTCATAGTTAGAATCTTTAACTCCGACCAAATGATACAAACACCTCTTTAAAATTAACCTTCGGGCTTTAAGATTAGAAACGAACCTTTCCTTAGGCACTAAGAAACCACTTTCACATATAATGACCAGCTCATTAGGGAATTTAAAAGTGACCCTACGGGTCCAACAATCTGAGGAAGCATAGTAAAAGTGCTACCAATCCATCCCTAGAATGACATCAAAATAAACCCTGTCCAACTCTACCAAGTCTATAAGAGTGTCTCTACCACCAAAAGATATCAGACACCCCCTATAGACTCTTGTAAAAACCATAAAGACTCCCATAAAGGTAGAAATAAAAAAAGGAACTGAGACTCTCGAGACCATAATTAAGATGTATAGCAACATATGGGGACACAAAAGAAAGAGAAACCCTGGATCAAGCAAACAATACACATCACAGGAGAAAAGTCTTAACATTCCCATGACAACATTAGGAGATGCCTCAGAATCCTAGCGAGTACCAAGTGAATACAAGTAGTTTTGTTCAATACCAGTGCCAGAAATAGAAGCAGATACAGGTATAGCACCCTTTGGTATGGGAGGAGATGGAGTAGCAATCAAGGCCCTATTGGACTAAAGAGCTGCTAGAGAAGTCCAATCATGTTGCATGTGCCCAATCTAACCACAATGGAAATATCTGCCTCTCCTCTTATCATACTGACCATGATGCTCTGACCATAAAATCTGTAAGGAGAGTGGAGTGGAATCAATTGGGCACCACTAGCCTATAATTGGGTACCCTGTGCTAGGGACCCACCACTAAACTAATTCTGAGGATCACCTAAAAACTTTGGGTAAGGAGAGCGAACACTAGCCGAGGAGAAAGAACTCAAACTCCCCCACTTCCTTAGTGGCCACTTGCCACCATCACCACCATTATTTCTTGCCTTGCCTCTCATTAAGCTTAACTTGCTTCTTTTTCTCTTTTTCCACTTATTGAAAATACACAATTAACCTAGAAATATCCATGTTCTTAATTAACAAGGTCGTCTTGCTCTTAAGAACTAACTCACTGGACAATCTCGAGGCAAACTTATGCATTCTATCCCTTGTGCTAGAAACCATCTCGGGATCATAACTTCACAATTGATAGAATTTTGAAGGAATACTCTTGAACGGACATCCTCTCTTGCTTCAAGTTCACAAACTCTTCTGCCTTAGCCTCCCTCAAATATTGAGGAAAGAAGCAATCTAAGAAAGCCTCAAAGAAGTACTCCTATATGGTGGTACTAGCATTAATACCTCTAGACAACTTCCACCCCTCATAAAATTGGTACGCTACATATTTCAATTGGTAGGAATAAACTCAACGGCCTTAATCTCTGAAGTATGCATGATTTGAAAGATCTTCTCCATTTCATCAATGAAGCCTTGAGGGTCTTCCTAAACCTTTGTATCAGAGAACATAGGAGGGCTCAACCTCATAAATTGGCTAATTCTTGTAGCCTCAGAAAATATTATAGCCAGAGTACCACGCTCTGATTAAGAGGCTACCAATTGAGTCAATAGGTTGAAAGAGCAATGAAAATCGACATTAGTGGCATCCCTTTGAGGTAAAAAAATAGGGGATCACCCTTATAGTTAGGGTTGGTGGGGACAGGTGGAACCCCAGGAAGACGGTTGAATGTTGCATTCCTAGCCCGGGTCCAAACTTCAGAAGTTAGATGAGCTTCATTCATAGGGCCCTTAGAAGGGTTTGCTTGAGTCTTAGATCTCCTTAGAGGCATGATCTGAAAGATGGCAAATAAAAATTAAAGGAATCCAAAACCTTAGACTCTATAGCTTGAGATAGAAACACAAGAAAGGGAAATATTTTCTAAAATGCCTCATAGCTCCTCTTTTATAAGTGTAGTGCACTTCACACCCAAAAAAGAGACTCTACTTGACACAATATTGTGGACATCCAAATGACCATGAACCTAGGATCTAATACCAACTTGACATGCCCCGACACTAGGCCATGCCGTATGGGCACCCCAACCTCATATGAACCGAAGGTCTCCCCAATAACCCAACCTAGTCATCAATATAAATCATAAAGGTCAGATGGAATCCGACTATATAGTAAGATAGCATAAACAACATAATATGAGTCATAACTTAAACATGTCTAAGAACTTTATTAGATTCATCAACTAACCAAAATTCCCAAGTCCACAGTCATCCACAATACCTCTATACAAACCAAAGTTTAGAAATGTAAGGGTAGGGAAAAGCCCCTGACAATAGTCAAACCAAATCAAATAAATAAGTATAAAGATAGGATACCAAGGAAGAATTCCTTCTGAAGAAAGAAAGCTAACCACTCTAAAGTCAATGCACGAACCGCTTCGATCACCTAATAACTGCACCGGAAGAGAAGATGATGCTCCGGCCCCTATGTCACATGGGGAAATAGCATCTGGAGACGGTTAGTGATTGGAACGCTAGCATGTAACTCAAGGATAAAGATAAAATAGCATCATAATTTAACAAGAAGTTAATATGTCATATTCGATTACCTTATCCATGCATATAGATATATCAAATGGCAAACAAGTACTCAAGTCTCAACATTATTCTCAAAGCATTCATTCATTAGGAATGAATTAGCGAAATCTAACCCACCAATATTTAGATTCAATAATTCTCATTAAACATAGGACATTCAACCACATTCACATACCATATAGACCAAGGACTTTAACCGTATGCACACTCATCAAGTAAAGAACTTTAACCACAAATATATCCATTGAAGCAAGGGACTCTAACTGCATGCTTGCATAATCAATTTGGCATGGGACTCTAACCACATGCTCACACATTGGGAAAGGGACTCTAACCTCATGCCCTATTTGATAGGGGACTCTAACACCAAGAAAATTTATTTGCCGAGGTACTTTGACCTTAAGTGATCTCATTTCATAAAGGGACTTTAACCACAAGCGATTTTATTAGGCAAAGGAATCTAACCTCAAACCATTTTATAAGGCAAGAGAGTCTAACCTCAAGCCATTTCATCAGGCAAAGGACTCTAACCTTGAGTTGTCTTAACCATCACAGTCGATATTTGTACTCTAACCCTTGGTTCATACATTACTATGCATTCAATACAATATTTAAGGACTTTAACCCATTTAGCCAATTCAACTCTTTACATGACCGCATGGTCTTAATGGGATCCTTCACTACTTAACCATTTCAATAGACCAATAACTCAATTAATTTTATCATGCCATACATTTCATGGTCATCAATACCCTCATATTTCATTAGCAAACATACATCACATTCTTACCACATCTTAGCTTAACACATAATTTAAGTTCCTTTTTCATGTTTAGAGACTTTAACCCCTTATTAGTTGTTAACGAAAAGGTCATCAATTAATAATACATGGATAAAAATACCTTTAATATATCATAAATCAAACACTCATGCTTATTAGGGTATTTCCCTAGTTTAATACATCACCAACATATGACTAGATAATTCACTTAGATATTTTCACCAACACCTTATATGCATACCTTCAACAAGGCTATTTTCATGATAGAAAAAATAAAGATTAGGGTAACTCAAGACCCTCATGTTAAACCACATACAAAAATCACCCACATATGAATTTTACCATTAATAACATGTATAAACACAAGTATAAGCAAGAATCATTGTGATCCATTATTAGGTAACAAAACTGTTTTCATTTGATTCAAAACCACCATGTACACTTACTAATCCAAGTGTGGAATACATGGTTTTTAGAGTTATTAAACAAACGTAATAGGTACATAACTTAAACAAGATGAATAACCAAAAATATTGACTTCACTTTGCCTATTGAAGATCACCCTTGAAACCCTATCCTCCGATTCTTCAAAGATGAGCTTAAGCGAGTATTTAAGATGTTTGATCTATCAAATTAGATGTTTAGGAGGCTACACACACTTATATAGTTAAAGTGTCTAGGGTTTTATGCATGGGAAATCACCACAAGTCCCTTAGTTGAAAGCTGAAAAATGGCCCCGTCTAGGGGTACGACTCCCCCATATGACTCATTAAGTAGTCGTACCTTGGGGTACGAATGGTACCCTGACTCATACCCTAGGCTATTCCTAGGTCATCTACACTGTTAAGGGTAAGAGTGGATACCCTTAAGTCATAACCAATGGGTACGACTCAACCCCTAACTTGTATAGACCAATCGTATAGAAAATAATCCACTCAAGTTAGGTCCTCACTCCGTACGATCCTATAGGGTATGACTTGTATACATTGTATACAACCAAGGGGATACCATGTCATATAATGGACAGTATGTCACCCTCATAGACTGGCCAAGGTACACGATAGAGAGGGAAAGGTGGTACGATGCTTATCCATGGGTATGACTCCAGCTCCTAATCGTACCCAACTCAGGGACACAAAAATGAAGTTTTTTTTCAATGGTTCAATACTTAGGTATTTCACCCTTGGATTTGTATTTTACTTTGTAGACCCATTTTGACCCAATAGGCTTGACACCATTTGGAAAGTCAATAATAGACCAAGTATGATTATTCTCCAGGACAGTAATTTTATTCTATATTGCTTCAATCCATCTTCTATCTTAAGATGCTTCTTTATAACAACTTGGTTTAATAATTGTAGAGAATACACCAAGATATCCTTGGTTGGAATGGGATAAGTGTTCATATTAAACATAATTTATGATTGAATGAGGTGTTTTAGTCTTACTGGGAACAATGTAGTCTTTGATCTAGATGGGAAGTTTAGATGACCTTGCCAACCTATGTTGAACTGTAATATTAGGTGATAGTTGTGTTGTGATTTGATCATTTGTTGGCACCTCTACTTCAACTATTGAATCAGTAATTATAGGTGATTCTATAAACATTACTGCATCTGCACCACCAGTGTGATCATGACATATATTTGTAGTGTGTATTGGTTCATCAGTTAAGAAACCTGAAGTATTAGGCACTCTAGTATGATTTGAATCTGCTTTATTTTCAGCATCCTGTAAAAAATCTGGTAATAAAGGTACAGCTACTTCATGTCCTATTCTATACTTGAAAGGAAACATAGGATCCTTGCACACTACTTCTCTACTAACTAAGAGAGCATGTGTGTCAAGGTCATTTAACTTGTATCCCTTTTGTGTACTTGAAAACTAATCAACACAACTTTTCTTGCCCATGGCTCATACCTGTCCCCTCTTGGAACCACACTTGCAAAACACAAGCATCTAAAAGTCCTCAAGTTCTCAAGCCTTGGTGGTTTGCCATACAACAACTCATAAGGAGTCTTCAATTTTAATGCATTGTTCGGCCACCTATTTATCAAATACATAAATGTTTACACACACACCCCAAAATCTTGCTGGAATATGATATTGAAATTTCAATGCTCTTCCTACTTCAAGAATGTGACAACGTTTCTTTTCTACCACTCCATATTTTTGTAGAGTATATGGACAACTACTTTGATGGATTATACCATTATCAATCAATAATTCATTCATTTGAGTATTGAAAAAATTTGTTCTATTATCATACCTCAACATCTTTATTTTTGCATCAAACTAAGTACATATTATGTAGATAAAGCTTTTTAGAAAAATAATTACTTCATTATTAGATTTTAATAGAGATATACAAGTGAATCTACTGAAGTCATCAACTATAGTGACAAAATAATGTTTTCTATCATGTGTAGGATGCTTATGAGGGCCCCAAACATCTAAGTGAACCAGATCAAACAAACCACTAGATGTGCTACTACTGAAACCAGGAAAAAATAACCTACATTGTTTAGCCAAAGGGTATACTAAATAATTTTGTTGTGATGTATCAACTACTACTTCTTGTGAAGGATGTCCAAACCTTAAATTCCATAAGGATTTACTCTAATTGCTCCTTATTTTTGTGTTAGCAACTAAAGATATTTGATTCTTCAAAATATCCAATCCTGTTGATTCTTTACCAATCCTAATCACCTTGCCAGTGAAGAGAGACTACACCACACACAAGTCAAGATAGAAGGATACAGAACACTTTAATTCCTTAGTGATCTTTGACACTGATAGTAAATTGAATTTAAAATTTGTAACATACAAGACATCTTTCAATATGTAACCTCCCAGAATCACTATGTTCCCTATGTGTTGTGTATGTATCTTGCTTCCTGGTTGTACTTGTACTTGGCTTCCCTTATGATTAGTAATATTTCTAGCATTATATTAACACTTTATCTGATTGTGTTGTGTGATGTGTAGCACCTGAGCAAACAATACACTCTATCCAATCTACACTACCTATACTACTAAATAATGAAATCATACCTAATCCCTTATATTTGCAAGTTCCTTTTGGCTCAGATCGATCCATCATTTTTAATAATTCCTCATATTGTTCTTTGGTGAAACAACTTCCTTAAAATTGATCAGCATTCCCTAAGCTACTTCCTGCTTCTAAAATTGTGCTATTGACATGAGGTTTGAAATTTTCACTAGGTGGTTTCCTCTGGCTCTTGAAGGCAGGTGGAAATCTAATAATTCTGTAACAATCCTCTTTATTGTGAACTTTGTATCCACAATGCTCACAAATTATTCCTGGTTTCTTCTTTTAAAAACTCTGATTCTGGTAGTTGTGGTCTCTTCTAAATGGCTAAGCTTGATTCATTGAAAATGCAAATCCCTGCATCTTTTCTTCTAGCATAATCATAGGCTCATTCCCTACATCTATGCTTATAAGATTTCTTTGTCTTTCCTCTTGGATTGCCATGAATCTGCTTGGTTCACACTAGGAACAGTGGCATTAAGCAAAATAATACTTCTTACCTGTGCGAAACTTTTATTTATCCCAACTAGAAACTGCAATAATCATTATTGTTTTATGTGTTATACATGATGCCTCGATTCAGCACAATCACACGATGGTGACGGCACCATAACATCAATCTCAACCCATAAATCTCTCAATTTAGAGTAATATGTTGTAACAGAGTCAGTGCCTTGTGTCAAAATGTTAATTTTCTTCCAAAGATAAAAAATGCTAGTTAGGTTAGATTTATCAAGCCTTTCCTTGAAATCTCCCCAAATCTTCTTCAAGATAGATGCATAGATGATGCTAGTCATCAGTCTGGTGTTACCGATGCATTGATCCACGACATTACCACTGCATTACATCTCTCCCACTTTGCCGCTAAAATATTTTTGTATGAGCCTTTTGCACAAGCTCCATCAACAAATCCTAGTTTGTTTTTGAATAAAAGTGCTAATCTCATCGACCTACTCCATACACCATAGTTTTTTGGTCCTGTGAGTTTTATAGGAATCAATGCTGCTCCTGGTATGTATGACATTTACAAATATAGGAGAGGATTGTGATCTATCTGTGGATCTTCAACACCTTCCACTGATTGTGGTTCCGCCATTATTAAGCTCTCAATTTTAGTAAATCAAATCAAAATACAAATATTAACAGCTCCTGATCAAAACAAGAAGCTCTGATACCATAATAATTTGCAATCCATGTAAGTTATAACCTATCTATGAACATGCAATAATAGAGAATCCAATTTCACTCAATAACTACCATGTCTAAAGTGCCTCTCTTTACATTAGTCTTGTTTTCTATTTCAATTAAAAGCAACATACACATTGACTTTGTGTGTATATATAGTGGCAACTCACTCTACCAACCGACTTTAACAACTCCATGTGCTAATCACGTGCAATATTATTCTCTAACTAACTCAATTTAGCTACTCTTTTTTTCATTCACTGCACATTTAATACTCACAAGAATGTATGGTACATTTCTCTAAAGATGTGTAAATGTTTAACAGAAAAATGTTTGAATTTGTATTTTTTTCTTTCTTAGAAAAGGCACATTAGTAGTCACCGAAAATTAGTTTTAAAAAATCAACAATAGAATGGAGAATGGCTTGCATGGCATTTAATATGAAACTTCTATCCCTATCTTAGGCAATGTGTTTTAATTAAATACCACAAACTAATATTTCACTAACTATATTTCAAGTGATTTAGATGCTAATATAAGTAGTCAATATCTAGTGTAATTAGATAACATGAAAAGAAGCAAAATAATGACACCTTAAAATTATAGAAAGATAAAATTTAATAAATATTAAACATTGTGTAAGGGAAAGGGAAAGAAGGAAATATTATGCAGAGCAATCAAAACATCCAAAAAATAATGGTAGGCTAATAATTTAATCGACCAAACAACTAGCAAAATAATAGTAGGTTAACAATTTCCTGGACCTACTTATGGTAAAAAAGAAAAGAATAATTGAAAGGAGAACAAACAAAAACTTTAGTCGGAGAATACAATAAAATGAACCACAATAACATATCGAAAATTCAAATTAAGTTAAACTCTCATGGTCTAGAAGGAAGCAAGCTTATTTCCTTCATAAAATGATAGAAATGAAGAGTGTACAGGTTTACAGAGGTCTAGCTGTAATTTAAAGAATAATGTCACATCCCGATGAGCTCGTTCATAGTTTTTGCCTAAGTAACATAATTTGATATGAACTCTTCATACTTCGCTTCACATAACAAATGCAGGTGTTATATATACACATATAATATCTATATATATATACATATATATGTATGTATACATACACATATATATATATCTATATGTATATATACCCACACACATATATATGTATATATACACACACATATATACATATATATGTATATATACACATATAATATATATATATATATGCATTGTATATATATAAAGGACCAAAAAGGTTTTACACTTACCCATCCTAAAGCTATTTATGTCTATATCAGAATCAACATAATCACAGTCCAATATTATTTAGCCAGAATAAATCATATAGTAAAAGCTGGAAAAAAATATGGGAAACTAAAAACTAACTTATATCCTCCATACTATTAGTTATTGGAATCATCACGAAACCCGATATTAAATCCTTAGTTTTGATGTTTAGCAAACCGCATGATGGGAACTGTTTCCTAAAGATTGTGTGATGACAAAGTTGTTGCTACTCAAGAACAGGTTGGGCTTACCTGTTACTATCACAGTCAACCCCATAGCTGAGCACAATTACAAAACTTGGTGAAAATTTGTTACCACCTTCTTGTCTCAACCAATGATATTCCTCCTAGGTTTTCTCATGTCATACTATATATTGCTTATCTTTTCCTACAAGAAAACCAAGCTTCTATATTCGCACAACTAAAATATATCTCGAAGCTCTTGGATCAAAGACTCACTTTGCAATAGGGAACTAATAGCTCATCAAGTTATATTTTTTTCTTATTGTATTTGAGTCTTTATAGTTTGATCTTAAATGTTTACCTACTATGTTTGTATGATTATTAGTAGGTGGTGTGGTGTAAACTTCTTTTCCTTGTAATCATCTAGAGTTAGATAATTCTCATGCTAGAGTTACCTTGTTGTGTCCACTTAGAGTTAGTTGAGGATTGAGGATTGTAGCATTAGAGTTACTGCTTGTGTATTCTTGTAATAGAGTTATTACCAGGAGATTAAGTGGTTGTTCTCCCTTGAGTAAGGAATTTCCATGTAAAATTATTGTGTCTGTAATTTACTTTCTCCATGCATTTTATTATTTAAATTTTCTCCTAATTCTTGTTGTTTGAGTTCATCTGGGAACAGGTTCCAGAGTCAAGAAGCAACCACTACAGTTCTACATTTGGTATCAGAGCTAGGTCTTCCTAAAAAAGGCTAATACATTGAAAGGATCTTGAAAAATAGTCACTCCTCCAAATCTAGAAGAAGACCAGTCAATCACTAGACCACCAAGGTTAAATGGTAAATATTATGAGTGGAGGAAGACAAGGATGCATGATTTTATCATGGCTAAAGATTCAAAATATGGGACATCATTGAGGATGGTCCTTCAGTCTCCACTAGAAATGTAAAAGTTGGTGATATGACATCACGGGTTTCCAAGACCAAGAAGGAATATGATAAAGTAGATCGAAAAATGATAGAAAATAACTACAAGGCTAAGAAGATACTTATGTATTGTATTGGTCCTGATAAGTACAATGGGATCTTTGCTTGTGAAACTGCTAAGGAATTCTGGATTGTCTTCATACATCCCATAAAGGAACTAGTTAGGTCAAGCAGTCCAAGGTAGATATGTTGACAAACCAATATGAGACTTTTACCATGAAAGAATATGAGACCATTCAGAATATGCACACTAGGTTTAATTCCATTACCAATGAGCTACAATGCATAGGAGAAAATATTAGAACCACCAAATAGGTTTGAAAAGTTCTAAGTATCCTTCCTAAGCAGAGGGAGAGTAAATTAAATACAATCACTAAAGTAAAAGATCTAGATAATATGACCATGGATGATCTCATTGGCAATCCAAAACTTATGAGATGTTGAAGAAGTTTAGAAAGTTGAACAATGAGCCCAAGGTAGAGAAGAATTTGGTTTTGAAGGCTATTAAAGAAACCCTAAGTGTTGAAGAGGAGACGACTGCTTACATTGTTAAGCGAGTTATCAAGGCCTTGAAGAAATCAGGAGTCATCCCTAGAAAAGAAGAATCTAGAAGATATATCCCAGAGAGAGATAAATGATACATGTCATAAGTGTGGAAAGCCTTCTCACTACATTAGAGATTGACCTACTCACAGGATAGAATACAAAGAATATGTCAATAAAAACAATAAGAAGGAAACAGGTTTAAGAAAAGTATAGCAGAAACGCTTAAGATGATAGGGTTGTAATGCAATTCATGGCTGCTCTAGGTGATTCTCTTTTTTATGCTAATGAGTCTGAGTAGCATGAAGATGTCTCCATGATGGTGATGGAGAATTAAATTCAAGTATATTACTTTCTTATCCTTGATGGAAAACTCAGATGAGTATGAATATGATAAGGTAACACTCTTGGATATCAAAGAAAACCTCAAAAATTATTCTCTTAATGAGTTTAAGTCTCTTATTGTCGTACTAATTGACACTGTAAATGATCTTACTAGAGATGAGGAATACTTTAAGCTAAACTTTGAAAAAATTGAAGAAGAAATGATTAAGTTGAATGTGCTAGTAACTGAACTTTAAGCATCTAGCCAATCTTTGTCTGTTGAAAAAGAGTCCCTAAGTGAAAAGCTGAATAAAGTATCTGGAGTTCATTCAAAGGGAAAGAATGAAAAGTCCCAAATTCGACTTGATCTAGAAGAGAAATTGACTTAAGGCTAATGAAAAAATGATTGCCTCACTTGAGAGGAGTGCTGAACTGGAGAGGGATCTGGTTAAAGTAAAGGTTGATCTTGAAAAAGCCTTAAAATGGATCACTTTATCTCAGGCATTGATGAGCTTTGTCAGTCAAGGGTCAAGCAGTAAAAGAGGGCTTGGGTTCTATAGTGCGTACCATACCTACAATCCTTTCAGCAATATGTCTCAATCAATGATAATTTATTGTGCTTTCATCATAGAAAAAATGGACAAACTAAGGAGTCATGTCCTAATAAAGTTGTTGATCTAAAGGGGATAAAGGAATTTTCTTTCCAAAAAGAAAGAAATGCAAACTTACGTGGCTGTATAATAAAAAATCTAATATTTCCACTATCATCTCACTGGGAGCTCAAGATAAAATAGGTTCTCAAAACTAATCACTAATTGTTATTACAGGGTAAATTTACAGAAAGGAGCCACCACTGGATCATTAATAGTGGTTGTTCAAATCATATGATAGGAAGAATTGAAAAAATCCTCTTGCTTAAGGCCTATGAAGTATGTAGTATCTCCTTTGGTGATGGTAACAAAGGATATATAGTTGGAACTAGGAACAATTTAAGTGAGGAAATTAATGTTGTCCATTTTGTAGATGGATTCAAGTTCAGTCTGTTGAGTATTTCCCAAATCTGTGATAAAATAAATAAAGTCAAATTCAGATCAGACAAACCACTGTTATCAGACTTAGAGATAATAAAGAAATAATGACATCCTAGATAAACAAGAATATGTATTTTACTGATTTGGGTTTTTGTGATTCCAAAAACATGGCATGCCTTAGTGTGCAAGAAGATACTGCTAATACATGGCACAGAAGTCTAGTTCATGTTAGCTTCAAACTACTTAACAAATTGGTGAAGAGGGACCTCGTTTGACGTTTTCCAAATGTAAAGTTTTCCAGCTCCGAGGTATATTGTGCATGTGCAAAATAAAAGTAGACAAAATCTTCTTTCAAGCCTAAAAGGGAACTGAGTACTTCCATCCCCTTGCAACTTCTCCACATGGATCTATGTAGACTTGTAAATCTTGCCAATAGAGGTGGAAAGAAGTACATTTTGGTTATTGTTGATTATTACTCCAGATTCACCTGTACCTTTTTTCTGAAATCAAAGATGAAGTATTTTATGTGTTTGGGGCTTTTTCTAAACAAGTGCAAGTAAAGTATGATGAGAATATTGCAACAATTAGGCCTGATCATGGTATAGAATTTGAAAATTCTAGGTTCAATCAATTCTTCACTAAACTAGGAATCAGTCACAATTTTCAGCTCCTAGAACACCCCAGAAAAATAGTGTTGAGGAAAGGAAAAAATAGAACTCTTGTAGATATTGGAAGAACCATGCCAATAGATGTTGGGATTGCTCACAATTTTTGGCTAAAAGCAATCAATACAGCCTGCTATGTGACCAATATGTGTCTTGTGAGATCTATTCTGAACAAAAAAGCCTATGAACTTCTGACCAAAAGAAATCCTAAGCTGAGCTACTTTAAGCCCTTTGGTTGCAAGTGTTTTGTACTGTATAATGGCAAGAAAGATCTTGAAAAGTTTGTAAGGGAATATTTGTTGGTTACTCATCTACCAGCAAAGCTTATAGGATCTACAACAAAAGGACACAATGTATGGAAGAGAGTGTTCATGTCGTATTTGATAAAGCTAGGAATATCAGCAAGGGCAGCTCTCCTAATGATGATAATGATGATAAGTTAGGAAACCCCATAAAGGTTCCAAAAAATCTACATCAAAGTGATAATGATGTTGTATCCCAAGGCCCAGAATTAAGAAGTTAAGATAAACATGCAAGATATTAGCAAAATCGTGACACCTCAATGGGAATTGGTCCCAGTATTATTTAACCCACTCCTCTCAGATCCAGTTAGAAGCATCAATCCTCAAATCCTTTTGATAATCTATTATCTCCTCTAAACTCAAGCATGCAAATAAGGAACAGATCCAAAAACCTTTGTGCTTTCTCTGTAATCATGTCACAAATTGAACCCAAAAATATAAAGGGATCATTTAAGGATGCAGATTGGATCAATGCTATGCAAGAAGAACTCCATCAATTTGAGAAAAGAAAGTTTTAGCACCTGGTCCCAAAGCCCCCAGATAGAACTATCACAAGGACCAAGTGGGTTTACAGGAATAAAGCAGATAAACATGGGAATACTATCAGGAATAAGGCTAGACTTATTGTGCAAAGCTATAACAAAGAAGAAGGCATAGATTATGATGAAACATTTTCTCCAATGGCTAAAATAGAGGCAATTATAATGCTCATTGCATTTGTCTATTACATAGAGTTCAAATTGTTCCAGATGGATGCAAAGATGTTTTCTTAAATGGTTTTCTCAAGAAAGAAGTGTTTGTCAAAAATCCTCCAGGTTTTAAAAATGTTAATTTTCCTAATCATGTGTTCAAATTGGACAAAGCCCTGTATGGATTGAAATAAGCCCCCAGAGCTTGGTATAAAAGTCTATCCAATTTCTAACTTAACAATAGGTTCAAAAGAGGAAAGATTGATAAAACTTTATTTCTAAAATCTAAAGGAATAAATCTTCTCATTGTCCAAATATATGTGGATGATATCATAGTTAGAGATACTATCATATCCTTTTGTGATGATTTTGCCAGACTAATGAGCAGTGAGTTTAAAATGAGTATGATGAGAGAACCAACTTCTTCCTTGGGTTTCAAATTAAGCAAAGTGAAAATGGAACTACTATACGCCAATAGAAGTATATTCAGGAATCGCTTAAGAGGTTTCATATAGAGGATGCAAATCCTATTGACATACCTATATGAACCTCCTCTAAATTGGACTTGAATGAACCTGGTCCCTCCGTAAATGAGACTACCTATAGAGGGATCATTGGTTCACTACTCTATCTGATAGCTAGCAGACTTGACATTGTGTTTAGTGTTAGGATGTGTGCTAGATTTTAATCAAGTCCAAAGAAATCTCACTTGAAGTCAGCCAAGAGGATTTTGAGATATCTTAAAGAGACCCCTAACCTAGTTATTTTCTACCCTGCTGGAGACAATTTTGATCTAGTTTGATATACAGATGTTGATTATGTTGGGTACCTGGTTGATAAAATAAACACCTCGGGCAAAGCTCATTTCCTTGGATCATCCTTGATCTCTTAGGGTACCAAGAAGAGAACTCAGTGGCACTCTCCACTGCTGAAGCTGAATATATTGCAGCTGCATCATGTTGTGCTCAACTACTTTGGATCAAGTAGTACCTAGAAGAATTTTACATTCTCTCATATTGTGTACCCTTGTACTGTGATAATACAATTGCTGTCAATATGGCAAAGAATCCTGTTCTGCATAAAAGAATTAAATATATTGATGTTAGACATCACTTTCTGAGAGATAATATGGAAAAGGGGTTGACAAGGTGGAGTTTTACAGCACTAATGATCAGGTTGCTGACATCTTTACAAAACACTTGATAGAGAAATTTTTGAAAGAAACAAGACAAGACTGAGGTTGATGAGATCAAGTTGAATGCATGCTGATCTGCTTCATCCATTCAATATGGCTATAACTTGGTAAGCAGGTATTCAGGTTGGATGGTTTCACTTATGTCTAACTCAGTCTCATATCTTTTGCAGATATACACCTATGGAATGGAGGAAAAGATAGGGATAAGGGTAAAATAGCTCAAATGTTATGTACCTAGTGTACTCAAACCATCATGTAAGGACCAGATACCTATTCAGGTTAGTATCATACCCTATTCTGGAACGGTGTCCATAATTTCACTTACCAACAGAAGTGTCATGAAAATTATCACACTCTATAATGTCACTTGAGTATGATATAAGTAAAGAGTGTAGCTGCTGAACCATTTTATTTGTTTGGGGATTCCATAGTTGGAGGGTCTGTGCATAAAAAAAGGGGGGAGAAGAAGGTATATCTAGTTTTCCCAAAGGTTGTTTATCCTATGACCTTGGCACCGCGGCTTCTTCTCATCATGGACCTTTGTATGAATAGTGTTAAATACTTTATCCTAATTCTTGCATAATCTCTCTTGGTACTATTTAATCTTTTTCTTATCTACTCTTCCCTGCTCATGTAAGTTTTTCCTCAATGGTCATGAGTTAATGTATCTATGCTTATCTGTACTTCGTTTACTGCTTAACCTATTTGATGATGACAAAAGGGGAATGTTGATATGTAGTTATGCATGTAGAATATTAAGGGGGAACAGAGTTGTTAAGATAAATTGCTGACAAATGGGCTCCTCACACTTATGGAAACCTTAGATATTCATAGTGCTCATAGATAGGGGAAATAAGGTGAAGAATGCTTGAAGCTATTAGTGACAGGGGGAATAGGTGAGTTTGAAGGTTTGAGGGCACATGTGGCCGAGTCTTGTTGTGTATTTTGTCTGCTCTGTAGATTGTTGAAGTTTTTGAATGCTTGCATGGATTTGTCATTATCAAAAAGGGGGAAATTGTTAAGTCCTTAGTTTTGATGTTTGACAAACTGCATACTGGGAACTGTTTCCTAAATTTTATATGATGACAAGATGTTGCTACTTAGGAAACAGGTTGGTCTTACCTAGTACTATCACAGTCAACTCCACAGCTGAGTACAAGTACAAAAGTTGGTAAAAAATTGTTGCCACATTTTTATCTCAACCAATGACATTTCTCCTAGGTTTTCTTTTGTCATACTGTATATTGATCATCTTCTCCAACAAGAAAACCATAATTTCATATTCTCACAATTAAAATATCTCTCAAAGCTCTTGGATCAAAGACTCACTTTGCAACAGGAAACTGATAGCTCATCAAGTTGTATTTTCTTTTCTTGTTGTATTTGAGTCTTTGTATTATGATCTTAAACGTTTACCTACTGTTGCTTGTATTATTATTAGTAGGTGGTGTGGGGTAAATGTCTTTTTTATAATCACCTAGAGTTAGATAATTCTCAAGCTAGAGTTAGTTTGTTGTGTCCAGTTAGACTTAGCTGGAGGTTGTAGAAGTAGAGTTACTGCTTGTGTCTTCTTGTAGGATATTTATTACTAGGAGATTAAGGATTAGGAATTTAATCCTTGGAGTTTAGAGTATGTTTTCAACTTTGCTTGAATATAGTGGAGCTTAGAAATCTTGGAGGCAGGTCATGATTTTTCTCCCTTAAGTAAGGAGTTTCCACATAAAATTGTTGTGTTTGTTATTTACTTTCTCCACATATTTTATTGTTTAAGTTTTCTCCTAGTTCTTTTTCTTTGAGGTCATCTGGGAATAGGTCCTACAGTCAAGGAACAACCCACTGCAGTTCTACACCCGACACAATGCATATGTAACTTAATTTAATCTCCAATAGAGAGACCACAATAAGAGCATATTTGGATTGACTTATTTAAATGTTTTTAATCCAAAAATAACCTTTGAGTACTTTTGTAGTATTTGAGTAAATTTAATAAGTGTTTATCAACACATAGTTTTAAGCAAAAATGATAAGAATAAACCAAAAGTCATTAGTTATTAGAATTTCTAACTTATGAATCAAAAGTCAATTCAAGCGGGCACTAAGTCTTTTAAGATTTTCCATTGGCTTATGTAGTAGCATATCTTCTAATATTATTGTGTATCAATAGATATATCAGTCCTTGAACATTCCAAACAACACGAAGATTCGATAGCCCAAAAAG
Organism: Capsicum baccatum var. pendulum; assembly: GCA_030864225.1. Lineage (NCBI taxonomy): Eukaryota > Viridiplantae > Streptophyta > Magnoliopsida > Solanales > Solanaceae > Capsicum > Capsicum baccatum. The sequence goes on from CM061560.1 coordinate 121,594,116, forward strand.
TATTAAATCATTAGGAAAATTATTTGTACTTTAACAAAATGAAGATAGACCCATCATACCAAACAACATGAAGGTTTAAATTTCACTCCAGCTTTTGTTTATGGAATCATGCTTTATCAGTGTACACAGACATGTTCCATCAGTTTCTTATTCACTTCTAACTCTGTAGGTACTTCATCTAAAAAAAAGAGAGTTCAGTAAACAATGAGAGAAAGGGTTCCTCTGTAACTCTTTATATTGATTATTTCCTCAATTAAGTTGCTTTTGAATCAACATACATGCAGAATTTCTCAATTTTTAAACTAACAACCACAAAATTTAAATTTTTTGCATTCTACTTAAATGATGAAATATTCAAGGAATATAAACTACAATAAAGCCAAGTTAATTTTTACATGGTTTGCGTCATATTCTTGAAATAAAAAATCTAAATTGCATTGAGGTGGCTTTCATCGACAGAAACAAATCTGCCCCGCATTTAACATCAAGTGCCTAAACTTATGAGATTCTTCCATATAGTTACTAATCTTCATTTTATATTTTATTTTAATCGAACTTTTATTTGAGACTTTGAGGGCATATTATTTCATAATAAAAGATACTTGAACGATTTCAAAAAGAAATTCAACATAAACAATACTTGAAAACCCATTATTACTGGATTGGAGGTACCTTCTCCGGTCCCATTCTGGATTAAGGAATGGATCATGTCGAACGAATATTACAGATGATTTCACGTACTGTATAGTCGGAGCTACAGTAGCTACGGGAGTTTGAGTGAACCAGCTTTTGCATAGATTCTATATTTTTACTAATAAATTCAGAATATATGTATATAATTATACAGTGCGAACCCACATACAAAAGTTGTTGCTTGGCTCAGTGATGGATGCATTACTGCTAAGGCTACCTTACAGTTCCCAGTTTCTATAAAAGATTTTTAATATTCTTCACCTTCTACTTCTTTCCATATCGCTATAGAAAACTCTTTACAATTTTAGTTGGTTGTCTTTCTTTATTAGATAGAAACATTTGGGATTCTTTTCACAATCAACCTTGTCGAGCAAGTGTTTATTCTAAGAGTTGTTTTTAGTTCAGAAAAAAAATAAAAAGAGGAGAAAATTCGAAGAGTGTCACATCAACGGCATCATGCCCCTCTCTTATATATAGACTAGTAAATTTGACCGCGCTTCGTGCAGTTTTGATTGACCATATTAAAATGATGAATTGAGATTCTTCTAAAAAGATAATTAAAAATAATTTCTTGTACCCTTAATCATTGAGAAATGACATTTGAAATTAAATAATATACAGTACATATCAACTCAAGATTGTCATGCTGATATAATAAACAAAAATAAAAAAGAACCATTTCTATGTTATTCAAAACTTGATCGAAAAAAAAATATTTGTTGAAGAAGTTATAGAGTCAATTAGTAATAGTAGTTGAAAAAAAAATCAATAATAAATTAGAGATGCAACTCTTATCAATCTTAACTACTTGTTGATATGATCGATTTTACTAAACGCTAAAAAAGACATACTATTACTCATAATACCTGAAACTATATACAAAAACATTACAAGAAAATAAAATATAACATGGAACATTACAAGACAAATTAGAATCCTTCTGTTATTCGAAATATAGGAATCTGATTTTCTTGTAGATTCTTCATATCTGGACCACTATTTATTTATATGCACTAATTAAAAAAATAAAATATAATTTTAAAAATGATAATGAAAAATCTTTGTGACTTATGAGAAATAGATCTAGATACAACATTCAACAACTAATGAGAGATTTCAACAACTTATGCTCTCCATGGCTTATATGAAATCCGCTAGTTTTTCCTACAAATGAAGACCCATAAATGAAATGATTTTTGGACCCAAAAAAAAAGTAAATGATTTGAATATTGATCTAAAAATCTCTTATCAAAATATGAGTTTTCTCTCATTGAAAACAACTGCAATAGTCCATTACAATAATAAGCCACGAACAAAATCTTCGACTTTAACTTTATATTTTCTTCAAATCTTCTGGTATCATTGCAAAGCTTTTTCCTTTGTCCATGTATATAAATTTTCTCCAAAAATGTCAATTCATTAATTTTTTGCATGCCTGAGATATAATACACAAAGTAAAAACAACAGAAAAATGCATAAATTTAATCAATAACTAAGATAAGTTCAAAATAAAAACTTATATAAATACAAATACGTACATTCATATGTCTACTTTTTCTTGACTTATGAGTCTTATTCACCGACATTTATTTCTTCAATCGTGGCATCTAAAACTGCTCCCATGAAATTGTCCTTGTCCATGAAATCATTTTGGACTTTGACAACAACACTGATCTCCCTATGTTTTTCTTATTATTTTATGGTTGTTCTTCTTTATTGTATTTAATGATAAAATAAATAAAATTTAATATAAAAGGAGTACAGGTATATAAAAAGATTTAAAAAGGATAAATGAGTAATAACAAAGAGAGCTAAATGGTTCTCATCAGAGAACATGGGAGCAAAAATTTTTTTACAGTAACAATAACAATGAATGACATGAATAAGGTGTATTTATTATTATTATTTATTATTGTCATTGATTAATAATATTTTATGAATGTATAAATGAGGAAAAAATTTTAAAAAAACTAAAAAAATCACAAAAAAGATAAATAGCATTCCTTGATTCTTAAGTATGCCACATCAGCATCCCCAAATTTCTCCTTTATATATATATTATGTATCAAAAATTGGCAATGTTGAGCTTTCCTGGACCTGAAGTATACCAGTTCTTTCTCTTAATTCCTTTTGTATCTGTGCAACTATAAAATTTGTATTCACATTTATCTATCAAAAATATTTCTTAGTTTCTTGCTTGCCATATATAATAAATTGTTGTTCCAAAAATAGCAGCCACAACTCTTTCTAAAACTACTTCATGTGTCTACCTTTGATCCATGTCATTGTTTGTTGCACTGTTCCTTTTAGTAACACCACTTCAAGCCAAGTAAATACCTCTAAATCATATCTGATTCATTTAGTTGACTAATTCATCCAACATTGGCATTATAGCTAGTGAATATATCCGCGGTTGTTAAATAAAAACGATATATGACTACATAACTTTGTTATAATTTTCATAATAAAATACATATCTTTACAATGTTGATCAACTTTATGTTTCCCAACAGTAATATTGACTATATTATTTTTTGATGTAATTATATTTTCAAGGTTGATTACTCTTTTATAATATTCTCCCATTTATCAAAATTGGATGATATCCTATATCATAGTGATAAAATATAATTATCAAGATTAAATAATCTAATTTGAATAAAAATGAACTGCAAAATAAATATTATAATTCATAAAAGATATTCATTCAAAATTCCAACGCAACATACAATTTTTTATTGCATCACACACACATATATAGAATTATAAAGTTAATAAAAAATAAGAAAATATTATATTGAAGACAAAAACTCAACACAACCTAATTAGTATATCTTTATGATGTAATCTTTAATTCCAAGAATACAGAATATGTAACTACTACCAAACAATCATGTAAAAATTATTTGGTAGGTTATGATTCTCTCTATTATTAATAACTAACTATAGTCTATTTGTTAATGAGATTACACAATTTCAAAGTAAATCACATAACTTATTATTTTCAAAATAGAAGAGAATGAAGTAAAGGTTTTTGGACAAGAGGAATTGCTTGAACGGTAAGTATTCGACGTGATGAGAATTATCGTATTTATTCGTACAAATAAAACATGAAAATAAAAAATAACATCACCAAGAGGAGCCCAATCGTAAAATATATTGAAATTGTAAGCTGAAAAATTTAAAAACTTTTAAATATAGACATGTAAATTCTAGGTTAAAATGTAGTAAAAATTTCATCAACTCAATAAATATATTATTTCATACATATCAAAGAATATAAAGTCCAAACACTTTCTTAGCACATCTTTGTTAGAATAAAGTGCTAAAATAATAATAGATAACTACCTGTGAGTTTTCATTTTTTTGTGGATATCACGCTTCGAATTGCATATACACTTCTATCCTTTATTACAAAAGAAGTATAGACGTGTAAATTCTAGATTAAAATGTAGTAAAAATTTCATCAACTCAATAAAAAAATGATTTCATACATATTCAAGAAGATAAAGTATAAACACTTTCTTAGCACATCTTTGTTAGAATAAAATGCTAATATAATAACAGATAACTACCTGTGGTTTTTTATTTTTTGTGGACATCACACTTTAAATATTTTCTTGCAACAACATCCTGAAATTAGACGTGCATATATAATCCTATCCTTTATTACAAAAGAAAGTACATTTCTTTCTCTATGTTCAGATATCTTCAAATAGTTGGTGGAAATCAAGAATTCTACAAAGAAAAATAATAGAAAAGAATCTTAGTAAATAAATAGACACTATTAAAATGAAGCAAATCTATAGAAATTCTACCCAAAATAAAAATCTACAGAATGAGGAAAAAATAAAGCAGTGAAATAATTAAATACTACAACTCTCACTTAATCAATTTACAAAGATTAAATTAAAAGATTGAAATGAAATATATCCCACAATGTTTTTCATAACATGTGATCTAACAAAGACACCAAATATAAACATTATAATCTGTTAGCTTTAGGAAATATTTATATTGGTGAGGAAGAAGGGTTCATGCTAATGACTCTTCACTATCCTTGTCATTAATTACAATTATTTATCTTTATTACCTTAACAATTTTTCATTTTCCTCATTAATTTTAACTTTACAGTTACAACTTACAACTACAAAATAAATGAATGGGTGGGTTGATCATAATGTTGCTCTCCTAGGTGGGTTGTAGAAAACAAAATTGTACATTGGGTTTTATTATAAATATTTATCATAAAAATAGTTTTGAGGGTTTTATTTTATGAAGATTTTATTAGTTTATTTACTTAGTAGATAATATGCAAAAAATGTAAAAAGAAAAATGAGAAAAAAAGATAAATGTGAATGATGGTCATATAGAGGTGCCACATAATAAAAATTAACAGGCTTTTCACCTCTTCCTTAACTTAACTATAATAATTATTTATGATACTCAACAAATAGAGTAGAATTAATATTGCTAATTCTTTAATTTAAAAATAAGAAAAAAATAGAAAAAATCTCAAAAGAGAGAATAGATAAATAGGAATGGTGGCCATTGAGAGGTGTAATATCATTCTTATCTTGTTTCTCCTTTATATATATACTAGTGAATATGATCGCGCTTCGCGCGAACGTTAAAACAAATCAAAATAAAGATAAATAATGTGTTGCTTTAATTATCATAAATGTTTTTTAGAGAAAAAAAATTAAATGTTTCAATTTTTTCCCTTTATACTCCAGAGTCCAACTATGACACTATATTTTCTAGATTGATATCAAACTAAGAAAATTCAATCCAACATATGAGATACCAAACAACTGAGAGATGATGAAATTTTAAGTAATAAAAGTCAAAATATATACACTTTTTATTATCGATTGTTATATTTTATCTATTTCTTTTATATAATAATAAATATCTTCATTTGATAATGAATTCACATACTGTCATTTTTTCTATGAGAAAGGAAATACATAAACAGCATGCATTTAGAATTATTAATACACCATATATATAATGGGGTTATTTAAAAGCTATATACTATGTAAAGTACAGTTAGTTATATAATAACTTTCCATAGCATGCCTTAAGGATGATTCGTGGAGTAATAAGAATAGAAATGTAAAACTAAAATTAAATATACAATTGCATGAATTTCATGTTGAACTACTGATGGTAATAGATTTTTTTTAAAAAAAAATCATTATTAGTATATTGAAGAGATGGCCTTTTATTATTTTCTTTTACAAGTCGATTTCAACATCACCAGTAGCTATTTTTATCACAAATTAAAGTTCTTAATATATTCAAATAATAATTTATAAATATAACATCTAACAAATATAACCTTTGATTAATGTAACAAGAGCAAGAACATAACACATTACTAAGGGGTCATTTGGTGTAAGGTATAAGGGATAAATAGTCTCAGGATAAAATAAAATTATTTTATTCTATGTTTGGTGTGAGGTATTAATTAGTACCAGGATTATATATCCCACCATTTACACCACAGTGATGGAATAAAATATCTCATATACATGATGGGAAAACTAATTCAGAAATTAATTATTATAGAATAATTCTTTCCAACCAAACGACTCCTAAGTGTAATATTGAGCTCCTCCTAAATTATCCATCCAAAAGAAATCTAAACATTGCAACATGTATATTCTAAACATTTTACATTTCAAGCTATTATATACTTTAATTTAATTCCAAAGTAGTGATAGTAACTCAATTCAAAATCTTTTGATCCATCAAAATTATTTATAATAAATTCTTTTTCAAATTACCCATGTTAAATACAAATTTAACACACATAAGATGATATTATTCAAATTTAAAATATAAGTATTTGAACACAACTTACTTTTATTCGTTGGAACAAAATTTTGAAACTTTAAATCGACAACTTATGTTAAAATTTTATTTCTCAATTAATCATCTCTATAGAAGAAAGTATAATTTAATTATGACATTATTTTTTAAATTTAAGATCATACTTGTTGATGCTTTAAATGCTTTATAAAATAATAGCAATAAAATAATTAGAGTTTTTTTTAACATCCCTAATCATGACATTTATCATCCCCTATACTTGCAAAAAAATAAGAAAAGAAATAAAGAAAAACAATCTTTTTACATAAAATAATGAATAATTAAGAAAAAAAATCAAAAGAAGCACATGTATGATATACACCTGAAATAAAATTAAGCCGTCGAAATACATAAATTCTACATATAAGAGAGATTACTTTTGGTTAATTTCAGCAAGTCATGAAATCATATTTTTTTTTAGTGACGATATGCGAGAATCAAAGCTAGCTGAGCCTTTAGATGATCCCAATTTGTACTTCATCACATTAATTTTGCAGATGTAATCAATAAATATTAAAATGTTAGTTGTACAAATTTTAACAAGAGGGAGTGTCAAAATAAAATTAGATATAAACACAAAAAATTAATTGTACAAGTATTCAAACACAAAAAAGTTACGCTACCACTAACAACTTTGCAATATGCTAATATATTAAGATACAAACTAATCACTCAAAGGCATATTGATTAGATGATATTAATATTAATATTTTATATTAATAAATATAAATAAATGAAAGAGTAGTAATTGACACATTTATTTTGGTACAATAAATAAATAAGAAATTAAACAAATAGCAATAAAATAAATGAAAGTGCAGAACAATTAAATAAAAAACGGCGGGACTAGCTAAAGAAGGAAATAATGAAAATATAATATTATTTTATTATATTATAAATGAATGCTGATTAATTATTTAATGGTAATGACTTTTCAAAAATATCATTACACCGGCATTGGATCCCTTAATAATACATCATTTTTGAAGAATTTGTGACGGGTATTATATAGAAATTATAATACATATGATATGAGCAAAAATCATATCATGGTGTTACTTATTTTCTTTCTTAAAATTCATAACAAAAGCAAAAGGAGCAACGTCAAATTGTTGCTTTAACGTGCTTTAAGTAAAGAAAAGGAGATATCAAATAATTTTTCTTTGTAAAAGCAAATTAATAAAATACTAATTTTAAATCATTTAAATGAAATAAGGAAAAGCATTACCAAAAAAATATTTATGTTAATTAGTTGGTAATGATACTATCTTTATCCTCCTAAAATTTCTTCATAGTCGTCTCCTAAACTTCTTTTCATATGTATGTGCATCATTTGATCTTCTTTTTCGTTCCTGCAAGAAATAATACATCACAAAAATAATGCACTATGAATAAAAATTGTAAGAAACTAATTTAAAATCTCACATATCACGTCCATGCTTATTAGAATCAATGCAAGATACCAAAAATTACTTAAAAATAAGATCATACATCATATTTTTATTACTAAATATTTTTTGTTGCACAGTAAAATGTGAAAAGGACAACACACTAAAAATAGCATACTCAAAAAGAAAGAATAAGAAGATATAGAACAACCTTTGCATCAAATTGTGATACCCCGAGTTTTACCGTTAAATATTTTGCTCCCAAATGTGTCGAGTCGTTAAAGCCTTTTTATCTTTCCAAGAGTCTATTAATATCTCGGACGAAAATGTATTGAATTCTGTTCTTTATCATGATTAATAATTTTTCTGTGTGGAATTTCTGGATATGCAACCCGTTATCGCGTATAGCATCGAATAAGATTTCCAACGATATGTGTATCATCCAAAACGGACACTCAAGCGATGAGTTATGATCATTCCGATCTAACCGTAAATAGTGGTGAACAGTAAATGTGCAGGAAAAAAAATACTGAGGCCAGGCGAATTTTAAGGTCAACTTCAAACGATCATAACTCCTTGTACATAATGATCTGGGTGATCTACCATATATTAATATAAAGCTCTGAGACTCCTTTTTCCAATGAAATAGTGGTGAACAGTAAATGTGCAGAAAAAAAAATTCTGAGGCCAGGCGAATTTTAGGGTCAACTTCAAACGATCATAACTCCTTGTACATAATGATCTGGGTGATGTACTATATATAAACAGAAAGCTCTGAGACTCCTCTTTCCAATGAAATTAGTTTCATCCAATTTGTCCATCGGAGCAAAATATAATGGTCGATCTACTTCAGCCTATCAAAACAGTCCACCAAAGAACAGATTTGACATTATTTGATTTTTAAGGGTGTTTTAGTCATTTTCACTCCAATTCATCCGGGTAAGCCATGGGTTTAAGTCCATTAAGAGCATTCAATAGCTAACCCTACTACTCCAAACTTCATCCTTCTATGTCTCTTGATTGAACCGTAGAAATTTTAAATTGATTTGGGATTCGAGTTGATCATGTTAAGGGCTTCGATAAGCACCCTTTATTTTTGTGAATATAGTTTCGGAGTCGGAAGTTCATATTCTTCTTCCATTTTTAGGTATGTGGGGCTTTGAACAAGATTATCCTTTCGATCTTGTGCCCGGTATTTTTGTTGAATTACATTGACATGAGATTTTACATATTTTACCATGAATTAGAAATATGATTTTATATCTTATATTATTGTCCATGAGCTATGGGATTATGTCATCCGATATGTGTATGATGTTGAGATGGAATTATGTCCAAAAAGTATTTGATTATGAGAGTATGATAATTTAATTTGTTAAGCCTTGATTTATACTATCATTCCACTATTTCCTTATAATGAATTTATAATTGATATTGAAAATTCTATATCCCTACTATGGGTTGATGTCTCAAGTACCTTTAAATGAGAGTTGGATGGAAAATTGAGAAATTTTGATATTGAAGTTGCAATGAGTCTTGGTATTTTCTGGATGGTTTAGATGAGTTAAATTATTGAAAATATTATGTATTGAGTCTTCATATCCTTGTCCAAATGTCGAGTCGATTATGGTTCAATGCATTGATACCTTGTTGATGTTGAGGAAGATTAAAATATTTTGAGCTAAAATGTGTTGAGTTAGGAATCCACAAATTGATATGATTTGATAAATAAGAAAGAAATTTGATTTGGTCTTTATGATAGACCCTTGTGATGTTGTGGTGGATTTTCTAACGCGTTTTGAGCTTGTCGGGGAGTAGTACTTAGCACCGAGAGGGAAATTCGGTATTTCCCCAAACCTATGTGCCACCGTAGGGTTGTTTGATGATGATATTATTAGCCAGAGAGCCCGATTATAATTATTGTAGTTTTAAGATCGTACTCCCTGGCAAAGAGTATAACGCTCCCGCCAACGGGGGTTTCAAACGTTGGTATTCCACGTAGCTCATGTGGGGTTGTCGGTTATAGGAAACTCCCGTGTCCATAAGATTAAGTTTCTTGAATTACCGAGTCACTCCGAGATTTGAGTCAAAGAGTTGAGATGTTTATGATGTTTTATGGTCATTTATGATGATTTATAATTACCTATGATGATTTTTGACGATATGATAATTTATGATGATTTAGGATGATTTATCATAATTTATGATTTATAATGATTTACGTGGATTACGAGATTTTATCATATGAACTGTTTATTATGAAATTACGAAAAGTATAATTTGATATAACTCAAGCCAAGTGAGTCATTATTGTCCGTATGTATGTTTTCATGAAATTGATTATACTATTTATATTGTTGCATGCATCCCCACATACTCAGTACATTTCAAAGTGATGACCCACATATTTCCATGGGATACATTCTTACCAAAATGTAAGTACAAGCTGTAGCGCACATATCATATTCAGTTGGGTCGCAGCTCTCGATCGGTAGGTGATTAGTCCTTTTGATTCAGGCCTTGAGTTGTTCAGATTTGAGGTGTATTATATTTTTTGTATTCAGTCGTATTGAGTAGGGGTAGTTGAGAGTCATGACCCGGCTATCTTTGGTCAATGCTAGTAGAGGCTTCATAGACAGTCACTAGTAGTTAGTGTATTTAGTTTCAAATTTGTATATATATAAGCAGAATTGTGGCCGTGTAAATTTACTTTCATGTTGGTCAGACTAAGTTATGGGTTGTTTTCGCATTATTCCTTCTATTTTATGTATTTTATTCAGTTGCTTTGGGTTATGTCAGATGAAGGGTTAGCTTGGGGTCACTTGTGACCTTAAACACCGTGTGACGTCTCGGGATTCGATTTTGGAGCGTTACACCAATGGTCACCAATTGTCATGTGGTTAATGATGTGTCTGCTCCAAGAAACTATTATCCAATTGCAATGCAAATGAATTCTGGAAATGAGTTATTTATAGATTGATAGACCATAAAATTAGATAAAAAGAAGTTAATGAGACATGTTATTCAAGTAAAGAATATGAATAGAATGAGGTTTTTTTGTAACTAATGATATATAATTAGATGTAATAAATATGGCATTTTTTATTTATTAAATAAATTATTGATTAATGAAAAGAGGAAAAAATTTAAAAAAAAGGAGAAAAAAATAAGAATAGAGGCCATTGGGAGGTGCCACATAGGATGGACTAAAATTCTCTTTTATATATATATACTAGTGAATATAGTCGCGCTTCGTGCAATCATTAAAATATTAATGAATAGATTTTTTTTTTTTTTGTAAATTTAGTCTTCATAAAAGAATTAAACTATTATATATTGTCTTACTTTTACACTGAAATTAATAATTTAATTTTTTTAATCTCCAAATATGAGTCTCTCGATTTCTTGACTCAGAGCAAAATTCTTAGACTAATTTGAGACACAAATTTCATGATTTAAGGAAGAAAGAATATATCGTTACCACAAAGTTTATTTAAAGAGTTAAAAAAAAAAGAAAAATTTAAATCATTTTTGAAATATTTCTTTCCATTCATGACATGAAAAGATAAACTAATTATTTTTTCTTACCTATTGCTCTATAAAAGTGTAAGATAATCAAACTCAAAATAAATTTATAATTTAAATAGAAATATTATTTTGATGCAATCTTAAGATGTCATAAACTTAATTATTACATAATTGAGAGAGGTTACAAACATAAAATCATCGGATTATGATACTAATACTAATTAAGAATAGAAGTTATGAAGGATAAAAAATCTGAATTATACAAATATTTTTACAACAAAATAAATGAGAAAAAATAAAAATAAATCAATATAATTGAATGTAGTGTCATTATGTACCATTTAAATCATTAGGTGTTATTTTGAATAACAAAAAAAAAGATTAAAAAAGAGAATATCAGTGATGTTAATCTAAGGATTTAAACATATGATTCTCTACTCTTTTCTTGTCTAGTGCCTTCTAATTAGTAAGAAATGATCTACAATGTTTCATGTCATTTTTTTTTCCATCCATCACTACTACTATTTTCTTGACATGGGCCTTTCAAATGCCGACTAAGCAAGATAATATTTGAAGTGAGTATATATTTTCAAGTTAGGTTATGAGATGTCAGATTTTCTTTTCTTTTTTTAATTGTTGATACTTGAAGAAAAAGAAATACTAAACTAGGATGCTTAATTATGAAAGTCGAGTGGTATATATATAGTTCAAATTAGAGAGAAACGAATAAAAGAAGATCCAAAAAGTAAAGAAAAGAGCCAAAAATGACGAATCACTGGTCAAAAAACTATGAGCCAATACGTTCTATATTATCAACAAAGCAATAAGTTGAAGACATTTTTTGTTGTCCACATAGTGTTAAACTTTGTAATAAAGTCTTATTCTTGAAGATTGTATTTCTTGCATTTGACAAAATAGCTAATTAAAAATATTAAATTAAGCAATAAAAATGTATGTGTCTATCAATCTATCTACATACATACATACATACATACATACATACATACATACATACATACATACATATATATATATATATATATACACACACACCACCAACCTTCTTTTTCAAACACCCACCCCCCGCCACCCCCACCCCATCCACCCCACCAGTTTTTCAATTTTTTATTTTTTTAATTGATTTTGTTTGATTTTAATTTTTCTTCACGAATTTAGTTTTACTTTTTAATTTCTTTAATCTATTTTGTTTCGATTTTTAAATTTTCTTCACTAATTTTTCTAGGCTTTTATGCTTCGATTTTAATTTTTTTTATTGATTTTGTTTGATTTCAATTTTTCTTCACTGATTTAGCTTTATTTTTCTATTTTTCTTCATCGATTTTGTTTGATTTTTAGTTTTTCTTTGTTGATTTGTTTATTTTTTATTTTTCTTCATCAATTTTTCCCTTAATGATTAAAAAAAGGTGCTTATTATTTAATCTTTACGAACCTTTAAATGTGTATATAAATTTCTCTCAATAATTCTTACCGTTAAATAAATTAATATTGACAAAAATAACGGATAAAAATGTGAAAGAAGTATAAATTAATGGGCGTTGAGTTAATATATCATTTTTGGCAAGACGAACTCCTAAATATGTATCTAATTTTTAAATCCCTCTCAATAATTTTCACCATTAAATAAGCTTAAGATTGAAAAAAAATGATGGATAAAAATAAGGAAAAAGATATAAATTAATGAAAATGAATTAACATACTGTTGGTGGGCCAAATTGGGTGCCACATCAGTCAAAAAACAGCTTTCACGTGCCTTTGCGGAGGTGTAATACACGCACCTTGCCAACTCAGCAAAAGGTGTCAAAATGGCACACTTTAAGGCCACTTGAGGTGCCAAAATGAACCAATGTCCACTTGTGGTGCCTAAGTGAAAGATGACTTGTACCTAAGGGGTCTGGCGATGGGTTTTGCCTAAAACTTTAGCACCAGATTATCATCATTTGATCTAATATAGTGGCCAGGTCATTAGATACGAGTGTGATTAATAGGTTCCATTGCCTTCTGGTGATGGTGTCGTAGAGGACAGAGGCGGAGCTGCCTTTTGCCGAGGGGGCCTCCTTCGGTGAAAAATTATGTTATGTATGCATGGTTAAAATTATTTTTTTATGTATATATATATATTAGATGTTAAACCCTATTCGATTAGTTCGTATGTTCACTTATGAACCCCCTTCGTGAATATCCTGGCTCCTCAACTAATATATTTGAAATTTTCAAATGAGACGTGCATCATGTACTTTTCCAGAAATGTCCAAATGAAAGACGTGTCGCCAACTGTAGTTGCAACAATCTAGCTAGATTTTAACCCACTTTTATAATCACTTTTGTATTGGTTGAACCAGTCTAGCAAGCTCAATTTTGTTCCATGCTGAATATATATATTATGTTAACATCGGTTCATTATACTACATTTCTTTTCTTTTACTCTTATACTAAACAATTAAAATAAGTAGTAAATAATCTTCTCCAAAGTTGAATCTCTTTTGCACATTAGTGTTGTCAAAATGCTCGTGCCTTGCACGGGCACGGGTATCTAGTTCTTGTAATTAAAGTGCATTTATAGCAAAATACTCTAAATATGTTTCATGTATTTTTACGTACAAAACAATAAATCTAGTAGTAAGCTACCATGTTCTCAATTTGTCTTTCCTAATTTGTCACAATTTACTTATAATTGTGGTATCCGACTCAACTAATATGTACCTCGACTAATTTTATGAGGCACTTGTCATCTCATCAGCATAGATACTAAGTATATACGTTCATCAAGACTCGAACAAATGAAAAAAAAAACTAATTTTTCACTTTCACTAAAATTTAAACATGGGATCTCATAATTCTAAAATTATAAATCATTGTTTCATTGTTGAGTTTAAAGTATATTTCTCCTATTAAAAAGAAAAGCTTAAAGAAGCTTGAGTAGGGGTATCATTTCATGGGTACATTTTGATTTTAAACAAGCTAAAATCAGCTATATGAATTTTAGATAATCATGTTGTTTTCAAGATAACAAATAATTTTAAAACTTACTTGTACCAAATATTTCATCAAACTAATGTTTATATATAAAGTTCTATTAGTTAATTTTAGTTAATATTATCTAAAAATCATCGGTGAACGCTGGCAGTATGCTTAACACATGCAAGTCGGACGGTGAACGTTATTTTACATTTGAGAGAGCCTCAAATCATGCCCGTTGAGTCATGTGGCCCAATTGAAGGTATGGGCCGTTTTGCTCCTAAAGTGGAATGGACCTAATGATGCTGATTTCAACTTTCATGATCATAAGATGCTTAGGGAGTTGAGACCATTTGATGGGCCGGACCATTACTTTGGGGGCAAATATCATAAATTCAACTACTATATTCTTTTTTTATTCTTTTCAAAGTTATATAAAATCTTGTATTTTGTATCGCAATACATTGAGTACCTAATTATATTTTATTTTTATTCTTTTTAAAGTTATATAAAATCCCGAATTTTGTATCGCGATACATTACTTAGCAGATTCAATGATGGTCGCGGTACATTACTTATCCGATCCAGTGATGATCATGATACATTACTTAGTCGGTCCCTAATGTATCACGACCCTAAGTGATGAATCGCAATCCTAAGTGAAATTCAAGATTTTTTAAATTATTTTAAGAAACTGAAATTTTAGGTAATAATAACATAAGTTAAGGTATGAATTTATGTAATTTTTCCTATTTGTGTTGTTTCTTTTGCTTTGTATCGTATTGTTTTGTCATGTTATATCCTTGCACCTTGCTACTATTTCTTATTTTTCTTTTATTGTTTCTTTTGCTTTTTATTGTGTTGTTTTGTCATGTTAGGGACTCGGATCGCTCGCTAGATAGATGAAATTAAAGGGAAGATATTTGAGAATGCATTTCACGTATTCGTATCTCATTCGTTCTTTTGTCATGACAAACTGAACTGCTAATTTTGCGTCATGATAAACAACTTTGTTAAATTTCTTGAGGTGCAACTCTCTCTGTTGAGACATGTCTATTTCTCCCTTACTATTGTAGTTGAAGTATTGACAGAATTTATACGCCAAAAGCTCTGTTAGTTTATTTGGGATGAACAAGATTAACTGATCTGACCGAGTTGTTGAATATTTAGTGCGGTGTTCCATCTTAGAAAGAAGTCGTGATTGATAATTAGTCATGTGAGTTGATCATATAGAATATTCTTTAACTGTGTATCAGATACACTCCATGCGGGATTTTTGTTGAATCAGATCTTTCGGACCTACAAAGTAATATTTAATCGAATCAGAAAGTAATACATTGAATCAGACCGAAGCCTCATCCCCACTTAGTCTCCCTCATTTCGAGTAACAGTATACAATCATGCTAGTCAAAACTATACCTTTCTTCTGCAATTAAAGTAACATTCTACGAAAAAATATCCTAGCACTATCTTCATTACATGATCACAAAAAATGCAAAACCCAGGCAGAGAAGAAGCAAACAAAAGCACTCTCGCTTGCTGTCTTTCTCTCTGTCGCAAACTGAAATCACTTACCAGATAGATCAAATTGAACTAACACTGAATCGGAATGACTCGCCAGATAAATCACACAAAACAAACACTGAACTAGAATTACTCGTCAAATAGACCAAACTAAACAGACATTTTACGAAAAACACATTCATCCCACCCCTCCTTGCATCAGAATAACCCGCCTCACTCATTTCACGTCACGATAAACTCTCCCGTTAAACTCCAATCATTACGATACCACGCGAACGCGAAATATTTCATGAATCAAATCATTTCATATATAATAATTACAAACTTTTATTAAAATCCCTAAAAATCAATTATCAATTATCAATTTTGTCATTTTCAATTCCATATAATATTTAATTTAATTTAATTATTTTTTTTTAATAAAAAAAAAATACCCCTTAAAAAGGCAAAAGGTTATCTCTTTCATTTCCCCATTTTGTGAGTTAGAAAAATGTCGTTTTCAAAACAAGTAGTGGATAAACACAGAAATTACTAACTTTTTTTTTTTTTCTCTTCTTCCCAAATCTACCGATCTACAAAATTCACTTTTATTTTTAATTAATCAAATTAATTTTCGATGTGTTGATTAATCGTATGATTAATTAATTAATTAATTAATTTTCTAGATCGAGAACAATCGAGGGTTCGATAATTTTTTTTTGTGTTTATGCGTATAATTAAATTTTAATTAATTATAAATTAACATAGCATTGCACCTACTAGCAAATTGTTACTGTTGAGCTATCGACACAAATAGCTGAAAACAACAAATCGTGGCAAGTTAAACCAGGGGATTGTATATTACTTTCAAATTTCAATTCATACAAAGACAATACAATAATCGAATTCCCACAAGAACATTCGTCAAGGGTGTTCAATATTCAAACAATACAAAAAAAAAAAGTTTTGACCTATATATAGGTAGTATAATTTTCGACGAAGGGTGTTCAACTAACCACCCCTCACTATATTTTGCTACACTACTGATTCCCATTGACGGTATACTTAGTGCGTTAGTGTAAGAGAACTCTAAGATCACATCTTTGGAACATTAAAATCTAGTTTTAAAAAATTCAATTAGAGATAAGCCGCCATGAGCATCATGGTATATCAGGCAGCCTGGTGCACTAAAGCTCCCGTTATTACGCAATCTTACCCTACATTTCTACAAGAGGTTGTTTCCACGGCCATCGTGGCAATATGCAAATGGTAAAGTATTGATGGTTAAT
Organism: Capsicum baccatum var. pendulum; assembly: GCA_030864225.1. NCBI lineage: Eukaryota > Viridiplantae > Streptophyta > Magnoliopsida > Solanales > Solanaceae > Capsicum > Capsicum baccatum. The sequence goes on from CM061560.1 coordinate 121,611,371, forward strand.
GACAAGGAAAAAGCTATGTTGGAAATAAAAGTTCCAAGGTTCAATTCATATTATATTTCCATTTTCATCTGATAAAGCTGAATAAAAATTGAATCTTGAAACACCCCACATCAAGATTTATCTCTATTTTTATTTTTTTGGATAACCGCAGTGTGAGCCAGCTTGCATTCACTATACCAGATAACGGACAGAGGCTAAAACAGATTTGTCCTATATTAGTTAATCAACCGTGGTGTCTAGGTCAGCTTGCATGTAACTCCTGTCAGTAACAAATACCATACTGCGTAACTCTGTCCACCAATGCTAGAACAGATTTCTCCTTTATTAGTTAATCATTGATGAGGAGTTGAAACTTTTTTTTTCCTTATTAAGGGCAAAAGTTGGTTGATTCCAAATTCTCTCTTTTTACCTCTATTTCATCAGCAATAACAATGCAAAAAAGCTAAAAATGAACGTCATAGACATGATAATATAAAGTGAAAGGAACCTAAAAATAACCAAGAATCACAAAATATTCAATCTTTTTACAAATAAGACATGATACACACATATATATACACACACACATACCAAGAAAACCAAAAAAGGCTAAAAATGAACATCATAGACATGATAATATAAAGTGAAAGGAACCTAAAAATAACCAAGAATCACAAAAGATTCAATCTTTTTACAAATAAGACATGATATGCATATATATATATATATATATATATATATATATACCAAGAAAACCAAAAAAGGAAAAAAAAACACTAACCTTAAATTCTGCTAAACTGAAAAGACAAAAGCTCCTGTTTTCTTCTTAAACTGAAACAAGACAACAAAATCAAAAGTAACAAACCACAAAATATATTGTGCTGATTATAATACAAAAATAAACAAAAAAAATTGAAAAAAAAAGTATTTTTTTAAGGAAAATCTTGAAAAAATTAATGGAAGTGGAGGGACAGAAAGGAACTTTTGGGTGGGGGTGGGGCAGGGGGTGGGGTAACAATGGAGGTGTGGGGGGATAATTAAATAATTTTTTTCTTAGCTATTTTTTTAATTTTTAAGTACAAATTTGTAGGTGTTGTGTGGGTGGAATTTGAGTGGAAGATTCATTTTTCCAACATTTGTGCATCACCCACCACCTGTCCTCTTGCTTTTTTGTAATCTTTAATCAGATGTTTTGGGTTCTTACCTTCTGGCATAAAGTCGTTCGAGCTTTTTCTGAAAGTATGACATGAGTTACTTCATGCTGTAGCGTCTGGTAGAGTCACGATTTTTCAGTAAAGAGTTTCAAAAATAACATGCACGTCTGATATCAGTGGCGGAGTCAAGATTTTCACTAAGGAGTTTCAGAAATAACATGCACGCCTGGTATCAGCGGTGGAGTCAGGATTTTTACTTAGAAGCTTCAGAAATAACATGCGAACAAATCAAATGGAGTTCAATATCTACCATATATATATATATATATATATATATATATATATATATATATATATATATATATATATATATATATATATAAAAAAAATAATTTTAATCATATATAAATAGTAGTATAATTTTCTACCGAATGAGGTTCAGATGAACCCCCTCGCCAAAGGGTAGCTCTGCCCCTGCCTGGTATTCGGTCGTCATCGGCTCGAACTTGACCGCCTTACTTGTCATTGAAACACAAGCTGGAAACGTATCGATCTATATTACTACCAATGTGATCCCCTTTACGATATGAAAAAAGAAATAAGAATTGAAGAATGTTTTCTTGTTTAAGATAAGTTTTAGTGTAAAATAAATTAGCTTCTTATGAATAAGAGTCTTGAAGTATATTCACAGCTGATACAGCTGTTGTCAGGTCATTATCAAGTCGTGGAATTAGCGTCTTGTTGAAAAGCGAGTAAAGTTATGTATAATAAATTCTTGTGGTCTTATTTTTCCTTCGAACTTCATGCATAACGAAAGTTATAATGCATGATAATATTATCTTAGTTAAATAATCTATTGTCATTTTCTTATATGATCTTGACACTTTGACTTTGGGATCATTATTATTCTTGATTATTCAATTTTCATGTTATTATCATTCATGTTAAATCAAAATATTCGAAATGTATTTCATATGGAGCTAATATTCCTATGCAATAAATTTGGTCAACCCTCCACTTTATTGTTTAATTAAAGCGCATTTATTCAATTAAAAAAAAGTCTCTAATTATGTTTCACGTATTTTTATGTACAAAATAATAATTCTAGTAGTATACATATTTTTTGGCCTCCACTAAATACTAGAGCTAATAATTACTTATAAATCATGATTATCTTATAATTGTGATAGCCAGCTTAACTACTGTGCATTTTAACTAATTTTATGGGGCACTTGCTATCTCACCAACAGAGACTTGGTATATATATATTCACCAAGACCTTGAATAAATAAATATAAAAGTCACCTAAATTTTCACTTTCACTCAAATTTGAACTTGAAACCTCGTAATTCTCAAATTATAAATCATTATTTCTTTGTTGAGTTTAAAGTTTAGTTCTCCTATTTAAATATTATGCCAATAATTATGAAAAACAAAAAATAAAAACCTAAAGGGGTATCATTTCATGGGTATATTCTTTGTCCATTGATATGGACTTCCACTAATATAGTTAGGTGGGAAATTTTTGTGAATACATAAATTTTATACATGAATTTTGATATTTTTCATGTTTATCTATATTTACATTTTGATTTTAAACAAGTTAAAATCAGCTATATGAATTTTAGATGATCGTGTTATTTTTTTCAATTAAATTCATCTCGCGTTGATGCTTGACGCCCCCTTTTAATCTTCCACTAGCTTACACAAACGGAGTTTCATTCAACGTCCACCTAATTAACTAATAATACGATATGTGAAATTTGTATACTCTTTTATTACTCAAGCATAATAGCAAATCGTTTAAAAAACTTACTTATAATGAATGTTTACACTAAATTAATGTTTATACATAGAGTTTTGTTACTTAATTTTAGTTAATACTATCGAAAAATCATTAGTGAACGTTATTTTACATTTGAAAGAGCCTCAAATTACACCCATTGAGTCATGTGGCCCAATTGAAGGTATGGGCCGTTTGGATCTAAAGTGTAATGGGCCTAATGATGTTGAGTTCAACTTTTATGTTAAACCCATTTGATATGTCGGATCATTATTTTTGTTGTTTCTTTTGCTTTGTATCGTGTTATTTTATCGTTTCATATCCTATAATTTCTTCGTTTCTCGTGAGACGGTAGTCTTATCGAAAATAGTATGTTCGTATGTATCCTTCCCTCCTCAAAACTTTCTTGTAAGAGGACAAATAAGGGTCACTCTAATGCACAAACTATTTCGTGTTCACGTAGAATTCAAAGAAGGACCCCACTCCATTGGATGTCATATAGATAACGTATCCAAATGTATGTATGGGTCATAGGAACCCCCAAACCCCATCCAAATCCCAACAGATTAAAATAGTAGGACAGTAAGGATCTTGTGGTGGGACCCTTCCTCGAAACCTGCACATAGTAAAAGTTTTAGTGCACCGGAAGCTGTCTCATTTAGTAAGGAAGTGCTCCAGGGCTATCTTATCCTTCCATTTTAGTGTCTCCTTAACTTCAGTTATCACATCATTTATTATTGCTACTGTTCTCTTCTCCTTTTGTATTCACTATAGATTCTTATTTGTTTTCATACTTGATTGGTGATATGGTTAGTTGAGTCGAGGGTCTATCGAGATATGCTAAGCTGTGTAAATAAGCACTGATGAAGCTTATTATTATTATTCCAGACCTTTATCACTATAAATATGGAAATTACCGAATATAATTGAGCCTAGAATATTTCCTTTTTCCCTAGAAAAATAATTTCCAAATTTTTTAACCAACCTAACATGATGAGAAAAATAGGAAATTGCATACATACTCTCTATCAGTGGAGGAGCCACCTTGGATTCAGGGGTTCATCCGAATACCCTTCGGCAAAAAATTATACTGTTTTTATATTATTTTTACATGAACAATTCTTTTTTATGTATATATAGTAGATGTTGAACCCCTTCGACTAGTGCGTATGTTTAGTTTAATCACAAAATTCCATTTGAAATGGGTCAAGTTTTTTTTCATAGACGACCCTAAAATGGTATCCGAAAATATGTCAGTTTTTCAACCTTCTAGGAATCCCAAAAATATCATTTTTAATTATTTTATTTTATTTTCACTTAAAACACTCAACCATATTTAGATCTTTGATGATAGAAACATGAATATTACGTTACGTTCAATCAATTTTTTAATTTTTAAGCATCAAAAAATAAAAATCATAATCACAAATTATATCATAATGAATACATTATATCAATTTATTTAATTCAAAAATTATTACAATCCCACAAAATCTTCTTGTCCATAAGTTTTAAAAAAAATAAAGATCCATATATACTAACATTCATGGACACCATGCATGCATGCAACAAAAAAATAAATTTAAGAGGGTAGTTTTCACCATTCTGTTATACCTGTCGAACCTCCTTAATTCGTTCCAATATATATATTGCTTCTTCGAACTCCATTTATCGTCATCATTAAACTTTAACTTTCTTTCCTTCAATTGCTGAAGCTACTAATTAAAGTGGTGAGATGATTATAGAGTTTTCTTGTCAAGTTTTGCTATACCACTATTATATTATTGTCTTAATTAATTAATGTACTAGCTAACCGTTTTTGTGAATTTTCTTGGGCTATATATTTATCAGTTTGTGATTCTGGAAACAGAATTTTGTTCATTGGAATTTTGATGTTCTTGGGCTATCAGTTTTGTAATTCTGGAAACGTACAGAATTCTGTTCATTGGAAGAAAAGTTTGATGTTGATGAAACTAGCTAGTTGATCTGCTACATTGTTAGTTGTATATATAGCTTGCATGAACTATAACATAATTAACTGTTTAAATGCAATATTGACGCATCAATCTTTTCATTTCAGTTTCTCCTCAATGGCTTCGTTTCTCATTATTTCTTCTTTCATTTTTTTTTAAATCCCTATCTTCCAGATCATCATAAGAATGGTTGATACAGATCTTTTATGCGACGAAATTATGGACGAAATCAACGAAACGCAAAAAACTCCTCCCGATAAAGTATTGAGGGAAATTTTCCCATTTGAGGTCATGGGCCACCATACTAATTAATTTGATAATCTCTCTTGATGAATCTTCCAAAACATAATCTCTTTTAATGAATCTTCCAAGATCATTAAACTTTCTTCTTTATTTTGATAAACTTGTATCAAATTAAATTAATTCTCTTTGATGAATTTTGTATCGCCATCAAACTTGCTTCGTAATTTTTAATAAACTTGTGTATTTTTGGCTATTATTATACAAGAAGAAATTCTAAAGAATATTTCTATGATCTTCAGCAAAATGATGAATATCACATGATGAAAAAAGTGTAAAGAAAAAAAAGGACAAAAAATACTATTAGCGAAGAAGAAGGAGAAAATGCAAATGAGTATCTAACAATTTCATAGATGAATGGTATTTATAAATTAATTAATTCATAAGAATTAAGTAGAATGAATTTGAGAAAACATGTCATTTAAGTGAAGAATACAAGTAGATAGAGATTTTTTTTTTATAACTTATGAGATATAATTACATATAATAAATATTATCAAGTTTCTTAATTAGTAAACAAATTAATTAGTGAAAGAATGAAAAAAAAAATTAAAAAAAGAGAAAAAAGATAAATGAAAATGGAGGGCTCTATGACATGTCACATAGGATTGTCTTAGAATCTCCTTTATTTATTTATTTATTTATATATATATATATATATATATATATATATATATATATATATATATATATTGATTTTGGGGGTTATAAAGAGTGAAAAATGAGAATTGTGGACATTATTAAGAGTATAAATTGAATGTGAAGGTTTGCCACTCAATTTATATTAAAGGTGTGCACGTGTGTGTTTGTTTATAAAAAATACGTTGCAATATAATAAAAATACAAAAGTAGAAAAGTATATGTTGCAATATTAATTAAGTCAAATAATAAGATAATACAAAGTCACTTATATATTAGTTTAATATATAAGTAGGGGTAAAGTAATAATTATCTTAATCGATTATCAGTTAATCCAATAACTCAATATTAAAAATTAAAATCAAACCGATAATTCGATAATACCTTTTTATAAAATCATTAACAAAGTGTTAGTCCAAAATTTCAATTGCAATAAATCGATAACATTTTTTCGATTCAATTTTTGTACACCCTACATGCAATGCTACGTCATAAAAAATAATTATTGCGACAGGAAAGGGAGAAATGAAAATAGATATAGAGTGAGTATTATTTCATCTATAAGCACCACCTTTGTCACAATATTTACATCTTTAATCGCTACATTTTTCTCTTTAGTTCATGCCGCTCATAATAATAATAATGATATATTCAAAACTCAAGTATTTACAAATTTAAGAACTTCAAGTACATACAACGTATATTTCTATAAAACTCCGAAAAGTGCTTGCTAATAGCTACTTCATAAAAAATTAATTATTGTGACATGAAAAGAAAAACTGAAAATAGATATATAGAGAGTTTTATTTCATCTATAAGCACTGTCTTTGTCACAATCTTTACATCTTTAAATCGCTACAATTTTCTCTTCAGTTCATACTACTCGTAATATTAAAAATTAATATATTTTGAACTCAAATATTTAATAATTTAAGAACTTCAAGTACATACAACGTATATTTCTATAAAACTCCGAAAAGTACTTGCTAATAGCTATTTCTACTTTGAGCTTCCACGTGCTGGTCATGGGTATTTGGGCATCCATACATATATACTAACCAAATCATATATAAACAATTATAGAGATCGATGAAAAAAATTGTCCAAACTTCATAAAGAGTTCAGATCCAACATAGAATTATTCTCATCAACAAAATGTCTCCGATCTTTGTACATAAAGGAGAACTTTCTTGATTCTTATAAGCTAATTATTCACCTAATAAAATGATTACATAAAAAAATTACTATAAAACAACAACTCATTAAGAAAAGGGGATCACAGTTGATCTTACTACTATAACACTAAAAAGAATATTGTAGCTATAAAGTACATGACAACAGACATGCATTCAAAATTTAATTACAAATAAAATAAAAGTAAAACTTTGGAAAGAAAAGAAACCAAAGCGGAGATAATAGAAGTCTAAAGAGGAAGAAAGAAGAGGAACATGCTTATACTGCTACCCATGGACGTTGAAATTGAGAGATCATATACTGCTATTCAAAACATCCGTTACTATAAGAGAAACAATAAAAAGACGTGACTCCTAAATGTTCAAAAAAAGGAAATAGATGTTAACATTAATGAAAAGGTTTTGAGATTTTTATGAAAATGAATTCTCTACGAAGAGGATATATTTTACGTGTTTTTACATGATAAACTACTACTAATAAATCATTAGATTAATGATAAAGACTTTTGGGGTTTTAAACTGTAAAAGAAACCCCCAAATTAACTGAAAAGAAATTAGTGATTTGGAGAACAAAATTAAGTATTACTACATTTTATTTGAATATATTGTGACAAAAAAATTAAAAAAGGGAGAAGAAAGATAAATATAAATGAAGGTCATAGAGAGGTGTCACATCACCTTCTACATGTTTCTCCTTTATATACATATATTGATTGAAAGGTAGGTAGGTAGGTAGGTAGGTAGGTAGGTAGATAACTAGGTAGGTAGGTAGGTAGGTAGATAGGTAGATGAGTTATACCAGGATGGCTCAAAGATGAAGCTAGTAAAGCATATGCCTCAGACTCTCAAAATTTTGAACCCCAAAAAAAATTTAATATTTAATTTTACTTTAAATAATATTGAAGACCTTACAACAAAAGTTACAAAATATCTACTCACAATTCATAAATTGTATCATGTTAAAGTGAAAATAATTGATCACATCTACTCATAATTATAACGTTTTGTGCATATATAAAACTTAAACACTAATTTATTATACTAGAAGATGAATATTTCGTGTGCTTAACTAATCAAAATAATTAGAAAGTGTTAGTAGTATAAATCAACAACAAATTGATGAATACCCTTAGTCAAAAGAATATTTGTCAAAATTATCATTTGCTCGCTACTTAAAACTTTCACCTAATTAACACTCTATTAGTCAAAATAATAAGGGCAAATCTAAAGAAAAAAAAAACTTATCATTTTTGTAAAACATTAGATATTTAAAACAAATTCAATTTACCAAAGTAATTATTATCTGATATTAGGGAGCAAATTAGTTTTGCTTTCGTACATCACCTTTCAATTGTTGTCAGCGTTGTTATGACGCAAAATGACCTTCTTGACCCCTATACTATATCGGTTTTGTAAGTTGGACACTTCTACTTATATGTTTGTCATATGGACCCTTGAACCCATCAAAAAGTAATATTTTGCACTCTTTGACCGTTGACCTTGCCTCTGTGGTAAGGTCATAGTGACTAGGACAAAGAGAGTGTAGCCACTCGCCTAGGGTGCGAGTGGGGGTCAATTTTTGGCCAATTATACATTAAAATAATTTTTAAAAAATATGAAATTTTTTTTAAAAAAGGGTCCTTATTTTTTTTCCTCCATCTTTTTAAATTTAAAAATATTTTTTAAAAATTTTAAAAAAAGGGTCCTTTTTTTCCCATCTTTTTTAATTTAAAATATTTTTTAAAATTTAAAAATAATTTTAAAATATTTTTAAAAATCTATAAAAATTTTTAAAATATTTTTAAAAATTTTAAAAAAATAAAAATATTTTTCCCTCCCCACCCCAGCCCCTTCCCACCCCACCCCAGCGCCCCTACCCCAACACCCGTCCAGCCCTTCCCCAATCTCACCCCAGCCCATCCCCACCCCCACACCCTACCCAGCCCCATCTCATCCCACCCCCAGCCTCTCCACTCCAACTCAGTCCCATCCCCACCCCCCACACCTCACCAACCTCGTCCAACCTCCCCCCCCCCCAGCCCCGTCCCCACCCCATCTCAGCCCCGTCCAGCCCCTCCCCCAGCCCCGTCCCCACCCCACCTCAGCCCCTTCCATCCCCCACACCGCACCCCAACACTCTTCCAGCCCCCCTCCCCACACGTTCATTTTTTATTTTTTATTTTAACTTTTCCTTTCAATTCAATTCTTTTCATTTTTTTAATTAAAATTTAAATTTGAAATCTTTTTATTTTTTGGGGGATTAAAATTTAAATTTAAATTAAAAATGAGTGATAGTGAATATTGAAAAAATTTAGTGAATTTCGCTTGAAAAAAATTAAATTTTTTGTGAATTTTTTAAAAATATTCAAATTTAAAAATCAAAAATTTATTATGTTTGTATATATGAATTTATAGTTAAAAATTTAAATTAGTTGGAAAATAATTTTAATTATTTGGAATGGATTTGATGTTTAATTTGTGAGAAAAAATAAAAACAAGATTATTCAAATTTTTCTACAATTTATAAATTTTTCTAATTTAATTAAATTAATTTTAATATTTAATTTGTTATGTAGCATTTTAAAAATGACTTGAAATTTAATGTAATATTTTTTTTATTTTTTTAAATGACGTGGCAGATGACGTGGCAGGTGTGGCAGCTGACATGACAGCTGACGTGGGGAGAGTGTGTTACACTCATCAAAAAAGGATTTAAAATGTTGCTTTTTAGTAGGTTCATGGGTCTAGATGACAAACATATAAGTAGAATTGTCTAACTTACAAAATCGACATAATATAGGGGCCCAGAAAATCATTTTCCTTTGTTATGCCCACCACTTAGTTCTTCATATTTAGGCAAAGGAACTAGACCAGCCTCAATATTTTTTATACCTCCCATAATTTTTCATAGTGCAATTCCAGGGTGAATCTCAAAAATAGACCCAATTTGAGTTGACTTTCAAATTTTAGCTCCAAATAAAAAAGTTTCCTCAAAATAGCTTTTACCTATTAACTGATATTTTTTTGGACAAAATTACTCCTAATCAATGGAGTAAATTACATAAATGTTCTTCATAATGCATAACAACTTCATATTTATATCTTTCAACTTTTATTTTTTTCCTCTTTTTAATTTTACTTTTATTTTTATTTTTTCTTTTCTCTTTTTATTTTTAATTTTCTCAACCCTTACTTTTTTCCTTTTTTTCTCCCAACTTTTTATTTCTTTTTTATGTTATATTATTTTTATTTTTTATTTTTTATTTTTTATTTTTTATTTTTTTTAGTTCTTTTTAGTTTTTCTCAACCCTTACTTTTTTCCTTTACACCTTTCAACGTCTACTTTTATAGAAAAAAAAAGTATTTTTCTTTGATTTTTTTCTTTTTAAATTTTTCTCTACCTTTATTTTTATTTAATCTTTCTTTTTTAATCAACCTTTATTTTTTTTCCTATTCTCTCTCAACTTCTACATTTTCTTTGAACTTTATTCTTTTAATATTTTTCTTCATTTTCTTCTTTTTCCGCAATTTTATTATTTTTGTTCTTTTCTTCGATTTCTTCAATTCAAGTTACATCTCATGAGCAAGAGTTGATACTATCACATTATAAAGGCAAGACTTATGACTTTCGAACAATAAACTACGTTTCATGGACAAAAGTTGACATTACTACATTATAGAGGCAAGTCTTATGACTTTCAAACAGCAAGATGTGTTTCATGGGCAAGAGTTGACACTACCACATTGTATTTTGATTTATGAGATGTTTTATAACTCTTACCTTAGAGGAACGACTTAGCTGAGGGACTTTCAAACAACAAATTATACCCCACGGGCAAAAGTTGACTCTACCATGTTATGTTTTCATTTATGAGATATTCTACAACTATTGTCTTAGAGGCAAGACTTAGCTCAAGTACTTTCAAACAACAAGTTATGTTTCATGGGCAAGAGTCGACACTACGACATTGTATTTTGATTTATGGGATGTTCTACAACTATTGTCTTAGAGGCAGGACTTAACTCAAGGACTTTCAAACAACAAATCATGCCCCACAGGCAAAAGTTGACTCGACCACGTTATGTTTTCATTTATAAAATGTTCTACAACTATTGTCTCAAAGGCAAGACTTAGCTCAAGGACTTTCAAACTATAAATTATGCCCTACGGGCAAGAATTGACACTACCACATTATATTTTCATTTATGAGATGTTCTACAACTCTTGCCTTAGAGGCAAGACTTAATTAGCTCAAGGACTTTCAAAGTACAAATTATGCCCCACGGGCAAGAGTTGACATTACCACGTTATGTTTTCATTTATGAGATGTTCTACAACTCTTGCCTTAGAGGGAAGACTTAATTAGCTCAAGGACTTTCAAACTACGAATTATGCCACACGGGCAAGAATTGACTCTACCACATTATATTTTTATTTATGAGATGTTCTACAACTATTGTCTTAGAGGCAAGACTTAACTCATGGACTTTCAAACTACAAATTATGCTCTACGGGCAAGAATTGACACTACCACGTTATGTTTTCATTTATGAGATGTTCTACAACTATTTTCTTAGAGGCAAGACTTGGCTCAAGGACTTTCAAACTACAAATTATGTCCCACGGGCAAGAGTTGACTTTACCACGTTATGTCTTTATTTGTGAAATGTTCTACAACTATTGCCTTAGAGGCAAGACTTAATTAACTCAAGGACTTTCAAACTACAAATTATGTCCCACGGGCAAGAATTAACACTACCACGTTATGTCTTCATTTATGAGATGTTCTACAACTCTTGCCTTAGAGGCAAGACTTAATTGGCTCAAGGACTTTCAAACTACAAATTATGCCCCATGGGCAAGAGTTGACTTTACTATGTTATGTTTTCATTTATGAGATGTTCTACAATTATTGCCTTAGAGGCAAGATTTAGCTCAAGGACTTTCAAACTACAAATTATGCCCCACGAGCAAGAGTTGATACTACCACGTTATGTCTTCATTTATGGCATGTTCTACAACTCTTGCCTTAGAGGCAAGACTTAGCTCAAGGACTTTCAAATAATAAATTTTGCCCGTGTTATGCCTTTATTTATGAGATATTCTACAACTCTCGCATTAGAGACACGACTTATTTCAAGAATTTTCAAAGAACTTTGTAACAACAATTTATGTCCTTAAATTTACTTTGATGTCAATAAAAGAAGATACCTTTGCAGATTATTTAATTTTTATTTATTAACAAAATATAATAGAAGTTGAAAAAAAGAAAAAAACGATCAAAAAAAATAGAGAAATTAAAAAAAAAGATTGAGAAAAAAAAGGAAAGAAAAAAATTAAAATCAAGAAAAAAGCAAAGAATTAAAAAAATTGAGAAAAATAAAAATAAAATTTTAGAAAAATGAGGGGAAAAAAGAGAACTGAAAAAAGAAAAAAATGATCAAACAAAATAGAGAAATTAAAAAAAGAGTGAGAAAAAAAAAAGGCAAGAAAAAAATAAAGATTAAGAAAAAAGCAAAAAATTAAAAAAATTTAGAAAATAAAAAATGAGAGTAAAAAATAAAATTAAAGTTTGAAAAAAATGAGGGAAAAAAAAGAGAACTATAAAAACTAAAAATAAAAGAAAAATAAAGGTTAAAGACAAATGAATTAAAAAAATAAATAGATAATGTTTGAGAAAAAAATAAAGGTTGAGACAAATGAATTAAAACATGAAAATAAAATTAAAGAAAAAATAAAACGTGAAAATAATAAAAAATAGAATAATAAAATTAAAGGAAAAAATAAAAAAATGAAAATAATAAAAAAATAGAATAATAAAATTAAAGGAAAAAATAAAAAGTAAAAATAATAAAAAATAAAATTGTAGAGACAATAAGTATGAAAAGTTTAAAAAATATATTTGAGGTGTAGAGAGGCAAAATAGTACTTGTACTATACTTGAAAAGTAAGGAAGGCTATTCTTTAAAGACATTTTTTATTGGAGTTAAATTTCTAAAGTCACTCATATTTGGGCATATGACAGGCAATTTCCTGGCAATTACTTCCTAGTTATGCAATTGGCCTTTACCTAATATCACTACTTACCCAGTGTTTCATCAAAGCCATAAATAGCCAATGAATTTACAAACTTCTTGTGTTGCTCCCAAGTCCATGTTAAATTTGTGGTCATTTTTGCAAGTGCAAAGAAATTAAAGAACACTCTATAATAAAAGGAAAGAGTAAAAAGACGATGTTTCAGTACAGTAAAGATCAAATTAAAAATTCAATAAATTGATGTTTTTGAAGTCCCAATTGATGAAAATTGGCCAACCCTCTAATGAAAAAATCACAAATTTATTAGTTACTAAATCGAAGAAATCATCACATGAGAAGTTGGCTTTGAAAAATGAAGAAATATTATTGTTGAAAGCCAACTTAGCAGAGAAAGATCAAGAATAATGAAAGATGAAAATGAGGAATTTACAAAAGGGGGAAAAAGAGAAGAGAAAAGGGAAAAATTAAAGAAAAAAGAAAAATAATTAATTTTTATAATAAAAATTAAAAATTATGTGGTAATATTATGTGGCATTATATGGCATACACGTGGTGCTCACTCTCCAATATATATGTGGGTGTGAGTTTTGAAGGAGGTAAAAATTTTCATTTTAAATAGTTCAGGAATCATAAGACTCCCATAAATTATAAGTGTGTAGTCTGAATTTAAGGTAAAGGTAGGGGAGCTTTTGAGCATTTTCTCTTAATTAATTAATAGTAAGAGAAATAATTATAATTAATAAAAAAGGTAAAATAAGAATTTCGTGAAAAAATTACTTATCTTTTAACTTTTTAAAACAAAATAAATCAAAATAAACATCTATTTTAATATAACAGACAAGTAACAGAAAATGAAGGAAGTAATTTCTTGACATGGAAATCCTCTTTATTTAAATAAAGATAAGATTGAAGACCATCATTGACGTCTCTTGATTATGTCAAACATCATTTATTTTAAAACATAATAAAAAAATATAAACACCACTTCTTTTTCGAAATGGAGAAAGTAATATGTTTAAGAATCTACATAGTTGAAAATGAATAAAGGAAAGAAAATTTTGCTGAGGTAATTCAAAATTTAATATGTACGTTCATTTTTTTTTACCTATATTTTAATATAGTTTACCTATTTACACTATATAATTAAAAAATTTCAGGTCTGCAGTCCCAAAAAAAAAAAATCGCAAAAGTGGACGAAAATTACACATCTCGTAAGAATAGTTAATACTCTTTCCGTCTTAAATTATCCGTCTCAAATTTTTTAATTTGATTTCTCATTTATTTGACTTTTTTCATTAATCAAATAGAGACAAATTTTTTTTTTCATATTTTACCCTATGCATTAATTACTTTTTCTTCAAATTAAAATATAAACATCATTTAATAGGGGTACTATAATAAACTAGACATGTCATTAATTATTTTTTTTAATTAATGTGTCATCTCAATTTGAGACGGATGGAGTATTATGGAAGCTACCTTTATGGCTAGGGGTGGGCATTCGGTTTGTTCGGTTTGATTGTTGAATATCGATTCGGTTTTTTGATTTTCGGATTGACGAAAATGAAAACCATAATCAAGCCAAAATTATTTCGGTTTGATTTGATTTTTACAAACTTGGTTCGGTTATTTCAAATTTTTATTTCGGTTTTAAAGATTAAAGTAGTGAGCATTTAAAATTGATGATTTTTCTAAAAAAATAATCTTTTTTTCAAACCTATTTTTCATTCCCAAATATAATTAATTCAACATGCATGAAATAACCACAAATATCAACCTTGCTGAGTCATCGCCGTTGGCGTGACGACAGTGGCTGCACTCAGCAGCGACTGCAGAAGGAAGTGACGAACTGATAAAATGAACTGAGCGAACGACTGTCGTTGGCGATGTTGAAATTTCAAATGAATTGACAAACTGACGATGGTTGAGCGCTGCTACAACCTTCACATTAATGTTAGGGTCTAAAGCAAAGTAGTATATTAGGATTTAGGGTTACTAAATGATTATAATTTATATATTTATATGTTATATTAGATTATATTATATTTTTAATATATTTACATATATATTAAATTATATATATATATTATAATATATTATTTATAGAATTTTGATTTTTCGGGTTATTCGAATTCTTTTTTAGTAAATCCAAAAATCAAACCTTTTAACCAAATTTCTAAAATTTAAAACCGAAATCAATTCGAAAAAATAAAAAACTAAATCAAAATTAAATTTTAATTTGATTTTTTGATTTTTTCGATTTAAACTAAAATATGTCCAGCCCTATTTATGGCCACCTGAGAAGACCATCACTTGTTTTAAATTGTTTATCGTTTGAATATAGACGACGATGTCTAATATAAAAAAAATATTGGACCCGTTCACAGCTAACCGATTTACAAACGCAAATCAACGCAAATCGTGGGCATTTGAACGATGTGTTTGTTTTGGCTTGTTTCAAGATTCAGTGGCATATTCGAAATTTTGACTTCAATATGTAGCCCTTTTAAGCTAGTAGTGTGATAAAATCAAACCAATCGATAAATCGAATCGATAAAAATATTATTGGTTTATTGTTATTGGATTAATGGGTTAACAATTTGTTAATGTTTTTTTTTTTTTTAAATTATTGGGTTATTGGCTCGATTCGGTTTTTTCTTATTGGGTTAGTGGGTAAACCGATAACTCAACTGTCTTTTTGTTTTTCTCTTTCTATATTTTTATTAAGTTCTAATAGTAGTAAAATTATAATATTATTATGTTTTATGATTGGAGAATCTGTTTTTCCCTGAGGTTGATGATTTGATAATCCTTCGGAATTTGGTTGCTATTATTTTAATTATACAAACGCTTAATTTCTCCTAACAACATTTAGTTCAAACTTGAAAATTCTTGTAAATTAAAACACATCATATAGGATTTTTGGTTGCTAATAAGATTCAATTTTTTTTCATGTTACTTACTACTATTTCTATTTTATGAGTATTTTCTTATCGGTTAAACCAAAAACCGAATCGTTAAGGACTAAAAATCGATAAAAAATATCTTATTAATTTGGTTATTGATTTAGCATATTTAAAAATAAAAAACCGATAAAGCAACCGATAATGTAAAATCGAACCGAACCGACCGATGCACACCCCTACTTTAAGCTTTGGACTCCTATATATGTAGAGGAATCGAGACACAAAATGCAGCTTATTCCGTTTAGATTTTCAAATTCTTGATTCCATTGCTGAAACTCGTCTTATTTTGCTGTTGATGGGACTCTAGATGCAGCAAGTACTAAGAAAAATAAGGGACCAAAAATAGCTAAGTTGATCATACTGCAGAGATCTTCAATAATTTATACATACTGCAGAAATCCCACTGCCATTTCTACTATTCAAAAAGCAAGAAAACTAAGGAAATAAGATGGTAACAAATACTCCCTCTATTTCAAAATAAATAAATTATTGTAATATGACACACCGAAAGGGAGCCTTGGAGATAAAGTTATTGTCATGTGATCATGAATATAAATAAATTGTTGTAATATGACACACCAAAAGGAAGCCTTGGAGATAAAGTTATTGTCATATGATCAGAAGGTCATGAATTCCTTGAAAACAACCTCCGATAGAAATACAAATTAAAACTGCATACTTTTCATTATTACCCTTTTAATTGCACATAAATTACTCTTAAAAATGTAAAGTATTGAAAAAACTGAAAGAAATTTTTACCATCTTTCTTGAAAAATGAATAATTCACTTATTATAAACATTGAAATATAGCTCAACAACTCATTTATTTTAAAATGGATGAAGTATTGTATTCCACGCATAAACCAAAATTAGCCTCAAACTGATCCGCATTTCATTTTATCAAA
The DNA here is from genome assembly GCA_030864225.1 of Capsicum baccatum var. pendulum. Classification (NCBI taxonomy): domain Eukaryota; kingdom Viridiplantae; phylum Streptophyta; class Magnoliopsida; order Solanales; family Solanaceae; genus Capsicum; species Capsicum baccatum. Next base: position 121,628,300 of record CM061560.1, read on the forward strand.
AGATTAATTGAGCCAAAACAAAACAGTATAAACCCTTCAACAAAGGGAAACAAGTGGGTTTTTTAAGCTTTAACCCACTCAAATTTTAAATTATTACAAAAAGGTAAAAGGAAGAATGGTAATTGTCTCCCCAACTGAATCCTCAAATGTAACTCCAAAAAGATTTTCATCACCATCTAATTCTAAAAGGATGTTAGAGGCTGACTTAGGCACCACCGGATCCGTATTTCTTTCCAAAAACAATCACCTGAAGCTTGTCGTATCCAGCCAACACACCAGCACCGGCAACAGCACGGAGGATGTTAGCACCAGCACCCTTGAACAGAGATTTGGTACCCTCGTTCCTAACAATCTGAGAGAATGCATCAAGAGAGCTCTTGTACTTAACCGCCTCACCAGATGTCATCATCATTCTTCTTCTTACTGTATCAATTGGGTAGGATGCAAGACCAGCACCATTGGTGATGAGCCAACCAAGTGCAAAGCTAGCAAAGAAACTATCCTGTATACAGCACATGAAGGGTCAGCCATCGAGTTTTTTTGTTCCACAAGGTTATTTATCCATATAAACATTACAAAAAGAAAATCAATCAATTGCAGTCATCCACTTTTGAGCAAACCCAAGAAACATGAAAAAAAGGGCTGAAATTGACTATCTTTAACCACAAATACTGAATTCTTTTCACTCTCCCTACAATAAGCTATAAGCATCATCTCTTAACATAAAACTTGCACAAATCGATGTATTCATGATATATATACAGCCAACAAAATGGTAAGACCACCAACATTATGGTGCGACACAGCTGACAAACAATACTAAGAGTAGCATAAAGGACTTGAACTAGGAGAGCAATTACAACAATACATGAAAACACTAACCTGCAGGCTTCCAGTCAATAGGACAGGCTTCAAGGAGTCATACATTCCAAAGTACAAACCACGGTAAACAATGATACCAACACATGAAATGTTGAATCCACGGTACAGACCAGCAATTCCATCAGTTTTGAGTGTCTTTCTGTAAACATCAACCAAACCATTGAACTGCCTCTCACCTCCCTTCTTTGAAGCCTTGGCATCATTAGCAAGACGCGTACGAGCATAGTCCAAGGAGTACACAAAGAACAAAGAGGAAGCACCAGCAGCACCACCTGATGCAAGGTTGCCGGCAAACCATTTCCAGTAGCCATCACGGTCTTTCTTGAAGTTGAAGAGTCTCTTGAAGTAGTCCTTAAATGCAAAGTTCAGGGCCTGTGGAACACAAAGTATCAGCCAGTCAATGCTTGACCTAAGCAAACAACAGAACAGCCAATGTGCATGTATCTTTGATGCATAAACTTTAGTCCTCAAAATGAAGACAAATGGTAAACCTGAGTGGGGAAGTAACGGATAACATTAGCAGTGTTTCCTCTCCATAAGGAGGCAAAACCTTCATCCTTAATTGTCCTCCCAAAACAATCACCAATTCCCTTGTATGGTTCTGAGAGTCTACCAGCCTTGAGCATTTCGTCTTGATTTTGGATCAAAAGTTTCACGCGCTCGATGGGAGCAGCAGCAGTCTTTGATACAGCAGCAGAAACTCCACCCATGAGGAAGTCAGTGGCAAAAGCTGCAAATCCTTTCTCTTGAGGAGCCTGGACAAACACAGGTGAAGCATTTGAGGTGATCAATGATAGATCCTGAGTGGCATGGCATCTCTGCAGTCCAGCATTGGAGTAGTTGCCATAAGCAAACTGCTTTTGGTAGAGAGCCGGTTGAACACTCCCATAGCGAGTATGAACATTTCGGGACAGACTTGAGCTTAAGTGCAGCTGGTTAGCAGCCTTCTGGAAGACAGTTGGGTGCTGGTTCATATCTGCCACTGCAACACTGAACAAACTCCTGCACAGACAGAGCATGAATCAGATCTCTGCATATAAGCTGGCGTGGACAAAATCTGTTCTTAAATTCAGCAAAGTACACAAAATGGCTGCCATAACCCCTTCGAGGGGTTATCATTCATCTGTTGATCTGCATATGCTCAACAATTTAGAGCATCCATCCAATCACAATATAAACCAACACAAACTTAAAAACTTTATTCAATAAATAAACATGGTATCCTCACATTTACTCGCCATTTGAAATGGCAACTCCTCTGCTGCCTTAGAAATATCAACAGCTACCACTTTTCTGATCTCTACTTAGAGATACAAGTGAGCAAAACATTAAAACTCAAAAAATTTTATGTTTAAAGTCACACGATAAATCCGGTTGATACATCATAAAATATTTTTGGCTTGAAAAAGTGCATTCAAAGCTCAAAACACACCAACTTTACACAAAAACGTAAATTTCACAATTAGCATAAATTCAAATAATAAACAAAAAGCGCACTTGGCTCAGAGATCAATCATCACACCAGCACACCCCAGAACACGATTAATCTGAAAACTACATGTCATATCATTTAGTCTAAACACAAATTATAATATTTACTTCCCAATCCTAAGATAGCGAAATCCCAAAACAAACAATCATACTGCATCAATGCCAATTTCATTAACTGATTTAAACTTAAAAGCAATATTATCTGATGCACAAAGTACTTACAGTAGCATAGCATGTCAGACACTAATTGAGTCCTATATTCATATAATCTAAGACAAACTTAATATACTATACACACGTACACACATACACCAGATCCATCATCGAAGCTAAAATTCAACATGGATTAACTCACAATTCAGGCAATAAAATTAGTTTCTTCATCACAATTGTATTTCCTTTTTAGTCGGTCACATTCTTATATTTAAAAACAATTTAAAATTCCCATATCATCAGTTAAATTATTTATAGTCACACAAACACAAAGTCTTTCTTTCTCAACCTCGGTCACTAGTCAACCACGATCACCTAAACTATAACCAGCAATGTAACAATAAGATTCAAAAACTAGTAAGAATCCGTACAAGCTTGACAATAGAACAGCAAAATGAAAGAACACAAAATGAAAATAGCAAATACTATAACTCGTTGACCAGATCTGCAGATTCAACAACCAAAACAGTCACCAACACCTAACAATCGCCGAAAAACACAAACAATATTGTAAACAAAAGTAGATCCATTAAACTAAATCACATTCTAGCAAAAACAAAAGCAGATCTCCATATCACCTTACAAAACTACTCAAAACGAACCAAATAATCGCTATATTTTACAGATCTAATCATAAAATAGCAAAAAAACAGTGAAATGAACACACACAAAAACACACACACATAAATATATATAGACACACACACATGTAAATCGGAGATGAGAAATCTGAAGAAAAGAAAATGAAACTATGTATAAGAAGCCATTAGAGAAAGACGGAGATATACCTGCGCTCGACTCGCCTCGGGAAACGTGAAGGGAGAGGAGAAGAACGAGGAGAGGATGGTGACGACTGATGATAGAGCAAATGAGAAAGGAGTTGGCAACGGCGAACACAATACTTACTGCTATATATATACATGAGGGGGCTGCCTCTCTCTGACCTATTTTTTGCGAATATTTTTGAACGAATTTGACTTTTATTCCCTACTTTAAAATTTATCGATTCACTTATATTTGAATTTGTGTCGAATAAATAAATTTATTTAAAGTATTATTTATTTTTAATAAGTTTATAATATCTGGATTTAATTCTTTGTTTAATCATTTAAAAAGTTATACGTGCATGAATTTAAACTTAAAAAAGAATATATTGTTTATGTTTTTTTAGTACCTCAATCACAATTGTTTTTAAAGTAAAAAATTCTTATAGACTTCAAATGAATTAATAGTAAACGAACTACAAGATATTAGAAAACTATTAATTTACACGATATCATATCAAATTTTTTTTTTTTTTTGAGAAATTATATTCTAAAAGCTAGTAGTAATAGAATTTTATCGGGTAATCGACGATTATGGGGTAAGGTGATTGTTGGTGTTGGTGTAGATAAGAGGTAAAGACAACGGTTATTGATGGTGAATAGCAGTGAAATAGAAAATGATAAATATACCGTGATAATTGATGATGATAGCTAAAGAGTAATTGTGTAAATAAGTATAAATTTAGAAACCTGCTTTTTAAGGGTAAAATATGTCTATTATGTAGATTTAGTCTAGTTAAAACTCCCTAAGAACCCAATGGAATGGGTTGGGAAAATGGGAAAAGTACTGGGTCAAAATAGGACTTGGGCCCAATAAAGTAGATTGACCCAGGTTTGAGTTAGGACCAGGCTGATGCACCCGCTCAAGTTTTAAGAAAAAAAAAATGATTAACTATAGTTGTTGATCAACGAGATAAATCAAATAAATTGATCTCTCAACACTACAAAATACCCTTTCCCCACCCCCAAATTTTATTTTTAAATCACAATTTATAAAATTATACTCGAACCCATTTTTCACCTATAAATACTCCTTACTTTTCTTCATTTTTTCACGCTTTATATATTTACAATCTCTCTAACTTTTTCCTTTTGTTAAATTGCTATCACGTTTCTTTTCGTACCATGGATAGTTTTTCTTGAAATAAAATTAGAGAATACACTTTATATAAATAGAAGGCAAAATACATACGTAGGTCTCTGAACTTGTTGAATTTTTTCGTGTTGGCACCTCAATTAAATCATGTTCCTATTGAATTCCCTGAACCTTTCATTAAGTACATCTATTAAGCATATTCGCCGACCTGACAATGCATGTGAAGTACACTCTCCTTTTAGAGAGTAGAAGGTCTTAATGTTTTTTTATTTATAATTGAAAAAGTGCATTAAAACCCCCCTAAACTTGTCACAACAACTTACTTTAGCACTTAAACTTAACGGACATTTATATACCCCTTAACAACTCAAAGTGAATAATTTTCAATCCTTCATACATGCAACCAGATCAAGGCTAAGTGTTGTAGCACCACACGCTTTTAATTGGTCCACGTTGTTAAAAAAGTCAGTCTCAACTAAACTCAGTCCGATTTAATTAAATTAAATACTCCACCCGTTCTAAAAAATCTGACTCGCTTCAACCAAATATCCCTAATCTGATGGATACCTGTCGTTTCTCTCATAAAAGAAAATTCTAATCACGAAATTGCTAAAACTACTGAAATCGTTGAGAAATTTTTTATTAGATCAAAGTATTTGTAGGCAAACACTGAAATCGTGGAGGTATTTTTTCATTTACATAGTCTAGAATTTTAACCCATTCGTTTTTTAAAGGGTTTAGGGTTTTTCAGTTTTTCATTTTCGATTTTTGCTAATGCTCGCCTTTTTTTTTACTTTTTTACAGTTTGACAATGAATTTTGTGTATATTACATTAAGATTTCACCATGGAGGAATACTACAACAAAAATCTCAAATTAAATATATCGGAGGTACTGTTACAAATTGTTTTGATATAGGTATTAATAAATTTTTTTACTTTGAGTTTGTAGAATATGTCAAAAAAATTGGGTATAATTATTCCTCTTGTATGGTTTATATTAGACCACCTAAGTCTTCTCATTTGATTAAAGTTATATGTGATAGGGATATTTTGGGTATTGTACCCCAACTAAAAAATGAAGATATTATTAAACTATTTGTGTCATATTTTATTAAAGAGGTTGTTATGGTCTCCCCGTCCTTGAATATGTAAACCCATGTGGGTGGAGAATCTAGTGCTTCCTTTGATAAAAAGTCTACTCAAACATATGAGGGTAGTCAGAATTTAGGGTTTGAAGAGGCGGCATAAACTCAAAAATCTATTACTAGTATTGGTGGAGAGTTGGTGGTGCTTTTACTAATATTGGAGAGGAGGTGGGTGGGGCTTCTACTGGTGTTGAATAGGAGGTTGGTGCAGCTTTTACAGGTGTTAGAGAGGAGGTAGGTGGGTTTTCTGTTAATGCATCAAATGTTTCAATTATTGAATATGATTGAAAAAGTGCACGTGGAAATAGTGAAGATTCAGGTTATGGAGATTTGTTTAATGAAATTGATAATAAATATGGTAATGATGTTCATGGAGAGGTTAGTACTTTGAGGGAAAATAAGATAGTTGCCAAAAAAAAAAAAACGAAAAAGGGTCCTAGAGCTGAAGGGGGTAAACTAGGAAAAAAAGCTGATATTGGATATGATAAGTATTTATCCAAGAAAAACATACTCTAGAGAATAAGATAGATGGTTATGAGCCATATTTTGATTCAGATGAAGAGGCTAGTTTTGAAATTGAACTAATATAGATGTTGATGTTGAAGATGAGGCCCAAAAGCTTACAAGAAGTGGAAAAAGAGCAAGGAGAGCAAAAAGACCTAAAAAGAAATTGTATTTGATCCTACTTGTAGATTTGTTATTTCAAAAATTGATCTATGTTTTAAAAATATTAAGCAATTTAGAGAAGCTATCACCAAATATGCGGTTCAAGAACATGTGGACAAGTTTGTTAATAAACTAACTAGGGTGATGGTAAAATGTGCAGATGGTTGTCCATGATTATTGTTGGGTAGTCATGATTCAGGGATAGGATATTTTTTTGTGAAAAAGTATATTCAAGTGCATAAATATACTGCTGCAACCAAAAATAAATTAATTAATTCAATATATTTAGCAAAGAGGTACTCGGACAGAATTATTTCTGAGCCTGGAATTAGAGTTTTTTAGTTGCAAAATTTGGTGAAAAAAGATCTGGAGGTATATGTTGGGAGAATTGTGGCAAGAAAAGCTAGAAATATTGTCTTGCAAGAAATTATCGGTAATCGTGTGGAGGAATTTAAAATACTATTGAATTATGGGGATGAACTTTTGAAGACTAATTCAGAAAACACATGCATGGTGAGGCTTAGTGAAGACATTTTTGAAGGTAAAAGATAAAGATTTCAATCATTCCATATTTGTTTTGATGCTTTGAAGAAAACATTCAAAGCTGGAAATAGAATATGTATTGGATTTGATAGTTGCTTCTTGAAAAGTATTTGTAAAGGACAATTACTTGTAGCAGTTTGTAAAGATAGGAACAACCATATGCTATCACTGGCCTGGGCAGTGATTGAAGTTGAAAATAACTTTCACTTTCGGATGGTTTATTAGGCTTGTAAATGATGATCTTGAGCTTGGAGATGTGACAGAATTAACGACCCTTTCTGATGCAAAAGGTTATTTTTTCTCTCTTATCTTATCCATTATCTTATTTTAGTTATTTTATTATTCTGTCACCAAATCTTTTTATATATTATTGAAGGGTCTTGATACTACTATTCATGAGTTGCTGCCAAATGCAAAGTAAGGAATGCGTGTAAGACACATTTTTGCTAATTGGTCTAAAAATTGAAAAGACATTGAAAAAGAAACTATTTTTTGAGATATGTCAAGTCTACATATGAGCAAGAGTTGAGAAGAAATCTAAAGCATATAGAGTTGTTAGGTGACAAGATAGTTGATGATATACTGTGGAACAATGTTGAAAGATGATCTAAGGTCTACTTCAAAACTTTTAGTTATTGTGATAGTGTTGACAACAACATAGCTGAAAGTTTTTATTCATGAATATTGGATCCAAGACACAAGACTATCATTACAATGCTTGGGGAAATAAAGATCAAAATTATGAGAAGAATTGGACAGTTGAGAAAGTTCTCTAATACTTGGATAACAAGTATTTCACCTATAGCTTTAAAAGTATTGAAAGAGAACATATCAAAATTAATTAAGTGTAAACCTTGGAAACAGCCTCTGGCAGAAATGCAAGGTAAGACTGCGTATGATACACCCTTATGGTGGGGTCCTTCCCCGGACACCGCGCATAGCGGTAGCTTTAGTGCACCGGGTTGCCCCTTTTTTGTTATACTTGAATGGAATGGTGAATATAATTTTGACATTAAGGATAGTTGGGGTAATAACTTTATAGTAGCAAGACTTATACTTATAGATCTTGGATGCTAAAGGGTATACCTTGTGTCATACTATAGTTGCACTACATTTTAAAAGATTGGAGCCTATTCACTATGTTACACATTGATATAGCAAGGAAACTTAGCTCAAGACCTATAACTACTCCATTCAACTTGTCACTAGAATGAAAATGTGGTCACAATTAACCAACCTTCCTGGTATACTATCTGAAATTAAAAAAACTGTCAGGCAAACCTAATAAGAGTAGAAAGAAAGGGCAGTCTGAAAACAAGATAGGTAAGCTATCTAAAAGAGGTATTGAGATGACTTGCAACACTTGTTATGCTAAGGTCCATAATAAGATGGGTTGTCCTTTAAGTGCAAAACCTACTATCAGTATAGAAAGAGGAATAAGTTCAATAATGTCAAGTGTTGGTTCTTTTACAATAGCAAGTTAATCTCATCAAGCATAAACGGAGGAAGAAGAAGACCTAAGGATTCTACAAATTAGGTAATTATTTGGCTTCTTTATTTACTATTAATTCTTAGTAAATAATTTTTTATTATATTATAGGTTATTGTTACTCCTACTGCAAATATGGTTAGTGTGACTGAAAAAAAAGAGTGTCGGTCGGTATTGCTGAAAGGAATAGAGAGTCTGTTGGTGTTGCTGAAAGAGGTAGATAGTCTCTTATTTCTGCTACATCTAATGTTGCTGGTGTTGCTGGTAGGGGTAGATGGGTTTCTACTACTGGTGCATCTAATATTGGTGGTGTTGCTGGAAGGGATAGTGTGACAACTTTTAAAAGGCCAAAGATGGTTGGGATGGGAGTGTTACCTACACAAAGTGGTTTTACAATCCACAATGCAAGTTGAATGATTTTACAGTTTTTAATTTTCAAGCAAATGATCAAATGTCTAAGATAATTTATTCTTGTGTTACAGTAGCCTGGAATGCCTTTGAACTCCAATATATTGACTGAATTTCTTGAACATCACATGTAAGGCCCCGCGAAATTCCTAGTTTAATTCAGTTTTTTAAGCTTGTCAAGGGATCCCAGACTTACAGAATTCTAGCTAAGTTTTCAGACATAATTTATTTTTAACCTTCAAAAGTTGGCAATCTCATTTTGCGACCTTAATGTCCTTTAATGGTCTGTAATTTTATTAATTCATGATCAGGAATGTCTATAGGGGTTACCAGATAAGTTTTGAATTTTTCGAACCTCGTTTAAACCTTGTTTGAAATCCCAAAAAAGTGAGTCGATGTGATGTTGGTGTGTCGCATTGCCAATCGCGTCGACAAAGAAAATATTTCTCAGCTTAAGGCAATTTCCAGTGAACCGCTGCGATGTCGGTGTGTCATGTCAGTTATACGGTGGTACCCTCAATGCACCGCGATCGCTGGGCACATTTTTCTGTCTTTTAAACCCGCATCCTTAAAGGTAATTAGGTCATTTTTCCCCGTCTTTCAGCCCTTAGAACATGAAATTTAGCCCTCTTTTTGCTAAATACATTCATTATTTCACAAGTGCTCAAGAACAAGAAACCCTAGGTGATTAATTTCAATTCAAGTACTCAAGCTTTCTTCCATCAATCTTCAAGAAATTGTTAACCAAGGTATGTAAAGTGTTCATCTAAGGGCCCCTTTTACTCTTGGAGCTCAAGAAACCCTTTTCAAAATATGAATTTTGAATTCTATGTTGTGGGTTTGATTGTACACATGTTTATGTTGTGATATGATTTTCAAGATTGAATCTTTATTGAATTCTCATGACTTTATTTTAAGCATGTGGATTGAAATCCTTAAATTGAAGTGCTTGATACAGGCATGATGTATTAGTTGTTGATCCATGACCTAGAAAAGGTTATGCCTTCCATGTGTTTGTTAAAATGCCTAAGTGATTAATAATTGTGCATTATGACCTATTTATGAGTTATATGATGAACTTATGATGTACCCACATGTTCAAAATGACTCCCATGCTAAAAGCTATGTCTTGTAATGATTTGGTAGAATGTTCATAAGTATGGCTTTGTGAAATTATGATATGTTAGCATGTATTCCCATTTATGTTTTAGCTTATGACTTGCGAATGCTTCATGAAATCCCCCAATGATAGTATTATGAATGATTGACTATGGTCATGTGTTTAAGAAGTGTCATGTCTCATTTATTTTTATGCTATCGAGTCCTGGGGATATTTAACACTCGACAATTTAGCTGTGTGCCTAGAGAAAATGTTAGTTTTCAAGATAACCTCAGTTAAGACACGATCAGTAGAATTCAGTTAGTCTCAAAACTTAGAAAAATTTAGTAGTATTCAGTTCAGTCCTCAGTAACTCAATCAGTTAATAGAATTTAGTAATATTTTGTCAGTCAACAAAATTCAATGAACTCAGTCCAGTATACTCAGTTCAGTATCTATTCAGTTGGAAGTTGGATTCAGTACTGAGTGAATCCAAGGATAAGAACTCACCTGCCAGCAGAGGGTGCGATTCTTAGAAGCAGCCCTTGCGTTCCAGAACTATGTAGCCAACATAAGTTGAGATATCAAAACCTATCAGATGAGGGTTAATGAGGTGGCTTAACCTATCAGATGAGGGTCACGCCATTCTCATTAGAGTACCTGATAGATGAGGGTCACTCACAGCTTGTCCTTACTAGTGGCGCGGTATTGACATCCTTCCAATTGGGGTTACAGATTGGACCTCAACTCAGTTATAATATCATATTAGGGGCATATCAGTTAGATGACTACCTCCCACAGTCTCAGTCTCAGTCTTCAGTAAAGAACTCAGATAGTTCTACAGATTTTAGAACTGTCAGATACAGTCACTCAGCTTAATACGAAACTCAGCTAGTTCCATTATAATCAGGACTGTCAGACATAGTCACTCAGTTATCAGTTATATCAGTTATCAGTAATCCATGTTTTCAGTACACACAGTATCCAGAATCCTTATGATTTCAGTTATAGTTATGTATTCATGCATGTATCCTCACGTAGTTATGTTCATGTTATTCAGTCAGTTTAGTTGATGCATATGAACTCTTGCATTCAGCCTTACCTCACTTTGTATAGTAGTACATTCATACGTACTGACACATACTTTTCTTTTGTGCTATGGTGTTTTATTCTATAGGTTCGGATGCTCAGTTTCCCGATCGTGCTTAGCAGCTCAGATATCAGTAGTCAAAGTCAGTGGTGAGTCCTCATATTTTGAAGACATAATTATTTCATTCTTTCAATATTTTAGTACTTAGTTATTTTCAATAGATGGAGTTAGTTGGGGACATGTCCTATCAACTCCTTATTCATATAGTTTAGAAGATTTCAGACTATAGCATGTTCAGACAGTTATTTCAGTCTTGGTATTATCATACCTTGTTCAGATGTTGTTTTATTCAGTATTGTTTAGTATTTTGAACCTTATGGCAAGTTTTCTTCCAGATTTCCATATTTATTTCAATTATATTGCTATTACAATATTACTATTATTCAGTACTCAGTTACAGATATTAGTCATGAGTTAGCTAGTGGTCCTTTGGGATTATTAGCATCGTGTAGCATCCGGGGTACCAGAATCGAGGCGTTACAAAATTGGTATCAGAGCCAAAGATAGAGTCCTAGGAAGTCTGAAAGCCGCATCTAGTAGAGTCTTATGCATGGGTGTGTTGCGCACCATATTTATGTACAGAAGGCTATGAGATGTTTTAAGAACAGTTTCTCTTCTTTCAGTATTCATGTCGTGGGAGTGAGTATAAGCTCCAGTTAAACTCTCATTCTAATCCTTCTTTCTCTTCCATCTATAAAAAATGCCTTCAAAAAGGACTCAGAGAAGAGGTACAGGGTATCATCCAGCCTCTCAGCTTGATCAACCTAATCCTTTAGGTGAACATGTATCCCATGCAGAATTCAGAGCTGTATTTAGTACCCTTGCACATTCAGTTGCCGCCTATAATGAACGTCCAACTGTCATTTTGGCCAACCCAGTGGCCAATTCTGCTGTATCTAGGATTCGAAACGTCACTCGAATGAACCCTCCTTCATTTTTTGGGTCTAAGACAGATGAAGACCCTCAGGAGTATCTTGATCATGTGCAGAAGATTACTAATTTTATGGGAGTGACTGCTATCCAGAGTGCTGAGCTATCTGCATATCAATTGCAGGATGTGGCTCATACTTAGTTCAAACAGTGGTAAGCAGAGAGAGCTATAGATGTAGGGCCTATTGATAAGGAGGAGTTTGCCACCGTTTTTCTAGATAGATTCTTTTCTATAGAGCTGAGAGAAGCTAAGGTGTTAGAATTTATTAACCTCAGGTAGGGAAACATGACAGTGAAAGAGTATTCTCTCAAGTTTACTCAACTAGCTAGATATGCTCCTCATGTGGTGACAGATAGGAAATCTCGAATGAGTAAGTTTGTGTCTGGAGTGAATGATAGTGTGGTCAAGCAGTGCAGGACCGTAATGTTGATTAGTGAAATAGACTTGGCTAGGCTAATGACCCATGCTCAGCAGATAGAAGAGCAGAAGAATAAGGAGGGAGAAAAGTAGAATAAGAGAGATAAAATAGGTAGCTTCAATTTTAGTTAGCTTAAGTCAGAGGGTGGGAATCGTTCTCAGTTTTACCCAAAGTCCTCATTTCTAGATCCTTCCTCATCCAGTACTCCAGTTCTTAAGTTCAGGAATAGTAACAAAGATAAGGCGCCAGGCTTTAAGTATCATAGCAGCGTTAGCAGTACCCGAACTCATCCTTTTTATCAGACTTGTGGTAAACACCATCAAGGTATTTGCAGAGCTGGCAGTGGTGTTTGTTTCAGATATGGAAAGCCAGGCCACAGAGTTAGAGATTTTCCCCAGTCAGGTTTTCAGGGTCAGCCTAACCGTTACTCAGCTCAGTCCGATCGCCCGAATCAGCAGGGTGCCACTTCTAGCGCGACCAGTGGGCAACACCCAAATAGACTTTATGCTCTTCAATCCCGACAGGACTAGAAGAATTCTCCTGATATGGTCACTGGTACGTTACAAATCTTTCATATGCATGTTTATACTTTGCTAGATCTAGGAGTTTCTTTGTCTTTTGTTACTCGTTATATAGTAGTTGATTTTTGAGTCAGTCCTGAAATTCTAGCAGAGCCCTTCTCAGTCGCACCCCAGTGGGTAAAGCAATCATAGTTCGATGGGTATACAAGAACTGTCCGACTATGGTATTCCAGAAATTCACTTCAGTAGACTTAGTCAAATTAGAGATGACTGATTTAGATGTCATTCCCAGCATGGATTGGCTTTATTCCTGCTATGACACAATCAAATGTAGAAATAGAATTGTCCAGTTTCAGTTTTTGAATAAACTCATCCTAGAGTGGAGAGGTAATACTTCAGCTTTCAGGGGTCAACTTGTTTCTTACCTAAGGACAAGAAAAATAATGTCTAAGGGATGTGTGTATCATCTTGTTTGAGTTAAGGACTTTAGTTCAAAAACTCCCATTATTGAGTCAGTTCCAGTAGTGAATGAATATTCAGATGTGTTTCCAGAGGATCTTCCCGGAATTTCTCCCAAAAGGGAAATAGACTTCGGCATCGATCTTCTTCCAGATACTCAGCTCATATCTATTCCTCCATACAGAATGGCACCAATAGAACTCAAAGAATTAAAAGAGCAGTTGAAGGATCTCCTAGATAAGGGATTCATCAGACCCAGTGTATCCTCGTGGGGTACACCAGTTCTATTCATGTGAAAAAAAGATAGTTTTCTTAGAATGTCCATAGACTACCGTCGGCTCAATAAGGTCACAATCAAGAACAAGTATCCACTTCTCAGAATCAATGATTTGTTTGACCAACTCCAGGGTGCTAGTTACTTATCTAAGATAGACCTTAGATCAGGCTATCATCAGCTTAGAGTCAGAGAATGTGACATTCCAAAAATAGCCTTTCGTACTCGGTATGGTCACTTCGAATTCTTAGTCATATCATTTGGTCTTACCAATGCCTCAACAGCTTTCATGGACTTGATGAACTATGTGTTCAAAAAGTACTTAGACATGTTCATCATAGTCTTTATAGATGACATTCTTGTATATTTCCACAGTGAGCATGATCATACAGACCATCTCTAAATAGTAGTGTATACTCTTAAAAATTATTAGTTATTCGCCAAATTCAGTAAGTGCAAATTTTGGCTAAGGTCAGTAGCGTTCCTTGGTCATGTCATTTTCGGTATTGGCATTAGAGTTAATTATCAAAAGACCAAAGCAGTAAGAAACTGGCCTAGACTCATCACTCCATCAGATATCAGGAGTTTCTTTGGTTTGACTGGCTATCATAGATGGTTTTTTGAGGGATTTTCGTATAATGCATCCCCTATGTCCAGATTATCTCAGAAGAAAGTTAAATTTCAGTGGTTAGATTCATGCTAGAAGAGTTTTTAGGAGTTGAAGACTCGACTCACCTCAGCTTCAGTTTTGACTCTTACAGATGGTCCAGATGGGTATGTCGTGTACTGCGATGCATCCAGGGTAGGTTTGGGTTGTGATCTCATGTAGCATGATAAGGTCATAGCCTACGCCTCCCGACAGCTTAAGCCCTATGAGAAGAATTATCCGACTCATGATCTTGAGTTAGCAGAAGTAGTCTTTACCTTATAGATTTGGAGGCACTACTTGTATGGGGTGCATGTATATGTGTTCATAGATCACAAAATCCTCCAGTACATGTTCTCTCAGAAAGATCTTAATATCCATCAGAGAAGGTGGTTAGAACTCTTGAAAGATTATGACATGAGTTTTCTTTATCATCCGAGCAAGGACAATGTAGTGACTGATGCTCTCAGTAGACTGTCCATGGGTAGTTTTGCTCATGTTGAGGACAGTAAGAAGAAGTTAGCCCAAGCAGTTCATCAGTTAGCCAGACTAGGTTTCTGCTTAGTCATTTCAGCAAAAGGTAGTGTGTGGGTTCAGAATAGGTCAGAATCATCTCTAGTTTTTGAAGTTAAGGAAAAGCAGGATAGAGATCCCAGTTTAGTCAAGATAAAAGAGTCAGTCAAAGATCAAAAGGTAGAGATTTTCTCCCAAGGGGGAGATGGTGTTTTGCGTTGTTAGAGTCGTCTGTGTGTGCCTAGTGTTAATGACATAAGGCAGAGAATTCTTGCAGAAACACATGGTGTGCATTACTCTATTCATCCAGGGGCCACCAAGATGTACCGCGACTTACAGGAGATCTATTGGTGGAGTGGGATGAAGAGAGATATTGTAGAGTTTATGGCTAAGTGTTCAACATGTCAGCATATTAAGATTGAGCATCAGAAGCCAAGTGGGTCTATGTAGGAGTTCAGTATTCCTACTTAGAAGTGGGAAAAAGTGAACATGGATTTTGTGATGGGTTTGCCTTGTACTCGTTGTCAGCATGACTCAGTCTGGGTCATTGTAGACAGAATGATCAAATTAGCTCATTTCCTTCCAGTCCATACCTCTTGTTCAGTCGAGGATTACGCCAAACTCTACATCAGAGAGTTGGTTAGATTGTATGGTCTGTTTTCTATTATCTCAAATAGAGGTACCCAACTCACCTCTCATTTCTGGAAAGCTTTCCAAAAGGGTCTTGGTACCCGAGTTCACCTCAGTACAACCTTTCATCCTCAAATTGATGGTCAAGCAGAAAGGACCATCCAAACTTTAGAAGATATGCTACGAGCGTGTGCAATTAACTTTAAGGGTAATTTGGATGACTACTTGCCTTTGATTGAGTTTGCATACAACATCAGTTATCATTCCAGTATTCAAATGGCTCTATTCGAAGCTCTCTACGGTAGGAGATGCAGATCTCCAATTGGTTGATTCAAAGTCGGTGAGGCCGCAGTGGTAGGTCCTAACTTGGTCTTTGATACCTTAGAGAAAGTTTAGTTAATCAAAGAGAGGCTCAAGATAACTCAGAGCCGACAAAAATCATATGCAGATGTGCGCAAAAAGAATTTCGAGTTCGAGATTAGTGATTATGTGTACTTGAAAATCTCTCCCATGAAGAGGTTCATCAAGAGGGGAAAGATCAGTCCCCGATATATCGGTCCCTTCAAAATTCTCAGTCTCTTCGGCGAAGTAGCTTATGAGATTGGGTTGCTTTCAGATCTAGCTTCAATGTATCCTGTATTCCATGTCTCCTTGCTGAAGAAGTGCATAGGTGACCCAGCAGTTGTAGTCCTTGTTGAGGGCATAGATATTCAGAACAATCTCTCTTATGAGAAAATTCCAGTCGAAATCCTTAACTCCCGAATTCGCAGGCTGAGGAATAAAGAAGTCCCTCTAGTCAAAGTTCTTTGGCGAAATTAGTCCGTTGAGGGAGATACTTGGGAAGCAGAAGCAGACATGCGGACCAAGTATCCTCACCTTTTCTCCGCTAATTCAGACTCAGCCCAAGGTAATGGTTTTTCTTAAGCTTATTCTGTTTCATGTTCAGATTTCAGTTACAAACTTGGTATCCAGTTTTATGCTCAGTTTTCCATTTCAAACTTGGTATCCTTTACCATTGCATGTTTAGTCTCATGTTCATGAGTCAGTTCAATCACGTATTCATGCATCAGATATGTATGATCAGCTTATCAATACTCCCAGTTATGCATTCATGTATCATCTCAGTCATGAAATCATGCATCAGATATGCATGCTCAGTATGAATCTCAGTAAATCAGTAATGTCAGTCATGTAATCATGTTTTAGTTGTTTATGTTCAGTATGTACTTTAGCTTATTATTTTTTCCATCTAAGTCAGTCTCATTCGAGGACGAATATTCCCAAGGGGGAGATATTATAAGGCCCGCAAAATTCCTAGTTTAATGCAGTCCTTTAAGCTTGTTAAGGGGTCTCAGACTTAGAAAATTCTAGCTAAGTTTCTAGACTTAGTTTATTTTTAGCCTTCAAAAGTTGTCAATCTTATTTCGCGACCTTAATTTCCTTTATGGTCTATATTTTTGTTAATTCATAATCAGGAATGTCTATAGGGGTCCCCGGATGGGTTTTGAATTTTTTGGACCTCATTAGACCTCGTTTAAAATCCTAAAATAGTGAGTCGACGTGATGTTGGCACGCCGCATTGCCAATCGCATCGACAGAGAAAATGTTTCTCAGCCTAAGGCAATTTTCAGTAAATCGATGCGATGTTGGCGCATCGCGTCAGTTATCGCATAGGTAACCTCGACGCGTCACGTTAGATGCAGCGTCGTTGGGCACATTTTTTTGTATTTTAAATCCACATCTTTAAGGGCAATTAGGTTATTTTCCCCCAACCTTCAGCCCTCATAACATGAAATTTAGGCCTCTTTTGGCTAAATACATTTATTGTTTCACAAGTGCTCAAGAACAAGAAACTCTAGGTGATTAATTTCAATTCAAGAACTCAAGCTTTCTTTCATCAATTTTCAAGAAATTATCAACCAAGGTATGTAAAGTTTTCATGCAAGGGTCCCGTTCACCCTTGGAGCTCAAGAAATCCTTTTCAAAATATGAATTTTGAATTCTATGTTGTGGATTTAATTGTACACATGTTTATGTTGTGATATGATTTCCAAGATTGAATCTTTATTGAATTCTGATGACTTTATGTGAAGTATGTGAATTGAAATCCTTAAATTGAAGTGCTTGATATAGCCATGATGTATTAGTTGTTGATCCATGCCCTAGAAAAGGTTATGTTTTCCATGTGTTTGTCAAAATGCCTAAGTGATTAAGAATTGTGCATTATGACCTATTTGTGAGTTATATGATGAATTTATGATGTACCCACATGTTTAAAATGACTCCCATGCTAAAAGCTATGTCTTGTAATGATTTGGTGGAATGCTCACAAGTATGGATTTGTGAAATTATGATATGTTAGCATGTATTCCTATTCATGTGTAAGTTTATGACTAGTGAATGCTTCATGAAATCCCTCAATGATAGTATTTTGAGTTGTTGACTATGGTCATGTGTTCAAGTAGTGTCATGTCTCATTTATTTTCATGCTATTGAGTCCTCGGGGTATTTAATACCCAATAATTTAGTTGTGTGCCTAGAGCAAATATCAGTTTTCAAGATAACCTCAGTCAAGCCACGATCAGTAGAATTCAGTCAGTCTTAGAACTCAAGAAAATTCAGTATTATTCAGTTCAGTCCACTATAACTCAGTCAGTTAACAGAATTTAGTAATATTCCGCCAGTCAACGAAATTCAGTGAACTCAGTCCAGTTCAGTCCAGTATACTCAATTCAATGTCTATTTAGTTGGGAGTAGGATTCAGCACCGAGTGAATCCAAGAATAGGAACTCACCTGCCAGCAGAGGGTGTGATACTTAGAAGCAGTCCTTGCATTCTTGAACTACGTAACCAACGAAGGTTGAGACATCAAAACCTGTTAGATGAGGGTCCAACCATTCTCGTTAGAGTACCTGATAGATGAGGGTCGCTCACAACTTATCCTTACCAGTGGCGTGATATTGACACCCTTCCAATTAGAGTTACAGATTAGACCCCAACTCAGTTATAATATCTTATTAGGGGTATGTCGGTTAGATGACTACCTTCCATAGTCTCAGTCTCAGTCTTCAGTAAAGAACTAAGATAGTTCTACAGATTTTAGGACTGTTAGATACAGTCACTCAGCTTAATATGAAACTCAGCTAGTTCCATTAGAATCAGGACTGTCAGACATAGTCACTCAGTTATCAGATATATCAGTTATCAGTAATCCATGTTATCAGTAAACTAAGTAATCAGAATCCTTATGATTTCAGTTACAGTTATATATTCATGCATGTATCATCACGTAGTCATATTATTCAGTCAGTTTAGTTTATGCATATGAACTCTTGCATTTAGCCTTACCTCACTTTGCATACCAATACATTCACACGTACTGACGCATACTTTCCTTTTGCGCTATGGTGTTTTATAACATATGTTCGGACGCTCAGGTTCCCGATTATGCTTAGCAGCTCAGATTTTAGCAGTCAGAGTCAGTAGAGAGTCCTCATATTTCGAGGACATAATTATTTCATTCTTTCATTCTTTCAGTACTTAGTCATTTTCAGTAGATGGAGTTAGTTGGGGACATGTCCCATCAACTCCTTATTCAGACAGTTTAGAGGCTTTCATACTATAGTAAGTTCAGACATTTATTTCAGTCTTGGTATTATCATACCTTGTTTAGACGTTGTTTTATTCAGTATTGTTTATTATTTTGAACCTTATGGCATGTTTTTCGCCAGATTTCCACATTTATTTTATTTATATTGCTATTACACTATTACTATTATTCAATGCTCAGTTACAAATATCAGTCATGAGTTAGATAGTGGTCCTTCGAGATTGTTAGCATCGTGTAGCGTCTGGGGTACCAGACTCAGGGCGTTACATCACAAACCAAGATCAGGTGTGAAATTAAAAAAAAAATATTGTGACCCAACAAGGACTTCAAGAAATAAGAGCACAAAAAAGAATGAAGACAAGGTCCAAAGCCGTTGAAGTGAATCATATGAGCCAAACAAGATCATCAGCTGTCTAGTAAAAGATGTAGTAGTGACTGACATGCAGTTTTGACTACATTATTTTTTATGAATGTTTTGTTCTAACAATTATTTAGTGAATGGATTTGTCTTTTTGAAAAAAAATTATGCAGCTATGACAGTATTGTATTGATCAATTTTTTTAAAACAATTATGTAGTTGTGACTGCAATTTATTGATATCCTCTATTAATTATGCAACTGTAATTGCACTAGTTTGATCTCTTTTTTTTTTTCAAATAATTACGCGACTGTGACTGCAATGTATTCACAATATTTGATATATATGCAGTTGTGACTGCACTTTGGTAGCTGCACTATTTTGATGTGCAATTTTGATTATACTGTTTTTCTCATATCATTATGCAGTTGTGTCTGCACTTTGGTGAATATGATTTCTAGCAATCTCATCCAGTTACATTTGCACTATTGAATCATGCTTGGTAGTCCAGTAAGAAGAATATCTCATTATAATCCCCAAGAAAATATTAGACTAAGATATCATCCCATAAGACCTAACAAGATTTACTCAATTTCAAATACAACGCACAGACAAAGAACTACATTACACAAAAATGTAAGTAAAAAATAATTACAAAAGATCAAATTCATTTCAAAATAAAGGACGCATCGTTATATCATATAAAAACACCAAATTTATCATGATCGAATCAGGGACTGACTATAACGATTATTTCAAGTCTCGCGTGGTTCGGAGATCAACCCCTTCACCTAACCAAACCAAGCACACCACACCTAAGGTCACTTGAATTTCGAACATATAACAAGATAAGAGATTATCAATTTAAGGACATTATAATAAGTCTATAACCAAAACCAACCATCCACAAGCAAGCAATTAACCAATACCAGTATCAATGCCAATACAAATACTAATATCAGTACCATTACCGACATCGCCCATACCCACAGTAGTTCGACAAAGCCTTTAATCAAAACCAAAGAATATTCAGTCGGGACATGCCCCAAACCATAGTCAAAAACCAAGACCAAAAGAATAGTAAAGTCATAAGGAAATCCATAGCATGAAATTGAGTCCTCCGAAGTATGAAAGCTCACCACTTTACTCTGACTCAAAAGTTATCCCCGGATCACCTAGTCACTGCAGGAGGAGCCGATGTATGACCAATTCCTACATCGCGTGGGGATATAGCATTCAAAGACGGTTAGCAGGGTGAATGCTAGCATGTAACTCAGGGATAAGTACTATATAATAATATGATTAGCAGTTTAAAGTCGTTCAAAAGCCAACACATATAAATGCAATACATAAATATTTATATCATATGCCAGGATAGAGAACAAGGCTTAAGATGGTTTTCAAAAATTTAGTCTTGATTATGTAGCTCAACCATCACATAATAGTACCCACGGGCTATATGGGCCCCAACTCTCACCCACTGGTCGGGCCTTAGTGTGTGTACCCGCACGAACCAGATAACAATCTCATATATATGCATATTGAGGACTCAAACCCTCCAACATATACCAAGGTGACTAAAGCACCTGATCATATAATGATTTATGGAGGACTCGAACATTCCTAACCATGAATTAATAATAAGGGGGACTCGAACCTCCCTGGTCACTCTGACCCCGTGTTGGCAAATGCACTTTTCAGTATCAGTCACTCGGACCTCCACTTTCATGAATTTTCTACACAAACCTTATTATAGCCCAATTAAAATAAGTATCACACATTCTTATTCATTGAACCATATTCCACATTAAGATATACAATGTTGGTATCATCATACAAACTTAACTTGCATGGTAACACGTCATGCCAAAACAATTTCCATTAACTCAGGGAGAACAACTCCTTTTGTTTATTAATACACATTGGGGAACACTGACTCCCTTTGTTCATTAAATCATACCATTATATTTCAAATACCTTTTTATATCATGCAAGAGTTTGAGACAAGTTTGATTTTACAAATTTTCACAGTTCTCATAACTAAAACCAGTTTCATATTATGAGGTTTGGGTTATAACCACTTCAAAAGTCACAAGTTTGGGAAAATGACAATTCCCTATTTCATTCACCATCACCATACACCCACAAAGTTCAAAACCATTTTTAAAGTATGACAATCATATATAAACCATGAGAAACATTATTGAATTCATAAACTTTCAAAACCCCAACCCATGTTTCAAAACCATCACAATAATTTCATGAACAATACTTTAAATTACATGTTTTTACAAAATTTAACAATGAGGAAAGAGTAACATGCCTTAATCACCAAGAAGTATGGGGAGAAATCACCCTTGAAAGCCCCAATTGATTAGCTTGATAAAACCCTAAGTGCTCTTGACCTTAGGGATTTGGGAGTTTTCTGAGAGGTTATTTGATGTGTTTATGATAGCTAATAATACCCTAAGGAAGTTATAAGATGTGCTTTTTAAGTGAGATAAGAGGGGAACTATCCAGAATGTCCTCAACTTAAAGGCTGGAGAAAACCCATCTTTAGTTACGAGTGAATTCTTTGACTCATACCCACACCTTACGACTTGTGACCATAAGTCGTAAGCAAGACGGTAATTAGGACCCCCATACACTGCCCACCTTACAACTCCACCAACCCACTCCTAAGGAGATCTTACTACTCGTAAGGTCTAGTCTTGAGCAACATAGAACCCAAAAGAACTAAACACTGGACATCCTATGATTTGAACCTACGACTTGTAACATATCCTCATGGCTCATAGTGCGCCACTCATACTTAGAGCAAAACTTTGCCACTAAGTTTCTGATTTGGTTACGAACAG
This sequence comes from Capsicum baccatum var. pendulum, assembly GCA_030864225.1. Taxonomy (NCBI): domain Eukaryota; kingdom Viridiplantae; phylum Streptophyta; class Magnoliopsida; order Solanales; family Solanaceae; genus Capsicum; species Capsicum baccatum. Next base: position 121,650,525 of record CM061560.1, read on the forward strand.
GGTCCTACAACTCATAACCATATCTCATGACTCGTCACCAAGGCAGTGAGCTTAAAGCTCAAGAATTTTTAAGGGCTAAAAAGTTGGGGTGTTTCAATTCTTCCCAACTTGGATCATTCATCCTCAAATGATGGGACAAGGCAACACAAGTACGATTGGACTTGACATAATCTCATAAGACTAGTTCATGAACATCCCAACAAAATTTACAAGACACAATATCAACATGAAAATCATTGGAATATGGTTGCATATCATGAATCCTTCACTTAGTCACAATTTAGCTATAATGCATGATTTCTAGTCTCTTAGGTATTTTATCAAACACCTTACATGCACAACTTAAGCATAGGTGTAAATCATACAATTACTCATCATAAATAATCAAATTTACATATTTTCAACTCATATGATGTCATAGATTCATAATAACACATAAAGATTCTATCTTGGCATCATTCAACACATAAACATGATCAACAATCCATTTATAACATGAAAACTATAATATATAGTTTTAGAAAAGGGTTCTTGAACTTCATGGATTAAAGGAGTCCATGAATGAACACAGACATACGTTAGAAAGGGGACCTTGATAATTTGCTGGAGAGTTCTTGGATTGGAAAACTTAATTCTCGATTATCTTGGAAAAAGGCTTGAATCTTGATTTTGAGAGTGAGTTTGATGGAAATCCTAATCTTGTGGTTGAGAGCGTAAGAGAGGGTTTTTGAGATTCTTAACTGAAGAAAAATGTGAAAAATTATGCCTCTTTAGGGTTATAAGTCATGGAAGGTGAAGGAAATGACCAAAATACCCTTTCAAAAAAATGTCCATGAATTGCTGGAAAAATATACTTGATGACATGCGTGACTGGCCGTCAGGTCCGTGATAGGCCGTCATGAATGGTCGTCACAAAAGGTTGTCCAAATTCTTGATTTTCTGCCCAGGGCTGATGACGTCATCACAAATGTCGTCAGAATGTGATGACGTCGTCAAAAAGGTCGTCAGAAACGTGATAGCCTGTCAGAAACGTCTTCACCATTTTCCAGCTTGATATGTTGGAATAAAATAGGGATAACTCTTTTACTCCAATATTAGATTTAGGAAAAATTAGTATCGTTGGAAAGATAATTCAATTATCTATCTGTTGATAGGTCATGAGCTCAAAAATTCCAAGTATAATGAGAGATATTCTTGTTTGAAGTTGTCTATATCAATATCCTTCTCAAGAATTCAATCGGTAAAGAATGTTTTGATTCGTCTGATAGATGGGAGTTATTTGAAGCCTTAATATGCATCTGACTTACTCATAAATTATAAAATAACCATGATGTACTATGCATGATCTTGGTACATGGCTCTAATATTGGTTTGGATTTTTTGGGGTATTACAATATCTCCCCCTTAGAAACATTCGTCCTCAAATGATGACTGCTTGAGAGGGGAGAAAAGATAAAATGATGCATAAACTGATCATGATCAACTAGCACATGATTTTAGGACTGAATTTAATTCTAAACTGAATATAGCCTAACTGAACATGCATATCTGATACATGATTGAAAGTACTGATAAGCTGACCACGCATATCTGATTGGTAAATACATGACTGAACTGACTCACAAACATACGAATGAAAATGCAATGGTAAAGACACTAAGATTGAACTAAAACATGAGAACATGAATGATTCTGCTACGTGACAAATGGACTAAACATCATGAACTGAACTAAACCTCTAAATTCTTGACTTATAGCTGAGGTATAACTTAAAGGTCAACTTATGAGTACCCTCTATTCTAGACTGAATTCATTATGCAAGGATAAATTGAAGGATATAAGGCATGAGAGCATTAAGAGAAAGTGGGGTATCTCCCCCTTGGGATGTTATGTCCCTCTAAGAACGCTTACCTTACAGAGATACTGGGTGATGCACATGGCATCTACGAACTAGATTATAACTAAATTTAGGAGTCTGAAACTAAAGCATGATGCATGAGATAAAATAAACTTGAAACTACTAGGAGGTTGTACCTTGAAATAGTTACATTCTCTGAGATTTTGGATAGCATGAATAGATGCAAGGATGAGAAAACAAGCTATACAAATCTGAATGCTCACCGGCATGACATGAATACTGAAATAAGTGAAACTGTTCCTAAAACATCTCATAGCCTCCTACACATAGGTGTGGTGTACAACACACGCATGTACAGGACTTTACTAGATGCGACATTCAAACTTCCTAGGACTCTGTTGAACCTTAGGCTCTGATACCAAGTTTGTAACACCCTGATTTTATGAACCAAAATGCTATACGGTGCTCATGACTCTGAAGGACCATAATTTAACCTATGACTGATATCTGTACCTGTATACTGTATAATATATTATAAAATACAGAAATATGAACATGAAAGGCCATAAGGTTCGAACTAAAGAAACGTCTGGTAACAAAATATCTAAAAAAGGTATAACAATACCAAAACAAGTCATAAATACTAAAAATAATGGATCTAAATATCTAATCTAACATCTAGTCTAAAATCCTCTAACTGAACTGAATAAGGAGTTGAAGGAACATGTCTCCAACTAACTCCATCTAGCAGCTGAATAGCAAATATACCAATAATCATATCATCCTTGAATGAGAAGTACTCACTGCAAACTCTGAACACTGGAATGCTATTGCTGATCTGGAGCTCGTGCCTCTGAACCTATGGTGTAACATAAGAGAAAGCACCATAGCGCAAATGCGTCAGTACGTCTGAATGTACTGAGTATATGAGTGAGGTAGGCTAAATGCAAAGGGTTATATACATGAATAATGCTGACTAATATGAATGTGAGAATACATGCATGTATACATAACTGTAACAGAACTCGTGGAGATACTTACTACTAAGTCTGAATATTGACAACATGAGTGTAATGATAATGAGATACTGAATAGATGAACAACTATTTTTGACAGTTAGAATTATGAAGAACTGGTCTGGTTGACTGCGTTTGACAGTCCTGAAGCTGAATACTGATATCATGAATTTTGATAACTGATATGACTGATACATGAGTTCAAAAAACTGATATAACTGATATAACTGTGATGATTGTCCTAACCGATATGACTGATACTGAGCAACTGTATCTGATAGTCTAAGTTCTGATGGAACTATCTGAGTTCTGTTGTATATGAAGTAACTAAATTTGAGATCAGTCCTATCTAGTGGGTGATCTTTAAATCTGATGATTCTGATACTGTTTAACTATACTTGAGATTATTCTTGTCTAATGGGTGATCTTGAAGTCTATTTATAATGATAAGGATTGATTGTCTCTAACAGTACTGAATCTGTACTACTAACTGAGTTGACTGTATCTGATAGTCCTGAATCTGTAACTGAAACTGTGGGATGTATTCATCTAACCGACATGCCCCAAGCTAAGCTGACCGGGGTCCAATATCTGCCCTGACTGGAAGGGTATTAGTACCGCACCACCAGTAAAGACATCTGCTGTGGGTTTAGACCTAATCTAGTGGGTGACTCCTGGGATCAGTCCTATACATATAAATGTGCAAACGGGTGACCCCTGAGGATGTCAGTCCTATCTAATGGGTGATATCTCGTACCTATGCTGGCTACATAGTAATGGAACTTAGGGATTGCTTCTAGGGATCTCAGTCCTATTATAGTGGGTGAGTCCCCATCCCTAGGCTCACTAAGTGCTGAATTCTACTCCCACCTAAAATACACTAAACTGAATAACAGAGATAAACTGAATAACTAAACTGAACTGAATAGCTGAACTGATACTAGTGGTATTGTTTAGCGGAGCTATACTGAGTTTACAAAATTTCGATGACTAATAAAATGTACTGAGTTCTGAGGACTGATTTAGAGTACTGAAGTTACTGAGATTGACTGTGAATACTGAAGTTATAAATTGAGTACTGAGATCACTGAGATTACTGAACTACTGAGACAACTGAGATTTCTGAGTTTTCTTGAGTCACATGACTAACTGAATTCTATAGATCATAGCTTAAATGAGAGTATCTATAACGCCTCGAAATCGGGTCCCGAGACGTCACACGATGCTTAAGGTCACAAGTGACCCCAAGCTAACCCTTCTACTGACATAACTCATAAGTAACTGAATAAAAATATAAATCCATACAAATCAGCAGAAATTAACTCGTTTATGAATCTGATCGATACAACCAAAATTGAAACAAAATACATCAACTTCTACTGACTGTCTATGAATTCTCTACTAGTACTGACTGTAGGTAGCTGGGTCATGACTCCCGACTACCCCAACTCAATACGACTGAATAAAGAAAATACAACACTATAAACTCTGCATAACTAACCCAAGCCCTTGAATCAAAAGGACTCATCACCTGCTGACTGGATACCACGAACTGACTGGATCTGAAGGTACAACTATACCTTGTACCTATATTCTGAGAAAATGTAGCCGACAAATGAATATGTGGGTCAGTACCATGAAAAAATACCAAGCATATTAGGGTGCAATGCAAAATAATATCTTAATATTATCACAGTTTATAAAATTATGCATGCTGATATAGATGACTCACTTAGCTCAAATTAAATCATCAAAATCATGGATGAATAATACATGTAAAGTAAAACAAGTGAATTATTACAATATGTTCTCAATTCACTTTCAAATTAATTTCAAATCATCAAAACAATCAAATCTCATGTCAATTCTCATTAGAAAATATTCCTTAAATCTTTTAAGAATAATGACTTTCTCAAACTCAGCCTTTTAAACAAATATGTTTTCATCTCAGATAGAAGAGTACACACACACACATTGGGAGATCCTATAACCGACATAAAATATGTGAGTTACACGGAGTCCAACGTACAACCCACATTGGGGAGAGCCGTCCTATCCTTGCCATCAGAGTAGGACTTCCAGTATCAATTTAAAAACACTAGTGATCACTATATAAATTAGCCTCAGGCTCATATCCTAAGGGGGCACGTAGTTCTAGGAAAGTAAGGTCACTTTATACCTCCTACTCGGTGCTAAATATTACTCCCAGACTTAGCTCAGAAATTTAAAACAGCCTCAGGCTCATATTAAAGAAAATCCACAATACACTTCGACAATTTTCATCGGGAGCCAATTTGCTACCCCTTTATCATAATCAATAAAAAAGTGGATTTCTTTCATAGTCGAGTTTAAAATAACTCATTCACAGCCAAAAGGTCAAATCATTCAAAATATATCAAATATTCAACATCAACGTGCTTATAACACATACTTTCTCAAAAAACACAATTTCAAATGGGGTTCGTGACCCAAATATCAAAATCATGATAAATATCATTTAAGATTCATACTTTATATCACCATATATGTAAATTCATCTTTTAAAATCATAAATATCAAGATTTTATAATAATCATCATACGATATGAGTTGGGTTCATGCTTCAAATTCGTAAAAATCAAATGAAAATCATGCCTTTGTAAAGAAAATTACTTTTGGGAACAAGAACGAAAGAGATTTATTGTTGAAAACCCCCATATACCTTGAATGATGAACTTTAGATCGATACTCATTTTTGAGATTTTAATCGTGCCTTTGAATGATGGTTCTTGAAGTTCTTGAACTAGGAACTTGGAATCTTAAATAAATTTATAGAATTAATGGTGAACTTTGGAGGTTCTTGAACTAGGAACTTGGAATCTTGAATAAATTCACAGAATTAATGGTGAACTTTGGAGGTTCTTGAAGTTGGATGTAGGAGCTTAGGTTTTGTTTTTGAGGGAATTTGATGAAATATAACATATAATGATTCTAATAGGCTTTAATATAGGGTTTGGATGGATTTTGGGTGATGGAGAATGATCAAAACACCCCTAAAAATCAAATAATACTCGAATCTGTCCTTTGGTGGACTATTTTGATAGTCTAAAGTAGATCAACCATAACGTTTTACTTTGATATCCAAATTAGATGAAACTAATTTCATTAGAAATATGACTCTCATATATTTCCGTTGATATATAGTATCTCACCCAGATCATTGTGTACAAGGAGTTATGATCATTTGAAGTTGACCCAAAAATTCACTTTTGATCGGCTGAAGTATATTGACCATAACTTCTGGCTCCTATAGACAAATTGGATGAAATCAATTTCATTTGAAAGAGGACTCGTAGAGATTTTCGGTGATATATAGTAGATCACCCAGATCATTATGTACAATGAGTTATGATCATTTAAAATTGGAGCAAAAATACGCCAGGCCTCAGTATTTTTTTTCCTGCACGTTTTACTGTTCACAGTTCGATCGAAATAGTTGTAGTTCAATCGGAATGGTTGTAACTCATTGCTCGAGTGTCCGTATTGATGATCTACATACATTTGTAAAGCTCATTCGATACTCTACGTAATAGTAGGTCAACATCTTAGAAATACTACACAGAAAATTTATGGGTCGCTCTATAGCGTAGAACTTGATACGATTCTCACGAAATCTTTACGAAGAAAATTTTTTAAGGTATTACAGTATCGTGATAACATGACATGGTTCTAGGCATACAACTATATTTTTTGGGCACGAATACCCCCAGGACTCGATGGAAGAAAACTAACACACGTGACTGACTTGAGTACGTGACCAACATCAACAACCTATAATATCATAACTTGGGGAATTCCATGAAGTGCATAGATATTATACTTTTGTACATAAGTAGGATTTGCAAGTAAGCATGGAATAATCTTATAAGACTAGTTCATGAATATCCCAACAACATTTATAAGGCACAATATCGATATGAAAATTATTGGAATATGGTTGCATATCATGAATTCTTCACTTAGTCACAATTTAGCTATAATGCATGATTTTTAGTCTCTTAGGTCTTTTATCAAACACCTTACATGCACAACTTAGGCATAGGTGTAAATCATATAATTACTCATCATAAATAATCAAACTTACATGTTTTCAACTCATATGATGTCATAGATTCATAATAACAAATAAAGATTCTATCTTGGCATCATTCAACACATAAACATGATCAACAATCCATTCATAACATGGAAACCATATATCTATTGATAGGTCATGAGCTCAAAAATTCCAAGTATAATGAGAGATATACTCATTTGAAGTTGACTATACCAATATTCTTTTCAAGAATTCAATCGGTAAGGAATGTTTTGATTCCTCTGATAGCTGGGAGTTATTTGAAGCCTTAATATACATCTAACTTACACATAAAACTATAAAAGAACCATGATGTACTATGCATGAGCTTGGTACATGGCTCTAATATTGGTTTGAATTTTTTGGGGTATTCAGAGATGAACTTAATTGGTTCTTATTCTGTGACAATATTTTTAGGGAGATTTATGGTATCATTATTTTGTATTTTTATGCTATTATTGTATATGTATGGTTTTAATTCATTCTAAAATCCATACATTGAGTATGGGTATTGTTTTTTCTTATTTCATATCAGTTTGGGTGATAGGCTTACTTGTCAAGGCTTGTCACGACAAGTGCCATAATGACCTTTAGTTTTTGGGTCATGATAAGTTGGTATCAAAGACAGGTTTATTAGTTTCATTAGTGTAAGAATAGGGTGTCTAGTAGAGTCTCGTGGATTGGTACGTAGATACTCGCATCTATCTCTTAGAAGCTATAAGTTATATTTAGGAAAAGTTTCTTATTTTGTTCCTTATTATAAGGATCCTTTCATACCCTATGTTCTAAATTAAGTTTCACTCTTTTGTGCACAGATGGTAAGCACTAGATACAAGGGGGCTAGATGTATAGAGCCATTATTCGATTAGTGAGATCAGTCTAAAGGGTGAGTAATGGGTCGTGGATAGGCTTAAGGTAGAGTACAAGCATGAGGATCTGCCCCATCAAGAGGTAGTACTAGGGGCTCTTCCCTGAGCCTTAGGTTGAGCATATTGGATGTATGGGACCTACTTAGTTCCTATAGAGTTCTTCTACCCCAATCTTTGAGGGGTTATTGATTTACTTGCTGACTCTTTTAGAGGGTGTTTTTTTGAGTGCACCTGATATTCCTCCAGCTCTGAGTATTATACCTCTGTCTATTCCAGAGACTTACTATGATGTTCCTCTAATTTTTTGTGTGGATCCTCTAGTGGTACCAACATTTATTTATGGTACTCCACAGACTCTGAATATTGCTCCTTTTTCTATGCCAGTATTTGAGTATTGTATTTCTAGATTAGGGGTTCAACCTTAATCTATGTTACCCCCTCAGGTGGGATCTCAGCCAGTCAGATTTACTATGCCTCCTATTATTGAGAGTATAGTTATGTTTTCTTAGGATCATAAAAGGTTTAAGTGATTCACGCACTTGGTTCCACTAAGGTTTTGTGGTGCTGTAGGGATGGATTCCTATGAGTTCTTAATTGATTGTAGGGAAAACTTTCATAACCTAGGATGTTTTGAGTCAATGGGTTTGCTTACATTACTTACCAGTTGAAATATACAACTAGGGATTTATGAAGGTCACTTGTTAGTTCCAGACCTCTTGGTTCATAAGAGATGACTTGGTATCAATTTACTGAGGCTTTTTTTGGATAGGCTTGTGCCTTAAAGTTTGAGGGACCAGATGAGAAATGAGTTTGATACTTTATTTCAAGGTATGAGGCACATTTCTACCTTTGTTAATATATTTTTATGCAAATTTTGCCACTAAGTTTGATAAGATTCAGAAGTTCATGAACAGGTTGGTGTTTTGCTTCAGCTAACTACTTCCCAGATGGTAGTGTCAGGAGCATTATTTTAGATTATTGTGGATCACGCTAAGATGATTGAGTCTATTCTTTGAGCGTCTTAAGGAGGCGCTAAGAGGGTATGCCGTTAGGGCAAATTTAAAGGTCAAACTCCTCAAGGCATAGATTTTTAAGCATTTTATGGGGTTCATGGCAGACCCATGAAACATCTTTGTAGGGTTCAGGTAATGGGTTTTTTAGTTCTGTAGCTTTGGGTGGTCATTAGCTCAGTTGTACCTCCCCTATTGAGTCAGGCCATAGGGTTTGCTTTGTGTCTGATAAGGTTGGCCATTTGTCCAAGGACTATCCCTTATCGTGTTTTCAGGCCTACTCTTATATTGGAAATAAGATGTAGATGTTTTACGACAGGTGTGTGAGACAAAGGTAGTGGTTCCCATGGTAGTGTTCACAGGGCTACTCAGTCGGGTGGTTTTCGTGGATAATGCTATGCTATACCCTCCAAACTAGAGGTAGAAACATAAAACACTGTTATCATAGGTATCACCGCTATTTATTTAAGATCTACATCTGTGTTTTTTGATTGGGGGTTGACTTTCTCATAGGTGCTTTCATATCTTACTTCAAGTTTTGATTCTTACGAGCCTCTTGTCATGCCTATCCATGTATCTTCCCCCATAGAAGACACTTTAGTGGTGGATCGGGTGCACCGATCTAGTGTTGTGACCTTTCACAAGCGTGATACTTGGGTAGATCTAATTATACTCAATGTGGTAGGTTTTGATGTCATATTATGTATGGATTGGTTAGCTTCTTATCATGCTGTCTGATGTGCCATAGTTTCATATAACACCCCGTACTTATGGTCTAAAATCTACACCATCATTCCTACGCGTATAGACCCAAATTAGATAATTCCTTGTTAATATATGTGTGGTTATCAATCCTATAGTGTAGGAATACCTTTGAATAAGAATTGAGATCACAAAAATCCCCTAACTCTAAGACGAGTTGAAAACATTTCTAGCAATTAAGTTTCAGTGGACGTTTAAACTTAGGTCAACTTCCATTGACTATAGCTTCTTGTATATATCAAATTATAGGGCCTACTATATATCAAGTGAAAGTTCTTTGAAGTATCTTTCCAAAGATACAAATTTTGCCAAAATTTGATACGCGAGTAAAAAATTATAGCAATTTTTGTGAGAGAGGCAGTAGCTACATGCGATTAGCGTGCGACGTATGCTCCGTCACACACACCTAATTTTCAAGTTCTATTTTTGCATTTTAAGGGCAATTTGGACCTTTACCTCACCCAAGGTCTGTTCATAATATAAGATTTACGCCCCAAAAACAGAATACACTCCATAATTCAATTTTTCCTCTCAAATTAAAACCCTAAATCCTTTCCCTCAAGATCAACAATCAAGATCTTAAGTTCAAGACTCCAAGAAAAGGGTCAAGATCCGGGTTTCATCTATCAAGATCTAGGTGCTATCTTTCAACTCTTATAGTCTAAGGTACGTGGGGTTTATCCTAAAAACTACATGGGCTTGCAAATATTAGAGCATGATTTAAAGATTATTAAGCATGCTTTTAAAGGGGTTTTGGAATTTATATTTAAATTATGTATTCCAAATATTTCAATGTTGCTATTGCTTTAGCCTTGTGGTCTTTTCCCCTAAATTGATTTACATATATATGTATATGTATGAAAATTGAGATTTGAGATTGTTTGAGAGAACAAATTATGAATTCCCTCTCGTGTATTGAATTAAAGTTTATGGTTTTATCATAAAAGAGTTGAAATGCATGTTTTACGAATTGAAAGTAGTTTTCTCAATGTCATAGTATTTGAACAGGATTTAGAGATGATGAAAGAGAGTTTCTTGAGATATCTATGTTTTGTGTTAAAGAAAAAGAATTGCATGAAATTAAGAATTTTGACATGACCACTTTTGTTTATTGAATCGTTGATAAAGAGAATTGCTTATATGGTTTCATATGAGTTTTAAAGAATGTGTTTCTTGAAAAGAATTCTTGATATGGTGGTCCTGAATTCCATGATTTATGAATAGAGACACAATTTATTATAAATGGCTCAGAGAATGTGACTTGCAAGTCAATGGTATGACGATACTATGTAAATTTATGCCATAACAGAACTAGAGTCTTCAGAGTTTGATTTTCAAAGATTGCTTGTTGTAAAGAATTTAAAATGGGCTTAAAGAGGGTTAGGTGTTTAACCGAAAAGGGCACGATTCAACTGACTAATAGCCTTAAACCGTATTTTGCCAATACGGGTATGTTACTTTTGTACGCTGGCGACGACCCTATGGCGTAGTAGAGATTCAGAGACTCTAACCCTTGCGGCAAACTTGGGTTGGGGGCTTAGCTTTTGAGTTAAGGTCAAATTCCCTATAGTCCATGGAATTATTGAATTGTAGGGTATACCACCTAGCGCAGAAGTAAAACAAAGAGTATGTCACAGAGTTCAGATAGTTTTATAGAGTTTTTTTACCACGCCCATGTGACTTTTACTATGTGATAGATTTATGAACCATTTTTAAATTTCTCTCATATATGTTGAATATCAAACATTATTATCTAGTGACTTAAACACTCCGTGTTGGGGACAAATTGGTCCTTTTCCACCCTTACTTAGCTCTAAAACACGAGGTTTAGTTCTAAGGACCCCAAAATACATATTCATTCATCAAAAGTGCTCAAAGATACTCCTTAGGGTTTTAAAATGAAAACCCAAATAGTTTAAGATTTGACCATAGGTTTTCAAAGATAATTACTTATTCGGAATCACCAATCCGCAAGCTTCAAGAAACATCTATTATCCTTGGAAATAGAGGTACGTGGGGCTATCCTAAAATCTCATGGGTGTAGTTTTTAGGAACATGCATGCTTTTAAATGGGGGTTTTCAATCAAATCCTAATAACTCGCTGTCAATATGATTTCTAAGTCATTTTCTTTATGTCATGGGAATTGTTTGCCTGTATACTTCAATGGTTAAAACCATGCATATGTGATTTGAGATTTTCCATGGAAGTTTGATAAATATAAATGTTAAATTTTTTTTAAATTCCCATGGTAATGTTTTGATACTCCATATTGTATTGTGATCAACAAAAGAGAGCATGAATTTGAAATAAATGTTGTTCACCACTTGTAAATGATGAAGCACCTTGGTTTTTACATGATTATGCATATGTGGATGTGATATTGATGACTTGTAATTCGGGAATAACGATACCCTACAGAATATGATATGTGATTGAATAAGATGAAATTTAAATGCATTAATTTTACATGAGAAAGGTGAATTCTCGAAGAAGGCGTTTGAGACACAAGGGCTCATCCCTGGAAAACGTGTTTGCCGACACGGAATATTGGTACCTGGTTAAGTGATCTTGTGTACTTGACTTTATGTCTTTCCCAAATTGGGACTATAAGTAGGAGCCCGGGCTAAGTGATCTTGGGTACTACCACTGGGTCGAGACACCATGCTTTGTGGTCTTGTGTGTCCCTCCCTTGCTTATACTCTAATCTTAGTGGCAACCGAAGTTTGACAGTTGGTGTAAATTATGTAGGGTATTCCACCTAGGTCAGTTGCATTTCATTGATTGTTGAGAAAACTATTGCATTACACTCATGTATTTTCAAATGATTTGATACAAAATTGCTTTATAATGGCTCTCAACTATATTTTGTAAAAATATTATGTTTTGTTTTGATATCTCTGCGTATCAGTACTTTTGTTCTGACCCCCTCTCCTCTCCAACCTCTCAGGTTCAGAGGCCCAGTCTAGGGGTCAAGAAAATCAGTAGATCTTTCAGACAGAGTTGCAGAGAAAAGTGGTGAGCCTTCTATGTTTTGGAAGGTCTTATGTCCTGCAGTTCTTTTATCTTATATTCAGTTTTAGGGTCTACTGGGGGCCTTGTCCTAGTTTATATACGGTCACTTGACTTAGTCACTTATTAGAGATTTTCGCTGATAGTTGTTTAGAGGTTGATTGATGTTGGGGGAAACTTTATTTCCCCGTTATTGTTTCTTTTCATATTTATGACCATGTTTCTGTTATATTGTGTTTTTCTGGATTACTTTGATTATATGAATTAGGTGCATGATTACCAGATAGATAGGGGTGTTTCGGGCCTTCGTAATTTGAAATGCTCATCACGGCCAGGCCCTGGTTTGGGTTGTGACAATTATGGGTTTGCTCTACGTACTAGTACAACTGTATTGAACCCTACCTCTCAGGGTCTGAGGCTCAATCTAGCGGTCTAACTAAGCAGTAGATCTTTCCAGACAGAAGTGCAGAGTTCAATTGGTGAGCTTTTTATATTTAAGAAGGACTGTTTGAATTCTAGACAGTTATTTATGGTTTTGGTCTGCTGGGGGCCTTGTCCTACTTTTCAGATATCTTTGTTTCATACGTAGTAGAGGTTTCCTAGACGGAGTCAGATATTATTTTAGATGATGTTGAATTGTAGTCTTTAACATTTTATTGATTTCAGAGCATGAATTAGTTCCCATACTCAGTTATATTTCTGCATTTCTTTTTTGTATATGAATGGTGTATGTGATTACAAGTTAGATGGGTGTCTGGGCCTTCATGGTTCGGATTGCTCATCATGCCATGCCTTGGTTTGGGTCATGAAAAACTTGGTATCCGAGCCAGGTTCATGGTCTCAGGGTGTCTGCGAAATTGTATTGGGTAGAGTTTTGTTTATAGGTGTCTAGTGGGCCACACTTATAAGCAGAAGGCTATAAGACATTTAGGAATATCTCTCTTTCTTTATGTTTTAGTTCATGCTATGGAGTCACAATGTTCCTCTTTTATACTCTAATTTGTGCTATGGTGTCGCTCATTTGAAAGAAAAGTTATCCTAATTTTTTTCATACTCTGGTGTTCCCAGATAATGTTCTTAGATTTACTAGCAGAAATTTTAGAAGTCACATAATGGGCTTGAGAAGAGCTCCCTAGTTTGTTGTAAGTCCCTCAAGTTTAAAGTTGTGTCCTCATTCTTATAAGGCATTCAGTTAAGACAAGAGTAAGATGTGTATTCTTAGGTTATTGAATATTGTGTGTTAAATTTCCATCTCTTGTGATCTTGTTATCATTGGGTTGTTGAAACTAAAAGTCTAGTGAATCTGTGTGGGTCTCTTTCGATTCACTAGCATAGTTACTTTGATATTCATTATATTTTCTAGTTCAAAACACAAAAATCAAGTCTAATAAAGCCGTGTGAGGCCTATTTCGATTCACTAGAAATTTGTTGTTCATCTTGTTGTTCTTGTGTTGGTTTGAACTGGGGGTTTAGATGTGTACTAACAAGAAAAGTGGTAAGGGTAATTTATTGAATATATATAGCCGAATCTTTTTTTTTTTTGCATATGATAGCGTCAGTAATGAAGTGATATATCCTTATGTGTTAGGTTAGTAGAAGGTGGAGAAGAAGTTATTGGTTAACATAAATTATTATTTGCTTGAAGTATGAAAAGAGTTGTTGATGGTGTTTGTTGTGCTAGAAAAGTATAGGTTATTGGTTAAAGTACTTAGTGGATGTGTGTTTTTAATTTAGGGTTCCCTGAGGTTGCAAGAGGGGGTTTAGTTGAAACTTATAAAGCTATGAAAGAAGTTTAAATGTATAGATTGGTAAATACAAATGATGTGTAGAAGGAGGATGCGTTAATGGATTGTAAATAAGATTGGCCATATGATTATGGCCGAATATTGTTGTTATGAGATTCTGGTGGGCTAGTGTTTCTTGATGTCTTATTTTATAACTTCCAAATGAGAATTGTATGTAAGGTGGGTTATTCTATAAGATTAAGGTTTCCCATGTCTATTATATAACTTTACCCCTTGACCTTCTTTCGTTTAGTGGTTGTAACTAGTACTTCATGTGAGAAGGTATGAAGTGGATTTTAAGCTATAATAGTGATGTCATGGAGGGGATTGTAATTGTAGGTAGTAGTTAAATAGAATAAGTATTTAGAGTTATTTCCCCAATTTGATGGACTGGTACATTATGTTGCATGCTTTGCTTTATTAGTGGTAGATGATTGATGCTAGACTATAGGATTGGATTCTAGATGTAAAATGTGGTGGTAAGAATAGTAGCTTAAGATTAATGAAGTATGTTTTACGAGGATGAATTAGTAGGCTTAAAGTGCTTTGTGAAAGAGCCTAGGTTGATAATTGATAAAAGGTTAAGTGGTAATTATGAGGTATATGTGTATATGAGAATGAGTGTTAAAATGATGACCTGTGGGTTAGTCATTATGTGGATAAGGGCGTAATTATATAAGAATAAGTTGCCCTCTGGTAGTATGATGTTAGGTAAGATTTTATGATATGAATTATGCGATTAACGATCATATGTTAGAAGGTTAAGTAGTGGAGAGTGGAGTTTTATGTAATAAGAAGCGAGGAAGTGAATGCTCATAAAGCTGCATGTTGTAGGTTGATGATAATAGAGGTTACAAAATTTAAGAGTTGCGTTCTTGGAAATCAATGACTTTAGAGATTACTTAGAAAGGGAAAGTTTAGCTTTTATATGTATATGTGTTTTACATACCTGGGTTGTGTTCTTAATTGTAGTATGGAGGAGTCTGGTGAGTTGTTTTACGGTATCATTTGAGTTGAATTGAGGAAATATTGGTAGGCAATATGAGCCTTAGGTATGGTTTTAAAAGTTTGTAAAGTTGTAAGTTATGTGATTAGAGGTGTAATGCGAGTATTCTAAGGAGTTGAAGATAGAATGTTAAGTGTTTAGAAACGGGGATGTCCATACCCATAATGATGTTAGTCATGAGTTGATGACTTTGGGGTTAGAGGAAGTTGATTAGTATCCCTGGAGGGGAGGGGGGTCCCTAACGGAATTGTCTTTATGTTAAATTATTGAGGGGGGTTATATTCATGTACATATTGATATCCCTTGGTGATAAGAAGTGTGAATGCGTACACTCATGGGAGTGGGGGTTGTAGAGTGATGGCTATAATGGTTAGTGAAAGTTACGAGTAACATCTACAAAAAAGCAAGGCCTTCGGGGTATAGATCATTAGGGAGAGTTAGAGTTAGTTAGAGTTTAAGTATATGGTGATGTCTCTTTTATGTTGAGAGTTGTGACTTTGATCTAAGGGGGAGATGAGGAATTAGGTTAGTTCCTGAAATTTTCTCATTGTGGCGAGTTGGGGAAGAGTCATGATGAACCTACTCCTATTCAAACATGTTCCTCCTGCTTCAATCTAAGAGGTCACTCTACTAATGACTTATGTTATTTATCCAAGTCCTACCTATGTCTAAGGTTTGAGAACTAGGTGTAATTCATGACATGTCCTGACTTCCAAACTAGAAGAAATAATGTCCCTCGGTGATCCAATATTCTAAGCATCTAAGCTCTATGTGACGTTGCTCATGACTGATAAATCTGTGTCCCAAATCATGATTGGTTCTAAGGAACTATGTTTTTTGTATGTTAAGGATACATTTTTTGTTGGGATTAGCCAAAAAGATAAAGTTGTGCGAACTCATGACTAATTCAGTTATGAAAATGGGAAGCGATAGCTCCAAGTAAAAGTCCTTGCGAAAATCATCGACTTCATGAACTCCACACTCATGTTATAAGACTCATGATGTAAGTTCTCATATTTCTCACTGTGGTTGTCCTAAGAACTCGTGCTATGTTGAAATTGTGCCAAAACGACTCTTCACTTGTGATCCAAATACATGATATATGAAATACTCTGTGCTTGTACCGTATCTTCAACTCATGTCCCACCTTGAGTATGGAAATCAATATATGTTATAACCAAATAGTGTTACTCCCTTTCATGTTGCTCTTACTTAGGTCCTTTAATGACCCTCTGTATGCTAGTATGGGTATCAGTATAATGGTGGTTGTTGAAGCGTAGAAGTGTGTTAGGTGGGGGAGTAGATGTTCTTGAAGGTGAAGATTTTGATGTGGTTGTCGAGCTAAGGTTATAGCTGAAGGGAAAAGAAGGAGATAAGCTTTTGTTGTGTGAAATAGCTATGAAGGAGAAATGTGGCGGAAATAGTTTTGAGAGATTCAAATTGCTGGTATTAGTAGGGAGATCCATGTAGTAGTTGTAGTAATGATTAGGCTTGAATGTTCTGAATGATGAAAACACAAACCCATGTGCCATGTGGTTTGTATTCTTTGAAATAAGACTTGAGATTATTGGATTACAGTGATAAGGTAAGGTAATTTCTTAATGTGATGTAGGCCCCTCTTTCCTATGATTTAGGCTTCAACATGCATGTATTATACGAAGGGACACAAATTCTTATAGTTGGATGCATTACGGGAGAATTGTAAGTTGGGAATGATGAGGTATGTTGATTAATGTCAGAGTATTGATAAGAACTGTTGCTAAGTTTAAGTCTTTTTCCTGTATTTTGTAAGATGGAGAATGCTAATACTCCTTTGTTCCGTGAGAAGCTTATCTCATGTCTTGTACAGATCTTAATCATGCTGAGGACTCTTAGAAAAGGTTAAGTTTTGCAATGTTTTGATCATGTGCCATAAAACTCATGCCAAGATCATGTCGATGTCAAGTTTCGTTGTATCAGGTTTCGTGCTTACTTATTTCCCTAGGGGTTAACATGAAGATCGTGTGATGCCTTTGCATATTTTTGTTGAGGAGAAATGTTCAAATCAATGTTACGTTCTTTATTCTACACTCTTAGAGCTTCAAAAGGTTCCTACCCATCGAATGATCCCAAGGGAAAGATAATGTAACACCCTGTACTTTCGGGCAAGAATCTAGATCGTCGTTCCTATCCATATAGACCCAAACTAGATAATTCCTTATTAATATATGTGTGGTTATCAATCCTATAGTGTGGGAATACCTTTGAATATGAATTGAGGTCAAAAAACTCCCCTTACTCTAAGACGAGTTGAAAACATTTCTAGCGATTAAGTTTCAATGGATGTTTAAACTTGGGTCAACTTACATCGACCATAAATTCTTGTATATATTGAATTAGAGGGTCTACTATACATCAAATGAAAGGTCTTCGAAGTATCTTTCCAACGACACCTATTTTGCAAAAATCTGATACCCGAACGTAAAGTTACAATCATTTTTGTGAGAGGGGTAGTAGCTGCACGCGATTAGCATGCAACGTACGCTCCGTCGCACACACCTAATTTTCAGGTTCTGTTTTCGCGTTTTTAAGGGTATTTTGAACCTTTAACTCACCCAAGGTCTGTCCATCACATAAGATTCATGTCCCAAAATTAGAATACACTCCATAATTCAATTTTTCCTCTCAAATTAAAACCCTAAATCCTTTCCTCAAGATCAAGAATCAATATCTTAAGTTCAAGAATCCAAGAAAAGGGTCAAGATCCGGGTTCCATCTATCAAGATCTAGGTTCCATCTTTCAACTCTTATAGTCTAAGGTACATGGGGTTTATTCTAAAAACTACATGGGCTTGTAAACATTAGAACATGATTTAAAGATTACTAAGCATGAATTTTAAAGGTGTTTTGGAATCTATATTTATATTATGTATCCCGAATGTTTCAATGTTACTATTGCTTTGGCCTTGTGGTCTTTTCCCCTAAATTGATTTACATGTATATGTATATGTATGAAAATTGAGATTTGAGATTGTTTGAGAGCACAAATTATGAATTCCCTCTCATGTATTGAATTAAAGTTTATGGTTTTATCAAAAATGAGTTAAAGTACATGTTTTACGATGTGAAAGTAGTTTTCTCAATGTCATAGTATTTGAACATGATTTAGAGATGATGAGAGGGTGTTTCTTGGGATATTTGTGTTTTGTGTTAAAGAGAAAGAATTGCATGAAATTAAGAATTTTGACATGACCACCTTCGTTTATTTAATCGTTGATAAACAGAATTACTTGCATGATATCACAAGAGTTTTAAAAAATGAGTTTCTTAAAAAGAATTGTTGATATGGTGGTCTTGAATTCCATGATTTGAGAATAGATACATAATTTGCAATAAATGGCTTAGAGAATGTGACTTGAAAGTCAATGGTATGACATACCATGTAAATATATGCCATAACAGAACTAGAGTCTTCAGAGTTTGATTTTCAAAGATTGAATGTTGTAAAGAATTTAAAATAGGCTTAAAGAGGGTTAGGTGATTTACCCAAAGAGGGAACGAGTCAATCGACTCATAGCCTAAAACTGTGTTTTGCCGATACAGGTATGTTACTTTTGTACGCTGGCGATGGCCTTGTGGCGTAGTAGAGATTCAGAGACTCTGACCCTTGCGGCAAACTTGGGGTGGGGGCTTGGCTGCCGAATTAAGGGTAGTTTCCATATAGCCCATGGAATTAAAGAATTGTAGGGTATGCCACCTAACGCAGGAGTAAAACAAAGAGTATGTCACAGAGTTCAGATGGTATTATAGAGTCTTTTAACCATGCCCATGTGACTTTTACTATGTGACATATTTATGAACCATTTTTAAATTGCTCTTATATATGTTGAATATCAAATATTATTTTGGGTTTGATCGCGTACCAGTACAACTGTATTGACCCCCTACCTCTCAGGGTTTGAGGCTCAATGTAGCGGTCCGGCTAAGCAGTAGATCTTTCCTTACAGAAGTGCAGAGTTCAGTTGGTGAGCCTTCTATGTTTCAGAATGCCTATTTACATTCCAAACATTTATTTATGGTCTTGGTCTACCGGGGGCCTTATCCCAGTTTGCAGGAATCTTTGTTTCATATGTAGTAGACGTTTCGCAGATGGAGTCAAATATTATTTTAGATGTTGTTGAATTGCAGTCTTTATCTTTTTATTGATTTCAGAGCTTCACCATGATCCCATACTCAGTTATTTCCGCATTTCTTTTCTATATATGAATGGTGTATGTGATTACAAGTTAGATAGGCGTCTTGACCTTCATGGTTAAGATTGCTCGTCACAGCCAGGGCCTCAGTTTGGGTTGTGACATGGCACTTTCAATGCCTAAAATCGGAAGGTTTGCAAATACTTAGGTTTGTTTTTGTAGATATGATGTATTTTTTAGTCTATTTTTCAGGAAACTAGGTTTTGGAGCATAAAATGAAGAACAGAAGTTAAAATTTTAGAATGGACCTTTACGATGCCACTTACGTGGCATAGGTCCCACCTACGACCCATAAGTAGCCTATCATAGGTCTCAGGTTTAGTAACTTCAGAGGATCTGTAGTACAGTGATGAGCCTACTAGTTATGATAGGGAACCTATGACTCGTAGGTACCCCATACGACGCGGTAAGTACTAGTGCAAGTTGCAAAGACTTGAAGTTTGAGAAGCTGCAGAAGTGAAGATTTCCTGGTACTTACGATGAGGTAACCTATGGTACATAAGTGGAACTTATGCCCTGTAGGTACCTGAAATAGTAGAGTTGCTATGTTATTGAGAGGAATTTCACCTACGATGGCCACCTACGTGGCCTAGGTGCCACTTACGGCTCATAAGTGACGGCATAAGTGGCCACTGACTTAGATTTCCCTTTATATTTTGTTTTAGATTTTTAGGGTTTTTATGCACTCTATAAATACTCTTTTAAGTTTTTAGTCAGTTTATACACTCAAACTATTCATAAACATATACGTGATTCTAATATTGACTTTTGATCTTGGAATCTCTTTGTTTTGGGTTTTCGGTTGATTAATTAATTTGAGACTTTGGGTATTATTCTTTCATTGTTGTGATATTATTTCTATGATTTCTTTATTGAATTCCATGGCATTTCTTGAAACTATGAGCAGCTAAATCCCCTAGCTAGGGTTGTGGGAACCTTTGTATAATAATGAAGTAGGGGAAGTTTGAGGCTCTTCTTATCATTGTTTATACTTGCATTGTAATCTTCTTCTGTTTAAATTTTTTCTTTGCGATGGACAACACTGGGATCTCGCCTGTATTCGAGATCATCTTCACAAGAGAGATTGAGATTGGGAAAATAAGGTTACACTAGTGATTCGAGGCTATCAACCCTTGTCTAAAAAGTTAATACCCACAAGGTGATAGTTAAACCAGGATCAAATACAATGGTTTGAAAGATGACACTTTGAGACTCACAAGGTGAAGAGTGAAATTTACCAAGGAGTTCACAAGGCGATTGGTGATACCTATCTTGTCAGATTCTGCATATGTGGAATTGGGATAGTCGGATTGAGTACGATAAACCTACGGAGTTAGGAATCCAGGGGGAACATAGTCCTAGTGTTCATACCTTATTGACTACAATCAAAAGCAATCAAGACCTATTACTTTTTGCTATTTACTACAAAATACCCCCATTTACCTTTCTGCACCTCCGGTTACTTCAGTAAGTTCCAGAGACAGATTCGACCTATTTTCTGTGGGATCAACTCCAACCTATTTGGGTTACTATAATTTAACAACAATTGTATTTTATCTTCTTAGAGGTTATAGTTTCGGTAACATTAAATTTTGGCATTGTTGATGAGGAATATGGTTGTGGATTTATTGATTGAATTTATTGAGGTTTTTGGTGCTTATATTTTTGTTCTTCTTAAGGACATATGCCGGTGTATGCCTAGTACTATGAGTCATGGCAATCCCATGATCCCATTTGATCTAGATCCAGAAAGAATCCCATAATAGAATCATAGGATATCAAAACATAGTTGTGAAACTCATCATGAGCTGCCCCAATATGATCCATAGGACTTGCAGTCCCTACCTCCTCAGGAGATAGTAGATCAAACCATTGTATGGTTACTTGTAGAGACTAATGTTAGGAGGTATAATGAGGCTATCCAATATATGGCTTAAGAGGTAAGGCAGAGATTAAAAGCTGATCGTTAAAAAGAACTTGATAGAGATAGATGATATAGAGCTCCGGTACCCCCAACTTTTTAGTACTTTCCAATATATAAAGATCCATATGAACATATAGGTAATATAGATCCTATCGAAATAGGATTTATCATTTTACCTGCATTACCCGAGGGTAGAGTTTGACATTACTAAGGCTATGATCCAGTTGTTAAATCTGAAAGGGTGTGTTTGCTAGCCTGCTGACTGACGATGCAAACATGCACCTCATAAATTTTATTGGAATTTGCACTTTACATAATATACCTGGGGTGGATCAGGAAACATTGAGACTCAATTTGTTCCCATTCTCTCTAACTGGTGAAAGATGTTATGGTTAGGTAAACTATCTCGTAGGTTCATTGTTACTTGGAACGAGTTATGGAAACAGTTCTTAGACTGTTTCTTACCTATTGCCAGAATGCTTTAATTGAAGGATGAGATTTATAACATCCGGAAAATGCATTCTGAACCAATGTGTGAGGCATGGTTTTGGTTTAATATGAAGTTTATGATGATGCCTGATCATAGAATTTTGGGTAGAAATTTACTGGAGATTTTCTATTATTCCCTGAATACCAATTCTAAAGCGATAATGGATACTATTACTAGTGGAGCATTTAAGAGTCTGCATTGGGATGTAGCATAAGAAATCTTAGGTGGAGTCTCTCTTACAAACCAAGGGTGGCATACTTAGAAGGCAGAGAGAGAAGTCAACACAAATGCTATTGGTGCTTTTATCGAGCATAGAGTTATAGATGATTTAGTAGCTCAAGAGGTTGTGCAACTAAGGATGGAAATTAGGTTATAGATCAAACAATTTACAACTATGAATTAAAAGAAGGTGAATATTATGCGCGTACAAGGTAAAGCTTCTAGACATATGATCTAGATGTGGATGAAAAGGCCAAGTATCTAGATAGAGAGTTGGTAGGTTTTCAAGCCAAGATCCAATCGTCTGGTAAAGATAATTGGAAATCGGGATAAGGGAACTAAGGAATAAATGACTATAGGTATAGATATACGGATTAGATCAAAGAGAAAGATGGTGACTGGAGGTATAATGATGATTATAAAGAGAAAAATGGTGTTTTTGTTCTTCTAGGGAACAGAGATGCTGATTCTAAAATGGAGGCTATGTTTTCAAAGTTGGTAAAGGGACAGGAAAGTCAAGAAAATTTCCTTAAGGAGATTAAGGTAGATATTTTGGGACTCAGCTAAGAGGTAAAATCGCCTGCTACTGTGATCAAACAGCTTGAGCAGCAGTTTGGGCGAATGTCAGCCATGTTGAATCAGTATACATTAGGTAATCTTCTGAACAACACTATGAAAAGTTCAAAGAACGATGATTACTATTTATCTATCACCACTCGGAGTGTTAAGTCCACTATTGGTCCTCCTATGTTAGTGATTGATGAGATAAGAAATGATGTAGTTGATAGTTATAAGGCATCTGAAGCAGAATCTAAAAAGTTGGTGACTAGTGGTGAGTCATCATAAAAATTAATGGGTGTTGTTAAGTGTGTTGAGAAGGGTAAAGGAAAAGGTAAGAAAGTCGAGCTTGTATTGAAGACCATTCCATGACCTCCCATACCTTTTCCTCAGATGTTAAAGCAGAAAAAAGAAGAAGGGAAGTATAAAAAGTTTGATGCTATGTTGAAAAAGTTGAGTTTAGATATCCCTCTTCATGAAGACCTGGGCATATGCCTGGGTATGCAAAATATATGAATGATTTAGTGATGAAGAAGAGAGCTATCAGTTACGAGGATATTGGTGTTATGCATCATTATAGTGCATTTACATCTAAATCTCTGGCACCAAAAAATCCTATCCCGATGCTTTCATGACGCCTTGCACTATTGGGACATCTAGATTTATAGAGCCCTATGTGACTTGGGTTCTAACATCAACTTATGGTCATTGGCAGTGTTCAAACAGTTAGGTTTGAGACCTTTTGAACCGATGACTATGCAGTTTTTAAAAGTTGATCGTACAATGAAGAAGCCTGTGTTTGATGTTTTGGTAAAGGTGGATAACTTTATTTTTTTGGCCAATTTTGTTGTATTGGATTGTGATGTTAATTTTGAGATAACCATAATTTTGGGAAGATTGTTTTTGGTCACGATTAGAGCATTGGTGGTTATAGAGAAAGGAGAGCTTAAGTTCAAGCAGAAAGATAAGAAGGTCACATTCAATATTCGCAGAACAATGAAGCAATCGACTGAAATGAGGTTGGTTTCGATGATAAGTTATGTTGATAACCCTGGAAACCAACCCTCTGTATACCTGTATGAATTCTTAGTATTCAAGGTACCCACTTCGTGCCGCGACATTAAATTAAGCGCTATTTGAGAGACAACCCAAGGTAACTTCTTATTTTTGCATTTATATTAATTTTTATAAGTGTGATTGACATCGGATCTAAACACTTAAGGTTCCATAGGTATGGTCCTAACTCTTTGGATTTGTAGTTGCCTAATGCATTGGAGATGATGCATGTCTAATTGATGGGAGTGAGGCTACTTGTGGGTTTAGATGTCCTCTTAGGGTTTTTGTTGCCGTGTCTCTTTTCTTCGGAGTCTGTTCTTAGTAGAATGGGCATGCCTAGGACAAATTATGTTTTGTTTTATGTTGTTTTGTCTTGGCTTTATTTAACTAGGAAAAAAATAAGTACCTAAGGGCAGTTGATATATTTTGTTTTAATTGTGCTTGCATGTGTTAGAAAAAGATGATACCCCTCCAAAAACATTTATTTTGAACTATTTGATGTGCTTATAAATGTGACTGTTGTGAATCTTGTTATGGAATTAGGATTAGGGATATAATAATCATAGTTAATAGTTTCATGAGTCGGATAGGTAGTAGTCTGTGATACGACCCTATACCATGTGTGTGTGAGATGCTTACTTTGTTTCCTTTATGTGTTGAATCCAGAACTTGTCTGGTTAGTCTTGTGTAGGTTGTAGGATAGTTGTTTCGGAAATGAGCATATACCATTCTTGAATTTATTCCACTTTTAGCCTACATGACCTTCCAAAATAGAATAAGTATCCATTGATCCCTATTTTGAGCATGTATAGACTATTTTCTTATTTTCACCTTTTATCTTCCCAGTTTCATTATAATGAACTTGTTTTGGCCCTGGTCCTTCTTAGACATTATGCACTTCAACTCAGGCAAATTGCCTAAGTTGAGAGTGGCTATCATAAGGTTGCATTATTAGAAGTAGGTATGAAGAAAGGCGTAAATAAGATAAAATAAAGTAGGACTGGGTGTGGTAGAAAAAGAAAAGTAAAAGGAAAAAAATATAGATTTGAAAAATAAGAAGAAAGAATAAAAGAAAGTGCACCTAACCTGAATAAGCAATAAAAGGAAAAAGTGAGAAATAAGGATGGAATAAAATAAAAAGTTGGTTGATAAGTAGACCCCTAACGTAATTGTAGCACCAAGGAGGCTTAGTCACTAAATTCTCAAATGTATCATACTAGCTCCCAAGCCCACATTACAAGTCGAGTAAAGTCCTACAATGATCCTAGCCCAACTGTCTAAAAGACTAAGGTAAAGAAAATAAGGGCAAGCCTATGGTATTTTGTGCACTTTGATGGAACTTCTTTGTAAGTGTGAGTGTCTTATGATGGCCCTCGTATTAACATGCCTGATTCTACCCAGCAGGACTTCTTTGTTGTGAGGGTATATGGGTTGTGTTGCTAGCTGCTTATCTATTTGGGTAGCGTGATTTGTACATATTCTTGATTATGTGTTTCTAATGTAATGCCATATATTGATTCTATGTGTCCCATTATTGTGATACATATATCCACATAATTGGGTTTGGAAAGTTAAAATAGGAGGGGGTGATGTTTTTAAGCTAAAATTAAGACTGACTGCCATAGGTGTAGGAAACTCAATCTGTTTTGGAAAAGAACTATTTGTTTTTATTAATAAAGAATCGAGATTGCATATGCTCCTATTTATAGGAGAGAGTTAGCAGCCTAGTATAAGTAATACAAGTATGATAAGTATTCTATTCTACCTATACATATGCTTATACTTAGAATCCCACAAGAACTAAACTAGTACAGACGTAGACGTGCAATTACTGCTCAATTATGTAACTGGCACACTCCTTATCAAACACTACTTCTGATCCCTATCTTTAAAACTTCGCTTCAAGCTTGTGAGAGGTGGAACAGTCACTCATACTATTCACAAACATAAACTTGATTCTAAAATTGACTTTTGATCTTGGAATCTCTTTGTTCTTGATTTTTTGTTGATTGATTGATTTGAGACTTTGAGTTTTATTCTTCCATTATTATGAGATTACTTATATTCTTTTCTTATTGAATTCTTTAGTGTTTTTTGCAATTATGAGCGGCTAAATCCCTTAACTTGGATTTTAGGAATCTTGGCATAATAACAAAGTAGGGGAAGTACGAGGTTTTTCTAGATCATTATTTACACTTGCATTGTGATATTCTTAGGTTTAATTATTTTCTTAGCAGTGGATGATGCTGAAATCCCACCCGTATTCAAGATCATCTTCACAAGAGAAATTGGGATTGGGAATAAAAGACTACAATAGTGATTCAAGGCTGTCAATCCTCATTTAATAACTTGATACCCACAAGGGGATAGTTAAACTGAGATAAGAAACCAGGGTTTAATAGGCAACACTCTGAGACTCAAAAGGTAAAGAGTGAAATTTAACAGGACATTGACAAGATGATTAGAGATACTTATGTTGACAAACTCTGCATGTGTGGCTTTGGGATAGTTGGATTGAGCATGATAAACCTATGGAGTTAGGAAGCCATGGGGAACACAATCCTAGTGTTTATCTCAGATTGACTAAAATCAAAGCAATCAAGACTTATTACTTTTTACTGTTTACTAGAAAATCCCCCCATTTACTTATCTGAACCTCTAACTACTTTAGCAAATTTGAGAGATAGATTTTACCTATTCCAAGTGGGATCAACTCCAACCTAGTTGGGTCACTATAATTTGACAGCAACCACATTGTATCTTCTTGGAGGGTATTGTTTAGGTGACATCGTTGTCTTAGACTGTTATGCTAAAATTATGACCTTAGCTTTGTCGGGTATGTCAAGGATAGTTTGGAAGAGTCTGTTTTATTCAGGTCATAAGAGAGTCATATATTTCCTACAAGCTCATTTCTTGGTTGAGAGGGGTTATTTATATTATTTGGATCATATTTGTGATACTCGTGTTCTTTACTTCTTTCTTAAATTCTGTATGTATTATCCATTAGTTCATAGATATTTTCCTTATGGACTTGCCTGGTATGCCTCTGGATTGTGATATTGACTTCATCATGAATATTGAGACTGAAAATAAGCCCATCTCTATTTCCCCTTATAGGATGTCCTCACCAGAGTTGAAGGAATTAAAAAATCAATTGTAGGAGTTATTGGGCAAGGGTTTTATCTGACCTAGTATATCACCTTGGGGTGTACTTATCTTATTTGTCAAGAAAATGGATGGTTCTATGCATATGTGTATTGATTATTGGTAGTTGAACAAGGTGATGATTAAGAATAAGTATTGTCTACCAATAATTTGGAGTTATGGCTGGTTGCATTTGCTTTGAAGTTATGGAGGCACCACTTTTATGGCATCCATTGTGAGATCTTCTCAGATCATCGTAGCCTTCAATATTTCTTCATCTAGCAAGATCTTAATATACGAAAACATCAGTGGATTGAGTTGCTTCAGGACTATGACCTTAATATTCCTAATTATCTAGGAGAGGCTACAATGGTTGTAGATGGCTTGATCTGAAAATTGACTAGCATAGGTAGGTTGGTGCATCTTTTGCACCAGGAGAGGCCTTTGGCCTTAGAGGTTCAGTCTTTGGCTAAACATATGGTTAGGCTTGATATTTATACACTTGATTATATTTTGGCATTCATGGGGGATATGTATTCCATGATGGAAAATATTTAGGCTCATTAGTTTAATAATATTGGGTTGGGAGTGATTCGAGATAAGGTGTTGAGTGGAGAGACTAAGGAAGCCTCACTTGATTCAAATGTAGTTTTAACGATTGGAGGTCATGTCTGTGTGTTGAGAGTGGGTGATTGGTTGAGATCGATATTGGAAGAGGCTCATTATTCCAGGTATTCCACTCATCTGAGAGTGACTAAGATGTATCATAACTTGAGACAACATTATTGGTGGGTGTTATTGGAAAGGATGTAATGGATTTTATAGCTCGTTGCCTATGTTTCTAGTAGGTGAAGGTCAAGCATTTAAGGCTTGGTTGTTTGGTTAAGAGGTTACCCATTCTTGATTGGAAATGGAAATGAATCACTATGGACTTCATGACTGGGTTGCCTCTTACTTCTCATGGTTCTTATAGTGTTTGGGTCATCGTGGATAGATAGACCAAATCTGCTTATTTTATTTTGGTTTAGTTTTTTCAGTGCTGAGAGGTTGGCCTATATCTATATTTGTAAGATAGTTCATCTTCATGGTGTGCCAGTGTCTATCATTTCACATAGAGGTTCAGTATTAACATCTCAATTCTGGAAGACTTTTTTGGAGAACTGAGTTAATCTTAGCATAACTTTTCACCCTTGACCGACATCAGTTCGAGTGGACTATTTAGGTTTTGGAGGATATGCTTGCCGCTTGGGTTAAGGACTTTGGAGATGAGTGGGAGTAACGTATAACTTTGGTAGAGTTTGAATATAATAATAACTACCATTCTAGTATTGAGATGACTCTTTTTGAGGCTTTGTGTGGTAGGCATTGTCTCTCTCCAGTTGGTTGGTTTAAGGTTTTTGAGATTAGACCTTGAGGTATGGACTTTCTTTGTGAGTATTTGAATGGAGTTTGTCTCATTCAGGATAGACTTCGAGAGGCTTATAAAAGGCAAAAATGCTATGCAGATCATAGAAATTATGCCATGAGATTTAGTGTTAGTGATTATGTCTTCCTTCATGTGTCGCTCATGAAGGGTGTGATGAGGTTTGGAAAAAGGGGAAAGCTTAACCCCAGGTATATTATATCTTTTAAGATTCTTTGGACTATTTGGGATGTAGTTTATGAGTTGGCATTGCCCCCAACTTTATCAGCTATTTATCTAGTTTTTCATTTTTGAATGCTTCGATGTTACATTTCTAGATGAATATTATGTCATTCGTTCGGATTCAGTTCAGTTAGATGAGAGGTTGTCCTTTTTTGAGGAGCCCACCACCATTCTAGCCATAAATACTAAATAGTTGCATTCTAGAGATATCAATGGATAAGGTCTAATAGAGACATCTACCTATAGATGAGTCTACTTAGGAGGTCGAGTATGATATGCATGGTAGTTATCCCCAAATTTTCACTGATTCAGGTATTTTCCTTGCCTTTAGTTTGAGGATGAACTACATTTTTAGTGGTGGATAATGTAATGACTTGAGTTTTGGTGATTTTGGTGAGTTATTCATTTATGTGTGATTTGACTATTTTACCCCTCCCATGGTTGCTTTATAATATTTCTGGGGTGTGGGGATGATTGGCATAATTGCCTATCTATTTTTGTGTGATTTGAGAAAGTTTATGATTTTGGTGGTTAAAAAGGCTTATTAGTTGACTTCGGTCAATATTTATTATTCTATGCGTCGGATGGGAAAACGGACCGTGCCAGCAGATTCAGAACGTCAATTTTGGATTAGTGACATGGTTGATGTAATTTTACGGCTTTGGTATCTCATATCAATCCTAGATTTGTAAAGTTATAAAATTAGGTCTCGGTGTTCAATTTTGTGAAAATAACATTTTTTTTTTGAAAAATTGATATAGCCATTGAGCATGGAGCATCAAATTTGATAGGGTAGCATAGTTCATTGCGTTCAATAAAAATAAAGCTAGAGGGGTTCGCGGAGACTTGGAATTCTCCAAGTCTCCAGCTAGTGCATCCGGTTAAGTGACCTGGCTTAACCAACCAAGTGTCGCTCAAGCGATGAACAGCTCACTTAAGTAAGTGTCTCTCAAGCGACATTAGGTTTAATTAAGATATGCGTGTAGATCGAGCAGGTATTGCTAAAGTTTCACTTGGCCACTTATGCCTCCCAATGTCCTCTTAAGCGACACCTAGGTAATACATACACCCCTTTCTCGATTATCCCACTATTTTTGACACTTGGAGCTTTGAATTGTAGGGCTTTTGGGCGATTCCTTTCATTTTCAAGTTTGGGTAAACTCCAAAGCCCTATTTCAATTATTTTTCTTTGATTCTTGTCATTTAAAGCTTGCTAAAACTCGGTTTCAAAAGTGAAATTTGAGAATTTTGGCTAGAATGACCAAAAATTACTATTTATTTGATTTAAAATCCAATTTCAACCTATTTTCACCTGGGTTTTCTTCTATGAATTCCTTTAATCATGGGGAATATACTTATGAACTAGAATTCTAGTTTTTTCCTTCTTTTAGAAAAATCCATTTTGGGGGTCTATTTGACCCTGACCCAAAAAATGAGCAATATGGATATTATTTGCTTTCGTTTGATGCATAAATTCTATATTTGTATGTTTTAGTTGATTTTGAGTCCATTCTTGAAGGGTAGGCTCCATGTGGAAGGCCTTTTAATCCCAATTTTCTTCATTTGAGGTAGGTTATGGTTTAACTTACTATAGAGTAGACTAGATAGTTTATATTGATATAAAAACATATTATGAGTGTGGGAATTAATCATGGAGATGGCTTTATCATTGTTTTGTGCCCGTGTGGGGGCTTATGTTGTTGTTATTTTGGTGGTTTGAGATATTATTTGCTATGTGTGATCACGTGGGGTCTTATATGATGTTATTGGCTTGGTATTCGTATAAGTGATTATTTTCTTCTCGGTGGAAAATTTCTAAGTTGGTATTTATGTGGTATCAAATGGCATATTATTCTATAACTTACTCTATTGGTTTATTAACTATATTAAATTCATGGATGTTTGTCATATTGGTTGGATTTAGAAATTCTCATTTTGTTTAGTTGTGAGCATTACATACTCATATCATATACATTTATGAAACATTGGTACTACTGTGGAAATATTGGCTTTTTTGTCAGAAAATGTGATATCTTTGTAAAACATCTGGAGATGTATGTGTTGGAGAGGAGTTATGGATATTGGATTAGTATTAGTTATTGTATTGTATATAGTTTGATGAACCCTCCATGAGTCCTACCTTGGGAACACAACTCTGTAGGTTTTTATGGAGGTTGTGCCATAACCTCGTGCATCACATCATCACCATCTTCATTGTATTTCATACACTGTGCATATTCTATATTTTATTTTCATTCTTGATTTGATATCTATCTATTTTTGCTTCTTTCTAATACTTGTATTATATGTGTTTATCTTAAAACTGTTAGTAGAGGTGATGTGGTCTACTATTTGGAATATTTTCTGATTGCAGGTGACGTACCCATAGTATGTATTTTATATACTTTATTTTCTACTTTGCTCAGTCATCCTATGATACCTGCTAAGTACAAGTGGACCGTACTCATCCCTAGTGTGCCCTTTTGGTGATGATCTAGGTATGAGTTGACTACACAATAGATTATTCGAGCGGTGCTTGGAGTACTTTTGAGGTAGCAATTGGTCTATGCTTCCAGAGTTGATCTACTACCTTCTCTTGTTTAGTTTGTGTATTTTTTTTTATTCAGATACAATTTATGTTCTTTTTGGACTATTAGTTTTATATTTGACTTCAAGATGAATTTAGTTGGTTCTTACACTGTGATACCAGATTTTAGGGAGATTTATGATATTATTGTTATGTATTTTCCGCTATTATTGTATGTATGGTTTTTCTTTGTTCTAGAAGCCTTTCCTTGGTTTTTGGTGTTAGTTCTCACATTTCATATCAGTTTGGGTGATAGGCTTACTGGTCAAGGATTGCTGGGATAGGTGCCATCATGACCCTTAGTTTTTGGGTCATGACACCTTCTCCCAATACTTCTTTAACTTGACTTTTCCTATCTTGATGTCTACCAGTGCCAACACCCACACCTCCTCACTAGGGCATCTACATCATCCTTCTCATATTTCCAAACCTTCTTAGTCTCACTTTTCTTATCTTATCCACCACAGAGCCACTACCTTGCCTCTAGACTATGAAAATTTATATCCAATTTCTCCTTGTGAAATATGGATGACTGACGAAAATGGTTGATGACCTTCGAAGTTTGAAGAATTGTAAAATTAAAATTCATCTTCCTAAGCTAAACTTATGAAATTAGAAAAATATTGTTGTAATTTGTAAGTTTTGAATCCAACTTTCCTACTTTATCTATTAGTAAAATTAAAGGCCTATTGAACATTTGAATTTCTTTTTAAATTTGTGTCCACTAGCAAAGTTCAATTATAATTTTCAATAATAAAACAATGAAAAATAAATAGTTGACTAAAATTTAGAAACCTCATAATTACGTTAGAGGCAGGACCGAACACCCATTTCCACTGAAAAATCAGCCTCAAGCATGCCCTCTTAAGCCTAGCCCGGCTCGGACTTAGTAAGGATGACTTTTAGGGGGCGCATTGGTGCAGTTCAACCCCTTATTATCAATTTTAAGTTCCTTCTAAGCTCATTATCTTCTCCTTACCCCTATATCTTGATCCTAACCCCTTCCCACACCATAATGCTTTCTTGAATTATATTTAACGGTTCTTGGGATGTTATCTTTTACCTACACACCAAACACTAGAAACAAAGTAAGAAATTCACTTATTTTCTAATAATCATGCAAAACATACTGATTCTGTAATAACCTGAATTTAGGTGATTTTTTTTTATTTTTTTAACCATTTTACCCTTTTATTTTGTTGTTACATGTTAATTTTGGGTTATGGGGATGGTTGACATAGTTCCCAAGGTCTTTGGGTGAGTTTGAGGTTATTTTAAAGATTCAACATTTTTTGATCCGAGTGCCATATGGCGAAATAGACTATGCCAATAAATTTGGAATATCAAATTTGTGTTACTAGCGAGGTTGGTTCAGTTTTGAAACTTTATATTTCATTTTGATCTATTATTTTAAAAATAGTGAAAAGGGGTCCCAAGGGTTAATTTAGTGAAAATATCCGTTTTGAAAAAAAATAATGATTTCATTAGATCCAGAATGTGTTTATGATCAATTTGCACTATTCATTCATGTTCATAGGCTTCTGGATGAGACTCAAGGATTAAAAATAAGTTTTTAAGTTACTGGCGTGGTCAATGGTCAACATGCAGTCAACAACCAATTTTGGGATATTATTCCCTTTTTGCTTATTTTCAACAGTTTTATCATATTGGGAGCTTGGAAGGGAAATTTTGGGATTTCCTGCGTAAGTTCGTGCGGGTAAGTTTCTAGCTCAATTATAAATCAATTCCTACTAACTCCTTCATCTCAAAATTTTCTAAATCAAAGATTTTAAAAGAAGGGTTTCGAGTTTTTTCCCTCAAATTGAAAATCTAGTGTTTCTTCGATTTGTGCTTCAATTCTTACTCATTTTTGCTTGTATTTTCACCCATACAATCCCTTTCACTAGAGGATTATGATTTTCAAATAAGATTCTATTTTTACCTTTTTCGATTCTTGATGGAATTTTGAGAGAGTTTTTGCTTGTAAAACGTGAAAATGGGTATTCTTTGATTTGGACGTTATTTTAACTGATTTTGTTGAATTTTCTCCTATAAAATCCTGTAAACTCAGGGAATGTGTTTTCAAAATAAAATTTTAGTTTTTCATCTTTCATTTTCGAATCCATTTTAAATCCGACCTAAATATGGACAATATGGGTATCATTAGCTTTCTCTTAATGAGTAGATGCTATATTTGAATTTTGTAGTTGAATCTGAGATTGTTCCTGAGAAAACGCTCTAGGTTTAAGCACTTTAGACCCAATTCTATCATTTCGAGGTAGGTTATGAATCAACTTCTTTTAGATTAAGCTAGGTAGTTAATTAATAAGTAAATCATGTTATGGGTTGGGGAAAATAACTATGGGAGTTATATTTTGAGATTATTTTTACTCTTGGTTAACTATATATGGTTTTATATTCTTTTTTCATTGGTTTGTGATATCTGATATTGTGTGTTGCCCGTGTGGGGACTTTATTCAACATCATTGGATCTGTGCATCTAAATGACTTTATTTTACATATGATTCTCGTGAGTGGGCTTATTTTGCTAATATAGGCCTTATTCAAGCATTGGTTGCCTTTATCATGATAGAATACTCGAGTTAGGGGTTGATATGATATTGATGATGTCTTACATATTTATTTTTATGATTCCTAATAAGAATTGATGAATCATGAATTATGGACATATTAAGCTAATTTTTTGGCTTATTATATATATCCGTGTTGGATGGATTGGATATCATCACATTAAATTGATTGTGAATATTACATCCTCATTCCATACATAGACATTTATGGAAACTGGTACCTCTAAGAAATACTATTTTTTGAAACAAAATGAGACAGTTTTATGAAAACTCTCTCTGTGAACATAAGTCGGAGATGTGAGATGAGTTGAGATTGAGATTGAGATATAGTATATGGGTCGCAAACCTCCCATGGTACTACCTATTAGCTGTGAGCTCGGTGGGTGTATATGAAAAGTCATGCAACGACACTCATCATTCATCCCATCCACATTGCACTGCATTTGCATTCATATCTTGTTTGATTTTCATATATATATATATATATGTATATAGTTTTCATTTTCATGTATTCATATACTAGAACAATTAGTGGAGATGGTGTGCGCTACCATTTTGGACTTTTCTGCTTGTAGGTAACGTGCTCATAGTTTATGTTACTTCTATTATTTCCTACTTTACTTTTCCTAGTCTACCTGTGATACCTACTGAGTACAAATGAACCATACTCACCCCTACTGTGCCCTTTCTGTGTATATTCGAGTACGAGTACCAGACGTAGTATCTTATTTCATGCAAATTTTGGAGTGTTGTTCGAGGTACTGGGTGATTTAGGGTTTTTAAAGCCAACTCAAAATCTCCTCTTATCTTACTTTATATCCTTATTTCATTTTTGGATGCATACATATATCTTAGATTCTGTTATGTACTAGATTCTTCTACACTTCGACACCAAATTTTAGGTATTTATGAGATTTCTTTCAGCCTTTTGTTTTAATTATGTTTCATATCGGCTTGACTTCACTCTAGAAGTCTTGCATTTAGGTTATGTTATTATCAATTTTGTTTTTCCTTTATCAGTTTGGGTGATTGACTTATTTATCAAGGCTCAGCCGCGATATGCCATCATGACCCATTTTTAGTTTGTGACAAATTAGTATTAGAGCAACTAGGTTCATCGGTCTCATAAGTGTAAATTTGGATGTCTAGTAGGGTCTCATGGATCCGTACATAGATGTATGTATCTATCTTCGAGGGGATTTATGATATCTTTTGGAAATACCTCTCTAATTTTATTCCTTATTAGACAGCTTATTCATACCCTATGTTCTAAACTTGTGTTTCACTCTTTCTATGCAGATGATGAGAACTAGATCTCGTAAGGATAGGGATATTGAGCAGCACCCGAGGATGGAACCCAGACTAGAGGGTGAGGCAAGGGTCAAGGATGATATCTAGGTGGAGGATGGGCATAAGGAGCTTCCCCGATTATAGGTAGAGCTATAATGATCCTAGATGGAGGCGAATAAATTTCATATCGAAATGTGGAATTAAACAACAAAATTAAATGATAATTGAGAAATAATAGATAGGAAGAGAAGAAAGAAAGGCTCAATTGAACTACTATTAAACCAAGGGAGAAAGATAAATTAATCAAATACATTAGAAATTAAATTATATCCACAGTATGATAGTTCGATGATCAATCAAGCGAAAAAGGTAACACAAGCATTTCAAAAATCCATCCTAATCACTCGATCTAAGATAACAATTGAAATTGAACTCAATTACTACCCTAACCTAGAGTAACTAAATATCAAGTCTATTGAAGAAAATTCAATCATAAAAATTTTAAGGAATAAAATGGCTAAGACAACTATTTATAGTTATTTCATTTGAAAAATAACCTATTACAAGATAGCCAAAAACTGGCTACTTTAGGAAATAACCCACAAAGGCCCTTCTTTATTGACCAATTAGCATCTTGATCGCCTATGTGGCCTTGTGTCTTTATTGCTCCATGGATTTCTTTACGCTCCAAGCTATCATCTATATGTAGAAGCCCATATTAATGTGCCCCACTCTAACCATGATCATATCATCCTACCCTCATTTAAAATGATTCATCCTCGAATTCAAACCTTTCAAAATCATGAGATGAAGAAACAATTAAACATTCCTCATAGTTTGAGGGTTAGCACAAGGGTTAGCAATAAAATATCTATCACCATGCCAAGGCTGCACATAGTTAACATATAAGCAATCATGTAAATGAGTCACAAATGTTTTGTAACCAGCCAAAAAAAAGAGATACAAGGCTACCTAAGAAACACTGACAAAGGGGTGAATCAAAAGAACCATGATTTTTAGGCAACCATATATATAAGTCCTTAATGGTTCTACATTTAGAAATTCACAAATCCTTATTTAAGTGAAGTGACACATGATAACCCATATAGCCACCCCCTTTAAGTAAAGTAACACCTGATAGCCCACATAGCTAAGTGTCGTGTCATAAAAAAGGTCATCCCAAGTTAAGACTCCACCAAATGCACTAGTTATCTTCAAGAATGAGATTACTCCCAATTTATCACTGGGGTGTAATATGAAGTTATTCCCCACACAATTTGGAAAATATATCCCATTCAAACCATAAGATTAAGTAATGACATCAAAGCAATAATTACATGATAGAAAAGAAATGTTACTACTATACTTATCACCATGCAATCCAATAATCTTACTCATACCTTGCTTTTCATTTAAGTCAAGCATTTTGTAACATCCCGAAAATGGGTCTTGAGATGTAACACGGTGCTCAAGACTACGACTAGCCTTAAGCTAACTTTGAAAGCCTTCTACTAAATTTAAAACTCATAATAGGGAAATATAGATACATAATCAAAGATAAAATATGGAATTCTGTAAGAGCTAAGCTGAAACTGTCTGAATATAATATCTGAAAATACTAAACTCAAGAGTCTAATCAATCAATGCTGAAAATTTGAATCATATCTAGTAGTCTGACACACCTCTACTACTAATGCTAGAGAGTCACTGGGACAAACCCCCAGCTGACTCAAACTGTCTGAAAATACTGAATTATCTATACTAATAAGAAATAAACTGAATGACTAAGTCCCTAAACTATGAGGTCTCACCAACTATTGGGATATAGATAGAGATGCTCGAAATCACTCATGCTACTGAAACTGAGCACCTGAACCTACATTATGAGACACTGTAGCACATAGACGTATATATGGATCAGTACTTCTGGATTGTACTGGGTATATAGGGGTGAATGCATAAGTAAAACAATATCTCAACATTATTACAATTTATAAAAGAATACATGCTAAATGTAGATGACTCACATAGGTTGGAATATCTAAAAGTTGAAAATCATAATCATAAATAGCAAAACAGGTTACATAGATCTAGTGAGTCATAACATTTAGTTTCTAAAAGTTGTACTTGTACTCTATCTTTAAATCATGTTGTCAAGTGTAGAAAGCAAACACTTTTATATCTAAAATTTAAAATATGAAATTTGAAATCAACTAGATAATAACTTATATAAAACAATATTTGAATAAAATTGTGAGCCTTTACACTTAGTTTCTGAAAGTTGTTCTATTACGATTATTCTGTAGTCTTTTCTATTAGGGAGGTTCTTCTAACCGACATATACTATGTGAGCTATCATAGAGTCCAACGTTTAGTTCCCTTATGAAAAATCTCACGTTGGGGAAAGGTGATATACTCTTGCCAAAGAATATAACCTAATGTAAGTGATCACGTTTGTATCTATCATCCATATAGAATTGGTAATAATCTAATAATCTATACCTATATTGGCTTGTAGTTCTGGGGTATGTAAACATACCCAACTCGGTGCTAAATACTACTTCATTTAATCTGTATGCTCATTCTGTTGGAAATTCACTTTTAAAAAGTAATATAAAGCTTTGCAATGAAAACCTCTCATAAATCTATTTGCTGTAAACTATGGCAAAAGCTGTAAAGTGGATTCCATATCTAAGCTGAGATCAAAAGATCAAATCTTTGTTCAAAATCTGAATATAACAAGTCTTGGGATGCTTAAAAGCATAATCTTCTTGAAATAATAACATTCAACTAGGGCTAATAACCCATATATCTATTTCATGTCAAATCATTATAAACTTATACTAAGTAATGAAAATATTGATAATTCAAGTCTAAATCTGGAAATTATTGCAATACGTATGAAAATACCATAGTAGACATGCAATTCAACATCTAAATCCCATGAAATCTCATAATCTTGCAAATAACAATATTGGGTATGAACCCTAATTTGAAACTCATGTAAATTCATGTAACTTTGTAATTAAAAACTATTTTTGGTCACAAGGATGAAAGAATTATCCATGTTGAAAATCCCACATACCTTAATTGATGATTAGATGAAGAAACTTGAAATTTGAGTTCCATTTGTGCTCTTGAAGATAGATTCTTGAAATTCTTGAATTGGGAATCTTTAATTTTGAGATATCTTGGAAAAATAATGGTGGAATTTGGATTTCTTAGGGATGAAGGTCTGATGTTCTAGAGTTTCTTTGAGAGAAACTTGATGAAAATGAGTATAATAGGCCCGAAATAGGATTAATTCTGTATTTTACAGTATTTGGGGGCTTGAAAAAAGACTAAATTGCCCTTTTAAAATTTTACTCGAAACTGGAAATCCCAATTTGGCATACCACCGTGATGGGATGCTATTGTGGTGGATCATTAGATAAGGGACCATTTCTATTTTGGGATTTGGCGCGATGTGGCATAATCGCATTGCACTAATGGAAAATGATGAGTGCCATTTTGTCCTT
Organism: Capsicum baccatum var. pendulum; assembly: GCA_030864225.1. NCBI lineage: Eukaryota > Viridiplantae > Streptophyta > Magnoliopsida > Solanales > Solanaceae > Capsicum > Capsicum baccatum. The sequence continues at coordinate 121,689,208 of CM061560.1, forward strand.
TGGCGCGATGCGACGTAATCGCATTTCACCACTGGAAAATGTCGAGTTCTATTTTGCACTCCTCCGTGATGTGGTGTTCATCTAATTGAGAATTTTTAGCGTGATACAGGCTAATTACGGTGAGCTACTGGAATGGGATGAACGGGAACTAGAAATTCACCACAACGCAATGTAATCGCAGTGCTCCACTGGAAATCAAACAATTGCCATTTTGTCCTTAACTGCAACATGGTGCCTGTCGCAATGCCCTACTATTTTCACTAAAATAGCCATAAATTTTCAACATAGTATCAGATTAAGACGAAATTTGTATCATTCGATAGCTAATTCAATTGTCTACACATTGGTGGGTCTAGAGCTGGAAAATTCTACATGTATCAAGAGTTATTCATTTTTAAAGTTAACCCTTGACATTCTAGGAGTTTAATTAAGATAGGAAAAGTATAGTGTATTACATTATCTCTCCCTTGGGAACATTCATCCTCAAATGAGACTAGTTAAACTCAAGATACTGAGGAACTGAGGCTATATGCTAGCATGCACAACTGAAAGTAACTGTATGACTAAATCTAAAACATACTGAGCTAGTGGACTGATCTGCAAATGCATGAATTACGTGAAGATAGCAATATGTCTGAATTTGAGATTAGAAAAGAATTTAATTAAGAAAGATTGTTACCTTCGGTTGAATCTGAGTTCGTAGAGAAGAGATGAGGATACTTGGTTCGCATGTCTGCTTCTGCTTCCTAAGTAGTACCCTCAATGGACTGATTTCTCCACAGAACTTTGACCAAGGGAGCTTCCTTGTTCCTTAGTCTACGGATCTGATGATCAAGAATCTGTATTGGAACTTCTTCATATGAAAGGCTATTCTGAATATCTATGCTTTCTAGAGGGACTACAACAGCTGAATCGTCCATGCACTTCTTCAATAAGGACACATGGAACACTGGATGAACTGATGAAAAGTCTGCGGGTAGCTCAAGCTCATACGCTACCTTTCCCAACACGACTCAAAATCTGGTAGAGGCATACATATCAGGGACTAAGCTTCACCTTTTTGCCAAATCTCTTCACCCCCTTCATGGGTGAAACCTTCAAATACACAAGACCATTAATTCAAACTCAAGATCTCTCTTTCTTACATCTGCATAAGATTTCTGAATACTCTAAGTTACTTTCTATCTCTCTCGAATCAAATACACTTTCTCTATGGCTTCAAACACCATATCTGGCCCAATCAAAGTGGCCTCACCCAATTAAAATCAACCAACTGGTGATCTAGATCTCTGGCTATAAAGAGCCTTAAACAGGGCCATCTAAATACTAGAATGGTAATTGTTGTTGTAGGCAAACTCGATCAATGGAAAGTGGTCATCCCAACTGCCTTTGAAATCTAGAACACATGCCCTCAACATATATTCTAAGGTCTGAATAGTCCTCTCTGCATGACCATCTTTCTATGGATGAAAAGATGAACTAAGATAAACTTAGGTACCAAGACATTTCTAAAATGCTTTCCAAAACTGAGAGGTAAACTGCATACCCCTATCTGAGATGATGGACAAGGGAACTCCACGCAATCTAACCAACTTTCTGATATACAACTTAACATAATCTTCAGTAGTGTAGGATATGCGAACTAGCAAGAAATGGGCTGATTTGGTCAATCTGTCTACAATAACCCAAATCGATTTATGCTGGCGACGCGAATGGGGTAATCTAGTCATAAAGTCCATATTCACCTCTTCCCACTTCCAAGTGGGAATACCAAACTCCTGCATAGTGCCATTAAATCTTTGGTGCTCTACCTTAACCTGTTGACAAGTTGCACACTTGGCTACAAATTCTGCGATATCTTTCTTCATACCACTCTACCAATAGGTTTCCCGCAAGTCGCGATACATCTTGGTGGCTCTTGGATAAATGGAATAACGTGCAACATGCGTTTCTGCCATAAATTGCTGCCTCAAATCGTCAACACATAGAACACACAATCTAATCTGGTATCTCAACACACCATCTCCCCCTTGAGAAAAAACCTCTACCTTTTGGTATTTAACTAACCTCTTTAATTTGACCTAACTGGGATTCCTGTCCTGTTTTTCTTTTACTTGCGAAACTAGAGAAGATTTTGAACTACTCTGAACCCAATCATTACCTTTATCTGAGTCAACCAACCTCACACCCAATCTAGCTAACTGATGTACTTCCTAGACTAAATCTCTCTTATCATTATCCACATGAGAAACATTGCCTATAAACAATCTACTTTGGGCGTCTACCACTATTTTTCCTTACTCGGATGATTCAAGACACTCATTTCATAATCCTTCAACAATTCTAACCACCTTCTTTGACAAAGATTCAACTCCCTCTAAGTAAACACATATTGCAAGCTTTTATGATTCGTGAACACATCAACATACAACCCATAAAGATAGTGCCTCCAGATCTTTAAAGCAAACATAACAGCTGCTAACTCAAGATTGTGGGTCGGGTAGTTCTTTTTATGAGGCTTAAGTGGTCTAGAGGCATAGACTATGACTTTACATATCTGCATTAAAACACAACCCAAACCAATTCTAGTGGCATCATAATATATAATGAACCCATCTATGCCATCAGGTAACGCTAAAATTGGAGCTAAAGTGAGTCGAGTCTTCATCTCCTGAAAACTCTTCTTACAGGAATCTAACCACTGAAACTTAACTTTCTTCCAATTTAATAAGGACTTAGGGGATGCAATAGAAGAAAAATCCTCAACAAAGTGTCTATAATATCTAGCTAAAACCTAGAAACTTCTGATGTCTGATGGAGAGATAGGTCTAGGCCAATTTCTTACTTCTTCTGTCTTTTGGGGATCAACTCTAATACCATCACTAAAAATAATATGACCAAGGAAACCTACTGATCTTAGCCAAAATTCACATTTTCTGAATTTGGAGAACAACTGGTGATCTCTAAAAGTTTGCAACACAATTATAAGATAGTCTTCATGATCATTCTTACTACAAGAATAGACAATAATATCATCAATAAAGACTATGACAAACATGTCCAAATACTATTTGAACACTCTATTTATCACGTCCATGAAGGATGCTAGGGGACTAAATGACATGACTAGGAACTCTAAATGTCCGTAACGAGTTCTGAAAGCTGTCTTTGGAATATCATATTCCCTTACTCTAAGCTGATGATAGCTGTATCTATGGTATATCTTTGAGAAGTAACTTGCACCTTGGAGTTAGTAGAATAATTCATCAATCCTAGGAAGAGGATATCTATTTTTGACTGTGACTTTATTCAGCTGACGATAGTCAATGCACCTTCGCAAGGAACTATTTTTTTCCACACGAATAGGATAAAAACGCTCCATGAAGAGATACTGGGCCCTATGAAACCTTTATCTAAGAGGTCTTTAAGCTTATTTTTCAACTCTTTAAGCTCGGTTGGATCCATATGATATGGAGGAATGGAGATCAACTGAGTATTTGGGAAAAGGTCAATACCGAATTCTATTTCCCTATCGGGAGGTACCCCTGGTAAATCTTTGGGAAAAACAACAGGAAATTCATTGACTATATGAACTGACTAAACTATTGGAACCTCAGACTTAGTGTCTTTGAATCAAACAAGATGATAGATACACCCTTTAGATATCTACTTTCTGTCTCTAATATAGGATATGAAATGACTCTCGGGAGACACTGAATTACCTTCCCACTCAAAGACTGGCTCATCTGGAAACTAAAACTTCACCACTTGGGTGCAATAATCTATAGATGCATTACAAGAATAGAGCCAGTCCATACCAAGAATAAGGTCAAAATAAACTATATCTAACTCTATTAAGTCTTCTAATATGATATTATGAAGGACAGTGATGGGATACTTCCTATAGATCTGTCTGGCAACAACTGACTCACCCACTAGGCATAAATCATCAACCTAGCAAGATCCATGTCCTCAATAAGCATGGTAGTCCTACACTCCTTTACTACCAAACTAGGTACTCTACTAACAAACTTACTCATACTTTTCCTAGGGCCAGCCATCGTATTGGAGGCATACTTAGAAAACAAGTTAAACTTATGGCAGTACTCCTTCACTGTCATTGAGCCCTGCCTCCTTTACCTTAGCTTATCTCATTTCACATGGAAAGAACCTAGTAGAAAATTATCCTAAAACACCTGCCAACTTCTAAGTGTTGTATTCTTACCTCTACCATTCTTCCACATAACCACCCAATCATATGATACATCCTTGAATCTAAAGGATGCATCCTTAATAAGTCATCAACCTAGCAAGATCCATGTCCCCAATAAGCATGGTAGTCCTACACTCCTTTACTACCAAACTAGATACTCCACTAACAAACTTACTCATACTTTCCCTAAGGCTAACCATCGTATTAGAGGCATACTTAGAGAACTAGTTAAACTTATGGTAGTACTACTCCTTCACTATCATTGAGCCCTGCCTCAGTTTCACAAACTCCTTTACCTTAGCTTCTCTCATTTCACATGGAAAGAACCTACCTAGAAAATTATCCTAAAACACCTGCCAACTTCTAAGTACTACATTCTTACCTCTACCATTCTTTCACATAACCACCCAATCATATGCTACATCCTTCAATCTAAAGAATGCTAACTCTACACTCCCCTCCTCAGAAATATGCATAATCTGGGTGATTTTTTTCACCTCATCTTAATAAAGATGTGGGTCCTTACCTATTTTTGACCCAAAGAACTCTGGCATGTTCATTCTCAAGAAGTCACAAATTCTGGCTGCTGCTAAATCCCTATTATACTGAAATGGGACTATCACCTGATGGTTTCCCTGAATATTGGCAGTCACAGCTTTGGCTAATGGCTAAAAGATAGTCCAAAATTTAGCATGGGATACATTATCATTTAGAGGGTCAAAAGGCTAGGGTGGTTGGATATTATTTCTATAGGCATTAGCTCAACGAGGAGGCATATTCAACTGTCACATCAAAGCATGAGTTAATAACAGATAGTGACACCATAAGCTTGATAAATCATAAAAGAAAGAGATAATTTTCATAAAAATATCCCGTAGCCTCTTACTCATAAATGTGGCGCGCTTTACACCCATGATCAAGACTCTACTTAACGCAGCTTGTCTTACTCCCTAGGATTCTTAGAACCTTAGGCTCTGATACCAAGTTTGTAATGCTCCAAAAATAGGTCTTGAGATATCACACGGTGCTCAAGACTATGAGTAACCTTAAGCTAACCCTGTAAACCTTTTACTAAATTTGAAACTCATAGCAAAGAAATATAAATACATAATAAAAGTTAAATTATGGACTTCTGTATGAGCTAAGCTGAATCTGTTTGAATATAATATCTAAAAATACTAAACTTAAGAATCTGATTAATCAATGCTGAAAATATGAATCATATCTAGCAGTCTAACAAGCCTCTACTACTAATGCTAGAGAGTCACTAGGACAAACCCCCAGCTGACTCGAACTGTCTAAGAATACCAAATCATCTATGCTAATAAGATAAAAAACTAAATGACTAAGTCCCCAAACTATGAGGACTCACCAACTGTCAGGATATATATGGAGATTCTAGAAATCACTCACGCTACTGAAACTGAGCACCTGAACCTACATTATAAGACAATGTAGCACATAGACGTATATATGGATTGATACTTCTAGATTTTACTGAGTATATGGGGATGAATGCATAAATAAAATAATATCTCAACATTATTACAATTTCTAAAAGAAGGCATGCTAAAATTATCTAGTGAGATATAACATTTAGTTTCTAAAATTTGTACTTGTAATGTATCTTTAAATCATTCCGTCTAAGAATAGAAAGGACTCATTTTTATATCTGAAATTTTAAATCTAGTAGCTATTGACCCATATAAAACAATATCTGAATAAAATCATAAGCCTTTAAACTTTGTTTCTGAAAGTTGCTCTGTTATGATTATTCTGTAGTCTTTTCTATTAGGGAGGATCTTCTAACCGACATACACTATGTGAGCTATCATAGTGTCAAATGTCTAGTTCCCTTATGGGAAAATCTCACACTAGGGAGAGGTGTCATACTCTTGTCAAGAAGTATAACCTAATCTAAGTGATCACATTTGTATCTGTCATCTATATAGAAATGGGAATAATCTAACTTCGGGGCATGGAAAAAGACTAAATTGCCCTTTTAAAATCTTACTCACAACTGGATATTTTGATTTGTCACACTAATGCAATGTGTGGCTACGCGGTGGCTTACTGGATAAAGTACCATTACTATTTTGGGCTTTATCGCGATGTGGCATAATTCTATTGCACCACTAAAAAAGGACGAGTGCTATTTTGGCCTTTGGTACAACGCGGCATAATTGCATTGTGCCACTGGAAAAAGACGAGTGCCATTTTGCACTCCTTCGCAATGTGGTGTCCGTCTAATTGAGAATTTTTTATGTGATGCAGGCTAATTGCGGTGAGCTATTGAAATGGGTTGAATGGGAACAGGAGCTTCATTGCTATACGACGTAATTGTGGTGCTCTATTGAAACACGATGCCTGTCGCAATGCCCTACTATTTTCACTAAAATGGCCACAACTTATCAACCGAGTCTTTATTAAAGTAAAATTGGTATTGTTAGAAATCGAATTCAATTATCTACACATTGGTGGGTTTAGAGCTGGAAAATTCTACATGTATCAAGATTTATTCATTTTTCAAGTTGACCCTTGACATTCTAAGAGTTAAATTGAGCTAGAAAAAATGCAGGGTATTACACATTTCATCCCCAATGCCACTATTTAAATCATTATTAAGATCAAAGGGAAAGAAAATCCATAAACATGGGTTAAGCATACACTTATTATCCCATTGACACTCTCACTCTCACATAACATACACTACTGAAAGGCAAGATTATCATCATATGCAAACAAATAGTATAGGAAGGTGTCACATATGTCAACTTCATCCAAGGCATCCTTATGAGAAGGTGCACTCATTTATTTAAGCATATTAAGGCGTTGACCAAGAATGGAATCGTACAATGATGAAGAGATAGTCGTAGAACATACATGACATTTTTTTTGAACACCATCCTTTCCAATAGATGTACTATTATATTCCAAGAGGAGAGTTTAGTCTTTAAAAAGTATGTCATCATACCATAGTGGATTACCAATCACTTGGTAGCCTTTAAAAGGGGATACATTTCCATCATGTCAAGACACACCACTATGAATTTCACCTTCATTAGTCATGTCAACATCAAACAAGGGATTATTCTTAAAAGTATATTCCACCTCAAAATCCTCATGAAAAGAATAAGGAATGGAATCACAATTCAGGTATTCATTATTTAGCTGTCATAACATCATGTGACTACTTACATGACCAAATCTATCAATGTCATCATTACACACAAGTTGATCAAAACCAATATCACTTGATAGTGAACTATCATTTAAAGCTCATGTATCAATACTAGGTGGAAACAAATTGATATTGCTTGAAAAATCAAGTCCATAGGATCAACTAGTGCATCCACATTCTTAACATACACATTATCAAAACATGACAAAAATCTAAATGATAACATAATCCCATTCAATGGATAAGTGTAAATACTAGGTGGATACAAATTAATCTTACAAGAAAAATCAATTTGGTCATAAATAGGATCAACTAGTATATGAACATTCTTAACAAATACATTATCACTATGTGGAAAAGAATCATTACGTGCACATGAAAATAAGCTATCACTTATACTCAATTGGCTACTAGCCATAAAATGATATTTTACTTTCAACAAAGTATAAGGTTTTGCATTGTTACTTTGTAGATCATAGAAATAGTTATCTACACCTTGATTTTTAACTTCAGAACACAAATATTATTTTGGGAAGATTTTTAGTGCCTCATTTTTCTTTGTTGATCGAGGTGCCACATTAGACTTCCTTTCAAAGATAACTACAAAAGAATCTAGACAACAAAAAAGGAAGAGATATTAATAAAAGTTTATATAGGGTTGTGACAACCCTCTCACATCACTCCTCACAACCTCACCTTTTTCCTTTCTAGAGTTGTCATATCACACCCTCACTCCTCATAATCTTTTGACTCTCAATTTTATTAGAGTTTGGAAAAGTTCCAAGGATTTGTTATGAAAGTTTTGATATCCTTTTATCTCTAGCTTCCACTTTAAATAGCTAGGAGTAGACTTTATTTTATTCATTGGGTCCTCTTCAAGCACATTCCACAAAGATTAACTCTTTTGCATTCGACTCCATGGTATTAAGCTTGGAGGCAATTTTAGAGATTTTGTAAAGAGTTATTAGCATGGAATCAAACAATTTGTTTATTCTCAAAAGGCTAGGTTCTACAATTGAGAGTGGTTCACTTGTAACTTCTCCTTGAAGTATTGAGATTACCTTACTTCCATGACCTATTGATAGTTTAATCCTACCTCCAACACCATTATCATATGGAGAACTAGTCACACTAGAATGATGATAAGAAGCAAAAGTTCTTGAACCCCAAGAAGTAGAGAATTTTCTTTGCCAATGGTGCATACGACGTATTTGAATTGGTTCTAACCACACATCTATACCCTCTCAACTAGGATAGGAGGTAGAATATGCCATGAAAGGTAATTCATCCCCACAACTCCCATTTCTATCATAATCATCCTCAGAGTATTCACAAGACACATTGGAAAAAGCATTGTACCTTACATTGTATTCATCACCATAGTGTGTCATAAGAGAACCCCCATAATCGTCATTTTCACTATCGAATTTATCATAAGGTACTTCTGCTCCTTCGTGTTCATCATAAGAGCCATAACACCCATTCATTCTACATTGATATTTAGAGTAGTAGTTGTCACCACCATATTATTCATGATTATAATCATAGCCTTCATAAAACTCGTCTTTAAAAGATTTTCATGCTATGGATGGCATTCTTACTTATACCTCCTTTAGTACCTAAAAACTAGTAAACAAGTTAATAATAAAAGCATCACATTACTCTATATATGAACTATCAACTCACATTCTATAACTTTTTCCCAAGTTAATAGTGTTACTAGCTTTGCTCAACCAATTTTAGGTTATCTATCCTCGTGGAGGAATGAATCTTTGTGACTCTTAAAAGTGGGACGAATCAAATAAAACTAATGGATTTGAATAAAAATGTTATTGGCGAATTAAAACTAGAAAAGCACACAAAAAAAATAGAAGAAAAAAAAATTCAGACTCAAAGAACTTGATAATGTTCAGTAGGGTAATCTACTATTTCAAAATCATGTTGTGAACCAAAAGAAGGAAGAACTAATAAAAAAGAAACCAATTTACCAAGATTTAAAATTTAAAAAAATATTTACAAAGAAATTTAATTTGAAATCCATGAGAAAATGCTCCAAAATAGTGGAGAAAAAAACTGACAAAGAGCTGAAAATTGTCCCAAAAGAACATTTGAAGAATCTTCCAAGAAATTGTTCCCTTGTACTTCTTTGTCTTTTTCTCCTTTTTGAATATTCCTTTTTGTACTACTCCTAAACACTTTTCTTTTTTCTTTCTTTTGGATCAAAAATCCCTTTACTTTATTCTTTTTCTTGAAGATATGAATATCATAAGGAATAGTAAGAACATTGATAAACTTAAAAAAATCACAACTTTTTCATTTTATCTCCGATTAACACAAAATTCAAAACCAAATCTCCCTTCTCTATGGAGAAACCCCCCAATAACTTTGAAGCCTCGATTCCTAATCAAAATGCTTAGATTTTAGATCCATTTCATTATTCTTCAAGGGATGAAGAATACCATGAACATAAAAAACATCCAAAAATTATAATTCTCTCAATTTAAATCATAATTGCATGGAATTTTAAATATAGGATCCTTTTGATATGGGAAGCTAACCCCAATACCTTTTAGCCCTCAAATCCAATTCAAATTATTCAGATTTTAAAATTCATTTGAAATTTTCTTCAAGTCTTCAGCATTAAAAAGACAAAAATCAAATTAAACCCCAACGGATTTTTAACCATTTTCACTCAAATTTTAGAATAAAGTTCTAAATGATTAGGAGAACAAACTCCAATATAAATAGATGCCCAATTTAGTCCGAATCTAAGAACCCACTTATTATTGTTCAAGTTCTAGGCACAATAATGGTGAAATACTCAAATTAACTCATAATCAGACCAAATTCGAGATTCATACTCTAAATGAGGTAGAGAACAAATCCCAATCACTTTTAAGCCTTGATTTCTCCCTGAAAGCTTTAGATATGAAAACCCACTTTAAAATCTTCAACTAAATAATGGTAGAAGGCTCAAAATAACTCAGAGTAGCTTGAAACTAAATATCTCAACCTATTTAATACTAAAGAAAGCAAATCTAGTCTTAAAAACTCAAGAAGAGCTCAAAATCAACTAAACATTTTTGGATTTTTCTTTAAAATATTTTCACCTTTTTTTGTGTTTAAGATTTTTACCACCACAACCCCAAGATAGATTCATAGGAAAAAAATATAAACCTTGGTCTGATACCAAATGATAACAACACTAGTTGGAGCTTACTAAAATAGATATCGAAACATGGAATTAAATAATAACATTAAAAGATAATTGAGAAATAAGAGATGAGAAGTGAAAAAAAAGAATCAATTGAATAATAATTAAACTAAGAGTGAAGATAACTCAATCAAATGTATGAAAAACCAAATTGAATCCATAATATGATAACTTGATGATCAATCAAGCAAGAAAATAACATAATTAATTTAGAAATCTACCCTAATTACTCGATCTAAGATAACATGTGGAATTGAATTCAATTACTATCCTAACCTAGAGTAACTAAATATCAAGTCAAATCAAGACAATTCAATCATAAAAAATTTAAAAAATGGATAAGACAACTATTTGTAGTTATTTCCCTTGCAAAAATAACTTATTACAAAATAGACAAGTGGCTACTTTAGGAAATAACCCACAAGGGCGCTTATTGATTGACCTATTAGCATCTTGATCACCTATGTGACTTTGTATATTTATTGATCCATGGGTTTATTTGGCATCCAAGCTATCATCCATAAGTAGAAGTCGATTCTAATATGACCTATGCTAACTTTGCTCGTATCATAGGTGGACATTCATTGAGCCCGAGGTTGAGTGTGCAGAGGATGTGAGGCCTGCTTAGGTTCTACTGAGTACTATTATCCTATTTTTAGAAGGTTTATTATTTCTTTTATTGAATTGTTTGGAAAGTATGCCCTTGAGTGCCTTAGTATTTCTCAACTAACTGTTGTACCATTGTCTATATTAGCACCTACTTATGGCATCCATTAGATTTTGAGTCGTGTTCCACCTTCTATACTAGTATTTGATTATAGTGTTCCTAGTTAAGGGTACAACCTTCCTCTATGGTACCTAATGTATGGACTCATTACCTATTAGACTTACTATTCTACTAGGTTCTTTTGGGTATGGTTATGTCTTCTGATGATTAAAAGTGATTTAACAGCTTTATTTTCTAGGGACTACCCAAGTTACGTGGTGCTATTACTGAGGATGCCTACGATTTTTTCATTAAATGCCAGGAGAAGTTACATAATCTTGGATTTCTTGAGTTTTTTTTTGTTTTTGTCACTACCTATCAATCAATGGATATGGTTAGGGATTGGTGGAGTTCGTATGTAAGTTGTAGACCTTTGAGTTTTCTTGCTATTACTTAGAGTCAAAATTTTGAAGCCTTCTTAGAGAAATTTGTATCATATATCTTGAGAGATCAAATTCATGATGAATTTGATCACTTGGAGTAAGGCTTCATGAGTATTGTTGAGTATGAGACTCATTTTCATATTTTATCTAGATATTCAATCGTTAGCATCTCCATTAATCTGAGAGGATTCAAAAGTCTTAAAGGGGTTAGATGGTACTTATTAGTTGGATACAACTCAGATGGTAATTTTAGGGGATTTCTTATAGAACATTGTTGAGAATGCCAAGATGACTAAGTTTATTATCCAGGCTACTCAGGAAGGCACTAAAAAGGTGCATCGTCATAGTTAGTTTAGTGGACACATCTCCCAACATAGAAATTTATTATGTAGAGGTTACTATTTTTATTATGGTAGGCTAGTTCAGGCTATTTTATAGGGATAGGGTGGTAGACCTTTAGGTTTAGTGACTTTAGGTAGCCAGACATTGGGCCAGGGTGCTCCTTCTAATTCATCTGTACCTTCTCAGATTGAGTCAGGCCATAAATTTTTTTTGTATGTGATGATTTTATCCATTTGGACAAGGATTATCCTCAACATATTTTTATACCTACTCATGTATCAACAGTGAGATGTAGTTCATAGAGTGGAAGGGGTGCTGCTAAAGGTGCTCGAGGTAGAGGTAGAGGTGCTCATAGTGGTAGCTATGGGGTTACTTAGTCTGACAGAAAATGTGGTTAGTTCTATGACATACTTTCTAGACTTGAGGTTGAGGCCTTTGATGCTATTAACATAAGTATTATCCTGATTTGCTACCAATTTGCTTTCATGTTATTTGACCCTCGGTCTATATTCTTCTATCTGTATACATATTTTACTTCTGATTTTGGTGTTTCATCTGAGACTCTTGCTATACCTATTTATTCTTATAACCTATAGGAGATTCTTTAGTGGTGGATCTAAAGTCATGTCTTGTATGGTTACCTTTATGGGCTGTGAGACTTGGGAAGACTTGATTGTCCTAGATATGGTTGATTTTGATATTATCTTGGGTATGGATTGATTAGCCCCTTATCATGCTATTTTGGACTATTATGCCAAGACCATGACCTTAGCTACACTGGCAGTTTTTATATTAGCTTGGAAGGGTATGTTCAATTTTGGTCCATGGTGTTTTTTACATGCTCATTACATTATAGAGAGACAGAGAGTATTTTTTTTATTTAGCTTATATTTTTGATACTAGTGTTGCCCGATCTTCTTTTATGGATTTTATTTGGATTGTTCATGAATTTATAGATGTGTTTCCTATGGATTTACCTAATGTGCCTCCAAATTGTGATATTGATTTTGCTATTACTATAGATATGGTCACCAATACCATTTCTATTTCTCCCTATAAGATGGGCCTAATAGAGTTGAAGGAGCAGTTGGACGATTTGTTGGGTAAGGGCCTTATTAGACTAACTGTATCTCCTTCGGTTACGCCTGTCTTGTTTGTGAAGAAGAAAGATGGTTTTATGTGTATGTGTATTAATTATAGGCAACTAAATAAGGTTATAGTTAAGAACAAGTATCCTCTTCCTTTTATTGATGATTTTTTTGGCCAGCTTAAGGGTGATTCAGTGTTTCTAAGATTGATTTGAGATTCAAATTCATCAATTAAAGATTAGAGCGTTGAATGTTCCAACAATATCTTTTTAGACTTGATGCATTTATTATGAGTTGTTGTTCATGTTATTTGGTTTTACCAATGCCCTAGTAGCATTCATGGATTTTATGAATTAGGTGTTTCAATTATATCTCAACTCTTTTATGATTGCATTTATAAATAACATCTTGGTTTATTCAAAGAGTGAGGTCGACCATGTGAAGAATATGGGGATTGTACTTTAGAGGTTACATGATGAGATGTTGTATACCAAATTTTCTAAGTGGTTTTATTTATGTTCTATCTATTTCTTTAGTCATATGGTGACTAAGGATGGTATTATGGTCGATCTGACAAAGATAACAATAATCATGTTTGGGCTAGATCTACTTCTCTTATCGAGATTTCGGAGTTTCATTGGCTTGGCAATTTATTATTAGTTCTTTGTAGAGGATTTCTAATATATTGTGTCTCTTTTGATCAAATTAACTTAAAAAGGTGATATTTCAGTAGTCAGATGTATGTGAGAAGAGCTTTCAAATGCTTAAATATTTGTTGATTTTAGCTCCTATTTTGACTTTTACCAAAGAGGCTGTGGATTTTATCTAGTTTTGTGATGCTTCTGGTATTGTTTTAGGTGTGGCATTGATGCAAGAGGGTGAGGTGATTGCTTCTGCCTATTAACAATTGAAGACTCATTAGAAAAATTATGCTATGCATGATTTAAAGATGGCAACCATAGTGTTTGTGTTGAAGTTGTAGCGTCATTACTTTCATGGAGTTCTTTGTGAGATTTTCTTGGACTATCATATCCTTTAATACTTCAGATAACATATCTTAATATGAGGCAACAATGCTGAATTGAGTTACTTAAAGATTATTACCTCACTATTTATATTATTTGGGCAAGTCTAATAAGGTTGCGGATGCCTTGAGCCAAAATTTGACTAGTATAGGGAGTTTAGACTATCTCTTGAACTAGGTATGGCCTTTAGACTTTGAGGTTTAGTCTTTAGCTAATCAAATGGTTAGGCTTGATATTTTGACACTTGGGCATGTTCTAGTCTTTGTTGATGCTAGATCTTTCTTGATGGAGAGGATTTAAGCTACCCAGTTTGATGATGATAGTTTGAGAATGATTTTAGATAAGGTGTTGAGTGCGAGGCTAGGGATACATCTCTTAATTTTTATAGAGTCTTGAGGATTAAGATAAAGTTTGTATATTGAGAGTTGGTGATTTGATAAGATTGATGTTAGAGGAGGCTCATTGTTCTAGATATTTCATTCACCCAGGTGTAACCAAGATATATCATGATTTGAAGAAACTTTACTAGTGGGTTGGTATGAATAAGGATGTGGCGAATTATGTAGCTCATTTCTTGTGTTCTCAGTAGGAGAATCTCAAGCATCAGAGACTGAGTTTGCTTCAGAGATTACACATTCCTAAGTGGAAGTACTATAGACTTTGTACTGGGATGCCTCATACTTCTTATAGTTTTGACAAATTTGAGTAATCCTAGATCGATTGACCAAGATCACTCATTTTATCTCTATTTAGATCTCATCCAGTTCTAAAAAGTTAGCCAATATCTATGTTCGTGAGATAGTTCATATTCATAGAGTAGCCATGTTTATTGTTTCAGATAGAGGCTCGATATTCACTTTTACCTTCTGGCAGACTTCTCAGGAGGAGTTGGTTACTCGAGCTGAGCTTAACATAACTTTTCACCCATAGACCAATGTTTAATTAGAGAGAACTATTCATGTTTTAAAGGATATACTTCCCACATATGTGATGGACTTCAATGGTCAGTAGAAGCAACATTTGGCTTTGGTGAGATTGCTTATAGTTATAGAAACTACTCGATTATTGATGTGGACCGTTTTGAGGAATTGAATCGTAGGAGTTATCGATCTCTTATTGGTTCGTTTGAAACTTCAG
This sequence comes from Capsicum baccatum var. pendulum, assembly GCA_030864225.1. Lineage (NCBI taxonomy): Eukaryota > Viridiplantae > Streptophyta > Magnoliopsida > Solanales > Solanaceae > Capsicum > Capsicum baccatum. The sequence goes on from CM061560.1 coordinate 121,704,557, forward strand.
AGGTTAGACCCCGCAGTGCCAACTTTCTTTATGAGTCTCTGGACAGGGTTTAAGTGATTCAAGATAGGCTTTGGGTAGCCCAAAGTAGGCAAAAGAGTTATGCCGATTGTAGGTTTCATTCCTTAAATTTTGGAATTAGTGATCGATACTCCTTCATGTGTCATCGATGAAAGGCGTGATAAGGTTTGGGAAGAGGGACAAGATTATCCCTAGGTATATTGGGCCTTTTGAGATTCTTCAGATAGTTGGGCAGGTTGCTTATAAGTTAGCCTTACCTCCATATTTTCAGCTGCTCATCTAGTTTTTATATATCTATGCTTTAGTGCTATATTCCAGATAAGTATCATGTGCTTCGTTGGTATTACATTTAGTTGGATGAGAAGTTGACCTTCGTTGAGGAGCCAGACTACAGTTTAGCCAGAGATGTTAGATGATGTGCGATGGTTTCATGACACTTTTGATTCTTAAAATTATAAAAATATGCAAGTACTTAGGTTTTTTTGGTAGATATGATGTGTTTTTGTGTCTATTTTGCAAGGGACTAGGTTTTGGAGCTTAGCATGAAGAAAAAGAGTCAAGATTTGCAGAAAAGCCCACCTATAAGTCTACCTAGGTAGCATAGGTAGAACTTACATGGCGTAGGCAGTTGGCATATGTTCCAGAGTTGCAAATTTCAGAGAATCAGAAGTTGAAGTTGTTGACTATTACTTATGAAGGGTCACCTACATCCCATAGGTACCACATACGGCACCATAGGTACCATCATAAGTAGCAGAGAATGAAATTCAGAGAAGCTACAAAGATTGAGAATTTCTTGTTACCTATGATAGGCACCTACATGGCATAGGTGCCACCTATGGACCATATGTGGACACCGACCAAAGTTTCCCAGTTCTTTTTGGTTTGGATTTTGAAGGTTTTTACGTAATCTATAAAAAATCTTATGATATTTTTGGGTTAGTTTATGAACTTTTATGCACTTTATACTCTTAAAAACATATTTTGATTTAAATATTGACGCTTGATATTGGAATATCTTTGTTCTTAGTTTTCGGTTGATTAATTAATTTAAGACTTCGGGTTTTCTTCGTCAATTATTTGTGAGATTATTCATATGTTTTTTTATTAAAATGTAGGGATTATTTTGCAACTATGAGCGACTAATTCCCTTAGTTAGGGTTGTGGGAACCCTGGCAGAATAATGAAGTATGGAAAGTGTGAGGGTCTTTTAGATCATTGTTTACATTTGCATTATGATCTTTTTTAGTTTAATTGCTTTCTTAGTGGTGGTCAATGCTAAGAATTTTCCTGTATTCAAGATCGTCTTCACAAGAGAGATTGATATAGGGAAAACAAGGTTACAACAGTGATTTAAGGCTATTAACCCTCATCTAATAACTTAATACCATAAGAGGATAGTTAAACTGGATCAAAGACAAAGGTTAGTAAAGCGATACCCTGAGACTCACAAGGTGAAGGGTGAGATTCATCAACACATTTACAAGATGGCTCGTAATACCTAGCTTTTTAAATTCTGCATGTGTAGCGTGAGATAGTTGGATTGAGCATGAGAAACCTACTGAGTTAGGAATCCATATAAAACACAATCCCAATGTTTATCTTAGTTTGCTTACAACTGAAAGTATTCACAACTTGTTACTTTTTACTATCCGTTACAAATTTCCCCCGTATACTTTTCTGCACATCCAGTTACTTCAACAAGTTTGAGAGGCAGATTCAACCTATTCCTTATGGTATCAATCCCAACCTAGTTGGGTTACTATAATTTAATAACGACCGCATTGTATCTTCTTGGAGGATATAGTTTGGGAAACATAAAATTTTGGCGCCCTTGATAGGGATTACAATTGTGGATTTTATTGATTAAAGTTATTGAAGTTTTCAACTTTTACTTTTCTATTCTTCTTTGGGCGTATGATCGTGTATGACCAGTAATGGAATCAAGGCAATACTTTGCTCCAATTTGATCCAGAGCTCGAGAGAAACTATAATAGAATCGTAGGATTTTACAACATGGTTAGGACTCTCATCATGAGCTATCTTAAGATAATACACAGGACTTACCTTCCCTACCTCCTTAGAAGATAGTAACATAAGCTAGTGAGTGGTTATTAGTAGAGGAAAATACAATGTGAGATAATGAGGCTACCTAATGTACAACTCAAGAGGCAGAGAGAGCAAGATAGAGACCACTAGCTGATCGTCAAGGAGAACTCGACAAAGTAGAAAACATAGAGATTTACTACCCATAAATTTTTAATACTTGCAAGTATATGATGATCCAGATGAAGACGGGGTATGTGGAGCCTACTGATATAAGAGCTATTATCCCTTCTACATTACCCAGGGGTGAAGTTAAGTTCTGAGAAGGTGAATGTTGTGGGCACACAAGGAAAAGCTTCTAGGTCGAATGATTCTGATATGGATAAAGAGGCTAAGTATCTAGATAAGGAGTTGGCAGTTTTTCAATCCAAGTGCCAGTCGTCTACTTAAGACAATTGAACTCGAGGCAAAGAATTCAAGGTCAGAACTTCTTTGGGGATAGAAATAGGGATCAGAGTAGAAAGAGATATTGAATGGAGACATAAGGATAATTACAAGGAGAAGAGTGGGGTTTATGTTTTGCTAGAGAATAGAGATGTTGATTCTAGAATGGAGGCTTTCCTGTCAAAGCTAGTAAAGGGTTAGAAAAGTCAAGAAAATTGCCTTGGAAAGATTAAGAAAGATATTTCAGGTTTGACCCGGAGGGTGGACTCACATACTACTACGATCGAGAAACTCGAGTAGCAATTTGGCCATATGTCAACCATGTTGAATTAACATCAAAAGGGCACTATTCCAAGTAATACTGTGCAAGATCTAAAGAATAACTGTCACTATCTAACCGTCACCACTCACAATGGTAAGTCAATTTGTAATGACCTAAAATTTGATGAAATATGTGAAATATGTGTTTCTGTCTAAAATAACTATTTTACCCATACCCATAGTTGCATTGTGATAAGTTTGGGATGTAGAGGTAATTGGCATGGTTCCCGATGCATTTTGATGCCTTTTGTGTGATATTGTATATTTTAGTGGCTTCAAGAGCCTTATTATGTACTTTCTAGTTATCTTTTGATCCATGTGATTGATGAATGAACGGACTACGCTAGTAGATCCAAAATGTTGATTTTAGGGTTGTAACATATTTGGTTTAGTTTTACTGCTTTTAAATCTCATTTCGACCATTAATTTAAAAGTTGTGATTTCGAGTTTTGGGGGTCAACTTTGTGAAGATGACGTCTTTATGAAAATCCAACTTCTCCAATGCATGTGGAAGATTGAATATAGTGGGTTTACATAGTTATTTACATATATCAGTCTCTGAACGAATCACGGGCACCCTGTTGAAGTTCATTTTAGACTTAAAAATCTGGTGCACCAGGTTAACTAGTGCACAAAGTGTAAAGCGCATTTGGCGCATGTGTTTTATTCCTTGAATGAGTAAATCTCTAGTCAGTGATGCATTTTATGCTCTATTGCACCTGGTGCCTGGTGTGACATATAAATAGCCTCTTTTACCCAATTTTAGCTCATTTTTCACCTTACCTCTTGAGAGATAAGCCCAAAAATAGTGTAGGAGCTTAAAAGTGAAGCTTGTAGGTGTTTGGGATTCTATATTAACGTGTATTTATTGATTCCTTTATGGATTTAAGGTGAGATTTCATTCTTTTTCTTTCTTTAATTTCTCAAAACCCCAAAACCCTTAATACTTGATTTATACCCAAATTTCACTCCTATTTATTTGAATAATGTTCATAATCCCATAACTACTTTTTTTTTTATCTATTTCTTCCTCAGACTATCCTTGATTCTTGAATTTGTAATGAATTTCAAAGGTTTTACTCAGTAAAGACTAAAAATGGTTTTTCTTCGATTTGAACCTCGTTTTTGACTTTATTTAACTTAGATTTTCAGTTGTAGATACCTAAAGATAAGGGGAACATATTTTTGAAGTAAATTTATGATTTTTTTTTCTTTTTTTTGTAAACCCATTTTAGGGGTCCGTTTTGACCTCGAACCAAAAGTAGGCAATATGAGTATCATTGGCTTTGTTTTGATGTGTAGATTCTATATTTCTTAATTTTATTTTAATTTAGGACTGTTCATAAGAAGTATGATTATGGGTTTGAAGTGTAGCTAATTAGTTCTGACATTTTAGATAGGTTATGGATTAACTCTTCAGACTGCACTAGGTATTTAATTTGTATATCAAAATGCATGTTAAGAGTTGGAATTGATCATGAAATATGGATATCTATATGTTGTGCCCGTGTGGAAGATTAATGTGATGTAATTGTTAAATTTGAGATATCATGTGATGTGTGTGACCGTGCGGGGTCTTATGTGATATTTGATAGATTTGAATACCTGAGGGTAATTGTATTATGCTGTTAGAAATGTCTATTGTGGTGCATTTAGCGTATTATGATGTATTTATACTTTTTGGTCATGTGAATTATGTGGAAAACTCATGGATATTGGAAATAGTGAGTGAATATTAGCTCACATGGTTATGGAATTATGAATTATGGTTGGTTATGGAAATACTTTATATGGATTTATTGTGGAAATACATCATGTGGATTTATGGTGGAAATACTCATTTTGAATGATTATGAACCTTGTTTCATCATTCTTATGTCATCATATGCATCATTCACTTGTTTGTTTTATTGCTGTATATTTACTTGTTGTTATGTGTGTATACTTGATTTGTATCATATGTTATGTTTGTGCTTTATAAAGACTATAAATACTAAAATTACTAGAAATATTGGAAACACTGGAAATACTAGAATTATTGGAAATATTGGAAACACAGGAAATACTAGAATTACTGGAAATATTGGAAACACTAGAAATACTAGAATTATTGAAAATATTAGAAACACTAAAAATACTGGAATTACTAGAAATATTGAAAACACTGGAAATACTGCATATTGCTCAAGGTTGTGTGGCAATGTCAAGGCTGTGTGCCAAACTCAAGGTTGTGTGGCAATGTCAAAGATGTGTGCCAAACTCAAGGCTGTGTGCCAACCTCAAGGTTATGTGCCAACCTCGTGCATTATCATCATCATCACATCATCATCATCATCAACATTATCATTTTATACATTGTATTTGCTTTATTATGTTGTCTTTATGATGGAATTTACGTATTGACTTGTTATATGTCTACTTGCCTTATACCCTGTTACTTGTACTTGACCATCCATTATATACATGTTCTTCATTTTTTATACTTGCATATGATATAATGTATACTTATGTTACACTTGCTATATTATTGTTGTATTTGTGATATTTATTAGAATTGTTACTGCAAGTGGTATGGGCTACCATTGTGGGATATTTTTTTATTGTAGGTGACGCGCCCTTATAGTGTATTTTGTATACCTTATTTTCTATTTTTCTTGGTTTACCTATGATACCTACTGACTATAACTAGACCATACTCACTCTTTCGTACCCTTTCAGTGTAGATTCAGGTTTGGGTGCACCCCACAATGCTTGACTCGGGCAATTGTTATAGCCTTCAAGGTCATTGATGACTTTCAGGCGTCCAATTATCTTTTGCTGCTTTTATCTATAGACTATGTCTTTATTTTCATTTTAGAGATAGATTTTCTCTTGTATTTAGATATCTTATGTATTTTATTATGATTAGAGTTGTACTAGATGCCTTTTTATACTATTGACACCTTATTTTGGGAGTTATGGCTGCATTATTATGTTTTTTTTTGCATTTAATATACGTGTATAGTTTGGTTTAGTTCTAGAAGCCTTACCATGGGGTTATTATTGTCTTTTCCATCTTTTATATATTGATTAGGGTGTTAGGATTACTTGTCAACGTTCGCTGCGACAAGTTCTATCATAACCCTTTTGGATTTTAGGTCATGACAAATTGGTATCAGAGCCAGGTTTCATTCGTCTCAATAGAGTAAGAATAGGATGTCTAATAGAGTCTCTTAGATTGATACGTAGATGTTCGTATATATCTATGAGAGGCAATAGGATGTCTTTAGGAAGCTATTATTATTTTGTTCCTTATCATGCAAATTTCTTTCATACGTAGTGTTTTGAGTTATGTTTCACTCCTTCTACACTGATGTTGTCCACTAGGTCCAGTTTGATCAGAGACGTAGAGCCTTCTCCCAAAGGGCGAACCTCGAGTTGTGGCTAAATTCGAGGAAATAAAAGGGCTGGTGGATTAGCCCATCTAGGAGTAGTGCTAGGGGACTTTCCAATGACCCTTATGTTGAGCATATTGGAGGTATGGGTTCCACTCTTATTTTTCAAAGTTTGTCTACCTTAGTTTTTGAGGGATTCTGATTCGTCTGTTGACCTATTTGGAGAGTGCCCCTTTGAGTTTATTTGGTATTCCTCTATCTGTGCTAGAGTCTAGTTTTGGTATTCCTCCAGTTGTACCTACTTTAGTTTTGGGTACTCCTCAGACCCTATTTACTATTCCTCTTTCAGCACTAGCATTTGAATATGGTGTTCCAAGATTAGGAGCTCAGCCTTCATCTGTGTTTCCTCCTTTGGTGGAGTCTCAGCCATCTAGGCTAGCTATGACTTCTACTTTTCAGTGAGCCATGACACAGATTGTTATATTTAGATAATTCTTTTTTACAGTGTTGTGGATCACTCTAAGGTGATAAAAGATATTTCTCTAGTATCTTAATGAGGTGATAATAAGGTGTGCTATTTTTGTGGGTTCGGACGTCAGACTTCTTGAGGTAGAGATTTTAGAGGTTCTCATAGGTATTCTAGTTCAGGATTATAGGGTGGTCATTTAGGCCCAGTGGTTTTTTCTTCTGTTGCGATGGGCCATAAGAGTTGTTTTAGGTGTTATGAGGTTGGGCATTTGGCCTAGATTTGCCCCGCCATATGATTAGAGATACTCCTATTTCAGTAGTTAGAGGTAGGGTTACTATAAGATGTAGAAGAGGCAAAAGTGGTAGAGTTCATGGTGGTAGTCGTGGGGCCACTCAGCCGATTGGTTATCGTGGCTAGTGCGATGCTATACCAGCCAAACCTGAGATAGAGGCTTCAGATGTTGTGATCACAGATATCATCCCCATTTGTTTTAGATCTGCATTTGTGTTCTTTGATCTTGGATTGACTTTCTCCAATATTTTTGCATATTTTGCTTTGGGTTTGGATCTTGTTAATGAGCCTCTTGCTATGCCTATTCATGTATCTACCCTTGTAGGAGATTCTTTAGTGGTGGATCTGGTGATTCAATTTTTTGTTGTGAGTTTTATGGCTGTGAGACTTGGGTTGATTTGCTTGTATTAGATATGGTTGATTTTGATGTTATTTTGGGTATGTATTAGTTAGCTCCTTATCATGCTGTCTTAAATTGTTTTGCTAATACCATGACTTTAGATTTGCCGGGTGTATCAAGGATAGCTTGGAAAGGTGTTCTTTATTTATTTTCTAAGAGGGTCATATCTTATGTCTAGGCTCGTAGATTGGTTGAGGGGATGTTTATCTTACTTAGATCACATTTGCAATACTAGTGTTATTTCTCCTTCTTTCTTTGATTTTGTTCGTGTTGTCCATGAGTTTGTGGATATGTTTCATATGGATTTGCCTGGTATGCCTTCAGATCGTCATATTGATTTTGCTATTGATGTTGAGCTAGACGCCAAACCCATTTTTATTCCTCCTTATAGGATGTCCCCAGCTGTGTTGAAGGAATTGAAAGATCAGTTGCAGGAGTTATCGGATAAGGGATATATCCGACTTAGTGTATCGCCTTAGGGTATGCCTATTTTGTTTGAGTAGAAGAATGGTCATGCGTATGTGTATTGATTATTGGTAGTTGAACAAGGTGATAGTTAAGAATAAGTATCCTCTTCCTTATACTGATGATTTATTTGATCAGCTTTAGGGTGCTATGGTGTTTTCAAACATTAATTTGAGACCCAATTATCATTAGTTGAGAATTAGAGCTTTGGATATTTTGAAGACAACTTTTCAAGATCAATATGGTCATTATGAGTTCTTGGTCATGTCTTTTGGGTTGACCAATGCCCCTTCCGCATTCACAGAGTTATTGAATTAGGTGTTTCGATCATATCTTAAGTCTTTTCTTATTGTGTTTATATATGATATGTTGGTTTATTCTAAGAGTGAGGTTAAGCATAAGGAACATTTGCAGATTGTTCTTTAGATATAGAGAGATGAGAAGTTGTATGCGAAGTTCTCTATATGCGAGTTTGAGTTAGAGTCTGTTTCTATCTTAGGTCATATGGTGACTAAGAAAAGTATTATGGTTGATCCAGCTAAATTTGCAACGATTTGTGATTGGGCTAGACCTACTTCACCCATTGAGATTTAAAGTTTTATTGGTTTGGCTGGTTATGTCTGTGTTTTGTTATAGGTTTCTAATCCATTGTAGCTCCATTGACCAAGTCAACTCAGAAGAAGATTTCCACTCAAAGGTTCAATACATGTGAGGAGAGCTTTCCAAAGCTCAAGGATTTGTTAATTTCAGCTCCTATTTTAGCTTTAACCAAGGAGAGCATGGATTTTACCATCTTTTGTGATGTTTCTAGTGTTGGGTTAGGTATTATTTTGATGCAGAAGGGTACGGTAATTTTGTATGCTTCTCGTTAGTTAAATCCCCATAAGAGGAACTATCCTACCCATGATTTGGAGTGCTACACAGTTGTTTTGCTTTGAAGTTGTGGAGGCACTAATTGTGTGGGGTCAGTTATGAATTTTTCTTGGATCATCATAGCTATTTAGTACTTTTTCACCCAGTGAGATCTTAATACGAGGTAGCATCATTAGCTTGAGATGCTTAAGGATTATTACTTGACTATTCTTTATTATTCGGGCAAGGATAGTGTGGTTGTAGATGCCTTGAGCCAAAAGTTGACTATCATAGGTAGCTTGACACATCTTTTGACCCAAGAGAGCTTAAGTTTAGGCTAAATGATGAGGAAGTAACATTCAGTGTTCAAAGAACCATAAAGCAGCTGACTGACATGAGGGTAGTCTTGGTAATAAACTTCATTGATGACCTTGGAGACCTTTTCTTTGTATACCTTGATGAATTTTGAGTAATTAAGGTACCCACATTATATCGTGACGCTAAATTAGGCGTTGCCTAAGAGGAAACCCAAGGTATCTTGTTACTTTTACATTTGTGTTATGTGATTGCAGTTGGATATACGCACCTAACGTACCACAAGTATGTTCCTAACTTTCTTACTTTGTAGAAACCTAATGCGTTAGGGATAATACATGTCTATTTGATGAGGGTTGAGCTACTTGTTGGTCTAGATATCTTCTTGGGTTTTTTGTTTCCATGTCTCTTTTCCCTACAGTCCGTTCTTAGTAGAGATGGCATGTCTAAGAAATAGTGTTTTGTTTTGTGATGTTTTGTGTTGTTTTGTTTAAATAGGAGAAAACTGAGTACCTAAGGAAATTGATAATGTATTTTATTTTGATTTGTTAGAAAATTGATACCCCTTTGGAAAATGTGTTTTTGAGCAGTGTGATGTGTATGTGTATATATATATGACCGTTGTGAATCTCATTATGGCACTAGGATTAGGGACATAATATTCATAGCTAGAATTTGAATGAACCGGATAGGTAGTAGTTTGTGATATAACCCTGTGCGATGTGTGTGTGATATGCTTACTTAGTTCCCTTTGTGAGTTAAATCTCAAACTTGCCCGATTAGTCTTGCCTAGGTTGTAGGATAGTCAATTACGAAAGGATCATAGGCCATTCTTGAATTAGTCCACTTTTAGCCTAACTAACCTTCTAAATTTGAATAAGTATCCCTTGCTTCCTATTTTGAGCCTTTCTAGACTATGTTTCTTATTTTTACCGTACACCTTCTCATTTTAAGTACAATGAATCTATTTTTGCCCTGGTCCTACTTGGACATTGTGCACCTCAACTTAGGAAAATTGCCTAAGTTGAGGGTAACTATCATAGAGGTACATGATTAGAAGTAGGTATGAATAAGGGTATAAATAAGAGAAAAGAAAGTAGGATTTGAAAAAATAAAGAATGAATAAAAAAATCGTACCCAGCCTGAATAAGCAATAAAAGGAAAAAAAAGGAGAAATAAGGGAGGAATGAAAGAAAAATTGGTTGATAAATGGACCCCTAATGTAGTTGTAGCACAAAGGAGGAGTAGTTACTAAATTTCTAAATATACCGCACCAGCCCCCAAGCATACGTTACAAGCTTAGTAAAGACCTATAATGATCCTAGCCCGACTGTTCGAGAAACTAAGGTTAAAAAATAAAGTCAAGACTATGGTATTCTGTGCACATTGTTGGAACTTCCTTTGAGAGTGTGAGTGTCCTATTATCGTCCCAGTATTAACATGAATTATTCTACTGAGTGAGTGAGACTTATTTGTTGTGAGGGTGCATGGGTTGTGTTGCTAGCTGTTTATCTCTTTGGGTAGTGTAATTTGTACATATACTTGATTATGTGTTAATAATGTTATGCCATAACTTGATTCCCTTGTGTCACATTGCTAGGTTGAATCGATTCACACAGTTGGTTTTGAAAAGTTAAATAGGAGCGGGTGATGTTTTTTGAGCCAAATTGGAGATTGACTGCCACAGGTATCTTAGGTTTCTCTTGGTTAAGCATCATTATTGTGTTTTTGTTTCCTGAGGATATGCAAACGTTCTAAGTTGAAGGTGATGATGTTTCATGGTTTCTTGGAACTTTTGATGCTTAAAAATTATAAAATATGCAAGTACTTAGGTTTGCTTATATAGATATGATGTATTTTTTTGTCTATTTTTGCAGAATTGTCACGACCCGAGCCTAGGCCCTAGCCGTGACGAGCATCCCGAACCATGAATGCCCGGAACACCCATTCTCTATCTAGTTATCATGCACAACATTCATAATCATAATAAAATGCGGAATTGAAATTGAGTACGGAATACATGGTCATGTTCTGCAACATTTCTGAATAATACTATCTGACATCAGTCTGCGAAATCTCTACTAAGAACATAAACATCTGTCTGAAAAGAAACTGGGACAAGGCCCCGAGTAAACCAAAAATATAATATATAAGATAATGTTTGACATAATTAGGCCTTCTGAATAATAGAAGGCTCACCACTGCGAGACCAAGTCTACAAATCCAAGAATGTCTACTGAGTAGTTGGACCCCTAGACTGTGCCTCAGGACCTGGAAGGAGAGGGGGGGGGGTCAGCACAAAAATACTGGCACGCGAAGCAATCCAAAAATAGTATAATGGAATATACATATATATATATATATATTAAGTGAAAGCAATTTTTCATCAAGACATCATGTATAAAACTGTTTCCGAAAAATACATGGGCACTTTCTGAAAACATGTAACCTGCCTGTTCATTTCAAATCAAGATCTGTGTTTTACTTCTGAGTTAGGTGGTATTCCCCTACAAGTCTGATATTCCACGGGCTGTATGGAATCCGCCATTGACTCGGAGGGGAAGCCCCCAACCCAAGTGTGCCGCAAGGGTTGGAGTGTCTGAGTCTGATACGCCACAGGAGATTTAAGTCAGTGCATAATAGTATACATGGGTCGGCAAACCACGGTTTTAGGCAATGAGTCGCTTGAACTCAAGCCCTCTTCGGGGAACCACCTAACATCTCTGTATGCCCATTTTTAACCTTTTCTGTACATGCAACATTCTGAATGTCTAAAATCATGAAAGTCTGAAATGTCTGTTAGTCTGAGTCTGATATGGCGTTAGTTTGAATTGGTATCGTCATACCAAGACATTGTAAGTCATGATTTTTCTGAGCCATAATGTATTAAGCAAGAGCTTTCATTCAAAACATAGTTTAGACCACCAAAACATGTAACTGATTTAAAGGATTTCATATTCCAAAACTTAAAGTTCAATTCATGCAGAAATTTCATCAAACACCTGGTGGTCAAATGTCTTTATCAAGTTCATGTATTCAAAATTGAAACACATTCATTCATATATGTATATAAACTGTCAAATCGCTTTGGAGATGGTCAAAAGACCAAAACAATGATGTTAAAACATCTTATACATAAATATATATACGTAATTTAAAACCCCATTCTAAAACATGATTTTTTTTATGTCCATGAGAATTTAGGAAAAACCCCGCATACCTTGTTCTCCACGAATTTTGGGTGTCTATCGAAGCCTACATCAAGAGGATTCCAAATCTGTAATTTGTTTCACGAACCCGCGGTTAAATCTTGAGTTGCTTGGGTTTTAATGTTGAAACCCTAGGGAGAGTTCTTGATCAAATTTGAAGAATATAATGATATTTTGGCTCTTTAGGGATTTAATTCCCGTGTTTAAGTTGATAGGAGAATGAGTATTTATGGAAATGCCATTAAAAATCCGGATGGACTGAACATTTTGGCCGGGCGCGATCCAGCAGGCGGCGCGGGCTAATCGCGCACTGCCACTGGATCGAAATCCAAACGAGGCCTTAGGCTCGTCCAAAAATTTTGAATTTTCTCTGAGACGTACTACAACCTTTCCCCATCGTAACACAACAAAAAAATCCAAAAATGAAGGTCGGGAAGGTTGAGAAGTTGTATCCCGAAGATTGCCAGCTAAGAATGAGTCTAAGTCATTTCAAAACATATAAAAATTTAAACCTTAAGTCTAAAGCTCAGAAATTACAGTCTAATACATGCATTACTTTTACGGGGAGTTACATTATCCCCCCCTTGGGATCATTCGTCCCCGAATGATGACGCAGGAATAGTCATACACGATTTCAAGCAGATTCATACATAGAAGGAAACATAAAGCAAGAATTGTACCTTCCAATTCGTTATTTGCTGGTTCAAATAGGCTTGGGTATCTCACTTTCATGTCATGCTCCGACTCCCAAGTTGCTTCTTCAACTTTCTGATTTCGCCATAACACTTTAACTGAGACTATCTCCTTACTCATCAAATTTCTCATCTGTCGATCTAGGATTTCCACGGGCTCTTCCTCGTAAGACAAGGAATCGTCCACCTTGATCTCATCAATGGGCACCACCAAAGAGTGATCTCCGATGCACTTCTTCAACATGGATATGTGGAATACTGGATGAACAGAACCCAAACTTGCAGGCAATTCTAATTCATACGCAACTCCACCTATTCTCCTTACAATCTGATACGGGCCTATATAGCGAGGATTTAGCTTACCCCTCTTCCCGAAATGCATAACTCCCTTCATGGGAGAAACTTTGATGAAAACCCAATCTCCAATCTCAAACTCTAACTCTCTTCTTCTGACGTCCGCATAGGATTTCTGACGACTCTGATCTGTCTTATGTCGTTCCCTAATGAGTTTCACATCCTCCATTGCCTGATGAACAAGATCAGGCCCATACATCTGCATCTCAGCTACTTCATACCAGCCTATTGGAGACCTACATCTCCTACCATACAATGCCTCAGAAGGTGCCATCTTAATACTAGAGTGGAAACTGTTGTTATAGGTAAACTCTATCAATGGAAAGTGATCAACCCAACACCCTTTAAAGTCAATCACACAGGCCCTCAACATGTCCTCCAGGGTCTGGATGGTGCGTTCAGCTTGCCCATCAGTCTGAGGGTGGAATGCTATACTTAAGTTCACCTGGTACCTAAACCTTTCTGAAACGATCTCCGAAACTTAGAAGAAAACTGCTTACCTCGGTCGGATATAATGGAGACAGGCGCTCCATGCAAACGGACAATTTCTGCAATGAACAACTTAGCATAATCTTCCCCCGAATAGTTAGTCCTGACAGGCAGAAAGTGAGCTGACTTGGTCAGCCTATCTACAATCACCCATATAGAGTCATACTGATTTCGGGACTTCGGAAGTCCTGTAATAAAGTCCATATTGATCATTTCCCACTTTCACAAGGGCAACGCTATTTCTTGGGAAGTACCTCCTGGCCTCAAATGTTCTACTTTCACTTGTTGGCAATTCAAGCACTTAGAAACAAAGTTAGCCATATCTCGCTTCATATTATTCCACCAAAACATAGATTTCAAATCATGGTACATCTTAGTAGAACCAGGATGGACAACATACCTCGAGGTGTGAGCTTCATCAAGAATTCTTTCTCTAAGCCCGTAGACATTCGGAACACATAATCTACCCGGAAACCTCAAAACACCATCACCACCAATTTCAAAAGACATCACCTTCTGTTGACCCACATCTTCCTTGATTTGCATCAAGATAGAATCTTCAACCTGCTTCTCCTTCACTTCAGCACAAAGGGATGACTTAGCTAACTCATGAACAATCACCCCTCCGTCTTCGGAATCTAACAGTCGCACTCCCAGATTCGCAAGGCGGTGAATGTCCTTCACCATCTCTTTCTTTTCTTCTTCTACATGAGAAAGGCTGCCCATAGACAACCTGCTGAGGGCGTCGGCTACAACATTTGCCTTTCCCGGATGGTAATGCAGGCTCATATCATAGTCTTTCAGAAGTTCCAACCACCGCCTCTGCCTGAGATTTAGTTCTTTCTGCGAGAAAACATACTGCAAACTCTTGTGAGCAATGAAGATATCAACATGAACACCGTACAAGTAGTGCCGCCAAATCTTAAGGGCAAACACCACAGCCGCTAACTCCAAATCATGAGTAGGGTAGTTTCGCTCGTGCACCTTCAACAGCCTAGATGCATAAGCTACCACCTTACCATGTTGCATCAAAACGCAGCCAAATCCCACACGGGACGCATCACAGTAAACCACAAAACCATCAACACCCTCGGGAAGAGTCAAAACAGGTGCAGTGGTCAGACTATCTTTCAACTTCTCAAAACTATTTTCGCATAAATTAGACCACACAAACTATACCTTTTTCTGAGTCAGTTTAGTGAGTGGGGCCGCTATGGATGAAAAACTCTCTACGAACCTTCTGTAATAACCTGCCAAACCCAAGAAGTTCTGAATATCGATTGGAGTCGTGGGTCTGGTCCATTTTCTCACTGCCTCAACTTTCTGGGGGGTCCACTCTAATCCCGTCACTGGACACAATATGCCCTAAGAAGGCAATAGCATCTAACCAGAACTCACACTTGGAAAATTTGGCATACAACCGATGATCCTTAAGGGTCTGAAGAATGATTCAGAGGTGATCGGCATGATCCTCTTTACTCTTAGAATAAATCAGAATATCATCAATAAATACAATAACAAATGAGTCAAGAAACTGATGGAAAACTCTGTTCATAAGATCCATGAAGGCTGCAGGGGCATTAGTTAACCCGAAGGACATGACAAGAAACACATAGTGACCATATTGGGTTCGGAAAGCTGTTTTGGGAATGTCTGACTCCCTAACTTTCAACTGATGATAGCCCGAACGAAGGTCTATTTTTGAAAAACATCTAGCACCCTGAAGCAGGTCAAAAGATCATCAATCCTAGGAAGAGGATATTTGTTTTTAATTATGACCTTATTCAACTGACGGTAATCTATGCACATACGAAGGGAACCGTCTTTCTTACGCACGAAAAGTACAGGTGCACCCCAAGGAGATACACTGGGGCGTATAAATCCCTTATCTAGGAGGTCTGCTAGCTGCTCTTTCAACTCTTTTAGCTCTGCAGGAGCTATTCTATATGGCGGAATAGAAATGGGACGGGTATCTGGCAACACATCAATACCAAACTCTATCTCCCTATCAGGGGGTATCCCTGGGAGATCTTCGGGAAAGGCTTCTGGAAATTCATTCACCATAGGGACAGACTGAAGAGGAGGATTTTCAACTTTAGAGTCCTTGACTTGAATAAGGTGATACAAGCAACCCGTAGAAATGAGTTTTCGGGCTCTAAGATAAGATATCAAGTGCCCTTTGGGTGCTAAAGAATGTCCCTCCCATTCTATTATTGGTTCATTCGGGCAGGAAAAGGTAACTCTACGGGTCCTACAATCCAATATGGCATAGCATGAATAGAGCAAATCAATCCCTAAGATAGCATCAAATGCAACCATGTCCAACTCTATAAGGTCTGCCACCGTATCCCGACTACCAACAGTCACCACACAACCCCTATATACCCTTCTAGCAACAACAGAATCCCCCACCGGGGTAGAAACAGAAAAGGGTTCAGAAATCACACTGGGCTCAAACCCGAAACCAACAGCCACATAAGGGGTCACATAGGATAAGGTAGATCCGGGATCAAGTAACACACAGACATCACAGGAAAAGATTTGTAACGTACTGCTAACAACATCTGGGGAAGCTTCTACAAACTCACCCCAAACTGTAGGCTCATCACTCTCACCTTTTGCATATTTCCAGTCTGCATACCACTGATTTGCAACATCCATAAGCTGATAAGTTGCCAATTCCACTCCTTTAATCTCATCTACATGCATTACCTTAAAGATCTTCTCTATCTCATCCACAAACTCCTGTGGATCTTCCTCCACCTTTGTACCAGTGAACTTAGGTGGATTCATCTTTATGAAATGCCCGACTCTAGTAGCCTCAGACGTAACGGATGTAGACCCAACATCTTCCGATCGTTGAGCCTGGTTAGCTACCAGCTGTGTCAGCATATGGATAGACCGTCTAAACTCTGCATTTGAGATATCTCTCTGAGAAGTTGGTGGACGGTTGACATTAGTCCGCAAAGCCCGAGGTGGACTGGTTGGGACTGGAGGGACTCCCGAAGTAGGGACAGGTTCTGGCGTGGAAGCTCTATTACGGGTCCGTATCCCATGGGTGGGACGGACCACATCTTCCTGAGCACTCTGATCGATGTTGCGACGGGGAGGCATAGTCGTGTTTCTGAAATACAAGAGATCATTGATTAGAGGACAGTTTAGACTCTGAAGCACGAACTAAATCACAAAGAAGGGAAACATTCCTAAACGCCTAGTAGCCTCCTATTTATAAGTGTGGCGTGCTCCACACCCATAAATAAAACTCTACTCGATGCGATTTCGCAGACACCCTGGGACCATGAACCGTGCTCTGATACCAAGTTTGTGATGACTCGAGCCTAGGCCCTAGCCGTGACGAGCATCCCAAACCATGAAGGCCCGGAAAACCCATTCTCTATCTGGTTATCATGCACAACATTTGTAATCATAATAAAATACGGAATTGAAACAGAGTATGGAATACATGGTCAAGTTTTGCAACATTTCTGAATAATACTATCTGACATCAGTCTGCGAAATATCTACTAAGAACACAAACATCTGTCTGAAAAGAAACTGGGATAAGGCCCCCAGTAAACCAAAAACATAATAAATAAGATAATGTCTGACATAATTAGGCCTTCCGAATAATAGAAGGCTCACCACTGCGAGACCAAGTCTACAAATCCGAGAATGTCTACTGAGTAGCTGGACCCCTAGACTGTGCCTCAAGACCTGGAATGAGGGGGGGGGGGGTCAGCACAAAAGTACTGGCACATGAAGCAATCCAAAAATAGAATAATGGAACATATATATATATATATATTAAGTGAAAGTAATTTTTCATCAAGACATCATGTATAAAACTGTTTCCAAAAAATACATGGGCACTTTCTGAAAACATGTAACCTACCTGTTCATTTCAAATCAAGATCTGTGTTTTACTTCTGAGTTAGGTGGTATTCCCCTACAAGTCTGATATTCCACGGGCTGTATAGAATCCGCCATTGACTTGGCGGGGAAGCCCCCAACCCAAGTGTGCCACAAGGGTTGGAGTGTCTGAGTCTGATACGCCACAGGATATTTAAGTCAGCGTATAATAGTATACCCGGGTCGGCAAACCACGGTTTTAGGCAATGAGTCGCTTGAACTCAAGCCCTCTTCAGGGAACCACCTAACATCTCTGTATGCCCATTTTTAACCTTTTCTGTACATGAAACATTCTGAATGTCTAAAATCATGAAAGACTGAAATGTCTATTAGTCTGAGTCTGATATGGAGTTAGTCTGAATTGGTATCGTCATACCAAGACATTGCAAGTTAGGATTTTTCTGAGCCATAATGTATTAAGCAAGAGCTTTCATTCAAAACATAGTTTAGACCACCAAAACATGTAACTGATGTAAAGGATTTCATATTCCGAAACTTAAAGTTCAATTCATGCAGAAATTTCATCAAACACCTGGTGGTCAAATGTCTTTAGCAAGTTCATGTATTCAAAATTGAAACACATTCATTCATATATGTATATAAACTGTTAAATCGCTTTGGAGATTGTCAAAAGACCAAAACAATGATGTTAAAACATCTTATACATAAATATATATACGTAATTTAAAACCCCATTCTAAAACATGATTTTTTTTATGTCCATGAGAATTTAGGAAAAAACCCGCGTACGTTGTTCTCCACGAATTTTGGGTGTCTATCGAAGCCTACGTCGAGAGGATTCCAAATCTGTAATTTGTTTCACGAACCCGCGGTTAAATCTTGAGTTGCTTGGGTTTTAATGTTGAAACCCTAGGGAGAGTTCTTGATCAAATTTGAAGAATATAATGATATTTTGGCTCTTTAGGGATTTAATTCCCGTGTTTAAGTTGATAGGAGAATGAGTATTTACGGAAATGCCATTAAAAATTCGGATGGACTGAACATTTTGGCCGGGCGCGATCCAGCAGGCGGCGCGGGCTAATCGCGCACTGCCACTGGATTGAAATCCAAACGAGGCCTTAGGCTCATCGAAAAATTCTGAATTTTCTTTGAGACGTACTACAACCTTGCCCCATCGTAATGCAACAAAAAAATCCAAAAATGAAGGTCGGGAAGGTCGAGAAGTTGTATCCCGAAGGTTGCCAGCTAAGAATGAGCCTAAGTCATTTCAACACTTAGAAGAATTTAAAACTTAAGTCTAAAGCTCAGAAATTACAGTCTAATACATGCATGACTTTTATGGGGCGTTACAAGAATACTAGGTTATGGAGCTTAAAATGAATAAAAGGAATCAAGATTTGAAGAAAAAATACCATTTTAGGCTACATATATGGCGTAGGTAGAACTTATGGGGCATAGGTAGTTGTCATATGTTAGTTGCAAACTTTAGAGAATAAAAAGTGTAAGTTGTTGACTGTTACATGATAACGCTCAATCTACAGCTCTCGTAGGAGTGTAAAGCAGTCGTTAGCAAATATAGAACCCAACTGGGTTGGGTATCGATCCCTCAGGGAATAGCTTGGTCAACAAGTAAGCAAAAAGTACTAGAATTTTGGTGCAAGTCTCGTAAAAGGGGGGATTGTAAAGTATAACCAAATTATTAAAGTAAAAACTGAAAATAGTAAAGTAAAAAGAAAGAATGTTTAGTGAGATGTAAAACAATGAGAATTGAGAAGTTGGGGTTATGTCCACCTTATGAGTTGTACGTCTCTATTGGCTATGAGTTATGAGGTATTCAGACATGTATGTGCTTATAGCGAATTGTATTCGATGGTAAATCCAGGCGTCTTTCGACCTATTCGAGGATTATTTCACTTTAACTCTTTCGAGCTTAAAGCGTATCTAATGGTACAAATTCTCCAAGAGGTTAATCCAGTTACGACACTAACTTTTTAATAGGGGATGGGACCCTACTACCTTGAAATTATCTCTTTTCCAGACAGATAACCTTTTTTTCGAACAAGTTAAATGTTATACTAGTGTATTCTTGCATTTGCAACCACAAAGAATTTAGGTTAAGACGAAGAGAAAAATGATATAAGCAGCATATGTGTCACGAACTCACAAACTCATAGTAATAGATAGTATCTCATTCGGCTTCCATAACCCCAACATAGAAGTTTAGTTACCCATGAGTGCGAAGGAAATCACAATTGACATTGTTATTATACCACAATAAGAATTTCGTGTAGCACAAGTGTGGTAGGCGTTAGGCGTGATTTCTTGCAAGTAACGTTTCTCTTGTTGCGGAAATTAAGAATAGATGAATAGAAGAAGAAGTAGAAAGATGAATTAAAACTAGAATGAGAATTGTTGAGGAATAGTAGAAGAATGAATAAAAATCTCTAGCAAAATAGGGTATTTATAATACCCATATCCTATTCCTACTAAGCTAATGAAATACTTAACCCAATTGTACTAGGTTAATGTATCATTATCCTAATCCTACTAAGCTAATGAAATACTTAACCCAATTGTACTAGGTTAATGTATCATTATCCTAATCCTACTAAGTTACTGCTAGTCCCCAAAGTCTTCAGAATTGCTGTTTTTGCTCGGGACATATTTTCCATGCGTCACTTTTGGTCCTTAGGCGTCCAAGCTTCCTTTTCTCCTTTCGTGAAGCTTTCTTTGGCATCAAGTAATCCATAAAATGCTGAATTTTGCATCATTTATACCTGAAACTTTGCTAATCATGTTCGTTAGCTCACTTACAGGAAAAAGGACTAAAAGTACATGAAATATATAATTTGTTCTCAAAACTAGGCTAAAATATGGGTAAAATATAGCACTATAGGCGTGTAAATTCGCCTATCATCAACACCTCAAACTTAAAGCTTTGTTCTTCCTCGAACAAAATATCATGTCCCTCTAAATATTAACTTAAGGTTTCACAGCAACAACACAAAATATTCGTCAAGACAAGCACAACAATTACCAACAAAGTGTAGTTTTCCAATCATTAGTAGAAACAATTCAACCTCCAACATAAACTCGTGATGGTGGTCAACTCATATTCAAAATTTAAGGTACAAAGAATCATACACAACTACCCAAAACTCATCAACCATGTGTGTCTCACAATATCTTACCCATAATCACTCACAAGTATAGCATCTTTTTCAAACATGGGTATAAAAGTATCCTTGCTCTCGCTCTCACAAAGAATTCATATGTAGCAACTGATGACCATAGGCTTGCCCTTAGTGTAATGCTCCACTAAATGTCATTATGCTAGGCTTAGGATCAAGTAGGTCTTTTGATGGTTGTAATGTAGGCTAAGGGACGGGTAGGACTATTTTGGCCAGAAATAGTGACTATGTTCCTAAACGCTTTAATACATCACATTATATCATTAACACTTATTCTTTCAAACAACCTTTCTATGTTCTTTTATTCTACCACCCTTTTTCTCCTCTTTTGTTTTTTTCAATTTTGAACATAACTAACTCTTTAGTTTTCCTTTCCTTTTTCTTTTCATAACATACTTCTTATGATAACACTTTCTTTTTCATAACACATTCAAGCACCAATACATTCTTAAAGCATCATACTCACCCAATTTCCTCTTATTTTGTCACATGACTTTTACACTTTAAAGCACTTAGGAATTTGGATCAAATTATGGTCTTGAAAAAAAATGGATTAGGCTTACATATGAGGTTGTCAAAGAAAATAGGCTAAAGGCTCAAAAGGGTTATCTAGGATAATGTCTATGGGTAGGTAAAAAGAAGGTAAACAAGTGTAGGTTGTCAAAGAAATGCCTAAATCATCTCCTAAACTTGCATTCTTTATTTTCGCTTTGCACACATACCAGGCAAGTTCTAGCATCAGTCACAAGCATAGAATATACTATTGTCTCACACACACAAGGCACATGGTCGACTTTATTGGGAGTAGTATAGACTCTTGCCCCAACAGATGAAGGAATTGAACCACACAATATCACATAGTGAGTCACAATTAGAGCCTAACGTCTCAATAGTCATGATGTTAGCACAAACTCTTGTTATAATCTCATGCTGCCTATTAGAATGATTTTTTGTGAAGCTAAGTAAGAAAAATTTTACTACTAAAAAAATTGAATAAAAAACAAAAAAAAAACCAATTTCGAAAAACAACAAACTAAGCAAACAAACATAAATAAATGCAAATGTGGATAGAGAAGTAAAGCATGCAAATACCACCACCCCACACTTAAACGGGACACTACCCTTAGTGGAAAATAAATACGAAAAACCTGGTCAGTCGGACTCCTCCTTTATGTCGGGGGTCATACCCCCTTTGTCTGAATCATCATAGGAGTCGTCGTCATCAGAATTCTCCTCCACGTCGGAGTCTGGCATGCATCGATCATCATCGGTTGGCACATCATCATCAAGAGGTTTCTAAAAGTATGTACCTACTCCACACATCTCCCTCACATGTATATTCATTGGATAGTCATGGTCCAACTGTTGGAGCTCTGCAGCAGTTGGAACATGACCTCCACTCATCATGGTGAACCGTGTCATCCCATAAAGATGACGGAAGAAACTCTCATCTCGAGCATGTCTCTCCGCAGTAGTAAGGTTGACGCCATGTGTTGTTTCAGCATCTTTGACCTTTGTGAGGTCAACCTTTTTTGGGTTATGTGGGAGTTTGTGATCAGCTGGTTCCTCTTCGATGTCCTCCTTCTGCAAGATTGTTGTCAACAGGTTGCCAAAGGTGAAGTGGGACCGCTTGTGTAGTCTGGCCTTCCGCATTGTAGAACGAATGATTGCCCCAACGTTGATAGGGAAATTCGTCATCAATGCATAGACCAAACACACTCTATCTCTTGTTATTTTGGTGTACTGGGTCCCAGGAATAAGGCAAGAGTTGACAATACGCAACCATATTCTTGCTTCCCTATTCAAAGGAGCATAGGGGAAGGTATTGTGTCGTCCGGTGTCTTTATGTCTGCTCTACCTTGCCATGGATCTACTTCCACAAAGTGTGTGTCGAATTGCTCTATAAGGAGGTCTGCTGTACAGCTCTTTTAATGGTGCAGGATTGGGATCTTCTTTAGTTTAATTGCGTTTTTAGTGGTGGCCAACACTAAGAACTTGCCTATACTTGATATCGTCTTCGCAAGAGAGTTTGAGATTAGGAAAACAAGGTTACAATAGTGATTCAAGGCTATCAACCCTCATCTAATAACTTGATACCCATAAGGTGATAGATAAACTGGGATCAAATACAAGGGTTAGTAAGTAGATAGCTTGATACTCATAAGGTGAAGGATGATATTTATCAGATGATTGGTAATACCTAACGTGTTAGATTCTGTATGTGTGGCGGTGAGATAGTTGGTTGAGCACGAGAATCCTATTGAGTTAGGAATCCAGGGGGAATACAATCCTAGTGTTCATCTTAGTTTGTTTGCAAAAAAAGCATTAACAACTTCTTATTTTTTACTATTTGATACAAACCCCCCTATTTACTTTCCTACACTTCTAGGTACTTCAGCAAGTACGAGAGATCGATTTGACCTATTCCCTGTGGATCAACCCCATCCTAGTTGGATTACTATGATTTGATAGCGAGCGTATTGTATCTTCCTAAAGGATATAGCTTGGGAGACATCATTAGACGATCGCATTCTAGAGATATTTTTATGGTTAAGGTTTAGTAAAGACATCATTATGTGGAGAAGGATACTTGGGAGGTCGATTCTAACATACATAGTAGTTACCCACATCTTTTCACCAGTTCAAGTATTTTCTGTCCTTTTAGTTAAAGAAAGAACAAGAGATTTAGTAGTGGATGCTGAATGACCTAAACTTAAGTGATTTTCTCTTTTATGTGTTTTGCCCATTTTACCCTTACTTGTAGATGCTTTTAACACTCTAAAATTTTGTCCCTTGAAAATTCTTGAGCTTTGGGCTCATTGAATTGGTCACGACTCATAAGATGGGTAGTGTATGGGGTCTAAGTAATTGTCTTGGTTATGACTTGTGGTCACGACTCGTATGGTATGTGTACGAGTCAAGAGGTTGACTCGTAACCAAAGGTGGATTTTCCAGCTTTTAAGTTGAGGGCATTCTAGACTTTTCTCCTTTTGTCCAACTTAAAACCCACATTTTATAACTTCTTTAGGGAACATTAGCTATCAAAACACATCAAATAACCTCTCAAAACACTCCTAAATCCTCCAGGTCAAGAACACTTAGGGTTTTTATCAAGCTAATCAATTGGGGCTTCCAATGGTGATTTCTCTCTGTGTTTCTTGGTGTTTAAGGCATGTTACTCTTTCCCCATTCTCAATTTTGTAATAGCATGTGATTTAAAGTTTTGTTCATGAGATATTGATGTTTGGTTTTGAACTATGGGTTGAGGGTTTTTAATATAAATTGCTTAAGTATTTCTTCCATTATTTTTATAAAGCCATTGTGCTTAAATTGATGGTTGGTAAATGCATTGGGGTGCATGGGAATGGAGGATGAAAATAGGGTTACAATGGAATCCTTAAATCAAATTATTTGGTATAGAAATTGGTAATAATATTAACCCACTTGCATAATTGATTTTTGTCTGTGCATTATCACTTGGCTTGATTTATTTCTTATAACTAAGCATGGTATAAATGGTTAAGGATGGTTTTAAAAACTTTTGGGGGTACACAGGAATCCTCTAAGTGGTTTTACCATGAAAACCTTGCGAATACTTGGGAATCACCTAAGTGACTGTAATAACAGGGTGTGCGGGGTACTTGAGAATCCATTAAGTGTTTGCTAATGATATTGCTTGCAAGCTACAGTTGGAATGACAATACCACTTGATAATACCTTAATAATTGACTTCTGTAATTGGTGGTTTGGTTATGTGTTAAATGTTTTAATAAAATAATAATAGGGGTTGTGATAGCTAGCTGTGAAAGTGTAAGTCCAAAGGATGGACACTGGGAGCTCATGTTTACCGACATGAGGGTTAGTCTTGATGACCATATGCTTGCAGGTACAAAGAAATCCCCCAAGCCTATATACGTATATATGTATCATGGAAGGCGAAGGGTACAAGGTAATATCTGGCCATCTATGATATCTCCTATTCGTGTAGCTAACATCCACTAGGGCCCATTTAGGGGGTAACACTGGAACCATATATCCCTTAGGTGGACTTATGATGGTAAAGCTACATAATCTAAGTTAAATATTTTAAAGTTCTTGTTAAACTTGGTTCTCTCTCTCGGCATAGTATATACATATGCAGCTGCATATAGTTTTATGTATTGGTTTGACTTGGTTTTGGATTGAAGGCATCAATTTATCTTTATCCCTGGGTTATATCCTAGCGTTCACTCCACTTATAATCTTTGGACGTTGTATCCCCTTAAGATGCAGGAACTTGCCATACTTTAACTCTTCATGCTCAGTGACATGGTGATTCAGGGACAAAGTTTGAGTTAGACTGAAGTGGTGAGATTCTATACTCCAAAAGACCCTATATCATGTTATGGATTTCTTTATGTCTTTATTATTCCTTTTGGTTTTGGTTTGGCTATGGTGGGGGGCATGTCTCTACTGGATGTTCTTTGGTTTTGATTAGAGGATTTATTGGACTACTGTGGTCATGGGCAGTATTGGTATTGGTGTCGGTATTGGTGTTGGTATTGGTATTGGAATTGGCACTAGTTGTTCATTTGGTTGTTGATGGTTGGTTTTGGATATAAACTTAGTATAATGTCTTCAATTTGATATTTTTTTTATCTTATTATATATTTGGAATTCATCCAACAAAGGGTGTAAGGTATAGTCGGTTGTTTAGGTATTTGGGGATGGTTTTTAGTCCTTATTAGACTTGAGATACCCATCTCGTCCAGGCCCTGATTCTGGTCATCACAAGATGGTATCGGAGTTTTAGGTTTATGGACAATTGCTGTCCACATAATCATGTCGACTAAAGTCTCCTTAGAGGTTGTGTAGCATACCACACTTATAAGGGAGAGGCTACGAGGCATTTAGGAATATTTCTCTTTCTTGTGTTCTATTTTCAAGCTGTAGAATCTAAGGTCCTTAAATCTTCTCTAATTTCTGTCTTTTTTCTTTTAAGATCATGCATCACAGACGATATGAAGCTCATGGAAACTCCTTTGTCCCACTAGAGTAAAATGTTGATAGGACATGCTTGCTTATGGGGTCCAAACCTGGTCTAGGGGTCTAATTCCTGATTGCCCTTCTAGAGTTCCATTGCTTCCCTCTAGTCCTTCTCGAGCTTCTCAGGATAATGTGATGAACGCTGAGTTTCGTCAGTCTATTCATATATTGGCTTGGTTGGTAGCTTCTCAGTCTAAGCGTGGTGCTTCTGTTACTTTATCTTCTGAGGCCCCAAGTATCGGTTAGTTTATGAGGTTGTGTCCTCTAACCTTTACTGGTGTTAAGGTTGAGGAGGATCCTCAAAATTTCCTTGATAAGATAGAAAAAATCTTTCGTGTGATGCATTCTACTAATGTTGAGTGCATGAAGTTCACTACCTACCAATTGAAAGATATGACGTATCTGTGGTATGAGGAATGAGACTAGTTAAGAGGTTATGATGCTGAGTTAGACCTGTGGGATGACTTTTCTAGCACTTTTCTCTAGGTTGGTTGTGTACATATAGTAGGTGGAGAAAGAGAAGAAGAAGCATATAGAGATAGGGGAGAGGATGAGAAAGATATTTAGATTTTCTAATTAGGGTGGGGGAGTGATAGGTATGGTGGAAAGTTGTCCTAGAGAAAGTGGGGCAATTTTGGGTCTTACTCGATGGCTAGAGATCCTTACCCAAAGACATCTAGTGACAGGCATTTTTAGGGTGGTGACAGTCCTAGGGCACAGGGTGCCTAATCTCAGGCTAGTGGGGCCTAATAAGCTCCATTATATCCTTTCTACAAATTTTATGGTCAGTTGCATCGGGGTTTCTATGATGAAGGAAGGAACAAGTGCTTTAAGTGTGGTCAGCCAGGGTATATGCTTATAAACTATCTCGTGGGTAAGGTTTCTTCTGGGTCAAACAAGGTTCCTGTTGCCTCTTCATCAGCTCTGGAAACAAAGAGTACCCTGCCTGGATCCAACACTAGTTAGAAATGTCTCTATGCTCTCACCACTCGTCAAAAATTTGAGGCATATCCTGATGTCATTACTGGTATGTTGAAACTCTTATCTCGTAATGTGTACTATATACTTGATCTAGGGTCCACTTTTTCTTATGTGACCCCATTTGTGGTTATGCATTTTGGTTTTAGTCCTGAGTTTATTCCTGATCCCTTTTCTTTATTTACCCCGGAGGGTGACTCTGTGGTTGTTTGAAGAGTCTATAGGGGATGTGTTATATTTATTGATGGTAGAAAAACTCTGATAGATCTAATAGAGTTTGACAAGGTTGATTTTGATGTCATATTAGGGATGGATTGGTTGAACTCGTGCTATTTTTTGTAGTGTGTCATACTCGTAAGGTCATGTTTAAATTCCCTAATGAGCTAGTTATTGAGTGGAAAAGTGGTTCTCTAGTGCCTACGAAAAGGTTTATATC
Organism: Capsicum baccatum var. pendulum; assembly: GCA_030864225.1. Taxonomy (NCBI): domain Eukaryota; kingdom Viridiplantae; phylum Streptophyta; class Magnoliopsida; order Solanales; family Solanaceae; genus Capsicum; species Capsicum baccatum. The sequence continues at coordinate 121,731,796 of CM061560.1, forward strand.
ATATCTTAGAGCCCGATAATTAATCTTCAAGGGGTGTATTTATATTTGGTCCAAGTAAAAGATTCTAGCTCGGAGAGTCCTTCTTTACATTTTGTCCCCGTGGTGAACAAATTTCCTAAGGTCTTCCCTGATGACCTTCCTGGTGTCCCTCCCAAAAGAGAGATTGATTTTAGGATTGATCTTGTTTCGAACACTCGTCTTATCTTTATACCTTCTTATAGAATGGCTTTGGTTGAGTTGAAGGAGCATAAGAAGCAGTTGAAAGACCTACTAGATAAGTGTTTTTTCCATCCTAGTGTATCTCCATGGGGTGCGCCTATTTTGTTCGTACGTAAGAAGGATGGTTTTCTGCAAATGTGTACTGATTACTGTCAGTTGAATAAGGTGACGGTTTAGAATAAGTATCCTTTTTCTCAGATTGATGATTTTCTTAACTAGCTTTAGGAAGCTAGATTTTTCTCTAAGATTTATCTTAGGTCTGGCTATCATCAATTAAAGATTAAGGAGGTGGATATCCTTAAGACTGCCTTTCAAACCTGGAATGATCATTATGAGTTCTTGGTCATGTCTTTTTGTTTGACTTATGCCCCGACACCATTCACAGACTTAATGTATAGGGTTTCCCATCAGTTTCTGGATTTGTTTATCATTAATGATACGAGCCAAATGGCTTTTATGTTTTTGAAGACATGATTGGAGGCCAATGCATAAAGACTCAAGACTTGGTCACCTCGAGGACACAACAACATGCATGAAGGACTCGTTTTGAGCATGACATAAAGCAAACCTGTATGTGGAAGATTACTTGGGGGCTTACCTTTGATGCCAACCCGAGTCCACAAATGATGAAACATGACACTTTGGATATTCGTGTTTGGGAGTTCAAAGTGTGCTTGAATATTCAAAAATCATTCAATTTGGAGTTCGTTTGGGTTAGGTTCCATTTTTGAATGTTCTTGGTGTTCTTCATGTTCTTCATATGTTGTTGAAAAAGAACATTCAAAAAGTGGTGGTTTGATCCAAAAATAAGAAGAAAGAGAGTGTCGTCCTTTTTTTTTTACAAAGAATATTCCAAGCATATTCCAAGTTTTCCAAAGGAAAAAAAAGAGTCCAAAAGCATCAAAAAAGGAATATTCTAAAAGAAGAGGACAAGGGAAAGTACAAGGAGGGACCACAACAAATTCAAACTCTTTTGAGCTTGAAAAAGGGTCCATTATTTGTGTTTTCTTCACCAAAACCTATTACCACACTATCAAGAAGAAGATTGTTAAATTTAAATTGGAAACAAGTCAACTCTAAATCGTTGACCAATTTTGACCAAGGCTGCCACATCATCAAAGTGCCACATCATCAACTTCCAAAATACCTTAAAGCTCAAATTTAGGTTCTAAGTTTCTTTTCTTTGTTTCTTTAGTTTCATTTTTTGATTCTATAACTAATTAACAACTAGTAATCACCTACTTAGTTGTGAATTAGTTATTTGAGTCCATTTTCTTCGTGTTTTCGTTCTTTTTGTGCTTTTTTCATTTTGATTCATTGAATTTCTTTGTTTCAAGTTCATAAGTAGATTTTATTTTGTGTATTGAGTCAACCAAACAAGAATCTATTCCGGCCGCTAAGTAGTGATTAACACCTTTTTGATTACCGGAGTATAAGCAACTTTTAATATTCACCGTTCCAATTGTGAGGATCACAAAGGTGAGTGTATAAGAGTGTTGGTAAGGAGCTTTACTACTAATGTTATTTGTTCATTTTGTAGGTACTAGGTGATATAAGGGGAACATATCTTGGTAGCCTTGGACTATTGTGACTACAACATGGGAGACTATGATTGTAGTGAGGGATTTTATGGCTACGATGATGTTGGAGATTATGGGGGCTATGAATATAGCCATGATCAAGACATGGGTAGTTAGAGTTATGGTTTTGAGGGAGAAAATGAGGTGAATGAAAAGTTTCTAGTGCTTATAGTGAATATGGAGATGACGTAGGGCTTTGTGATGGTTCTTATGATGAAGTTGGTGTATGTGAGGAGTCTTACACTTCCCACTCTAAACCTAGAATTGGTTTAAGGTATAATCCCTTCCTTCACAAAGCTTATAAGATCCATGATGAGAGTGCACGTGTGGAGCATGAAGATTTATATTCTTCACCTTATAGTAAATCTTATCAAGGTCGAAGTGGTGTTAATGGGTATACTAGCTATAGTGTAGGTTGTCCCATGAGAAGAAGAGAGAATACATCTCCAAGCTCGAGGGGTTCTCATGTGCCCATGGGTTGTCCTAAACTCTACAATGTTGATTTCAGATTGAGCATGTTATGAGTCGGGAAAAATAACTACAAGGTTTATATTTTGAGATTCATTTTACTGTTATCTGCCTTTGTGGGGGCTTATATTTTGTTGTGGTTGGTCTATAATATCTGATATTGTGTGTTATCTGTATGGGGAATTTATTTGACATCACTGATCTTATCTGCACATCTAAATGCCATTATTCTAGATATGACGCTCGTGTGGAGGCTTATTTTGCTAATATATATATATATATATATATATATATATATATATATATATATATCCATATTGGATGGTTTGGATATCATCATATTGAGTTCATTGTGAGCATTACATCCTCATTCCATACATATACATTCATGATATACTGGTACCATGGAGAAATACTATTTTTGAAAGAAAATGAGACACTTTTATAAAAATCCTCTCCCTGAACATAAGTCAGAGAGGTAAGATGAGTTGATATTTAGATTGCGATATAGTATATGGGTTGTGAACCCCCCACGGTCCTACCTACTAGCTGCGATCTTGGTGGGTGTATACGAAAAATCATGCGATAACTTTCATCATTCCTTCCATCCACATTGCATTGCATTAGCATAGGCATCTTCCTTGATTTTCCCAAGTTTTCTTAACTTGTCCTTAGTTTTTGTGTACTTTTTATATGTGTGGGTGTGTTGTTTTTATTTATGTATATTCATATATTATGAATGATAGTAGAGACACTATGAATTACCGATTGGGGCTTTTCTGGTTGCAGATGATGTTCTCATATTATATTTTATTTATCTTATTTTTAATTTGTTCAGTTGGCTTCTGATATCTACTGAGTATAAGTGGACTGTACTTATCCCTACTTTGCCCTTTCGGTGTAGATCCGAGCATGAGCAGCGAACGTGGTTGCTGATCTCGTGTAGATTTTAGAGTGGTGTTTGAGGTATTGGGTGCTCTAGGGTTTTTAGAGTTGACTTCGGACTTCCTCTTATCTTACTTTATTCGTTTTCAGAGATAGGCATTTACTCAGATTCTGTTATGTACTATACGCTCTTATACTTTAGCAGCAGATTTTGGAGACTTTTGAGATTTCTTCCAGAATTTTATTTTAATTATGTTTCGTATTGTTTTGATTTCACTCTAGAAGTCTCACATTTGGGCTACATTATTATCGATTTTATTTTATTTTTTTAGTTTGAGTAATTGACTTACTTATCAAAGCTCAGCCGTAATAAGTGCCAGCGTGACCCATTTTGGGTCGTGACTCATTCATAGCAAACACACCCTATGTCTTATACTTTTAACCTTTGTCTTAAGAATGTAAATATAAAATTTTAATATAAATTTAATAATAGTATAGATACGGTTCATGTTCTGATTCATTAGCTTTTTCAATGACATCACCCCAGAAACATTTGGTGAAGAGTTCATATCCTTTGTTTTTGTTGTTTATTGAGTGCCCAAGTAATTTTTTTTACACTTATATCATTGTTTGTTCCCATATCAACAGTGTATTTATGGAATGTTTGGAAGTCATATATGAGTTGGATTTGGTGTAATTAGGTATAATTACATAATTTGGCATGTTTGACAGGCCAGGTAATTACTTGGCCAACCGGTAACTAAGTGTAATTGACAGGGGGTAATTACATTCTACAATTCTCAGGGGAGTTGTAAAATGCTGGTAATTAAAGTTGTTCTCATGTGAAAAGGAGATCACGAGCTCAAGCCTTAGAACCGGTCCCTTGCAGAATGAAAGGTGAGGCAACGTACAATAGATCCTTGCGGTTGGACCCTTCCTCGAACCCTGCATATCGGAAGCTTAGTGCACTTATGTTTTAATCTTTTTCCTTTTATTTCTATTTTTTAAATTTATTTTGTAATTTCTATTATTTTAAATTCCTTTTTATTTTTCTAATATTTTTAAAAATATATTCTTTTATTTTATGTTATTTATAGTTCATTTGCCCCACTAGGTGGGAATACACTGGGTTTGTTGTTGTTGTTGTTGTTGTTATTTATAGTTCATTTCTTTACTTCTCATTTTCTAATCTTTACTCTTGTGATTCCATGCAATTGCTCTTATTATCTAGTTGTTACACACACACACATATATATGTATGTATATATACACACATATATATATATATATATATATAATATTTAATTTAATATCATTTATAAAGACTCATATTTATCTAATATTACTTTTTAACTTTTAATAGTTAATTTTTGTTTTGAAAATTTAATATACCAATGTGATTACACTTGTGGTATCAAACAGTACACTGTAATACGTTATGGCAAACAAATAGATCATTGTAATTTCTAGGCCAATAAATACTGTTTTAATAATTATATCAATTTTAATTATCAGGTGACTTTCCAAATAGACCCTTATTGAATCAATTCGTGGAATTTCCTTCCATTTAAGTTCCTACACCTAGTTTGTAATTTGAAAATCTAACATAGATATTAGATTTAATTAGAGCCGTCAATATGGGCCAAGTCTGTTGGCCTAGCCTGTAATTTGATAGGGCTGAGCTACGATTTTTGCAGCCCGTTTAAGAACAGAACTTTTTAGCCCAACCTGTATAAGCCCGTTGGGCCATGGGGCTTGAGCAATATGGGTTGGATTGGCCCGTGGCTCGAATAAAAAATAATTAAAAAATAGAATAAAGTACTAAGAATTAAAAAAAAGTGTCCAAATTCAAAGTCTATTTAGACCATCATAGATATTTAAATATTAAATATCTTTATAAAAAATATAAATTATTAAAATATAAAATACTAAATTTTGTAAGGAATCAAATATGTTTGATGAAGATGATGTGGCGATGTTGAACACGTTATAACTCATAAGTGCCATGAGATTTTTTTTTGAGGAGTTTATTTTCACTTTTAGTGGACTAAACATTGACATTTCTTTATGTTTTATTATGACCAATTAAAACAAAATTTGGTTAATATTGTTATTTAGCTAGTTATATTATTACTCATTAACAATGTCGTTTGTTTTTTAACATCTTTATTTGATTTGAATTTGATGTCAAAAGTTAATTAATTCACAGATTATTAGGATTTTTTTTTTGTAAATTTGATACTGATTAACAAGTAGTAACTTTATGGAATATTATACTATAAATAATTCTGTAATTAATAATTTAAAATTTAAATAAAAATTATAAAAATAATATATTTTAAAAAGTAGGTTGACTCGTAGGGGCCCACAGTCCACAATGTGATAGATTGGACTTGCCATTTTCTGGCCTGTCATGTTGATGGACCAGCTCGACCTGATCCGTCAAACTCCAAAGCCCGTGTGGGCTAGTCCACATGAGCTAGGCCGGCCAGAGTAATTGCTCTAAATTTAAAACTACCTCGAGTACACCAACAATTTGGTGAACATTAGAAGATGGGAAGAGTGAAATAAACTTTAAATAATTTCGAACATTTGTAGCAAAATCACCAAGGAAATACTGATGAGCACGGTAGAACGAGGTGCCTAACCTTCACACTAAAGGAGGCATGAATGACATCTCTCCATTTTCTCAAGTTATGAAAGAAAAGAAAAAATAATTGGCACAACATTTTATTTTACTTCAGTCCTCTTTGACACTTGTTCCTCCAGATCTTTCTTTCTTAATAAATGTTAGAGCTGGAACATTATTGTAGGATCTCCATATTTCACCTTTACAGTCAAAGTGCGATCACCATCATTTCTCTTTTCATGGAATTTTTTTTTTTGTTTTCAATGTAATGCCTTAGCTTTCTCAAGAAGTAGATCAAGGCATTCCCTCATCTGTCCTTTTTAACAGCTAAAAATTGTGTTTGGGAACAAGGTAAAACTCCAATAATAATTGTGAGCAAAATGACAATATAACAATAGTAATATTATTTATCGTCGATAAGATAGTCTTGATATATTATAACAATAATATAATTACTTATTAGCTAGTTAAAAATACTAAATATTAAATAAGTATTACTAATAATATTTTAAGTAATATAGTAAATATATTTGAGCCGTATTGGGCACTGTCCTAAGAAACTATTTCAGTAGCGTGAAATGTATTCCCTAAATTAAACAAGCCTTTTCGAATTTAATAGAGAATACCAAAATAAATAAAATTATTCATACAAATATCATCAAGTTATATTAAGGAATAGAATAAATAATCGAAAACTTTAATTAAATAATTATATAAAGAACGGTGAAGGAAGACGAGAAAACGTGAGGGGGTGAGAATATGAAAGAAAAGAAAACGAGAGTTAGTTAATGCGGCTAAATAGAGCCTATTTATAGGCCAAAATCAAGGCTTCTCCTCATGCCAAGTGTTAATACATTTGTCCTTTAAATATTTGATAAATGTCACTCTTTATTATATTGATGATATGTGTAGTAGGAGTTTATCAAAATTTGTTAGAAGCAGTACAAGGAATAAAAAAAAGAGTTTAACTTGACTAACAAAATGCAGTAGGTTTGATTCCTTTTGAACTATGAATCAAATTTAGACTAATAAACTTTAACTTATAGAATTACTAGAGAAATATATTACTTTAAGAATCAATAACTCTTATTGTAATCCCGAGACTTATCAATCACATTTGACCTTAATTTTATTGTTCAACGTGATTTGCGTCAACATGCCATGCACGTGTCTGGTATTCATGAAAAAAACTAGAAATTATGGCCAAATATCTCATAAGAAAAATTACATTTCACTTCTCATATATTCATCAAAGTGTACGCTTCTTTAAATGCACCATCCATAAGGACTAAGAATTCATTAAGAGTTAATAACTCAGTCTTTGACTTTAGTAGAAGTTCAAGCATTCTTAGTTAGTGAATAATATCAATATCAACTTGTCATTATCCGAATGAACATACTTCATGGGATCTCAAATCACATAGGTTGGATTACTATATTTATTGACAATTATATTAGCCTTAATCCTACCTCTTTAGAGGTTTAAAGAACTAATTTTCTTCCCACAGATTTAGCCAGTGAATCGCTAAATTCAATTCTAACTTCATATAGTCAATGAAAATTACTCCATCTCTCAATAACTGTTTTTATGACATTATGCTTCAGTTTCATATGTCTACTGTTATAGTTTTAAGATTTTTTCTTTGTAATCGCAATGCAGCTTGACAATCATAGTGTATATACAGAGGAAGCACCAAATCATCATTTGTTAAAGGGATACAAGGTAACAGATCATCCCTTTTTAAATGGATATGAGGCAACGAATCATTCCTTTTTAAAATATACTTGCTAAGAAATTTCTTAGCCACTCAATCTCAGAATCAACTAGTTCCAGAGCTACAAACTCTGATTTCATAGTTGATATAGAAATGATAGTTTAATTACCTGATCTCCACAATATTGCACACCACCAAGGGTGAACACGTAGCCACTAGTGGATTTTGTCTTATTTGAATCAAAGATTCAGTTTTTATCACAATATCAATCTAAAGTAAAAGAAAATTCACTATACATAAAACATAACTTCAAATTTATCTCAAATATTGCATCAGTCTTATTAATACAGACCAATGTTCTTTATTGAGATTATGAGTATATCTACTTGGTCTACACACATCATAGACTATACCTAGTAAAATTCATCAAATGCATTGGATTCCAATAATCTGAGTATCTTTAGACTGAGCAATTTGGTTATTATTGTTAGTTTTTAATTTAGAGTTAGCATCATGAGGAGTGGCTACAAGAGTTACCTCCCAACATTTAAAATTCTTAAGAAGTCTTTCCACATTATGTTCTTATGACAATATTATACCATTTTCACTCCTTATAATTTTAACTCCAAATATCATATTCACTTCATCCAGATCTTTCATATCAAAATTAGTAGACCAAAAGAATTTGGTACTTTACACAATATTTAAATTTTTACCAAATATAAGCATTCCATCAACATATAAGCATATTATTATATAACCATTGTCTACCACTTCCGAGTAAATATATTGTCCACTTCAACAGAAGAAAAGTCATCTTTTATTAAGACTTGATAAATTTATCATGCCACTATTTAGTAGCTTGTTTAAGTCCATAGATAGATTTAATCAATTTGTAAACTTTATTTTCTTGTTCAATAATTACACATTCTTCAGATTAAACCATATAAGTTTCTTCTTCTAAATCACTATTTAAGAAAACTGTTTTTACATTCATTTGATGGATAAAAAAACTTATGAATTAATGTCAAGACAACTAATATACAAATAGAAGAATTTTTATCATTGGTGCAAATGTATCAAAATAATATTTTTTTTTCTTTTGAGTAAATACTTTAGCTACTAATCGAGCTTTATATTTATCAAGACTTTAGCTACTAATTGAGCTTTATATTTATCAATAGATCAACTATTAATTACTTTATTTTTATGCACCAAGAGGTAAATCAATTAAAATTCATGTATTATTGATGAGTGGTGAATCTACCACTCAATCATACTCCACATTTGTGCATATTACCATATTTTGAATGAATAAGTAAGACATAATTTGTAATTAAATGCACTAATATTCATATTTTGCAGGCACCCAAGATGATAAGATGGAAATATATGGATTGGAGATAAAAAGGGAACAAATGGAGAAAAGAAGTGCAGCTGAAGACCTGAAGCAGAACATGGCCTCAGTTATCACAATCACAGTCCTCAAACAGCGGTCAGTGTCAGTCAAGATAGTCAAGATACCATAATCACGTGGAATTATTCACGGCCGCGTTAGGTTCAATCGCAACAATACTTGTGCTATTGCAGCCTAGTGGAAAATCAGCCTAGGGGAAAAATGTAAATGCAAACGGCTATTCCCAAAATTGCCCTAAAGAAGACTCAGACCCTATCGTTCCACATACATTCTATAATTCCTAATTATTGAACATTGTTCTAGGTCTTAGCCTCCATACTTAGAGAAAAAAATATTTTATTAATTTGGGTGAAGAATACGTTGAAGTAGTTTCCAAGTGAAGAATTAGCTTACTCCCATTGAAGATTTGTCGATATTCAAAGTTTGAAGTAATAGTCACTTAGTCTTTCATAGATCTAATCAATGGAGATCATTGGGTATATATTGCTTACTATTTCAATGTGTAGCTAGTTCTTCCTATTGGATTATGCTAAATACGGGTGTAAGTATGTATGGGATGTGATTTATTTGTGCATTTACTTATTTGTGATGTTTGGTTCTACTATTACTTGAGTAAATTAGTTGAGATTTGTGGGTGAAAACCCCAAACACTCAAATGGGTTTGATGGATGAAAATCCTAAGTTCCTAAAAGCTCAAACCATTCTTGAAAGATGAGTTTGAGTGAAATTTAGGAACCTTCATCATCCTTGAAAGAGGGATGTGGGAACCAAGAAAATAGTACACAATTATTGAGTTTAGTTTGATAATTTTCACTATCTTAGACATAAGGGTGATTATGAAGTGACTATACTTAGGACACCATCCTAGAAATAGGGGTGTCTAATTGAGGTATTAGATGGTTTTGGTTGAAGCACTCATTAGGTACTCGAAAGGGTCAATGAGTGACACCCTTGAGGTTTGGTTGACAAACTAGACTCAAAGATTTCCAATCAAGCCGACCATATCATCAACATTTAGAATTTGCATCAAGTCATCACACGCTCATGCATAAGTTTCCCCTAGGAAAACATAATCCGAAGATCCGTGCTTAATTGATTAGACTCTAATTATTTGTAGCCCCGAATTAATACTTAAAAATCTCAAAAAGAAATATAAGTTGTGATATATTGTTTTAAAGCTATATTTTATTAAGAAAAATATTGTTTTCTAGGCTGTTTATCCTTATCTGTTTATCAATATTAGAGGTAGATTCATTTTCTCATTCTACAGATGCATGAGAAATTTTATTACACAGTGAAAAAATGTGTTCAAAGAATTTCCCATTCTTTGTCTCAATTATAGTATTGCTATCAAGAACATCACTTTTAAAAATAAGAAATCTATATACAACACTATATTCAACATATCCAATAAGAATGCAATCAACAGTTTCAGAACCAAAATTTTTCCATTTAGACTCAAGCAAAAGAACTTTAGCAAGACAAACCCACACATTTAAGTATCTCAAATTTGGTTCACAACATTTCCAAAATTCATTAGAAGTCCTTCTAGTTCTTTTATTAGGAATTCTATTTTGCAAGTGACATGCATATGAGATAGCATCATCCCACAAATTATTAGGTGCATTAAAGATAATAAACATGAAGTTCATCATTTCTTTCAATATTTTATTTTCCTTTCAGCTTCTCCATTAAACTGAGGTAAATCAGGCAAAATTGCTTCATGAATAATTCCTTATTTTTCACAAAAAATATTTAAAGATACATATTATCCACCTCTGTCCATCTAATTCTCTTGAGTTTTCTACTAAGTTGATTTTGGACTTTAGTTTTATAAGACACAAAAACATTAAATGTATCATCTTTTTCTAATTAAATATAATTTAGTAAATCTAGATAAATCATCAAGTCTTGACCTAAGGTGGGTCAAATATCCCACTTCTAAACTATGGAAACTCTTTACCAAGCAATATCTAGCTTGAACTAGGCTAAGGTATCTAAATCCACTATTAGATATTGGATAAACCGTAACTAGCCCTAGGATAGCAATTCCTCTCAATCGAGGGCAACAAAGTCAATTCCACCTAAGGTAATGACACTAGGGTAAGTTCCACCTTAATTTCAAGTGTCCAAGACAATCTCCTCCTTGGTTGAGTAACTAAAACATTTTCATTCTAAACAAGAGTCTACTAGGTCACCTTCACCTAAGGTATGGTTAACTAGGCTAATTATGCCCAAAAGCGATATCCGAAATATCCTAAATGGTCCAACTAACCCAAGTATTGTAATTTATCACACCAACATATAAAATACATCCCAAATCTAACAAATATCATAAACATACTATGAATTAGCTCAATCTATTAAGGGGTAAAACCTAGCATACATGGATGTTGGACAAAGCTCAAAAGAACCGTTAAATCATATCTTTTCCCTTTAAGAAGCTTTTACAAGATGTCAAGCTGTTAAAATCATATTCTACTCATCAATACGAGAATAACGATACCCATATTGCACCATTGTGCTTTGGATTAAAAAATCACACTAAAATCTCATGTGGATCCTACTTATGAAAATTGCATTTTCGAGGTCAACCTAATATTCCCTTATGATCAAGGAGTAATTACCTTAAAAATGGGTGAAATCCAAGCTAATTTGGGGATAAAATCAAGCCTTCAAGGTTTAGTAATTTTTGAATAAGAAATGAGAAAATCTACCATGAAAAGGGTTAAATCTTACAACAAATTGGAAGATAATCGCGTAAACAAGTGTTATCCAAGATCTCAAATCACCCACAAACTTTAATTCAATTTATCTCACTATTTAGGATTTTAGCTCTCTCAGAAATGGATGAAGAATGACAAAAAGGGGATAAAAAGAGACTATTTATACCCTTCTCAGGCGCTCGAATGTCGCTATTGCGACTATCACTTTTGAGGTAGTCACTTTCGTGACTCTAACATCATAATCTCAATTTAGCAAGGGTAAATCACATCTCACAATTATGATTTATGACCATTCATGATCGCGATCTGCCATGACATCAATAACATATGGTGATCACGATTTACTGCTATTGCGATTACGATCGCACCAACAAGCCTAATAGATCCAATTTTTGCTAGGTTTGAAATGGGCTTTGATCAGGTGCTTGCGATTCATTCAAATTCCTATGCATGCAAAAAAATATGCTAACATATTAAACTCGATGTTCTAGACTTAATGAAACAATTACATTTTTTTCTGGGGTCTTTTAGATAACAAGTTGGTCCTACACTAAATTTTTATTTTTTTTACTTTTCGACCAATAGGTCAAAATGAGCCCGAGGGCCTTGGGACCTGAACCAAGAGTCCACCTAGCCTAAAATCAATATTCACAGCTGCTGTAATAGTCAGAATTTACATTTGAGGTCTTTTGACTAAAGTTTTTTCTCGGTGGCCATTTAGAACCAACAAAAATTTCAAAATAGAAAATTGATTCTAAAAACCAAACAAACTGCCCAGCAATCGAATTGTCAGTTTCAGCAAGTCATAATAACTTGGAGAAACTATAAGAAGCTGTAACGGTGAAAATAAGTGGAAATATTAAAAATGACCTGAAGGATCACTACACCTCTGGTCATAGTCTATCCAATCCCCAAAATACTGTGAATTAAAATAATTTAGTTTCTCTATTAATTGCTAGCAAAATAATAACATAACAGTAAGAATATTATTTATTATTGATAAGATAGTCATGATATGTTATAACGGTAATATAATTACGTATAGAAAGTTAATGATACTGAATAATAAATAAATATTAATAGCAAGATAATGATACTGAATATTAAATAAATATTACTATAATAATATTTTAAGTAATATATTAATTATACTTGAGTCATGCTTGAGATTTTTAACAACCTATTCCGTTGTTACTGTTTTACCCATAGTGGTTCGTAGGTTTAAGACTAATTCTTTAGTATGTTAGTGCATTTGTTGAGATATAAGGTCATACAGAACCCTTACCATAAAGTCGTGTTGAAAGAATTCTTACCGACTGAGTTTTGATCTAAGTTTAAACTAGGGTCAACTTTAAATGAGTACTAATCCTAGATTATAACGAGTTAAATTTTCCAATACCTATCAAATTAAAGGTCTTCGAGTCTTCTTTCCAAGGCCATAAACTATTTGTAAATCTTCTCGTCAATTATATGGTCGTTATACTAATGGCTGTTTGTGAAGAAAAACTGCAAGTCACTACAGCAATAAAGACACGTTAAATATGTGTCAATTGATGGTTTTTCAGTTCCTAAACTCAAAAACTCTATTCCCAACCTCTATGAAGTAATTTGGAGCAATTTTCGTCATTCTTGGATGATTTCTTTGTAAAGTAAGTAATTCTAACTTGTTTTAACAATTTTTCTATGGATTTATCCTTAAAATATCTTAAATTCAAGCTTAGGGTTGAGTTGGGGATGAACCCTAAATTGGAAAGATTGAATATTCTAGATTTTCCAAATAACCGTTGGTAAATAGTCTAACTCCATTTTAAGAGTAAATTTAGAGGTTTTGATGTTCTTAGTGATCCTTTAAGTGTACATTTTGATCTACTATTTTATATTCTTTTATAAACTATGGTTTATTCACAAAATCTTCACTGGAATGGAAAAATTTGAGTCAAGGATTGAATATTTACGATCTTGGTGCCCAGGTAAGCTAAGTTTCCCTTGTAGCTTTAAGACTGCAATTAAGACATGTAATCTTGGTATAAATGTAGTGATTTGGATGTTCAAGCCTACGTAAGGAGAATTTATTAACATTTATGGACTAAAAACTTATTTATGGTGTGCTAGTTTTGACAATTTTCTCTTAAAGTATGATTTGCTGATTTGTGTTTGAAAAGGCGAGGACGCGAGGTGAGGCATAAGTTTTGAGACATGAGACGTTAGTCCCTTGATATATGGGATATATATCTCATATATCTTAATTTATATAGTTTTATTACTAAAAATATAATTAAAAGCAAAATTTCAATGATTCTATAATTAATTCAAAAAATTACCAATAATACAGAAATAAATAAACAATAATAAAAAACTTGCTTTCTTTATTTACATATTTTAGAAAAAATTCTATCATATGATAACATAAAGTATAAATATCATTACATCAGTAATAAAAAATATACTTATAGCTAAAATACTTTTAAAATAATAAAAAATAAATTTAACGCCTGGGCATATGATTTTATACATGGGACTTATGTTTTAATGCTTGGAAACTTATGCCCCCAATTGTTGGACTTACGTCCTACGGATATACATATTTATTTTGTGCTCTCGAGTGTTTTTTCTATGCTCTGCCTCGTGATTTTCCCTAAAAATGCCTTTGAAAACATTGTTGTTGATAACTACGATTATCCTTATAAAGAGGTCACCACTGGAATTATTGTACGAACTCGGTTAATTGGAAAATTCTTGTTATTAGTTTGGTTAATGCCTTAAAGTCATAAGTCTAGTAATTGTGATGTCATATTTTATTATTGTTGTGATTTTTTTAATTATGTGGATTATTTATGGTAAAAAGGGTAGTGTAATTGCCAAGGTATAGTTTATGTTGAGTATTACAAAAGTTTATGGGGCTTAGATGCAATAAGTATTGACCCGAGGTCAGAATTTGATGTGTGAAACCTAAGATAGGGTGCTAACCATTGAGAATGTCATGTATGAAAATGTGGATCAGATCCTGGGCTTTGTGGAATAGTATTATCCTTAGTGTTTTTATCTTGTGAACATGATCGTGTGGAAAGTCCGGGTGCAAATTGAATAGTTCCCTAAGAGGCAGTATGAGAGTCTTGTAGGTAGAAATCTCGATATTAGATTGATTGTCCTTTTGGAATGATTAACAGTTATGAGTATATAATGTTCTTGATTATGATTGTACTTATTTCTCTATTGATCAACATAGGTTCGGGATAAGGATGGTTTTTGAGGTAATAAGGGTGGCATAACACCATGTGAAATATAAGGGTTGCATAACACCATGTTTGGGATTAGGAGATGGCTATATACTCTCGGATATGATAGAGAAAATATAGCCTAATTAGTTATTTACGAAATAATAGTTTAATTATGACCTGTCATATTATTATTTAATAGCATTATTCCCTGACTGATCATTATTGTCTGAATTGGGTACCACGCCAGTATGGTACATGAACTGAGCTCGTCTTGTGTAAGTCATGACTAGATGACAAGTACCCTTAGCATGTATATAAACTTGTTTTTGTTGGAGATTTTGATGGATCCTTGAGTTATTCGATGCATTGATATGATATAATTAATTAGGGATCCTTGTGTGGTCCAGTGATATGATATAATTGTTTGGGGACTCTTGTGTGGTCCATTGATAAAATATAAATATCTAGGATCCTTGTGTGGTCTATTGATATGATATTATATTTGGGATCCTTGTGTGATCCAATGACATGATATTGAATTTTGAACCTTGTGTGATCCTAAGACTTAGTATTATCTCTAAGGGTCCTTATGTTTTTCATCTCCATAATTGCTATAACCAAATATCCAAATGGTCTAGTTGGTAAGTAGCCATGTAATGGATTTGAGAGTGGCTATTGATTAAGAAGGAAACCTTATATGTTGAGGATTCTTTCGGTAAGCAATGAAAATAGTGGTGGTTAATGTAATAAGAAGTATATGATGTTGTTAAGTATACTAGATTGATGTGTGATTGGTTGAAGAAATAAACAGTTGGGAGTTATCAATTGACGTTTTAAGTTTTATGATTAAGGGGCTAAGCTATGTTGAATTGAACGATTAGACTTATGTTAATTGGATTAAAATAGATCTTGATATGAATTGATATATATATGGTTTCCATTCACATTCCTACTTTTATTCTTATTTACTTGTTTTAATTATAGTCGGCTAATGATGCCTACCAGTATCTGTGCTATTTGTACTGATGCTACATTTGCTATACTCTTTTGGGGGTATACTTTGGATGCAGGGTTAGGTGAGTTCCTTCCATAACGGAGATTAGCATTTCTCTTCAACTTTTGTTACTCCAGATTCATGGTGGAAGTTGTGTTGGTTCATCTCCTTTTCCCTTATCTAGAAGTTTTTTTACCTGTTAGACTAGACCCTAAGGAGTAAAGTTGGTTAAAATATTGAATTTCTGTTACAAATTTCCACAATTGTAAACAAATTTATTTAGTATTTATTTTGAAAATGATATTTCTTATTAAGGTCTTCTGCTTTATGCTAAGGTGTTGAGAAGGATGCTCCTATTTCGGTGAATGGGGTAGGTGCTCTCATGATCCCAAATTACAATCGTGCCAGTATTGTTCTAAGAAATTATTTCAACAACATGATATATTTTTTCAGGATTAAACAAGCCTTCCTTAATTTAATAGAGGATACATGAATCAACAAAATTATTAATACAAATACCAACAAGTTAAATCAAGGGATATTATAAACATTAGAAACCTTTAATTGATTATATTATATAAAGGTGAAAGAATATGACAACATGTGAGGGAGTGAGAATATGAAAGCAAAGAAAATAGGGAGTTAGTTACTGCCTCTAATAGATAAAATACAGCCTATTTATAGGCCAAAGTCAAGTCTTCTCATGTCAAGTGTTAATACACTTGCCCTTTAAATATTTGATAAAAGCCACTTTTTATTATTTTCATGACAAGTGTAGTAGGAGTTTATCAAAATTCGTTAGAAGCTGCAAACAATAGTGGCTAATTAGACACTCCCCCAAGTAAAATATATTGGATTTCAAAATACATTTTCTATTTGGCTTTTCAAATACACTTCAAATATTTTTTTTTTTTTGAAATAAATCAATATTTCACCTGCATCTTGATTTTAAACTTGCACAACAATTTTCCTTCACATTCTCTATATTGCTTATATACTAATAGTAAGAAAAAAGAGGCAGTAACAAAAGGAAAAGAAAGTGATGAGCGCAATTCAATTTGCTAAATACATTCTTCACACGACCTGAACTGGGGCCTTATCGTGATGGGCATCCCAAGTCCAACCAGGACCGGGGACCACCCCTGATACCCAACCCAACTTCCAAACACATACCCTGAGTCGGATGGATTCCAAACATATAACAAAATAACGTATTTGTAGATATACTAACTTTGGGATAAGTCTACTTCCTAAACCAACTCAACTAAGTCAATTTGTCCAATAACCAACAAAACCAAGACAATAACCCAATGTGTTTATATGTATAATAAAAAACAAAAGGGAAAAATCATAAATAAAATATAGTCTATTGATGTCAGCCCCAATACCAATGCCAATGCCAAGGCTAACATCACTACCGATACCACCCATATCAACCCATAGTAGTCCTACAAAGTCTCTAATCGAAAGTAAAACAATATCCGATTGGGATATGCCCCCGACCATAGCCAATACCATGGTCTATAAAATAACCAAAGTATGTAAGGACATCTATGACATGAAATAGAGCCTTCCGAAATATGAAAGCTAACCACTTCAACCCAGCATAAGTTGATCCTTAATCCGATCACTAAGCAGCAGGAGTAGAACAGTTGGTTCCTGCATCGCGTAGGGATACAGTGACTAAAGACGGGTTAGTATGTGAATGCTACCATGCACTCAAGATAAAGATAAAATAATGCGAACCTTTAAAACAAATTAAACAACCATATGCATACACAACCATATATATATATATATATATATATATATTTATCCATACCGGGAGAACGAACCAGGTTTAGCATGCCTTAGAACCATTAACCTAGGTATGTGCTGTTTAACCGTCCTAGAACCACCCATGGTCTATAAGGGTCAGGTGTTACCCCCTGACTGGCCCAGATGCGTATAGCCACACAAACCAAAGATACCATAGGAGTAGGGGATTCCCGTGTATCCTTTACTCTCCATGATACATATATACAAGTTTAACTTAGGGGATCCCGTGTACCCCATAAGTATTATATATATGGTTGCCATGACCATTCCTCTTGTCGGCAAACATGAGTTTCCACTGTCCGTCCATTGGACTCACACCTTCACGGTTAGCTATCACACCCCGCCATTATTGCCTAATTAAAACCATTTGGATACAACCAAACCACCAATTCCATTTATTATTAACCAAGGCTATAAGTAGTGGAATCGTCATACTGACCATAGCTTGTAAGCAATGTCCTTAGCCATCCTCTTTAAAGAAGGGATTCCCATGTACCCATAGACTATATTATTAAGTTTCTAGGGGAATTCCCATGTACCCCATAAATGTATTCAATTAATTGATAACCATGACCACCAAGACCTTACCGTTTAATCATTAAATACCATCAAAACTAGTTAGGGTTCCATTACCACTTTATACCATGTAAAGTTTTCAATGAAAGTTCAATAATATAGTAGTAAAAACATTCTCATAGGCATTTTATCAAACATATTGAGGGCATACAGTTTTCAAAACCAAAACCGAGCACCAATTAACCATTACCATGCAACGACATGTTTAAACCACCATTAAAACATGAAAACCACAATTAAAATATAGGAAAACCATAACCAAACAATTTATAACCAACCCCCCCAACATATATTCAAAACCCAAAACCATACCACAATTATGCCATGAAAACCATACATAAACATGCCTTTAGTGGGAACTAACAATGAAGGAGGAGTAACATGCCTTAGATTATGAAGATGACGGAGTTGTTAGCCCTAAATTAACCTTATTGAAGAAACCCTAGCCTTCCTCGACCCAAAACCATTGAGAGAATTTAAGAGAGTTTCTAAGTGTTTAAGATTAGAATAATAAAGTAAATGATGTTGCAAGAGTGTTATAAGACATGGGGACTTAAGAGGTTAAGAAGAGAAATGTCTAGATTAATCCCAACTTAAACTGTATAAAACTCCCGCAGGAGGGTACGACCACCCTTCCAAACCGTACCCTAAGGTTCGAGTGGTACCCTTATCTCGTACCCTAGGCCTCCCCTTGGGCCCTAACACTTTCCAACATATGACCACTAAGGTAAATTTGTACCCAACCATACTACTAGTACCCTAAATCCGTACCTTAGGCAGAATAGACTCCTCTAGGTTAGACTTAGGGCAATATATGATTGGCATCATTCTACTAGTACCCTAACATACGACTTGTATGATCCATTTGTACAGATAGAAACCAACCAACCTACACTGGTTAAAATATGACCAAGACCCACTAAATCGTACCCTATCTTACGACTAGTACCCCCTAGCCATATGATGTCCAAAACCCAAAACTCAGGAAATTTCTAAGGATTAAAACCCAGGATGTTTCAATTCTCTATCACTTAGATCATTCATCCCCGAATAATGGAACAAGGCAGTATAAACATAATTTATACCCCAACACCTCAAATCTAACCTTTAATTAAGTTAGAAAACAAAGATGCAAGAAAATCAATCTTTTATTTTACAAAGTTTGAAAACAAAAGTATGATGAAGAGCACATTCCTTCTGTACGAATCCCGATAGCAGAAAATAGGAATGGATATTTGGTCTTTATTTTCTCTACCGCTTCCCAAATAGCTTCTTCAACCTTGTGGTTCCTCCATAAGACCTTAACCAAAGCTACATCCTTGGTCCGCAATCACCAAACCTGGCAATCCAAGATCTCAACTAGGATCTCTTCATAAGACAGAGAATCTGAGATACCCAATTCTTCCAAAGGAACAACCGTTAAAAGATCACCTATACACCTTCTCAACATAGAGACATAAAATACCGGATGAATGGATTTAAAAATAGAAGGAAACTCCAACATATATGCAACCTTACCAACCCTTCATAAAACAAAGTAAGGATCTACATGCCGGGGACTGAGCTTTCCCTTTTTCCCAAATCGCATTACTCCCTTTATAGGAGACACCTTTATGAACACCCAATACCTAACCTTAAACTCTAAGAACATATGTATCACATTTGTATAGGACTTTTTACGCCTTTGGGCAGCCTTAAGTCTATCCTGAATAACCTTCACCTTTTCCATAGCTTGGTGAACCAAATTCGGGCCAAGTAACTCTACCTCGCCCACCTCAAACCATCCAATAGGGGACCTAAACCTCCTACCATACAAGCCCTCAAATGGAGCCATCTAATGCTAGAGTGAAAGCTATTCTTGTAAGTAAACTCTACAAGAGGTTGATACTTAACCTAATTACTACGATAGTCAATCACACACTACGAAGAATATCCTTTAATGTCTTAATAGTCCTTTCTGCTTGTCCATTCGTCTATGGGAGAAAACCAGTACTTAGACTAACTTTAGTACCCAACCCTTTCTGAAATAACCGCCAGAAGTGAGATGAAAACTGTATACCATGATCAAAGATAATTGAAATAGGTACCCATACAGTTTTACAATCTCATGAAGATACAACCTCAAATAATCCTCAACTGAAAAGTTAGTCCTTACTGGCAAAAAAGGAGCCAACTTTGTCATCCTATCCACAATGACCCAAACTGAATCATATTGATTTAGAGACCAAGGGAGACCAGTAATGAAATCCAGATTGATTACTTCCTATTTCCATTTCAACAATTCAATTTCTTGATACAAGCCTCTATGCCTCATGTGTTCAACTTTTAGTTGTTTACATACGCAACATTTGGCCACAAAATTAGCCACATCACTCTTTATACCACTCCACAAATATATCTCCTTGAGATCATGATACATTTTTATCAAACTAGAATGAATAATAGAGCACAATTCATGTGCCTCAAGCAATATCCTTTCTCGCAACCTATTGACAATAGGAACACATAATGTCCCTTGGTACTACAAGGTACCTTTACCAGTAATATCAAATACTATTACCTTTTTCCCACCTACATCACCTTTGATTTTCATCAAGATAGGATCTAGCATTTACTTCTCCTTAATCTATATACTAAGAGACAACCACACCACCTCCTATACCAATATACCACCATCCTCAGAGTCCAAGAGACAAACTCCCAGTTTAGCTAAACGGTGAATATCCTTCACCAATTCTAACTTTTCCTTATCCATAAGAGCTAGACTCTCCATGGACAACTTGCTAAGGGCATCAACAACCATGTTATATTTACCTGGGTGGTAGTGAAGACTCATATCATAGTCGTTGAGAAGCTCAAGCCATCTTCTTTGCCCGAGGTTAAGCTCTTTCTGAGTGAACACATACTGTAGACTCTTATGATCAGAGAATATGTCCACGTGCAATCCATACAAATAGTATCGCCAAATTTTTAAAGAAACACCACTGCATACAACTCCAAATCATGAGTAGGATAATTACTTTCATGTACCTTCAACCGCATAGAAGCATAGACTATCACCTTACCATTATGCATTAGAACACAACCAAGTCCCATAGTGGATGTATCACAGTAAACTACAATCCCATTTGTGCCTTCAGGAAAGGTCAAAACTGGAGCCAAAGTTAGCTTATCCTTCAGCTCATCAGAACTACCGTAACAAGCACCGAACCAAAAGAACTAGTCAACTGGGCAGCTATTATCTAGAAACTCTCCACAAACCTTCTATAGTAGCCAGCTAAAACCAAGAAGCTCCAAATGTTGATTGGAGTCATGGGTATAGGCCACTTCTTAACCACTATAACCTTTTATGGATCCACTATGATCCCCTTACTAGAAAATATAGCCTAAAAAGTAACAACGTTCAACCAAAACTCACATTTAGAGAATTTAGCATACAACTGCTATTTTTTCAGAGTTTGCAATATAACACAAAGGTGATTGGCAGATCCACCTCACTCTTAGAGTACACCAGAATGTCATCAATGAACACAATGACAAACAAATCTAGAAATTAATGAAAGACCCTATTCATCAAATCCATGAATGCCACTGGGCATTGGTAAAACCAAACGATATCACCAAGAATTGAAGTGCCCATATCGGGTACCAAAAGCTATCTTAGGGATGTCCACCTCCCTAATCTTAAGCTGATAATACCCATACCGAAGAATAGTTTTAGAAAAGAATTTGGCACCCTGCAATTTATCAAACATGTCATCTATCTGTGGGAGAGAATACTTGTTCTTAACCGTTACCTTATTCAACTTATGGCAATCAATACATATCCGGAGGGAACCATCCTTCTTATACATGATTAACACCGGTGTGCCCCATTGAGACACACTAAGATGGATGAAACCCTTATACAACAAATCCTTAAGCTACTCCTTTAGTTCCTTTAACTTAGCTGGTCCTATTCTGTAAGAGGGAATAGAAATTTGATGAGTGTCCCAAACAAGATCAATCTAGAGGAACACCAAGAAAGTCATCAGGAAAGACCTCAGGAAACTTATTCACTACCAAACCCAAATACAAAGAAGGACCCTCCGAGTTAAAATCTTTAACCCAGACTAGATGATAGAGACACCACTTAGAGATAAATATCCGAGCACTAAGATATGCTATAAACGTCCCCTAAGGAGCTACAAAACCACCCTCCCACTCAATAATAGGCTCATTAGGAAATATAAAGACAACCTTATGGGTCCAATGATCTAGGCACACATAGCACAAGTGCAATCGATCCATCCCTAAAATAATATCAAAATCAACCATATCTAATTCATAAATCCACCAAAGTCTCTTTCCTACCAACAAATACCACATACCCCGTAGAAATTCTTTTAGCAATAACAGAGTCACCTATTAGGGTAGAAATAGAAAAAGAACCCAAAACACACTCCAGACCAAAATTGAAATATAAAGCCGCAAAGAGGTCACATAAGATAGAGTAGACCTTGGATTTAGTAAATAATATACATCACAAGAAAAGAGTTGCAACATACCAATCACGACGTCAGGCGATGTCTCAAACTCTCGTTGGGTAGTGAAAGCATAAAGACGGTTCTGACCAGTACCAAAAAAATATGGTTTACTTTTTGGTGCTAAAGCCAAAGATAAAGCAACCAGAACATTATTCTCTCTTGAAGAGACCTTACCAACCAAAAAATTTCTACGTATATGGCCTAGATGACAATATTTGAAGCACCTGTCTCTCCCCTCATCACAAAAACCCCGATGTAACTGACCACTGAACCTATAAGGAGGACATGATAAAGCCAACTGAGCCCTACTAGCCTGAGATTAGGCACCCTATGCCCAGAAATTATCACCCCCTTACTGACGTCTGTCTCCTAACAGCTTTGAGTAGGGAGCACTAGCTGTGGAGAAAGAATCAGAACTTCTTCAATTCTTCTTTGGCCACTTACTACCATCTCTACCACTTTTCTATTGCCCACCACCTTGCTCAAAAAACCTAAAATTCATTCCCTGCCTTTACTCTATCTCTACTTACTTTTTCTTTTCCTCCTCCACCTATTACATATGAACAACCAACCTAGAGATATCTATGTCCTTGATCAGTAATGCAGTCTTGATTTTAAGGATCAACTCACGAGATAGTCTCAAAGCTAACTTTCTTATTCGGGTCCTTATATCAGACACTATCTCCAGAGAATATCGATACAACTAGTGAAACTTCAAGGCATACTCCTTGATTGACATCTTCCCTTATTTCAGATTAGCAAATTCCTCTGCTTTTGCTTTCCTCAACTCCTCAGGAAAGAAGTGATCCAAAAATACATTAGAGAAAGTCTCCCATATAGATGACTTATCAACTTCACTCCTTGCCCTATCCCATTCCTTGTACCTTGGTATGCCATATCCTTTAGTTAGTAGGCAGCAGACTCTACCCTTTCCATATTCGTGGCAAGCATAACCCTAAATATATTTTCTATCTCATCCAAAAAACCCTAAGGATTCTTCTTTACCTGAACACCAGTTAAATTCAAAAGGCTAATCCTCATGAACTGGCCAACCCTTATGGCCTCAAAAAATGGAATAGCAGATGCACTATGCTTTACCTGAGAAGCTACCATCTAATAAATAATATGAATCGACTGAGGAAACTCCACATTTATCACATTGGCTTAAGAAAGACTAGAGGAAACTGGTAGAACTCCAAGATAATCAGGGACTAGACCTTTAGATCGAATATAGATCTCATAGGTAGAGCATGTCCCTTCAACATCGTCCCTAGTTGGGACAGAGGAGTTTTTATACGTATCAAATCATCGAGGCATGATCTAAAAATCAAGAAAATAGGGAATAATGAAGATTCTAGGACTTAGACTCCGAGCATCAAAATAGTATATAAGAAAGTGAAATATTCCTAAATGCCTTATAGCCTCTCTCTTATGAGTGTGGTGCATTACACACTATTAAAATAGACTCTACTCGGTATTTCTTTGTGGACTCCCAATTAACCATGAACCTAAAGCTCTAATAGCAACTTGATACGACCTGAACTGGGACCTTTTGTGATAGGCATCCCAAGTCCAACTAGGACTGGGGACCACCCCTAATAGCCAACCCAACCTCTAAATATATACCATGAGTCAGATTTATTCTGAATATATAACAAGATAGGGTATTTATAGATATACTGA
The DNA here is from genome assembly GCA_030864225.1 of Capsicum baccatum var. pendulum. Lineage (NCBI taxonomy): Eukaryota > Viridiplantae > Streptophyta > Magnoliopsida > Solanales > Solanaceae > Capsicum > Capsicum baccatum. Next base: position 121,756,250 of record CM061560.1, read on the forward strand.
CTTTGGGATAAGTTTACTTCCTAAACCAACCTAACAAAGTCAATCCATCTAATAACTAACCAGACCAAGAGAATAACCCAATGTGTTTATATATATAATCCAAAACAAAATTGAACAATGATAAATCAAATATATTCCACTGATGTTAGCCTAATACCAATGCCAATGCCAAGGATGACATCATTACCGATACTGCCCATATCAACCCATAGTAGTACCACAAAGTCTCTAACCAAAAGTAAAATAATATTCGATTGGGACATAGTCTATAAAATGACAAAAGCATGTAAGGACATCCATTATATGAAATAGAGCCTTTCAAAATATAGAAGCTTACATTTTAATTCAATACAAGATGATCCCGAATTCGATCAGTGAGCAAGAGGAGCAGAATAGCTTGATCCTGCATTGCGTGGGTATACAGTGCCCGATGATGAGTTAGCGAGTGAATGCTACTATAAAATCTGGAAAAAGATAAAATAATGCAAACCTTTAAAACCAATTAAAGGACCATATATATACAAAGCCATATATATATATATTTATCCATACTGGGAGAGGGAACTAGGTTTAGCATGACTTAAAACTATTCACCTGGGTATGTGTTGTTTAACTATCCTAGAACCACCCATGGGCTAAATGGGTCAGGTTTTAGCCCCTGAATGGGCCCCGATGCGTGTAGCCGCACAAACCAAAGATAACATAGGAGTAGGGGATTCTTGTGTATCCTTTGATCTCTACAATATATATATATACAAGTGTAACTTAGGGGATCCTCGTGTACCCCATAAGTTTTATATTTATGGTCACCATGACCAATCCTCTTATCGGCAAATATGAATTTCCAGTATTCGTCAATTGACTCACACCTTCACGGTTAGCTATCACACCCCACCATTAATGACCAATTAAAACCTTTTCCATACAACCAAACTACCAATTCCATTTATTATTAACCAAGGCTATAAGTAGTGGTATCGTTATATCGACTATAGTTTGCAAGCAATGTCCTTTACTATCCTTTTTAAAGAAGGGATTCCCATGTACCCATAAATTACATTATTAAATTGCTTAGGGGATTCCTATGTACCTCATAAGATGATTATTATTAAGTTTTCTTGGGGTATTCCTATGTACCCTATAAGTGTATTCAATTAATCCATAACCATGGCCACCAAGACCTTACCATTTAACCATTAAAGACCATCCAAACCTGTTAGGGTTCCATTACTACTTTATACCATGTAAAGTTTTCAATGAAAGTTTAACAATATTATAAAAACATTATCATTGGCATTTTATCAAACATGTTGAGGGTATATAGTTTTCAAAACCAAAATCAAGTACCAATTGACTATTCCCAGGCAACCACATGTTCAAACCACCATTAAAACATGAAAACCTTAATTAAAACATGGGAAAAACATAACCAAACACCCCAAAAGATATTCAAAACCCAAAATCATATCATAATTATAAACTATAGATAAAATATGCCTTTAGTTGTAGATAACAATGAGGTAGGAGTATCATGCCTTAGATTACGAAGATGACGAAGAGAAACCACCCTTTTAAGTCATAAATTAACCTTATTGAAGAAACCCTAGCATTCCTTGATCGAAGAGCCTTGAGAGAATTTGAAAGAGTTTCTATGTGTTTAAGATTAGAATAATAGGGTAAATGATGTCCCAAGAGTCTTATAAGTCGTGGAGCCTTAAGAGGTTAAGAGGGAAAATATCTAGATCACCCCCAACTTAAACTGCTTAAAACTTAAGTAGGATGGTAGAACTACCCCCAAATCATACCCTAGGATTCGAGTAGTACATTTATCTCGTAACCTAGGCCTCTTTTTGGACCCCAACATTTTCCAACATACGACCCCCAAGGCAAATTACCCAACCATATGACTAGTACCCTAAATCTATACTTTTGGAAGAATAGGCCCCTCTAGGTTATACATAGGGCACCATACAAATGGCATCATGCTACTAGTACCCTAACATACGACTAGTATGATCCATTCATACCTTGGATAGAAACCATCCAGCCTACACTAGTTAACATACGAATAAGACCTAACAAATCATATCCTATCATATGACTAGTATCCCTTAGTCGTACGATGTCAATAAGCCAAGACTAAGGAAAGTTTTAAGTATCAAAACCCAGGGTGTTTCCATTCTATGAGAATGGTAGGGGGAGCTAGTTATTCATGAATTTTCAAACCTTGCATAATTGCATTAGTTACCCTCAGTGATTCTCAATAATTAAGAACACAGAGATGGCTATAAATCTTGAAAAGAGAAAAATAAATAAAGAAAAAGAACAATATAGTGCTAGACTAAACAGATTATTTCAGACATGTTTCTTAATAGCACTAATATAGTGTTGACCATTTTTTCTGTATGAAGAAAATGGTGCTGAGTTATCTATTTGGGTAATACAAGATTTTTAATAAAAATAGTTTTATATTTGGGCAAAGGATTGAATGATTCGTTCTCTACCATATAGATAATGCAATTAAATGGATAAACCAGATCTCCAAATATTCTATCTCTCTAAATAAGATAAACAAACAAGAGTCACTTTGACTATAAAAATGTTCATACATAATGACATATGCAACAAATTAAGCATTGTATTGGGCATAAATTTAACTTACAAATACATTATTCCTGTAATTAAGGAACAAAAGAAAAATAGTAAAGGGAGACTCCAAACTGCTATTATAAAATAGCTAATGAAAAGAAAATAATATAACTCTTAGAAAAATCCCTAATGGATAATTTTCCTCTTTTATATATAGACATCTTTTCAAGGTCCCAAATGTAATTTGACAATTTCCAATCATACTAACATTAATCACCTTAGTTCACTGAACACTAAAATAGATCACAATATTTTCATGATTTTTTGGTGTTTACAGATTTTTCATAGATTTTCCAAGTCATTTATGACTTGCTGGGATAAATAATTTGTTTGGTTTTAGAAGTAATTCCCTATTTTGGAGCTTTCACTATTAAGAATTGGGTATCAAGCCTAAACTTTAGTAAGTTATCCATCGATGCTAATTTTGAAACTTTTGTTAGCTCCAAACTATCAATTTCAAGCAGGGAGGACCCTTGGTTTGGGTACCAAGACTTCCTTACTCCTTTTGGGATTTTGGATGGAATTTCGTTAAAATAACCTTTGGGTATGGAACCCATGTTCAATCGAAATTCCCTCGAATGATAATGTTGATAGTTTTTTGAGTTTAATATGTCAAATTTTGTGGGGTAGAATAGTTATTATTGTGAGGGTCCAATCAAAAACTTGGAAAATTGCCTAGTTTCTGGTGCAACTTTAGCTAGTGTAGGATAAAAATGACATTTGTATTTGCAAGGCTTGAACTGCATTCACGAAGGCCAAGGTTATTGGTCATCATATTTATCAAGCCTTAGGATGCAATTACGAAGACCAAAGTGATTGGTCATTGCATTTGAGAGATGACCTCTGTGTTAATGATGAGTAAATCAAAGTTAAGCTCGCATTTTTGATGGTCCCCCCACAATCACGATGAAGGGCCCCTAATAATATTAAATTTCATAGAATCAGATTTTCTCTCATTTATTCCAAATACCAAATTAATAAAAACCCTAGAAATATTAGAGAGAGTGGACGTCTATCAATGTCTGTCGGCAGTGAGTTGGAGACACTATCTTGTTCAGTTTTTCACCATTATTTTTGTAAGTTTCCTCTTAATTTCTTGATTAATTTGCCAATTAGTTTTAAAGCCCCAATTTAAGTTGGGGATGATTTAGTGGTCCATTGATGCTCAAATTTTACCCATTTTTAAGGTTAAATGATCCTTGAGATTAGAGGGACTCATTAATGGTTTCAAATGTGTGATTCGTAAGCTGGCTACACATGAAACTTTTAGCTCAACTTTTGACCCATAGAATTTATACGCAATATGAGTATCATTATTATCATATCAATATGTAATTATTATTTTTATAACGTGGCAATATTTGTAGGATTCTGAAAAGAAAAAAGTCTCGGTATAGAATTTCACGGGTTTACGTTGGCATTCAAGTAGGATAGGATTACTTCCCTCTGAGATTAAGCTTAATTATGATATTAATATGATATTATTCTAGATTTAGGTGGGTATTTACATCTTGGTTAATGATTTGGCAAATTATGGGATTACTTAGCCGATTTGAAAGCATTTTAGGCAGAATTTGGGTCGTCCTTCCCTATATTGAATTAAATTGATATACTATGGATATTTTAGATTTTTTTAGAACCTTGGGATATAACTATAATGCCTTATTTTTGGTTTGGGTAGGTGTTTCCCTTAGCATGGGTTTTGGGACTAGTAGTGGGCCCCACTAATCTTTCTCGAGGTAGTATGCTTGGCTTAGCTCCTTGTAGAATTAAAAAGAATTTTAGTCATAAACTTATAATAAATATAGGACCTAGAGATGACTCAACCAATTTAATGGATTCCAGTTAGTTTTCTTAACATAGATAAACTTTTAAATCTTTGGACCATGCACCTAGACTTGTTTGTTAATATTACACCTCTTGTTGATTTGAATATATTACCTATTATTTGTATTAAATAAAGTAGAAAGAAAGTCATGATTTTGTAACGTTATGACACGTCCTAATTATTGGATCTAATTCGAGTCCGGTGATTGTAGCTCCCTTGATATTCATTATATTGGGCTCATTTATGGTATATTTGCTTTATGGCACTTGTTTACTAGTTCTGGTTCTAGTCCGACAATCATGATCTGTATGTGGTACTTTATTATGATAATCCTATTCTTATCTTTGATTTAATTTCATCTTTCATGGTTTAAGGAGAGTGTCAGGTGTACTGTCACATTGAGAATACTTTAAGATTCTTACTATAAACATTTTCTCCCGGTTTGCATCTTCCATGCTTATATAGGGTCGGTTGGGTTATTTCTCTCTTGTCTATACCTTCTAGGCTTATGGGGACCTAGTTAGATTATAGTTCGATAATATTTACTTTAAATTATTTATTCTATCTATTTACTACTTTATGCTGATTTAGAGTATTATTTATGATTTAACCTTATCCTTGACTTGAGTTTATATTTTCACATTTTATTATACTTTTATTGTGATTTAGCATCCCAAGTTCACCGAGGACTGAGGACTGCTCCCTTTGTCTGACCGTACGGTTCATACATAAATGCATGACATCAAATGAGTTAAAAACATTTAACAAGATAGAGAAAATGGTGACTCAAAAGTCTATGAATGTCAAAAACCCAAACCCGTCCACCATAATTGACAAAGCCTCTAGACCATAAAAGCAACTTATGTCGGGACATGCCCCCGACTCTAACAATGACAATGAAAATTATAATTTTAATGTGAAGTCTTTAATTCTAATTCAATGGATGAAACCAATGGAATGATAAGGTCTTCCGGAGAAAAGAATCTCACCACTTCATCGTAAAAGACCGACGAACTGAGCCGATCCACCTAACATTGCACATAAAAAGTAGGATTGCCTTCGGACCCTGTATCGCGTGGGAATAAAACGACAGGAGCTGGTTAGAGGGTTGAGCACTAGTATGTAACTCAAGGGTATAGGGTAAAATAATGCCATGATAAATAGTTCAAAATCAATTATATTTAATGCACATGATCACATTTCATATATATATATATATATATATATATGTATCAAATGCTGGAAGATGGTACAAACCTAGACTATGTAGCATAACCATCATAATAAGGCACCCACGGGCTAAATGGGTCAAACTCTCCCCTAGATGAAAGGGCCCCAGTACATGTGGCCGCACGAACACGATAATAATCACATATACATATTCACTATGGGTGACTCGAACCAATCGATTATTTCTGCCCCTATGTAAGCAATCGTAATTTCCTGCATTGGCCCCTCGGGACCTCCACTTTCACGACATAGATTCACAACCCTCATTATAGACCAATTAAAACACTTTCCACACATTCCCGATTATCAAACAAGGAGTCATTCGCTATGGCATTTATTAGGTGGTATTGTCATACCGGTTGTAGCTTGTAAGCATATGTCACTTTGCATAATTAATTAATTTGCCTATGGGACTCTAACCTAATTATCTAATTAGAATCCAAAGTTCCATGTATGAACAAAAATATCTAGCCAAAAGGGACTCTAACCCAACTTGCGAACGGGAATCCAAAGTCTCAAGTAGGAACTAAATCATCTAGCCAAGTGGTATTCTAACCCCTTTGTCAATAGGACTCCAAAGTTTTCATTTCAAATTTAATATATGGCCATCAAACCCTTTTTAAAGTCAATTCAGGTTCCATTACTATTTTATATTGTGCAAGGTTTCAAAATACTTTTCAATAAGCATATTCTCATTTTCAAAGCCAATTTTACAAGATTGGGTTGAGGTTATTGTAAGTTTCATCTCATTAACTCATCAACCTTAGGGAAGACCACATTCCCCATTCAATTCTCACACCCATGCATAAAATTGGTTTCAAAACCACCATTTAAAAATAAACAATGCATATATAAACATGAAACATCATATAAACAATAATCATTCAAAACTCTCAACCCATATCCAAACACCAACAATTAAACCACATGAGTAACCACTTAAACATAAACTTTTAACTTAATAAGTTTTGGGGAAAATGGTACATGCCTGAAAGGATCAAAATTTTTGAGGTAATTTTCCCTTGGATGCCCTAGACAATCAACCTTGAGAAAACCCCAACGCTTTTGCTTAAGAGAATTTATGGTAAAAGAGAAGTTATTTTGGTGTGTTATGGATGGGAATAGGATCCCAATAAAGTTTATAAGTCGTGGATTATGTTTAGGGTAAAAGGGAAATGTCCAAAATACCCTTAATTTAAAAGTAAAAATATTGTTGTCAATGACTACGGGTCATTATACGACTTGTAAGGACTCACTACGACTCATAAGATTTGAGTCGTAATCAAGATAGAAAATTTTGGGTATACACTGGTGACCCTACGATTCATATCTAACTACTCGTATTGAGTCATTACAACTTTTTGAGTCTAGTCATACTAGAGGCAGAACACTTAGGGTATTATACTAGTTAGGCTACAGAAGGGGGTTATACGACTCGTAATGAGTCTTTATGACTCATTAACTTAGTCGTCACCAAGGCAGTAACTCAGGGAAAACTCACTGGACACCCTTTGATTTGGGTCCTACGACCCTTCAAGACACATTATGACTCATACAGATAGCCGTAGTTAGGGCAGTGAGTTTCTAAACTCCAAATTTTTGAGGGCCAAAAATTCAGGGTGTTACCTTCTCCTCTCTTAGGATCATTCATCTTCGAGTGATGTGTCAAGGTGTCCTTTCACACAATTTAACATAGAAACACACCCACACTTCCCTTTAACAGAGACAAAAACAAAGATATCAAAAATCACAATTTTCTTTAACAAAGTCTGAAAACAAGAATGATAATATTAACACATACCTTAAGCACGATTACCAGAATAAGGAACAACAAAGGGTATTTTGACTTCAGGTCCTCGTCGGCTTCCCAAGTAGCTTCATCAACCTTATGATTCCTCCATAGAACCTTTATAGAAGCCACATCCTTAATTTTTAAATGATAGACTTTCCTATCCATAATCTTAACCAGGACTTCCTCATAAGAAAAGGAATCTGAAACACCAACACTCTCTGAAGGAACTACCAATGAAGGATAACCCACACATTTATTTAACATTAAAGCATGAAAGACTAGATGAATGGAACCCAAGATCACAGGCAAATCCAACTCATAAGCTACATTGCCTACTAATCTTAAAATATGATATAAACCAATATAACAGGGAATAAGCTTTCCTTTTCCTTCTGAACCGCATTACTCCCTTCATGGGAGACACTTTCAAGAACTCCAAATCCCTTCTTCTTATATTTGCATAGGACTTTTGGAAACTTTGGGCAGTCTTATGCCTATCCCAAATCACTTTCACCCTTTGCATAGCTTGGTAAACCAAGTCAGGACCATAATACTTATTCTTGTTAACCTTAAATCACCAAATAAGAGACCTACACATTCTACAATTAAAAGCCTCGAAAGGGGCCATCCCAATACTTGCATGATAGATATTATATGCAAACTCTATGAGAGTAAAGTGATCAACCCAACTACCACGAAAGTCAAGCACATAAAAACTTAGCATATCCTTCAAAGTTTGAATGGTCTTCTTGGCTTGTCCATCCGTCTGAGTGTGGAAACCGGTGCTAAGGTCCACCTTAGTTCCCAAACCTCTCCATAAATAATGCCAAAAGTATGATGAGAACTGAGTACCCCGATTAAATATGATGGAAATTAGAGCACCATGCAACTTCACTACCTCCTGAATGAAATATTTGACATAATCCTCCATCGAATAGTTAGTTTTCACTGGTAGGAAATGAGCGGACTTGGTTATGCTATCCACAATGACCTAAATCAAATCAAACTAATGGCAAGACTATTGAATATCCGTAAAGAAATCCATATTACTCGCTTTCTATTTCCACACGGTTAACTCAATCTCTTGAGGAAAACCACTAGGCCTCAAGTGCTCTACTGTCACTTGTTGACAAACCATACACTTGGCCAAAAAATTTACCATATCCCACTTCATGTTATTCCACCAATAGAACTTTTTAAAATAATGGTACATCATCATCGAACTAGGATGAACAACATATCTCGATTCATGAGCCTCAGACAAGATCCTCTCCCACAGCCCATCAATATTGGGAACACTCAACCTACCTAGGTATATCAAGATACTATCACCACCAATCAGAAAAACCATCACTTTCTACTAGACCACATCATCCTTAATCCACATCAAGATTGGATCCAAAACCTGCTTCTCTTTTACCTTAGCACCAAGAGATGACTTCACCACTTCTTGTACCATCATACCTCTATCCTCAGAGTTCAAGAGATGAACCCCAAGATTATCCAAATGGTTAATATATTTCACCAACTCTTTCTTCTTCTCATAGACATGAGATATGCTTCCTATAGATAACCTACTAAGAGCATCAACAACTATATTTGCTTTAACTGGATGATAATAGCGACTTATGTCATAGTCTTTGAGCAACTCAAGCCACCTCTTTTGAGTGTGATTAAACTTCTTCTAGGTAAGCACATATGTAAAATTTATAATCTAATTTGATGTCAAGATGAACCCTATACAAATAATGGCACCAAATCTCTAAAGAAAAGACCACAACCAATAATTCTAAGTCGTGCATTGGGCAATTCTACTTATGAACTTTTAACTTTCTAGAAATGTATGCCATAAACTTACCATTCTGCATCAAAACACAACCCAGTCCCACATAGGACACATCACAATAAACAACAAAACTCTCGGTACCCTGAGGTTGAGTCAAAACTAGAGTTGAAGTCAACTTACCCTTCAACTTCTCAAAACTACCTTCACAGGCATTCGACCACAAGAACTTTGCCTTTTGCTGAGTCTACTTAGTCAATAGAGCAGCAATTAAAGAGAAACTCTCCACGAACCTCCTATAATATCTATCCTAGCCCCAAAAGCTTAGAATATTAGTTGGAGTCATGGGTGTAAAACATGTCTTAACCACCTAAAATTTTTGTAGATCCACCATGATTCCCTTACTAGACACAACATGACCCAGATTGGCCATAACATTTGACCAAAACTAACGCTTGGAGAATTTAGCATACAATCATTGATCTTTAAGGGTCTGCAACACTACTCAAAGATAATCGACATAATCTTCCTTACTCTTAGAATACTCCAAGATATCATCAACATACATATTGACAAATAAGTCTAAAAACTGACAGAAGACTCAATTTATAAGATCCATAAATGATATCGGGGCATTAGTCAAACCAAAAGACATGACCAAGAACTCATAATGGGCATATCGAGTATGAAAAGAAGTCTTAGGGATATACTTCTCCCTAATCTTCAGCTGATGATAATCCAATCAAAGATCAATCTTAGAGAAATACTTAACACCCTCAAGCTGGTCAAATATGTTGTCAATCCTAGAAAAAGTATATTTATTCTTCACATCACCTTATTCAACTGGCGATAGTCTATACACATGCAAAGAGACCCATCCTTCTTACTCACAAAAAACATAGGAGCACCCTACGAGGAAACACTAAGATAAATAAAAACCTTATTAAAGAGATCTTTCAATTGCTCCTTAAGTTCTTTCAATTTAGTTGAGGCCATTCTATAGAGAGGGATAGAGATAGGATGAGTGTTTGGAAGAAGATCAATCCCAAAATAAATTTTCCTATCGAGAGAAACACTAGGAAGATCATTTGGGAATAAATTAGGAAACTCACAGAACATAGGGATAGATTTCAATGAAGGACTCTCAGAACTAAAATCTTTAACATGCACTAAATGGTATAGACACCTCTTGGAGATCAACCTCGGGCTCTAAGATACAAAATAAACCTTTCCTTAGGCACTAGGGAACTACCTTCCCACTCAATCACTGACTCATTTAAGAATTAGAAACTAACCCTTTGGGTCTAACAATCTAGAGAGGCATAACATGAATGGAGCTAATCCATCCTCAGGATAACGCCAAAATTGAACATATCCAATTATATCAAGTCTACCAAGGTTTCCCTATCACAAATAGATATCATAAAACTCCAATAAACTTTTCTTGCAACCATAAAATCACCTACCAGGCTGGACACAAAAAAGGGGTTTGAAATATTCTTATGAATAAAGACAAAATAAACAGCGATATATGGGGTCACATAAGAGCTGCAACATCACGATAATTCCTAGTGATGCCTCGAGAAACATATGGAGATGCCTTAAATTCCTAGGGATTGGCAAGAGCATAAAGGCAATTTCGACTAGTGCCAAATCAAAAAGTAGCACCCTTTGGTACAAGAGCTGAAGATGTAGAAATCAAAATCTTATTAGCCCTAGTAGCAACCCCGACTGAGGGAGAATCCCATTGTATATGGCCTAATTAGACACAGTATTTATTTCTTCCATCCTCACAAAATCCATGATGTACCTACCTATAAAAATTGTAAGAGGGATAAGATGGGGCTGACCGAGCTCCACTAGCTTGAGACTAGGCACACTATGCCCCTAGGACCATTACTATTCATAAAACAACAATCATTGAATAGCATAGGATATAGAGAACTTGCTATAGAATAAGAAACAAAAAATTTCCCCAGATCTTCTACTTAGACCACTGCCTGCATCATGTGAATCACCTCAGATTTTTGGCTCTTAAAAATTCCTTGAGCTTTGAGCTCACTGCCCTGGTTATAACTTGACCTCATGAGTCGTAGGGTGTCCTAATGAATCAGGTGACCCTAATCATAAGGTGACCCATGAGGGGTGTTAAAATTTCTATTTTTGGTACTACTTTAAGGCACGAGTTGTAAAGACGGGGGATAAGTTATTAGGAGGAGTCGTAACCAAATCATGTAAGTTTGTGACATTATTCAACTCTGAGTATGAGTGGCTCACTATGAGTCACAAGGACTTGTTACAAGTCATGGGATGAAATCGTAGGATGTCCATTGTTTAACCCATTTGGGTTTTATGATGACTATGACTTGACCCTATAAGTTATAGGGTCTTATTACTAATGAGTTGGTCGAGTTGTAAGGTTGACTGTGTATGCGGATACTAGTTACTGTATTGGTTATGAATTGTGGTGATGATTCATAAAGTGTGGTTACGAGTTGATGGTTGACTCATAAATAACGGCGACCCTTTTCTAGTTTTTACCTTAAGGGCATTCTGGACATTTTTTTTTCCAACTTGAAAATCATGTCTTATAACTATAACCCCTTTAGGGAATATTAGACCTCAGAAATAAATCAAATAACTTCTCAATACAGTCTAGAATCCTCAAGGTCAAGAATACTTAAGGATTTCAAGAGGTTAAGCTATTGGGTCTTTCAAGAGTGATTTCTATCCGTACATCTTGTTATTTCAGGCATGTTACTCTTCCCTCATAGTCAATTTTTTATAATCATGTGATTTAAAGTATTGTTCATAAGATATTGATGTTGTGTTTTGAACTATGGTCTGAGGGATTTTCATATAAATTATTTAAATGTTTTTCCATAATATCTATGAAACTATTGTGTTGAAATTGATGGTTGGTAATTGCATTGGAGTGCAAGGGAATGGTGGATGGAAATAGGCTTCAAAGGAATCCCCAACCTCAACCCACTTGCATAATTAATTTTGGTTTAGGCATTATTACATGGTTTGGTTTGTTTCTTGAAATTAATGCATAACATAAATGGTTAATTAGTTAAGGATGATTTTGAAAACCTTGTGTGGTATATGGAAATACCCCATGTGATTTTAATAATGGAGTTTGTGGGGTACATAAGTGTCACGATTGAGGCTACCCCCTAGTCGCGACACAGTGTTTAAGGACACAAGTGACCCCAAGGTAACCCATGATCTGGTACCAGTTGCGTACACTAAATAAAATAAAACAAAATGTGGAAAAGATAAACTGATAAAGTACTATCAACTAAAATACTGATGTTTATATATAAAATGACATGTCTGAAGTATCTAATAAATATAGGAAACTAGACTGTCTTTCTGAAAGCCTAAAAATATATGGAGGTGATGGGACAAACCCCCCAACTAACTACAACTGACTAAACATAAAGAAATACTGAAATAACTAAAATAACATGTCACATACTCAATGGATGAGGACTCACCACTACTATTGTGGGGAGCTACTGAGCTGTCTAGGTATGGTCGGGAAATTATGCATCCAAACCTATGTTATATGACAACATAGGGCAATAGAAAAGTATGTGATTAGTACTTTGAATATACTGGTACATGAGGTATGGACTAACTAGTATGCATATGATAATACAACATAGAAGTATGGAAATACAATACTGAGAATGCTAGACCTAGTAAAGCATGAACTGAATATAATGATGAGAATTATGGTCTGACTAACTTATCACTTGGAAATCTAGAACATGAGTAAGCATATAGGTATCAAGTGTTCATAACCCGCCAGCACTGAAAGATAAATAAAATGTGATAACATCATCTAACTTACTGGTAGGAAGTCATAATTTAGGGGACCCAAAACATACAATATTTATATAACTGATAATCTCATGAATTACAACATGGGGATAAGTTAAACCTGGGGGGATATCATGTTTACATGATTTAATACATGAGTTTGACAACTTGACATGGTATTGTCTAAATATGACATGGAATTTTGGAATTAAATTCATATAGAATCATAATTGACATGTAAAATCTAATAGCATGACTTAAATGTAAAAATTCATAAGGAAACATGGATAAATTTCATAATTTCACTAGGTTAAATCATAATAGAGAGTAAAATTCATACTCAAACAAAAAAGAGAATTTTCAAGACTCACATTAATAAATACCCCACATACCTAGAATTGCTTGACTTATGAAGAGAGCTAGATTTTTCAGACTTGAAAGATGAATTGGTAAGGAAAACCCTAATCTTGGTGATCTTGAAGATGGGAGAAGGTAAGTGTTGTTAATCAATTAGAAATAGGAGGAAAATAATGCCTCTTTAAGGGTTATAGGCCATGGGTGGAAGTTATTAGAGAGGAAAAAACCATAAAGCCCTTAGCTGAATTTTACAAAAATTGATCGTCAGTCTTTACGAGTCAACCATACAAATTATATGGAAGGGTATGACTAGTCTTCATGACTCATAAGTTTGGCAGCATCTAAGAGGGTACCTACTATTCAATATATGAGTTCTACCTATGACTAGTATTATCTTTATACAACTCTTAGCCCCCAATCGTATCTTGGACAAAATCTCAAGAAGTCTACTTTGATGAACTTATGACTTATTTCTATACAACTCATACCTTGATGACTTCTAGGGGTGAAGTCGTACCTACAACAAAATGTCCATCATGACACACTATCTTGGATACAATTTAAACATACCACTCATTTGTTTTTTGTATGACTGAAAGGCATGAGTCGTTTGTAGTGCAGTGGCATTTAGGCATAGGGTATTATAATATCTCCCCTTTGGATACATTCATCCTCAAATGTGACTGGTTAGGTTGAAAGTTCTAAGGAAACTAAGATCGTGTACTAATTTTTTATTAACTAAAATATGAATAAACGACTGAATCTGAGTCATGATACATGGACTAAATCAAATTCATGAATGCATGCTATGACATAAGGATGTCTATATTACTAAAATAGAAAATAAGAGAGTCAAATTATGAGTAATCATTACCTCCAATTGGATTTGAGTTTGTGAAGAATAGATGAGAATATTTGGTTTGTATATCTTCTTCTGCTTCCTAAGTAGCTCCCTCAACGGAATGATTTCTCCATAGAACTTTAACCAAGAGGACCTCTTTATCCCTCAACCTATGAACCTACCAGTCAAGGATCTTAACTGAAATTTCTTTAATGGAGAGACTATCCTTGACCCCCATACTTTCTAAGGGAACGACTAAAGCTAGATCGCTAATACATTTCTTTAGAAAGGAGACACGAAACACCGGATACACTGGTTCCAAATCTGCAGGCAACTGTAATTCGTAAGATACCTTTCAAAAACAACTCACAATTCTATATGGGCCAACATAACAAGGATCGAGTTTCCCCATATTGCCAAATTCTTCACTACCTTCATAGGTAAAATTTCAAATAAACCAAGTCACCAACATCAAACTTAAGAGCCTTTCTCCTTACATTTGCATAAGATTTTTGATGACTTTGGGCTGTCTTAACCTCTCTTAAATTAACTAAACTTTCTTTGTCGCCTTAAACACCGAATCTGGATCTATCAAAGAAGCCTCACCTACTTTACCAACTAATAGGAGATCTACATCTTCTTCTATAGAAAGCCTTAAATGGAACCATCTAAATACTTGAGTGATATCTATTGTTGTAGGAAAACTCAATCAAAGGTAAGTGGTTGTCTGAACTAACCTTAAAATCAATAAAACAAGCCCTGAATATATCCTCTAAAGACTGAGTGGCCTGCTCTACCTGACCATCTGCCTGAGGATGAAAAAATATACTGAAATATACCTGGGTACCAAGGTCCTTTTGAAAGCCTTCAAAAAGTGAGGTAAATTGAGTACCTCTATTTGAGATAATAGTCAACGGAACCCCATGAAACTTTCATAACTACCTAATATAGAGTCGAGCATAATGCTCAACTGAATATGAGGTATGAACTGGGAATAAATGAGTTGACTTGGTCATTCTATATATAATGACTCATATCAAATCATGTTTACGATGGATACGAGATGACCCTATCACAAAATCCATTTTCACTACTTCTCACTTCCAAGTAGGGATGCCAAACTCCTGAAGTGCACTACTACGCCTTTGGTGCTCAACCTTAACCTATTGATAGTTCAAACACTTGGCCATAAACTCTGTAATAACTTTCTTCATACCACTCCACCAATAGATATCCCATAAATCATGATACATCTTAGTGTCCCCTAGGTGAATAAAATATCATGCACCATGGGCTTGAACTAGTACATGCTATCTCAGATCATCAACATACGGAACACACAATATATCTTGACAGCAAAGAACACCATCTCTCTCTTAGGAGAAAACCTCCACTTTTTTATCTGTAACTTCCTCCTTTATCTTGACTAAACTAGGATCCCTATCTTATTTTCTATTTACCTCACTAACCAATTAAGATTTTGAACCATTCTGAACCCATATGCCACATTTGAAAGAATTAACTAACCGAACTACTAATCTTCAAGCCGGTGAACCTCACAAGATAACTCCTTCTTTTCATCCTTAATAAGCACAAAACTACCCATGGACAATCTATTAAGGGCATCATCCACTGCATTGGCCTTTCCTGAATGGCACATATAATACCCTGAAGATTCCTAACTAATTTTGTCTCAAGAATATCTAGTATAATCTTCCAAATTGAATGATATTTATTATATAAGGAATTTTTAAGATTTTCACTTATTTTCATGTGTGAAATTCAACAAGCTTTTCATCAATAGAAGATTCACCCAAATCCAATAACCAGATAAAAAGTTATGACTATTTCAAGTTCCTGTCGTAAAATAGTGCCAAATTGGTCTATGGCGCGCTGCGCCACAAGATAAAATGAGAATTGTCTTTTTTCCAGTGTCTCAGCATGATTTCTCCACATTGTGCCCAACTTCTAGGTCTCAAATAAAGTGGCAACACGATGGCTCCGCATTGCGCCATCCCTAAATTTCCCAGTTATCAAATTCCAGTGACACGAAGTGATAGCGCTGCGTCACGCCAGGGGTCCAAATCAAGAAAATTTCACTAAAATTAAAAGACGTGTCCAAGGTTAAAAGGGTCAATTTTCCACCTCTATTTAAACCCAATAACATGTGATTTAGCCATTCTTCACCCAAAATGTACTAGTTTCTCTCGATTTTCTCTCAAGAACAAGCTAGGGTTCAATTGGGGAGTCAACTTCAAGAAAGTCTCTCCATCAATTTTTGCTAAACACAGAACTAAGGTTTGAGTTGTGTTGATTTATGGATTCCTTTCATCCATATAGCTCAAAATCCTTATTTTAAATAATGAATCATGATTATTATGTTATGGGTTGCTCAAGTTATGTGATGGTTGTTGTTTGATCCCCATGTTGGGATCCTTATGTGAAATTATGAAAACTACAATAGCATATAAATTAGAATCCATGTATTTGGTTATTTATGATTTGTGAAATTTAATTATTTCACCTATGCCTTAAGTTGTGCATGTAAGGTGTTTTATAAAATACCTAAAGGGATAGAAATTATGCACTATAGCTAAATTGTGACCCAAATGACAATGTATGCTTTAACCTTATGGTGAAAATGACTCCCATGTTATTCATATGGATTGAAATTGCTTTTGGGATTGATTATGAGTTAGCCTTATAAAATTATTCAATGTATACATCCTATCTTATTCTTGTACCAAGCTATGATAATCATATGCCCATTTAATATCTCTAACTATTGTATTATGGATTGTTGATGTTGGTAATGTATTCAATAATGTCATACCTTGTCAGTTTCCTTCCATTGAGTCCTAGGGGTACGTGTACCCAAAAAATATAGCTGCATGCCTAGATTTAGTGTCATGTTTTCATGATATCTTTGGTCAAGCCATGGTCCATAGAACCCAGTCAGTCATGTGACTTAGGAAAGCTCAGTAATTCAGTAATCTCAATAGTATTCCATCAGCAAATGGAACTCCA
Organism: Capsicum baccatum var. pendulum; assembly: GCA_030864225.1. Lineage (NCBI taxonomy): Eukaryota > Viridiplantae > Streptophyta > Magnoliopsida > Solanales > Solanaceae > Capsicum > Capsicum baccatum. The sequence continues at coordinate 121,773,588 of CM061560.1, forward strand.
TTAATTCAGTCTAATCCAGTTCAGTTAATCATGTTCAGTGTCTATTTAGATGGGAGTAGGAATTAGCACTGAATGAACCCAAGGATGGGAACTCACCAATTATACAAGGGTGTGACTCTTAGAAGCAATCCTTGAATTCCCGAACTATGTAGCCAATGTAGGGTGAGACATCATAGCCTGTGATATTAGGGTAGATGATGTGGCTTAACCTATTATATGAGGGTTCCCACCATTCTCACTAGAGTTACCTATTATATGCGGGCTACTCATAGATTATCCTTACCAGTGGCATTGTATTGACACTCTTCCTATTGGGGTTACAGATTGGACCCCAACTTAGCCATAATGGCATATTAGGGGTATGTCGGTTAGATGACTACTTCCCACAGTTTTAATTACAAAATTTAGGACTATCATATATAGTCAACTCAGAATAGTACGGAACTCATCTAGTTCCATCAAATTCAAGACTGTCATACAATCACTCATTTTATCAGTTATAACAGTCATCAGAACTCAGTTATTAGTCAAGTTAGTTATCAGTAAATTCATATTATCACAATCTCAGACATAGTTACTACGTATTCATGCATGTATTATCACATTCATATTAGTTAATTAGATAATATTATTCATGCATATGAACCACATGCATTTACCCTACCTCACCTGTATACTAAAATATTCAAAGTACTAACGTATTTTTGCTATAGTGTCTTATACCATAGGTTTAGATACACGAGCTCCAGAACATCAGTAGATTCTAGATATCAGTAGTCAGTCAGTAGTGAGTCCTCATCCTTTGAGAATGATAGGATTAGTCATTTCATTATTTCAGTACTTGGTTATTTCAGTATTCAGAGTTAGTTGGGGACACGTTCCATCTACTCCTTATTCAGACAGTCATGTTTTAAAGGCTTTTCTAACTACAACATATTTAGATAGTTTTGTTTTGGGTATTTATACCCCATACAAAATGTTATATTTAATCAGATATTATGTTATAGTTTGAACCTTATGGCCTTTCAGTTTATAATTCGGCATTATACAGTATATCATGCAGTATACATGCACAGATATCAGTCATGGGTTAGCTAATGGTCCTTTGGGGTCATGAGCACTGTGTAGCATTTCGTGTACCAGATTCAGGGTGTTACAAACTTAGTATCAGAGCCTAAGGTTCAATAGTGTCCTGGAAGTCTGAAAGCCGTATCTAGTAGAGTCTTGTGCATGGGTGTGTTGCACACCACATTAATGTACAGGAGGCTATATGATGTTTTAGGAACAGTTTCCCATCTTTCAGTATTTATGTCGTGCCAGTGAGCATAATCTTAAGTCAATCTATTAGTCTAATCCATTTCTCCCTTTATTCTATAGAACACACCTCTTAAAAGAAGAAATAATAACTAGTCAGCCTCTCAGCACGAAGAACTATTGGGCGAACATGTTTCTCATGTAGAGTTTAGAGCTACATTCACTACTCTTGCTCAGTCAGTTGCGGATCAAAATGAACGACCAGATGTCATTCTATCCAACCCAATGACCAATTGAGTTGTAGCTAGGATTCAGGACTTCACCCGAATAAATCCTCCATCATTTCTTGGGTCCAAGTTAGATGAGGACCCTGAGGAATTCATTGATCAGGTTCAGAAGGTTACTGACGTTATGGGGATGTCAGTTGTTGATGGTGCTGAGCTAGCTACATATCACTTATAGGATGTTGCTCACACTTGGTACAAACAGTGGAAGTCAGAAAGGCCAGATGATGCAGGGCCTATTGAGTAGGAGGATCTTGTCACCCTATTCTTAGAGAGGTTCTTTCCCCTAGAGCTGAGAGAGGCTAAGGTGTTAGAATTCATCAACCTCAGGTAGGGCAACATGATAGTGAAAGAGTATTCTCTTAAGTTTACTCAATTAGCCAGATATGCCCCTCATGTAGTTGCAGACAGCAAGGCCAAGATGAGTAAGTTTGTTTCTGGCGTGAATAATAGTATGGTCAACGAGTGTAGGTCTACAATGCTAAATAGTGACATTACTTTAGCCAGGCTTATGACTCATGCTCAGAAGATAGAGGGACAAAAGATTAAGATGAGGGAGAAGCAGAATAAGAGAGAAAGGATAGGTAGTTTCAACTTTTCTCATCCCAAATCAGAAGGAGGAAGTCATTCTCAGTTTCTTCCTAAGTCATCAGTTCTAGATTCTTCTTTAGCTAGTGCTCTATCTCCTAAGTTTAGGGATGGTAATAAAGATAGGGTGCTAGGTTCTATGTCTCAGGACAGTATTAGCAATGCCCGCACCTATCCTTTTTGCTGACTTATGACAAGTACCATCAGGGTATATGCAGAGCTGACAGTGGTATTTGTTTTGGATATGGAAAGCCAGGCCACAGAGTTAGAGACTGTCGTCAGCCAGGTCCTAAGGGTTAGCAGAACCATTTCTCAACTCAGTTTAGTCACCCAAATTAGTAGGGTGCCACTTTCAGTGCTACTACTGGGCAACGCCCAAATTAACATTATGCTCCCCAGTCCTAGAAAGATTTAGAAAATTTTCCTGATTTAGTTACTGGTATGTTACATATCCTTCATGTGCATGTTTATGGTTTGCTAGATCCAAGAACTTCTTTGTCTTTTGTAACTCCATATATAGCAGTTGATTTTAGATTCAGTCCCTAAATTCTGCAAAGCCCTTTTCAGTCTCTACCCTAGTGGATAAAAATATCATATCTCGGTGGGTATACAGGAACTGCTTGATTATGATATTTTAGAAAGTCATTTCTGAAGACTTAGTCGAATTAGAGATGACTGACTTTGATGTAATTCTCAGCATAGATTGGCTTTATTCCTTCTTTGCCACAGTTGACTGCAAACACAAAATAGTCCAGTTTTAGTTTCCAAATAAACCCATTCTCGAGTGGTAGGGTAGTGTATTTTCTTTCAGAGGTCAGCTTATTTCCTACCTTCGGGCACGAAAAATGATATCTAAGAGATGTGTATATCATCTTGCTTGAGTTAAGGACACTAGTTTTGAAACTCCCATCCTTGATTCAGTCCTAGTCGTGAATGAATATTCAAATGTCTTTCCTGAAGATCTTCCAGGTCTTTCTCCCTAAAGGGGAATAAACTTTGGCATTAATCTTCTTCCAGATACTCAACCTATATCTATTTCCCCATACAAAATGGCACCAGCAGAACTCAAAGAACTAAAAGAACAGTTGAAGGATCTCTTAGATAAGGGATTCATCAGACCTAGTGTGTCTCTGTCGGGTTCACCAGTCTTATTCATACAAAAGAAAGACGGTTCTCTCAGAATGTGCATAGATTACCGTCAACTCAATAAAGTCATGTCAAGAACAAGTATCCACTTCCCAGAATCGATGAATTGTTTAACTAACTTCAGGGTGTCAATTATTTCTTTAAGATAGACCTCAGATCAGGATACCATCAGCTTAGAGTCAGAGAATGTAACATTCTGAAGATAGCCTTTTGTACTCGGTATGGTCACTTTGAATTCCTAGTCATGTCCTTTGGTCTTACTAATTCCCCAGTAGCTTTCATGGACTTGATCAACCGGGTGTTCAAGTAGTAGTTGGACATGTTCATTATAGTTTTTATAGATGATACTCTGGTCTATTCTCGCAGTGAGAGTGATCATACAGACCATCTCAGAATTTTAGTTCAGACTTTTAGAAATTATTAGTTGTTCTCTAAATTTAGTAAGTGTGAATTTTAGCTAAGGTCAATAGCATTCCTTGGCTATATCATTTCCAGTGATGGCATTAGAGTAGATCTTCAAAAGACCAAAGTAGTAAGAAACTGGCCTCGTCCTATATCTCCATCAGATATCAAGAGTTTTTTGGGTTTGGCTAGCTATTATAGACTGTTTGTTAAAGGATTTTCTTCTATTGCATCTCCTATGTCCAGATATACTCAGAAGAAATTCAAGTTTTAGTGGTCAAATCCTTGGAAGAAGAGTTTTTAGGAGTTGAAGACTCGACTCACTTATGCTCCAGTCCTAGCTTTTGCATATGGTTCAGATGGTTTCATAGTGTATTGTGATGCATCCAGAGTAGGTTTGGGTTGTTTCCTCGTGCATCATGGTAAGGTCATAGCCTAATCCTCCAAACAACTTAAACCCTATGAGAAGAATTATCTAGCTCATGATCTTGAGTTAGCAGCCATAGTCTTTGCCTTGAAAATTTAGAGGCATTACCTAGACGTAGTTCATGCAGATGTGTTCATAGATCATAAGAACCTTCAGTATGTCTTTTCTCAAAAATATCTCAATCTTCATCAGAGAAGGTGGTTAGAGATCTTGAAAGATTATGACATGAGTATCCTTTATCATCCAGGTAAGGCTAATATAGTGGCCCATGCTCCAGTAGTCTGTCTATGGGTAGTGTTGCTCATGTTGAGGATAGTAAGAAGAAGTTAGCTCAGGCAGTTCATCAGCTTTCCAGAATAGATGTTCGCTTAGTCGATATAGAAAAGGGTTAAATTTGGGTTCAAAGTAGTTCAGAATCATCTCTAGTTCCTGAGGTAAAAGAAAAGCAAGATAGAGATCCCAGTCTAGTGAAGTTGAAAGAGTCAGTCAAGGATTAGAAAGTAGAAGTTTTCTCCTAAGGGGGAGATGGTGTATTGCTTTGTCAAGGTCGTCTCTGTGTTCCAGATATAGAGGACTTAAGGCAGCAAATTTTTGCAGAAGCTCATGGTGCGCGCTACTCTATTCATCCAGGGGCCACAAAGATGTACCGTGACTTGTAGGAGATCTATTGGTGGAGTGGAATGAAGAGAGATATTGTAGAGTTTGTGGCTAAGTGCTCTACATGTCAGCAGGTTAAGATAGAGCATCAGAAGACTAGTGGGTCCATAAAGGATTTCTGTATTCCTACTTGGAAGTGGGAAGAAGTGAACATGGACTTCATGATGGGTTTTCCTCATACTCGTCATCAGCATGATTTAGTTTGGGTCATTGTAGACAGAATGACCAAATCAACATATTTCCTTTCAATTCATACCTCTTTTTCAGCCGTGGATTATGCCAAACTCTACATCAGAGAGTTGGTTAGATTTATACAATGTTCCATTATCTATTATGTTAGATAGAGGTACCCTTTTCACCTCTTATTTCTGGAAAGCATTCTAACAGGGTCTTGGTACCCAAATTCATCTTAGTACAACCTTTCATACTTAGATAGATGGTAAACCAAAAAGATCATTCAGACCCTAGAAGATATGCTAAGGGCATGTGCAATTGATTTCAAGGGTAGTTGGGATGACCACTTGCCTTTGATTGAGTTTGCATACAATAATAGCTATCATTCCAGTATTCAGAAGGCTCAATTCAAAGATCTCTATGGTAGGAGGTGCATATCTCTGATCGGTTGATTCGAAGTCAGTAAGGCCTCAGTTATAGGGCCTGACTTAGTAGTCGATGCCTTAGAGAAAGTCCAGTTGATCAAAGAAAGACTCTGAGCTGCTCAGAGCCGACAAAAATCTTATGCAGATGTGCGTAGAAAGGATCTCGAGTTTGAGATTGCTGACTATGTCTATCTAAAAATATTTCCCATGAAGGGAATGAAGAGGTTTGGAAAGAAGGGAAAGCTCAATCCCCGATATGTTGATCCCTTCAAAATTCTCAGTCGCTTTGGCAAGGAAGCTTATGAGCTCAAATTGCCTTCAGATCTAGCCTAAGTTTATTCAGTCTTCCATGTCTCTTTTCTCAAGAGAATAGATATTCAAAGCAACCTCTCTTATAAAGAGATTCCAGTCAAAATTCTTAACTATTAGACTCGTAGACTGAGGAACAAAGAAATCCCCCTAGTCAAAGTTCTTCGGCGGAATCAGTCCGTTGAGGGTTGAGGGAGCTACTTGGGAAGCAAAAGTAGACATGCATACCAAGTATCCTCACCTCTTCTCCACTAAATCAGATATAGCTCAGGGTAAGAGTTCTCCTTAAGCTTTTCAGTTTTCATGTCCAGATTTCAGTTACAACTTAATATCAGCCTCATGCTCAGGATTCCATTTTTAATGTGGGTACTAAGTACCATTGCATATTCAATTACCTATTCAGGCATCATATTAGTCGTGTGTTCATGCATCAGACATGTATTCTCCTTATAAGACACTCAACTATCAGTACTCTCAATCATGCATTCATGTTTAGCTCAGTCATGAAATCATGCATCAGATATGCATGCTCAGTATAAATCTATAAAATGTCAGTCATGTTTCATTATTCATTTTTAGTGTATACTTTGGCTTATCATTTGTCCCCTCTCAGTTAGTCTGATTCGAGGATGAATGTTCCCAAGAGGGAGATATTGTAATACCCCAAAGTTTCCTAACTAATTTTGTATCAAGAATATCTAGTATTATATTCTATATTGAATGATGTTTATTCCATAAGGAATTTTTAAGATTTTCAATTTTTGTCATATGGAAAATTCAATAATTTTGCCATCGACATAAGATTCTCCCAAATCCGATAACCGGATAAGAAGTTATAACTATTTGAAGTTTCTGTCGTAAAACAGTGCCAAATTGGTCAGTGGCGCACCACGCCACAAGCTAAAATGACAATTTTCCTCTTTCTAGTATCTCAGCATGATTTCTCCATGTCGCGCCAAACATCCAGGTCACAAATAAAGTGGAAACACGATGGCTGCACATCGCGCCAACCCTCAATTGTCCAATTGTCAAATTCTAGTGGCATGACGCAATAGTGCCGCATGGTGCCAAGGTCCAATTTGGGAAAATTTAATGCAAATTAAAATATGCATCCAGGTTTAAAAGGATCAATTTTCCACCCCTATTTAAACCCAATAACGCGTGATTTAGCCATTCTTCACCCAAAATATACTAGTTTCTCTCAATTTTCTCTCAAGAACAAGCTAGGGTTTCAATTTGGGATTCAATTTCAAGAAAGTCTCTCCATTAATCTTTGCTAAACCAAGAACTAAGCTATGCGTCGTGTTGATTTATGGATTCCTTTCATCCATAAATCTCAAGAACCCTATTTTAAATTATGAATCATGATTATTATGTTGTGGGTTGCTTAAGTTATGTGATGGTTATTGTTTGATTCCCATGTTGGGATCCTTATGTGAAATTATAAAAACTACGCTAGAATATAAATTGAAATCCATGAATTTTATGGTTTATTATTGTGAAATTTGATGATTTCACCCATGCCTTAAGTTGTGCATGTAAGGTGTTTGATAAATAGCATTAAGGGATAGAAATTACGCACTATAGCTAAATTATGACGCAAGTGACAATGTATGCTTTAACCTTATGTTCAAAATGATCCATGTTATTCTTATGTATTGAAATTGCTTATGGGACTGCTCATGAGTTAGTCTTATGAAATTATGCTATGTATACATGCTATCTTATTCACGTACCAAGCTATGATAATCATGTTCCAATGAAATATCTCCAACTATTATATTATAGTTTGTTGATATTGGTCATGTATTCAATAATGTCATGCCTTGTCAGTTTCCTTCCATCAAGTTTTGGGGGTACGTGTACCCAAAAAATATAGTTGTATGCCTAGATTTTGTGTCATATTTTTATGATATTATTAGTCATGCCATGGTCCATAGAACCCAGTCAGTCATGTGACTCAGGAAAACTTAGTAATTCAGTAATCTCAATAGTATTCTGTCAGCTAATGGAACTCCATGAATTCAGTCTAGTCTAGTTCAGTTAATCATGTTCAATTTCTATTCAGACAGGAATAGGAATTATCACCAAGTGAACCCAAGGATGGGAACTCACCTGTTATATAAGTGTGTGATTCTTAGAATCAATCCTTGCGTTCATGAACTACGTAGCTAGCGTAGGTTAAAAAATCATATCCTGTTATTTTAGGGTAGATGAGGTGGCTTAACCTTTTATATGAGAGTTCCCACCACTCTCACTAGAGTTATCTGTTATATGAGGGCTAATCATAGATTGCCCTTACCCGTGGTGCAGTCTTGACAACCTTTCAATTAGGGTTACAGTTTGGACCCCAACTCAACCATAATGGCATATTAGGGGCATGTCGGTTAGATGACTACTTCCCATTGTTTCAGTTACAGAATTTAGGACTGTCATATACAGTCAACTCAGAATAGTATAGAACTCATCTAGTTCCATTAGATTCAGGACTGTCAGATAAAGTCACTCATGTTATCTGTTATATTAATAATCAGAACTCATTTATCAATCATGTTAGATATCAGTAAATTAATGTTAACACGATCTCAGACTTAGTTACTACGTATTCATGCATGTATTCTCACATTCATATTAGTTAGTTATCTAGTATTGTTCATGCATATGAACCTGTGCATTCAGCCTACCTTACATGCATACCAGTACACTCAAAGTCAGTCAGCAGTGAGTCCTCATTCTTCGAGGATGATATGATTAGTTTTTCATTATTTTAGTAATTAGTTATTTCAGTAGTCGGAGTTAGTTGGGGAAATGTCCTATTAACTCCTTATTTAGACAATCATATTTTAGAGGCTTTTCAAACTACAGTATATTTAGACAGTTTTTTTTGGGTATTTATACCCCATCCTAGATGTTATATTTTATTGGATATTATGTTACAGTTTGAACCTTATGGCCTTTCCAGTTTATGTTTCCGTATTATACAGTATGTCATGCAGCATACAGTCACAGATATCAGTCATGGGTTAGCTTATGGTCCTTCGAGGTCATAAGCATCGTGTAGTATTTTAGGTACTAGATTCGAGGCGTTATAGCACAACATACTCATATCATAATCATTTAACCACTAAGGCCATCTTCTCTGAAGAAGATTTAGATCTTTCTGTGTGAACACATACTGTAAACTCTTGTGATCTATAAGCACATCCAAATGAAGCCCATAAAGATAATGCCTACAAATCTTGAAGGCAAAGACAACTGCTACTAACTTAAGATCATGGGTTAGATAGTTCTTCTCATGAGGATTAAGATGTGTAAAGGCGTAGGATATGATCTTACCTATTTGCATTAGTACATAACTAAGACCAAATATAGAAGTATCACAACACACTACGAACTCATCTATGCCATTTGGCAAAGTCAGGACTAAAACGGAGGGGAGTCGAGCCTTCAACTCCTAAAATCTCTTCTCATAAAAATCTAACCACTGAAATTTAACTTTTTTCTGGGTTAGTATAGACATGTGATAAGCAATAGAATAAAAACCTTCAACAAACTATCTGTAATAGTAAGCTAAAGCTAATAAAGTCCTGATATCTGACAAAAAGATAGGTCTAGGCCAGTACCTTATTGCTCTGGTCTTTTGAGGATCAACTCAAATGCCATCACCAGAAATGATGTGACTAAGGAAGTCTACTGACCTTAACCATAATTTGTAGTTATTGAACTTTGCAAAAAATCGAAAATATCTAAGGGTCTGGAACACAACCCTCAAATTTCTTATATGGTCAATGTCACTATGGGAATAGACAAGGATATTATTAATAAAGTCTATGCTGAACATGTCCAAGTACTTCTTGAACACTCAGTTCATCAAGTCCATAAAAACTATTGGGTCATTCATTAGTCAAAGTATATAACTAAGAATTCAAAATAACTATACCGAGTTCTGAAGGCTGTCTTTGGAATGTCATATTCTCTAACTCTAATCTAATGATAGCCGGATCTGAAGTCTATCTTAGGGAAATAACTTGCATCCTAAAGATGGTTGAACAAGCCATCATCTATTCTTGATTTTGACTTTGTTCAACTAACGGTAGTCATTGCACATTTTGAGAGAACTATATTTCTTTCACATGAATAGAACTGGGGTACTCCATGGTGCAACACAGGTCCTGATAAAACCCTTATCTAAGAAATCCTTTACCTGTTGTATTAGTTTCTCAAACTCATTTGAAGCCATTCTATAAAGTGGGTGTAATACCCCGAGACTCTAACCAATAATGCAACCATGACTCAAGCTCATGAGAAATAAATTATAGTTCTTTGGTAAATTTTTTGATCAAGGGTGATGTGTATTAAGGCCTCAAAGATGTCCTAGTAATTAGGTGAATCAAAACATTCCTTACCGATTGAATTCTTGGGAAGGATATTGCCATATTCAAATTCAAATGAGCATATCTCTTGTTATACTATGAATTATTGAGCTTATGACCTACCAAAAGATAGATAATTTAATTACCATTCTAACGATCCTAATTTTACCAAAATCAATATCGGAGAAAAGAGTTATGACCATTTTACTCTAGCCTATCAGCCTGAAAATTTCATGATGACTTATCACAAGCCTAACGACTTGTCACAAAATGTCATCACCGTAAGCAGAAAGTCACAAAATTCAATCTTTTGTGATGACATTTCGTGATGACTTGTCACAAGTCTGATGACTTGTCATGAATGTTGTCAGCTATGTTTTTCAGCAATTAAAGGACGTTTTTGCAAGGGTATTTTAGTCTTTTCCCATATTTTGGAGGGCTATATAAATATGAGAATCCCCATACAAATCCTAATTTCTTCATTATCTCTTCCAATTCTCTTAAGCAATATATCTAGCATTTTTATTTAAGGACATTAATCTTCCAAAAAATCATCCATATATCTTCAAGATTTCTTCAAGTTCCTCATAGTGTGGGCTTCAAGAATCATTTATTAGAAGTGCGAATAGAGTCTCAATCACTATAATTCATGTAATTTAAAAGATAAAGGTATGTAGGGTTTTGAACAAGAGCAATACTTTCATTCTTGTGCCCAAAACTTTAATTTCTATTATGGATTTATATGATTTTGCGAGTGGGTTTATACCCAAATTACTTCATCACGAGACTATAAGAATATAATATTTTAAAGCTTTGTTTTACATGATTAATTTAATATTCCCAAGTTATGACTTCATATTTAATGTTATGAATTTGATATTTCTACCCTGAGTTGATACTTCAAGTTCTTTCAAGATATGTGTCAAGCTTTAAGCTTCCTTATGACAAATTAGATTATTGAGTATATTGATTCATGAGATTGAGTTGTTACAATGAGTCTTGATATTTTATAAAAGTTATTGATGTTTCCATGATTTAATGAATTGATACAATTTGATATTGAGAAAGATTGATATGATTTGAGTCGAGTTAGGAATCCACAAATTGATTATGATTTGACAAATGAGAAAGAGATTTAATTTGGTCTTCGTGATAGGCCCTTTTGATGTTTGTGGTGGATATCCTAACACATTTTGAGCTTGTTTCTGGGAGTATTATTTAGCACCGAGCGGGAAATGTGGTATTTTTCTGAAACTATGTGCCATTGTAGGATTGATATTGATAATTGTGGGCCAGAGGCCGAGTATGAGATTGTGATCACTAAATTTAGGTTGTACTCCCTGGAAAGAGTACGACGCTCCCACCAATGTGGGGTTCTCTCTTTAGGATGGAAAAACGTTGTAATCCATGTAGCTTACATGGTTTATGTCGGCTATAAGAACCTCCCATGTCCATAGGAGTTGAGTTTCCTGAATTACCGAGTCACTCCGAGTCTTGAGTTGAAGAGTTGAGTTGTTTATGATGATTTATGAGTTTTTTAACATATGATTTATTTACTATGAGATTATGAAAAATATGTTTCAATCTAATTCAAGCCAAGTGAGCCATCATTGTACATATGCATATTTTCATGAAATCGATGCTGATTTTTACATTGTTGCGTGAACCCCCACATACTCAGTACATTCCAAAGTGCTGACCCACATATTTTTCTATGGGCTGTATTTTGTCGTAATGTATGTTCAGGTACTCAGCCGTAGCCATGTTAGCGATATTCGAGTGCCTCAACTACGTTCCTTCAGTGGTGAGTCCTCATGGTTTAAGGACCGTGTCTATATTTTTGGTGATATCGTTCTGTTGTTATGGTTTTCAGTACTGTTTTAGTCAGTTGGGAGTTTGTCCCAATGGCTCCTTGATTTTGATATATAGAGGCATTGTCAGACTAGAGGGTTGGTATGTACAGACATTCAATATATTTTCGTTGTACAGTCTAGTATTCTCCAGTATTTCTCTTAAACTCGATGTGGTATATCTCTTTGTTATTCATAACTATTGTTGAATTGAATTCCTTGAGGTAGTGTCTGGCTATGAGGGTTAGCTTGGGGATATGTGTAGCCTTACGTACCGTGTGGTATTTTACGATAAAACTTTGGGTTGTTACAGCGGGATAGAGATAGGTTGGGTATCTTAACGGAGATCTATTCTAAAGTCAAGAATGTAGGATAAAGATAGGATGGGTATCTAGAAGGAGATCTATTCTGAAGTAAATTTACCTTTTGGGTGGAGCTACGAGAAGTACTTCTGGAAACACATTAGGGAAATCATTCACTACCGAAACTGACTCAAGATTCAATGTTTTAGAATTTGAGTCCTTGCCTCGGACGAGATGATAAATACACCAATTGGATATCATGTTTCTTTCCTTGAGATAGGAGACAGATCAATCACTATGCACAAAAGTACTACCCATCCATTCAATAACTGGTTCATTAGTAAACTATAATTGAACAATTCTATATTTGCAATCAACTGAGGAATAATATAAGTGGAGCCAATCCTTGCCAAGAATGATGTCAAAATCAGTCATATCTAACTTCATAAGATCAACTGAAGTAAATTTCTAAGAAACTGTGACTGAGAATTTTCTGTATACCCATTTGGCTACATTGGACTTACCTACTAAGGTAGACACTAGGAAAGGCTGGACTAATGTTTTGAGACTGACACCAAAGTCTACAGGTATATAAGAAGTCACAAAGAACAATGAAGCTCCAGTGTCTAACAATGCATAAACATAAAGATGAGAGACTTGCAACGTACCCGTAACTACATTAAGAGAACTTTATTAATCATGACGAGTAAGAAGAGTATATAGTATATTCTAGCAATGCCTACTAGTGAAACTGAAAGTGGTAACCTGCTGATTTAGGTGACCTGTTGGAGCTTATGTAAAGTTGGACTGACCCTGCTGGTGAACATCTTTACCCTTCAGATCAACCATCAGGAAATCCCTAATCCTGCGGTATGGCTTGCCGCACCTAAAACATCCATCACTGCCTGCTCTACACTCTCCCTAATGGTTCCTACCATATTTTCTACAAAGTAGATTAGTTCCACCACTTTTCACGCGACCATGAGTCTAAGAGACTGGCGCCCTACGTCGATTATCTTGCCTAAACTTAGGCACCAGAGTGCTTTTTGAAGATCGGGTTAGAGCTGAAAACTACTGACAGAACTAAGAATGGATACCACCTTCTAAACTTGGTTGTGAGAAGTTGAATATACTTGTCCTTTTCCTTTTATTCTGTCTTTATTTTTCCTTAAGTTTATCTTCTTCTATCTACTGAGAATGAACCATGAGTCTAGACAAGTTTATCTCCTTAATCAACATGGCGGTCCTACTCACTTTGACCATACTATCACATACACCAGATACGAACTTACTCATCCTATACCTAGAGTCAGCCACCATAGAAGGATCATACCTTGAACATTGAGTAAATTTGAGTGAGTACTCCTTCACACTCATTCTATCTTGCTTTAATTTTATAAAATCCTAAACCTTAGTTTTCCTCAACTCCAGTAGTAAGAACATATCTATGAAAGGTATGGAAAACTCCTCCCACTCACTCAATAGGTCCCACATCAATGCCCCTGTCTTTCTTCCTTAAACTTGGATCAAGAAAATGAATAAAGATTCATTCAAGTGAAATCCCAAATTCTAGCTGCAATGATATTCAACACTGGATTGGTTGGAACAACAACCGACTAATTCTTTTAAGTAGCTATAAAATGGGATAACACCATAAAAGCATACCTGAACTCAGCATAAGAGACATGGTCATTCAGGGAATCTTCCTCAACAGGTGGTAGTTCGGGTTGATCCTTGTTACTTTTTCCATTTTTTCTTTTGGGAGGCATTTTCTGTAAATGGAATAAAGAAGGAGTTAGAAAAAAGAATTCAATAGAGATCATTCTCTTTTTCATGAAATGAACACTGAAACAAGGGAATCTTTCCTAAAAACATCTTGGAGTCTATTGTCCAGAAGTGTAGCGCGCTTCAAAAGCACGCACAACACTCTACTCAACGCAACTTTAAAATACCGTAGGACACTGTAAAACCATAGGCTATGATACCAAGTTTTTTAATGAACCGAGGCTACCCCCTAGTCGTGTCACAGTGCTTAAGGCCATAAGTGACCCCAAGATAATGCATGATCTAGTACCTATTGCGAGCACTAAATAAAATGATAATAAAACAACATGTTCGAAAGATAAACTGATAAATTCCTATCAACTAAAATGCTAAAGTTTATATATAAAATAACATGTCTAAAGTATCTGATAAATATCCTCTAAGATATACAAAGTTGATGGGACAAACCCCCATCTAACTCCGACTGACTAAACATAAGGAAATACTGAAATAATATGTCACATCTTTAATGGATGAGGACTCACCACTACTGCTATGGGGAGATACTGATCTGTCTATATGGTCGGGAAATTGTGCATCTAAATCTATGTTATAAGACAATATAGAGCAAGAGAAAAATATGTGTTCAGTAATTTAAATATTCCGGTACGTGAGGTAAGGACTAACTGGAATACATATGGATATCGAACATAGATGCATGGAAATAGGTAAAACTGAATTTTTATTTTAACTAATTTAATTAGTGACGTGACCCTCTTAGTTTTTGATCATATGTTACTTGTGGTATGCAAAGATTGACTATATTTTTCATAAGACTGAGAATACAAGCCTAAGTAAAGCATGAAATGAATTTAATTTGTAAGATTGACTGACTGAATAATTGAGAATCTTACTACTGGGTCAAGCAAACCTAAACTGATGTAGACGGAGTACTGACTGAAACTATGGGAGCTATCATGTAACTGACATTCCCTAATCTGAGCTAATCTAGGTCCAACCAATAACCCCTATTGGAAGGGTGTAAGTACCTTGACATGGTTACTAACACTGGCTATGTGGATCCACTAAACTTGTATCCCAAAGGACTAGGAAGTCACCCATTACTAGCAGGTGACCATAAGAGAATGTCAACCCTCAACTAGGAGAAGACCTCTCAAAGCCTACGCTGACTACATAGTTTTGGAACTTAGGGATTTCTACTAAAGCCACACCCTCTACTGGTAGGTGAGCCCCTGTCCCTAGATTTGCTCATTGCTAAATCATACTCCCAACTGAACCAACCATGGTACTAACTTAATTTCAACTATACATCATAACTAATAATGCTTAACATGATCATAATGATGGAGTATAATGAAGAGAAACATGGTTTAACTGACTTATTACTTAAAAATCTTAAACATTCATAACAATATAGGTGTTGGTATTCATAAACCACCAACATTGAATTTAACATTAAATCTGATAACATCATCTAATACACTGGTTGGAAGTCATAATATGGGGGAGCCAAAACATACTGCATTTAAATAACTAATAATTTTATGTATTACAATATGAGGGTTAGTTAAATATGTGGGTATATTATGTTTACATGATTTAATACATGAATTTTACAACTTGACATGGTATTGGCCAAAAATGACATGGAAGTTTGGAATTTAATTCATATAGAATCATAATTCACATGGAAAAGCTAATAGCATGAATTGGATGTAAAAATTCATACAGAAACATGGATAAATTTCATAATTTCACTAGGTTAAATCATAATAGAGAGTAAAATTCATACTTTAACGAAAAAGAGGATTTTTGGGACTCAATGGATGGAAGAAACCCATTAGTGAATACCTCACATACCTGGAATTGCTTGACTAGTGAAGGGATCTTGAATTTTTGAAACTTAAAAGATGACTTGGCAAGGTAAACCCTAATCTTGATGTTCTTTAAGATAAGAGAAGGTAAGTATTGTTAATTGATTATAAAGATAAGGAGAATAACACCTCTTTTAAGGTTATCGATCGTGTGTCGAACTTATAGGAGATGAAAAGACTAAAAAACACTTAGCTAAATTTTACAAAAGTTGACCGTCAATCTTTAGAGTCTACCATACAACTCGTATAGGAGGGTACGTCTATTCTTTATGACTCATTATCTTGGAAGTATCTAGTAGGGTACACACTAGTCAACATATGAGTTCCATCTATAAATAGTATCATCTTTATACGACTCTTATCCTCCCACTCTTATCTTAGAAAGAATCTTAGAGAGTCTACTCTAATGAACTTATGACTTACCTCCATACAACTCATACCTTACTTGAGGACTTCTAAGGGTGAAGTCGTACCTACAATAGAATGTCCATCATGACACACTATCTTGGATACAATTTTAACATACCAATCATATTTTGTTTGTACAGCTTAAGGGTATAAGTTATATGTAGTGCAGTGGAATTTAGGCACGGGGTATTACAAGGAGAATCCCCAAAGTGTTGGCTAACGACATTGCTTGCAAGCTATAGTCGGTATGACGATACCACTTAATAATGCCTTAATAATTTATTTTTGGAATTGATGGTTTGGTTATGTATTAAATATTTGAATTAGGTAATAAAGAGGGTTGTGACTGCTAGCTGTGAAGGTGTGAGTTTGAAAGATGAACACTGGAAACTCGTGTTTGCCGACTTGAGAATTGTTCTTGATGATCAGGTGCTTTGGGGTACAAGTGAATATCCTAAGTATATATACGTATATAGATATCGTAATGGGTGAAGGGTACAAGGTAATCCCAGACCACCTATAGTATCTCTAGTTTGTGTGGCTAACACGCACTAAAGCTACATAACCCATATGGACTGTCGGTGGATTCATGATGTTAAAGCTACACAATCCAGGTTAAGGTTTTAAAGTGCATACTAAACCTTGTTCCCTATCCCAGCATGGTATATATATATATATATATATGTATTTACATATGGTTATGTAGATTGGTGTAACTTGGTTTTTGGATTGATGGCATTACTTTATCTTTATCCCTGAGTTATATGCTAGTGTTTACCATGCTAACCATATTCAAATGTTGTATCTCCACCTACTGCAGGAATTAGCCATACTTCTACTCCTCCTGCTTAGTGACTAGGTGATTTAGGGACCACTTTTGAGTCAAAATAAAGTGGTGAGCCTCCATATTTTGGAAGAACCTATTTCATGCTATGGATTTATTTATTTATTTATTCTTTTTTTGGGTTTGGTTTTGGATATGGTCAGGAGCTTGTCTTGTCTAGATTATATTCAGTTTTAATTAGAGGCTTTGTCGAACTATTGTAGACATGGGAAGTATCAGTGTCAGAGTCAATATTGGTGTTAGTTAGTTGTTTAGTTATTGGTGGTTGGTTTTGGTCATAAATTTATCATAATTTCCTTAAATTGATCTTTTTTTATGTTTAGAATTCATCTAAAATGGGATGTAAGAAGGTCAATGGCTGGGTATTTAGGGTGCTCTCCAATCTTGGTTGGACTTAAGATAACTAAACTGGCTAGGCCCTTGTTTGAGTCATGTCATATTGGTATCAGAATGCTAGGTTCATGGTCAATTAGGTGTCCACAAAGCCATGTCAAGTAGAGTTTCTATTATGGGTATGTAGCAAACCACACTTATAAGGGAGAGACTAATAGGCATTTAGGAGTATTTCCCTTTCTTATTGTTTTATTTTTGGGTTGTAGAGTCTAGCATGATGAGCTCCCTTCTAATTTCCATTTTTCTGTCTTCCAGATCATACCTCCCAACTGATCTAAAGATTATGCAAACTCATCTATCCCACTCGAGGATAACATGGATAGAACTTATCCAACTTATGAGGTACAAACTTGGTCAAGGTTTGCTGATTTTGATTATTCCTATGGAGTTCTATTGGTCTCCACTGACCATAATATGGAAGGTGACACTCATTCTCTGTTACCTCAAGGATATATGACCAATGTAGAGTTTCAACATTTTGTTCATCTGTTGACCCAGATAGTGGCCTCTTTGTCATGCATGTCCAATCCTGTTAATGTGAGAAAGGATTAGGCAAAGGTGATAAATAGGCAGAGCAAGAAGTCTTGATATTTATAGAAGGAAAGAAACCAGAGAAATAATGGAAGAAATAGTGGATAGTGGTCTGAGTAGAAGAATCGAGGGAGTTCCCATGTGGTTGTCAGTACTTCTTATCCTCAGTTTTCTAGTGGACATTATTTTTGGACTAGTGGAGCTCAGTCAGCCTCACCATATCCTTCTTTTCGATTGCACCATAGTTATTGCTATAAAGGGAGGAAATAATGTTTTAGTTATGGTTAGTTAGGTCACATGCAGTGGTAATGTCCTACAAGGGTTGCCACTATGAAAAATAGAATTTTGGTTTCCATTTCTTTAGATCCTACACCGAGATGTGTTGCTTTTGACTATGGTACTGGTTGGGTTGTCTCTATGATCTTCTTATCATTCAGGAGTCTGAGACATCTATGGATATAATTAGTGGTATGTTAAAATTCTTTCCTTGTGGTCTGTATTTTTTACTTGATATTCATAGGAGGGGGGTCAACCCTTTCTTTTGTGACCCTATATGTGGCTATTTATTTTGGTTTTGGTCTCGAGTGTATTTTGGACCCCTTTTCTATCTCTAACCCGATGGGTGACTTTATGGATACTAGAAGAGTTTATAGTGGTTGTGTAGTATTTATCAATGGTAGGGAAACTTTGATGGATTTGATTAAATTAGATAAAGTTAATCTTGATGTCATCTTGTGTATAGATTGGTTGCATTCGTGTTATGGCTTTGTAGATGACAGACTCATTAGGTCCTATTTAAATTCCCTACGGAGTTGGTTTTACAAATGGTAAAGGAGTTCCCTAGTTCCTAAGGGGAGGTTCATATCATATCTTAGAACCTGAAAATTAATTTTCAAGTGGTGTCTTTACCACTTAGTCTGAGCTAAATATTCTAACTCAAAGGGTCATTCCTTATAATCCGTTCCCGTGGTTAATGAGTTCCCCAAAGTTTTTCCTAATGATCTTCCTGGTGTCCCTCCTGATAGGGAGATTGATTTTGGGATTGACCTTCTTTTGGATACTCATCTTATCCCTTTTTCTCCATCATTATATAATGGCTCTAGTTGAGTTGAAGGAGATTAAGGAATAGTTGAGGGATCTTTTTCATAAGGTTTCCTCCACCTTAGTATTTCTCTAGGGAATGTCCTGTGTTTCTCGTGCATGAGCAAGATGGGCTTCTTTATAGAGGTATGGATATTAGTAGTGGGATAAGGGGTTTAGGTTGATCTCTCTATTGGGTAGACTCTGCAACATTTAGTGGACCATGATGGTCGTGCTAGACACTAAGTTTGAACCTTAGATATTGATTTTGGTGAAAGGGGTATGTTAGCCTGAGGATAGCGATGCGATATTTGTGGGAGAAAAATTTAGTAGTCTTGATAGGGTGGGTAGAAGAGATGAGATAGATGACCTAGGGGATATTCAAATAGGAAAGTTGTAATATATAGGCTGGAGGTCCAGACTTAACCTATAGATTGAGCGCTAAGTCGTTGAATGGGTTAGGGCATGGAGTTTGTAAGACTATGCTGCATCCCAGGTAACATCTGGTTAGATGAGGTTTTAAGTATAAGAGATCCAAGTGTCTCTAGTACATTTCTATGGTTATACCCCTTAGAATGGAGTATTGTGCTTATAGGCTTATTGAGATGGTGAATTAAGGATGATATCGAATTTTCTCTTGGCAGTGAGCTTCAAGGAAGGTACGTGGTAAATCTACCCTTATTCTAAAAATTCCCTCATACTTCAGTTAAGAGAACCCACCAACAATGTCCTACTTAAGAAAATTATGCATGTACCTAAAGTCCGCATTCTCTAAGCGTGTATGTAATGGTTCTCAGAAATCCAAGTTTCCAATATTTTATCCCTATACTATGGCGCTCGTGATTCATGGACTCATGACTCACTTACTGCTTATCTCTAAAAGACTACACATTCTAATCGCTGTCTATTAATTTTATGTCTTGTTTTAGCTCAAAGTGATGCTACCTATGCAATTTCACAACCATTCTTATTCCATAGAATGAGGGACAATGGTTTCAAGAGACAACCCTTATCTTATTTCTTGGGTATATACCTTTTGTCCTTACTTTATTAGCCCCCTAATGTATGCACTCAGGTTTTTGTTGTGCCCACTCAAAGGAGCTCGATCTAGGTTATGATTATTCTAGGACCACCATCTACTTATAATCTAAGTGGATATGAAATATTCAATGCCTATTGTGCCATGTGTCTTTTTTTGGAAATCACCTTGGCTTGTGTGACTGATTGGAGTTATAAATGAGAAGTAACCCTTCCATCCTAGATGTGTGTACTCTAGTCCTTTAATGATCCCCATTATATTCAGATATTAGTGGCTACAGATGTGGAGTAGCATTTGGGCAAAGGAGTAGACATTCTTCATTGTGAAGTTTTGATGGTGGCTACTAAGGCTAAGTGAAATGTCCCAAAATTTAGCCCTTGTAATTTTTTTGAGTTTTTGAACTCTCTTTTTAACATACGACTCACACCATAAGTCCTATGATGTGGAGATAAGTCTAGGGACCCTAGTCGTATATTGGTCAATGTGTTCTTTGATAAATTTTGTCCTAGCTATGAGAAACTGCATACGAGTCGTATAGTAATATGATGAGAAGTTAGGGTCCAGTCCTATGTTGTCTAGTGTCTAGCCCTTGATGTTTTGCGTTGGATATGACTTGATGGTGCTAGTCATATGGTCTAGTAACGAGTTGGGCAATGAGTCATTTGTTGGACAAAATATGGTGTCTAACTTTCTAATCTTATGACGTCTAGAAGGTACCACTCGTATGTTGTGGTGACGAGTTGGAGGGTCAACTCGTACCCACTTATGCATTTTCTACAACTTTTAAGCTAAGGGAATTTTGGATAATTCCCACCCCAAGCCCTTAAGGCCCCATATCTTATGACACTTATTAGGCATTTATTCTACTCTTTAGAAAATGAATAACTTTCTAAAATCTCTCAAAAATTTCTCAAGAAATATTGGGCTAGGGTTATTTCAAGGTGGTCATCTAGAGGTTTAAATATCAAAATCTTTCGATGAATCTTCGTAACTCAGGTATATGAATCTTCCTTTATTGTTTGTTCATAAAAATCATGTGTTCTAAACATTGTTGATGAATCATTGATGGCGGTTTTGAAAACCATGGTTGAGGGTTTGAATGTATAATGTTGAATATTATTTTCTCATGGTTTAAATTATGATTTTACATGTTTTGATGATGGTTTTGCACATGTGGCTGCTTTGGAATTGTGATTTAAACTAAGGGCTCATGGTTAACCCAAATTTGATGGTTTTGGGCTTGAATAATAGTTTGACTGTGGTATACCCTAAACGTATTTGTGAAATTGCCTATGAGGATAATCTTATCACATGTTGAATTAGTTTCTGAAATAAGGCATTGGCCTAATAATGTAAATGGTTGGTAAATAGTTTTATGAAAGCCTTATTGGTCATAAATTTATTTGAATTGCTAAATGGGTTTGAGTCCCTAAATGTTGAAATGATTTGATATCTTTGTTTAGACACTGTGTTTGAGTCCCAAAGTTTATTAATAATGGTTATGGCATGTTATACGATTGCAGGTGGGGTTGGTATGATGATACCAACGGGATGACTTTTATAAGTATTTGGATTAATGGTTGTGTATGTGAAATGAATGTTTTAATTAGGCTTTAAAGTGGGATTAGTATCCGGGCTATGAAAGTGGAGTCCAAAGGACTAACACTAGAAACTGCGTTAGTTGGTATGGGTGTCTATATGATCGAGAGGTTCAAGTTCCCTAAATGAACATATAAATGGGAGGTTTGAGTCCCTATATTATATACATTGGTTCTTGAGTCACCCTGATTATGCTGGGAAGTTTGAGTGTCCCATAAAGGCATATACAGATTTGGATATTCTCTAGTTCGTGTGGCTACACGCAATGAGGCCCTTTCTACTAGGGGAAAGCTGGGTCCATACAGCTTGTGGTGCCTTTTTTTTGATAATTATGCTACATTACCTAGTTTAAGGTTTTTAAATGCATGTTACTTGTTCTTTTTCCCGCCACGATATATGTATATATGTATGTTATTACATATGATGATTTGACTGGGTTTTAAATGATGGCATTATTTTATTCCTTTATCCCTGAGTTACATGCTAGCGCTCCAACAACTAACTATCTACGGATGTTGTATCCCCACGTGTTGCAGGAACCAAAACTTCTTCTACATTTCCTGCACATTTATCAGCTGATCGAGTGGTTCGTGAGTTGACATTGAAGTGGTGAGCTTTCATAATTTGAAGGTTTCATTTCATGGTCTTTATATTCTATGTTTCATACTTTATTTAGATATTGTTTTTAGCTACTGTTAGGGGCATGTCCTGACATTTTATTGACTTTGGATTTATAAAGGCTTTGTTGGATTATTATGGACTTGGATGTGTTGTTTGGTGGATTGGCTCAGTGATGAATAGATTTTTGTCTATTGGTGTTTGGTTTAGATATTTCATGAAAAAATATTAGTTTTACTTTACACTATATTGTTATATGTTCGGAATTTATCTGACACATGAGGTTTTTTAGCTAACTAGGTTAAGTGAAAGGGGTGATCTCTGGTCCACGTGGTACTTGAAAAACCTGTGATGACCAGACCCTGACTTGGGTCATGAAAAAGTTAGTATTAGATCATAGGGTCATGATCAATTAGGAGTCAACAAAGCTGTGTCAAGTAGAGTCTCTTTTATTGGTGTGTAGCATGCCATACTTATAAGAGAAAGACTATGAGATATTTATAAATATTTCCTTCTAACTCCCATCTACTCATTTTTTAGATCATGCCTCCTAGATAATCTGAAATTCATGGAGACTTCTCTATTTTACTTCGAGGCATTATTGATGGGACACACTCTACTTATAGAGTTCAGACCCGGTCTAGGAGTCCATTTCTCAATTCTCCTACTAGAGTTCCACCAGTTTCCTTTAGCCCTCCCGAGCTTCTCAAGCAGATGTAATGAACGTTGAGTTTCGTTAGTCTAGTCATATATTTGCTCTATTGGTAGCTTTTCAGTCTAAGCGTGGTGCGTCTGTTACTCCATATTTTGCATCCACAAAAGTTGTTCAATTTATGAGGTTGAGTCCTCCACCATTACTGGTGTTACGGTTGAGGAGGACCCTCAAGCTTTTATTGATGAGATGGAGAAGATCCTTTGGATTATGTATGCTTTAGATATTAAAACTGTGGAGTGTACTGCCTACCAATTGAAGGATATGGAATACCAATGGTACGAAGAGGGGGAACATTCTAGGGGAAGTTATGCTAACTCTGCATTATGGGATGACTTTTCTATTGCCTTTTTAAACTGCTTCTTTCCTTAGGAATTGAGGAAGGCAAAAACAAAGAAATTTGTGAATCTGATACAAGGTAGGATGTCGATCAGGGGTTATGCTTTAAAACTCCATTAGTTGTCTAGGTATGCTCATGAGTTGGTGTTTAGAATGAGGGATAGAATGCCTAAGTTTGATTTTGGGTTGTTCCGCGAGTTAATTCTAGAGAGTAAGGTCGATTTGTTGAATAAGGATATGGATATTTATCAACTTGTGGTGTATATGCAGTAGGTTAAGGAGGAAAAAAAGAAGTAGGTTGAGATTGGTGAGAGACAGAGTAAGAAATTTAGATTTTTTGACTAGGGAGGAGGCCAGCAACAGAAAGGTAGAGATGTGGGAAAGTGACCTAAGAAGAAGTAGGGGAGTTTTAGTTCTTTCTCTGTGCTAGTAATCCTTACCCGAAGTCATCGGGTGATCATTTTTCTCAGTACGGTGGAGGGTATAGGGCACATGGTTCCCAATATAAGGTTAGTGGGGCTCAATTTTCTCTATCATATCCGCTTTGTAAATTATGTGCTTAGCCATACTGTGGCCAGTGTGAGAATGGGAGAAACTGATGTTTTAATTATGGTCAAATTGGTCACATGCAATGTGATTGTCCTTCTAGGGTTCCTTCTAGGGCCACTAAGGTTCCAATTTTCTCCTTATTAACTCCTGCACCGAAGGGTGCTTCTTCTACTTCCGGTATCGGCACTAGTGGAATTGCTTGTATGCTTTTACTTCTCGTCAGGACTCCGATTCATCTTCTGATGTCGTTACTGGTATGTTGAAACTCTTTTCCTATAATGTGTACTGTTTACTTGATCCGAGGTCTTCTTTTTCTTATGTCACCCCATTTATGGCCAGATACTTTGGTTTTAGTCTCGAGTGTATTTTAAACCCTTTTTATGTGTCTACCCTAGTAGGTGACTCTATGGTTGCTAGGAGGGTCTATAGGGGGTGTGGTATCTGTTTGTGGTCGGGAGATTTTGAATTAGACATGGTTGATTTCAATGTCATATTAGGGATGGATTGGCTGCACTTGTGCTATGTTTCTTTAGATTGTTGGACCCATAAGGACATGTTTAAATTCCATAATGATCCAATTGTTGGGTGGGAGGGTGGTTCCTTAGCTCCTAAGGAGAGGTTTACAACATATCTTAGAGCTCGGAGATTAATCTCCAAGGGGTGTATCTATCATCTTGTTTAGGTTAAAGATTCTAACTCGGAGGGCCCTTCTTTGCATTATGTCCCAGTGGTGAATGAATTTCTTGAGGCCTTTCTATAACGACCCTAGACTACCCACTTGTCGTTACATGGTGCTCATGATCCCGAAGGACCACAAGCCAACCCTCTACTGATATCTATACTCGAACAATGCATAATATAGATAATAACTACGAAAACTGGCCATAAGGTTCAAAATATCTAAAAATACTCAAAATTTAAAACTGAATACCGATACATCTTTCTGAAAAGCCTCTAAACTGTCTGAACTATGGATTTGATGGGACATGTGCCCAACTAACTCCATCTTCTGAAAATAAACAAAATCTGATGCAATAATGATGAAAGGATCATCCTCAAATAAAGAGGACTCACTGCTATGTCTACTGCAGTTGACTAGGACTGAACTGCTAAGGGTACTCTGGATCTCATGCCTTTGAACCTATGGTGTCAAATAAAAAACCATAGCGCAAATGCATCAGTACGCGAATGTACCGAGTATGAAGATGAGGTAAGGCTAAATGTAAAGGCTTATGCATGAACAATTACTTAATAGAATAATCATAAGAGTATTGAATCAGAACACATGAATGAATGCACGAGCCATAATCACAATCATCACGACTGTGAGTACTGAAACTCGTGTACTACATTACTGATATCTGAACTCACTACTAATACTGAGATACTGAACTACTAAATCATTTGATACTGATAAATGAGTACTAAGGTGAGACCAGTCTTATCTAGCGAGTGATCTCAAAATCTAAGGATACTGAAGCTGATTAACTGAATATATTCATATCAATGACTGAATTCAGAGCTTTCTACTCTGAACTGACTGTATTGGAGATCAAACATCTCTAACGGATGATTTCGGAGTCTACTATCACTGATAACAAATGATCATGTCTGAATCTCAGACTGAGATTAAGCCTATCTGGTGGGTGATCTCTAGATCTGATAATAAGAATACACAACTGAATCTGAGACCGAGATCAAGCCTATCTGATGGGTGATCTCTAGATCTGATACTGAATAACTTTAAATGGGACCAAGCCTATCTCATGGTTGGTCCATGAATCAATGGAACTATCTGAGTTCCTCACTGAGATAGATGTCTATATCTGACAGTCCTAATTTTTGAAGATTGATACTAAAACTATAACTGTGGGAAGTGGTCACTTAATCGACATACCCCAAATCTCAACTGGTTGGGTCAAACCTGTTACCCCAGCTGGAAAGGTGTCAATACCGTTCCACGGGTAAATATTTCTCTGTTCAATCCTATCTGATTGGTGACCCTCATAGGAAGTCAAGGCAATATAATAGTCAAGTCTAACTGATGGGTGACTAGCCTTTCCTGACGGGTCACTCCTACATCCTGTGCTGGCTACACAGTTCTTGAGTTCAGGGATTGCTCCTACCAACTCTGCCTCTCTGATGGGGGAGCTGCCAACCCTTCCCTCGCTTGGTGCTAGCTCCTACTCCCAACTGGAAGGCTCTGAACTAATTCTTAATTGAACACAAACTAAGCTGAATCTGATAGTGATCATGTTTCTTGAATGATCAAACTAAGTTAAGCTGAATTCACTTGGTTCCATATCTAATGGAATACTGTTGAATCTCATTATCTGAATGAACGACACTGAGCTATGAATAAAGTACTCAATTATTACAAAGGTCAAAATTGAACATTAAATACCACTAGATCTGAGTTGGGTACAGAACTGAGACTAAATTACTAGCGATACTGAGATCACGGCAATTACAGAGATTACTGAGATTTCTTAAGTTTTGTATCTGTCTTAGAATACAGAGTTCAATAACTTGTGGAGTTCTGAGGATCATGGCTCGACTGGAATTATCGTAAAAACTGACACGAGCTCTAGACAACAACTAAATTGTCGGGTATAAATACCCCCAGGACTCGATAACATAAAAGTAAAACATAACCATTCTTGAATAATAAAGACCATGGACAATCATTCACCATCACATTTACTAAGGAATCACTTCAAGCATTTAGGAACCTTAAACATGTAATAACTTAGGGAGATATGTTATTGGATCATACTCCATTTAACAAGGCCTTGCATCAAGCACTTCGCACATATTTAAATCTTGGCATGTACCGAAGAACACGTAATTGGGGAATTTCATGTTATCATGTCACAATTCATTCATCAAACACTTAGCATGTATTAAAGTCTTAGAATGTATCAAAGAGCACATAACAGGGGAATTTCATGCTGTCATGCCACAATTCATTCACTAAGGCTTTTCAACAAACACTTGGCATGCATGGGCTTACACACAATTGGGGATTTCTAGTCAACATGCTATAATGAGTCTAATTCATTCACCTAAGCATTTTATCAAGCATATGGGGAGAATGCTTTGCTTATTTAATAATTTTTACACTTAACTGACATAAACACACCACTTAACAAGAAATTTGAAGAGGGTTTATCATGAATATCACATACTAGGGACAAGCTTGAAAACCTTGTAAACAAACATGAATCACAACTCAATAATAGCATGAACATCAATTTCAACTCATATGAATCATGAAAACTCATAAACATAAAAGCTTTGAAATTTAGAAAAGGGTTCTTGAGATTCTTGTATGAAAGGGACTCAAGAATCAACATCTTCATACCTTAGAGAAACTCTTTCTTAAAAGCCCTTGGAGAGATTCTTGATTTCCCTTAAAGAAGAAGGAAGGGTTTTGATTTTGTAGAAATCCTAACTTTTTTCTTGAAGAAAATTAAGAGAAAATAATGATATTTTGGGTGAAATAAGGCCAAATCCCGTGTTAAGGGGTATATATAGGGGTTGGGAAAAGACCCTTTTCTCCCTTGGAATTAACCTGAAAAATCCCAATTTTACATGTTGGCGCGATGCGCCATAAGCACGCTAGCTCATTAGAAATTGGACAATCGAGAAACTTCTTGATGGCGCGACGCGGTGGAAATCACGTTGCTACCTTGGTTGCAAACTCAAAAGGCACAACGACGCGGTGGGATTGCGTTGGTGCATTGGAAATTAACAATTCTGAAATTAAGCCTTGGCACGATGCACTATAATTGCGGAGGCTCACTGGATTTTGACGATTGCTATTTTAGCTGGCTCCACAATGCGCTAAAGTTCCAGGTGCCACACTGTCTTACTAAAATGACTCTAACTCTTTGTTCGAGTGTCAGATTTGGGTGAATTTGGTATCGACGGAGAGCTTATTAAATTCTCTACATGAAAAAAAGTTGATATTGGGGAAATTCTACATGGTTCAAAATACTTCTCACTTGGGAAGACACTTCTTAATCTTTGAAGTCCGAATTTATGCTTTACTTGACATTCTCTAAGGCTCAAACTATGAGAGAAATTTTTAGGGTCTTACACTTCCTAGACAAACTTTCTAGTATTCCTCCCATTAGGGAGATTGATTTTGATGTAGATCGTGTTTCGGACACTCACCCTATATCTATTCCCCATATAGAATTGCTCTAACTTAGTTAAAGAAGCTTAAGGAGAAATTAAAGGATCTTTTAGACAGGGGTTGTATCCATCCTAGTGTGTCCCCATAGGGTACACTAATTTTATTGCATAAGAAGGATGATTCCTTTTGGATGTGTATTGATTTTCGGTAGCTGAATAGGGTAATAGTAAGAATAAGTACCATCTTCTAAGAATAAATGATTTATTTGATCAGCTTCTGGGTGCTAAGTTTCTCTCCAAGATTGATTTTTGATCTGGGTATCATCAGTTAAAGATTAGGGAAGTGGATATCCCTAAGATAACTTTTCGTACATGATATGGGCATTTTAAGTTCTTGGTAATGTCATTTGGCTTGACTAATGCCCCTGCGTCTTTCATGGACTTGATGAATATGATTTTCCATCAGTTTTTGGATTTGTTCATAATTATCTCCATTGATGATATTTGGTATACTTTAAGAGAGAGGAAGATCATGTTGATCACCTCTGCATTGTGTTGCAGACCTTGAAAGATCAATAGTTGTATGCTAAGTTCTCTAAATGTGAATTTTGGTTGAATGTTGTTACATTTCTGGGTCATGTTGTGTCTAGTAAAGGGATCATGGTGGATCCTTAGAAGGTTTCTATAGTTAAGAAGTAGCCTAGACCCCAAGACTCCAACTAATATTTGGAGATTCTTGGTTTTAGCCAGTTATTATAGGAGGTTCGTGGAAAGTTTTTCTTCTGTTGCTGCTCTATTGACCAAGATAACTCAAAATAAAGTGAGTTTCTTATAGTCTGATGCTTGTGAGGGTAATTTTAAGAAGCTGAAAGATAAGTTTACATCATCTTCAGTCTTGAGATTACCTGAGGGTACCAAAGGTTTTGTCATTTATTGTGATACGTCCCGAGTTGGTTTGGGTTGTATGTTGATGCAGCATGACAAGGTGGTTGTTTATGCCTCTAGACAGTTGAAGGTTCATGATAAGAATTATCCAACTCATGACTTGTAGTTGTTATCCATGGTATTCGCATTAAAAATCTAGAGTCATTATCTGTATGGGATCCATGTTGATATCTTTTCTGATCATAAGAGCCTACAATATGTGTTCACTTAGAAAGATCTTAATCTTAGGCAAAGGAGGTGGCTTAAGTTTCTAAAGGACTATGACATAAGTATTCACTAGCATCCAGGTAAAGCTAATGTAGTTATTAATGCTCTTAGCAAGTAATCCATGGGGAGTCTAGCTCATGTGGATGACGATAAACCAAATTGGTGAAGGATATTCACAATTTATCTGACCTTCGAGTTCATCTGTTAGACTCTGAGGATTGTGGAGTGCTTATGCAACAGGTGGCATAATTATCTCTTAATTCAAAAATAAAGAAGAAACAGGTATTAGATCCTCTCTTGATGAAAATCAAGGATGATATGGGTAAGCAAAAGGTGATAGCCTTCAAGATCCATGGTGATGGTATCCTGAGGTACTAGGGAGGTTATGTGTTCCCGATGTTGATGGATTTTTAGGTAGGATTTTGGTCGAGGTCCATGAATCACGATATACTGTTCATCCCGATTGAACAAAGATGTATCATAATCTCAAGGATATATATTGGTGGAATAATATGAAGCAGGATGTATCCAACTTTGTGGCTAAGTGTATGGTATCTCATCAAGTGAAGTTGGATCACATGAGGGCCAATGGGTAACTTCAAGAGATTGAATTGCCAGTGTAGAAATGGGAGGTAATTAATATGGATTTCTTAATTGGCCTTCCACGGTCGCAAAATCAATGTAATCAAAATAGACCAAATCCTAAGAAAATTTGAAAATCATGCATGGAAAACCTTTTTATTTTATTCTTCACGTCCATTTGGGTCATCGTGGATAGGATGACTAAGTCTGTTCACTTCTTGCTAGTGAGAAATACTTATTCTGCTGAGGATTATGTGAAGTTGTTCCTTTAGGATATTTTAAAGTTGCATGATATAGCTGACTTGATTGTTTTAGATTGTGGTACTCTGTTCTCATTACATTTCTGGCACTCGTTTCAGCGTGGTTTGGGAGCAAAGTGAGTCTTATTATGTAATTTCACCCACAACCGAATGGGCAAGCTGCAAGGACTATTCAAACTTTGGAAGATATGTTGTGATCTTGTGTAATTGATTTTGGTGGTAGTTGGTTTGACCATTTTTCTCTGATTGAATTTGCCTATAACAATATTTACTATTCTAGCATTGGTATGGCCCCATTTGAGGCATTGTGTGAAAAGAGGTATAGATCTCCTATTATGCTATTTTTGGTTGGTGAAGTAGAGATGTTTTGCCCAGATTTGGTTCACCAAGCTATGAAGAAGGTGAAAGTGATTCGAGATAGGTTTAAGACCGCCTAAAGTCGCCAAAAGTCCTATGCGGACGTGAGGCAAAGGGACTTAGAATTTGAGGTTGGATGTTAGGCATTCCTGAAGGTATCTCCCATGAAGTGAGTGATGTGATTCGAAGAAGGGGAAGATCAGTCCCCGGTATGTTGGCCCATACTTGGTTTTGAGAAGGGTTGTTAGTGTTACATATGAGTTGTGTTTTCTTTCTAGCATGGGTTTAATTCTTCTGGTATTCTATGTGTCCATGTTATGAAAATGCATGGGTGATCCTTTATTGGTTTTTCCCTTGGAAAACATTGGTATTTTTGATTCTTTTTCCTATGAGAAAGTCCCAGTGAGGATCTTGGATCAACAAATTCGTCAGTTCAGAACGATAGATGTGGCTTCGGTAAAGTTTCTATGGAAAAACCAAAAGTCCTTGGAAGCTATTTGGGAAGACGGGGAGGATATGAAGTCCAAGTATCCATTTCTATTCCCTATTCTGGTAATTCGTTCTTAAGGTATATGTTGTTCTTAGCATCCTTATTTTCTGTCTTTGTAAAAAAAAAAGGGTGGTTTTCTTGGCATCTTTGTTTTCTAACTTAGTTAATGGTAAGAGTAGAGGTATGTTAATTCTAAATCACATTTGTATTGGCTTGTCCAATCATTCAAGGATAAAAGAATCAAAGTGGGGAGACTGAAATATCCCGAACTTTGGCCCTTGCAAATTTCTTGAGTTTCTAAATTCTATGTTCGTCATACGACTCACGCCATAAGTCGTATGGTGTGGTGACGGGTCTAGGGAACTGATAACACTCAACTACAGCTCTCGTAAGAGTGTAAGCGGTCGTCGTCAAATATAGAACCCAACTGGGTTGGGTGTCGAATCCCACAGGGAATACTTGGTCACTAAGTAAGCAACAACTAGTAGACTGTTGATCGAAAATTCTATGAAAAAGGGGGCATTGGAGTGTGACGTTAACTAACAAAATAGTAGAGTAAAAACGTAAAATAGAAGAGTAAAATGGAGTACTTGGTAGGTTTTAATCAATGAGAATTGAGAGTTAGGGTTATGTCCACCTTATGAGTTATACGTATCTATTGACTATGAGTTATGCGGAATTCAGACATGCATGCGCTTATAGAGAATCGTATTCTATGGTAAATCCAGGCGTCTTTCGACCATCAAGGATTATTTCACTTTAACTCTTTCGAGCTTAAAGCGTATCTAATGGTACAGATTCTCCAAGAGGTTAATCCAGTTACGACACTAACTTTTTAATAGGGGTTGGTGCACTATTGCCTTGACATTATCTCTTTTCCAGAAATGTAACTTTTCTTTCGAACAAGTTAATTCTATACTGGTGTATTCTATATGTTTGCAACCCCAAGAATTTAGATTAAGATGAAGAGAATAATGATATAAGTAGCATACGTGTCAAGAATTCACAAACTCATAGCAATAGATAGTATCTCATAAGGCTTCCATAACCCTAACAGAGAAGTTTAGCTACTCATAGTTGTGAAGGAAAACCACGAGTTAGCATTTTTCTCTGTTAACAATTGTAACGTGAATTAGGAGCGGAAGTTGAATGAAAAAGAATTGAATTAATGAATGAGTAAGAATTAATTAGAATGGGAAGGAATAGAAAGGGGGATAAGAAGAGAATGCTCAAAAGTTTCAGCAAAATAGGGTTTATATAACATCCATATCCTAGTCCTATTGAAATAGGGTTTTTATCCTTGTCCTAGTCCTACTAGGTTACTGCATACTTGTCCTAATCCTACTAAGTTACTGCTGATCCCCCAAGTCTTCAGAAATGCTGTTTTTGCCCGGGACAAGTTCTCAATGCATCACTTTTAGTCCATAAGCTTCCAGAAGCTGCCTTCCTTCTTACGTGAAGTTTCCTTTGGCGTTCAACAGTCCACAAAATGCTGAAATCTTCATCATTTATACCTGAAAACTTGCTAATGACGTTGGTTAGCTTACTTACAGGAAAAAGGACTAAAAGTGCAGGAATTATATATTTTGTCCTCAAAACTTAGCTAAAATATGGGTAAATTAAGGTGCTTTAGGCGTGTAAATACGCCTAACATCAACACCCCATACTTAAAGCTTTGTTCGTCCTCAAACAAAATACCATGACCATATAAACATCTACTTAGGATTTCACAGTAACAGCATAAAATATTCATCAAGACAGGCACGACAATTATTAACAAAGAGTAGTTTTCTGATCACTACCAGAAACAATTCAACTTCCAACCTATACTAGTGATGATGGTTAATTCGTATTCAAAAGTTAAGGCACAAATAATCATACACAACTACCCAAAACTCATCAACCATGTGAGTCTCACAATCTATCACCCATACTCACTCACAAGTATTCCATTTTTCGAAACATGGGTATAAGATTTTCCTTGCTCTCACTCTCACAAAGAATTCAAATGTTGCACATGCTGACCATAGGCTTGCCCTTAGTGTAATGCTCTATCAATATCAGAATGCTAAGTTTAGGATCAAATAGGTCTTTTACAGGTTATAATGTAGGCTAAGGGATGGGTAGGACTTTTTTGGCCAGAAATAGTGACTAAGTTTCCTAAGCGCTTTAATACATCACATTATGCCATTTAAACTTTCTTTCAAACAAACTTTCTACTTTCTTTTAATCTACCACCCCTTCTCACCTCTTTTGTTATTCGATTTTAAACAGAACTAACTTTTTAGTTTTCTTTTCATTTTTTTTATAACACACCTCTATGATTTAAGCAGCATACGTATCAAGAATTCACAAACTCATAGCAATAGATAGTATCTCATAACGCTTCCATAACCCTAACAGAGAAGTTTAGCTACTCATAGATGTCAAGGAAAACCACGAGTTAGCATTTTTCTCTGTTAACAATTGTAACGTGAATTAGGAGCGGAAGTTGAATAAAAAAGAATTGAATTAATGAATGAGTAAGAATTAATTAGAATGGGAAGGAATAGAAAGAGGGATAAGAAGAGAATGCTCAAACATTTCAGCAAAATAGGGTTTATATAACATCCATATCCTAGTCCTATTGAAATAGGGTTTTTATCCTTGTCCTAGTCCTACTGGGTTACTGCATGCTTGTCCTAATCCTACTAAGTTACTGCTGATCCCCCAAGTCTTTAGAAATGCTGTTTTTGCCCGGGACAAGTTCTCCATGCATCACTTTTAGTCCATAAGCTTCCATAAGTTGCCTTCCTTCTTATGTGAAGTTTCCTTTGGCGTTCAATAGTTCACAAAATGCTGAAATCTTCATCATTTATACTTGAAAACTTGCTAATCACGTTGGTTAGCTTACTTATAGGAAAAAGGACTAAAAGTGTAGGAATTATATATTTTGTCCTCAAAACTTAGCTAAAATATGGGTAAATTAAGGTGCTTTAGGCGTGTAAATACGCCTAACATCAATACCCCACACTTAAAGCTTTGTTCGTCCTCGAACAAAATACCATGCCCATATAAACATCTACTTAGGATTTCACAGTAACAACATAAAATATTCATCAAGACAGAAACGACAATTATTAACAAAGAGTAGTTTTCTGATCACTACCAGAAACAATTCAACCTCCAACCTAGACTCGTGATGATGGTTAATTCGTATTCAAATGTTAAGGCACAAAGAATCATACACAACTACCCAAAACTCATCAACCATGTGTGTCTCACAATCGATCACCCATACTCACTCACAAGTATTCCATTTTTCGAAACATGGGTATAAGATTTTCCTTGCTCTCATTCTCACAAAGAATTCATATGTTGCAACTGCCGACCATAGGCTTGCCCTTAGCGTAATGCTATACTAATATCAGAATGCTAAGTTTAGGATCAAATAGGTCTTTTACAGGTTGTAATGTAGGCTAAGGGACGCGTAGGACTATTTTGACCAGAAATAGTGACTAAGTTCCCTAAGCGCTTTAATACATCACATTATGCCATTTACACTTTCTTTCAAACAACCTTTCTACTTTCTTTTAATCTACCACCCCTTCTCACCTCTTTTGTTATTCGATTTTAAATAGAACTAACTTTTTAGTTTTCTTTTCATTTTTTTATAACACACCTCTATGATAGCCACTCTTTTTCATAACTAATTCAAGCACCAATACATTTGAAGGCATCACTCTCACCTAATTTTCTCTTATTTTGTCATATGACTTTACAATTTAAAGCACTTAGGATTTTGGATCAAATTATGGTCTTGAAAAAAAATGGATTAGGCTTACATATGAAGCTGTCAAAGAAAATAGGTAAAGGCTCAAAGGGGGTTAACTAGGATAATGTCCATGGGTAGGTAAAAAGAAGGTAAACAAGTACAGGCTGCCAAAGAAATGCCTAAATCATCTCCTAAACTTGCACTCTTTATTTCGCTTTACACACACCAGGAAAGTTCTAGCATCAACCACAACACAGAATATACTATTACCTCACACACACAAGGCACATGGTCAACATTATTGGGAGCAGTATAGACCCTTGGCCCAACAAATGAAGGAATTAAACCACATACTTATCACATAGTGAGTCACACTTAGAGCCTAAACGTCTCAATAGTAATGATTTTAGCACAAACTCTTGTCATAATACTATGCCGCCTATCCGAACAATTTTATGCATCAAAATCTAAAAAAATAAATCTAAGACTAATTAAAACAAAAAAACATAAATAAATGCAGGCAAAGAAATACAACATACAAATACCAGCACCCCATACTTAGACGGGACACACTACCCTCAGTTGAAAATAAATACGGAAAACCTAATTAGTCAGACTCCTCCTCTATGTCTGGGGTCATACCCCCTGCGTCGGAATCATCATCAGAGTCGTCATCCTCAGAGTTTCCTTAATTCGTAGACCAATTATTCCCAAAATTGCATCGCGGTATTTGTAGCGAGGAGGATTCAGCTTGCTCTTTTCTTCCCCTTTTCTGACCTTTCTCTGAAGTGGACACTTTTTGTTTTCTTTGTCGTCCTTTTGGGGCCATTGTACCTGAGCTCCTAATAGAGTCATGTTAGCTTCATCTCAGAAGATTCACTGTAATCGGAAAACAAACAGTAATGGCACCACTCCACACTTAATTTGTTGGTACAAACTAATTAAGTGAGTGATATCGATTACTCAGAATTTATTGACATACGTATAGGCGATATGTTCCAACAACACATTTAGAACAGTCATACTTTCATGTCATCTTTAACTATCCTTTCCAACTCTATTTCATGTAATCTTGACTATACTTTAATGTTTGGCTTAATGCATCTTTTGAACAAAACTACTACATATAGATTGTATCAAGTTATGGCATAGAAATAATCAATATGTCATGTTTGTAGTTAACCATGATTTTTCATCTCAATGAAGAAGTCATTCTAACATGTAAGCTTTCAAGTTACAAGATTATGCAATTTTCTTGACCATGTCAATTCCGCAAAAGTATCACAATGTATCAAAATCAAATACAAGTTAGAAACAAGTCAAGACCATCCTTACGTATCCTTTCACTCACTTAGTTGTATCACAACAAATCAACCACATTCAAATCACCAACACTACTTCAAGATTTACAATCTTATTATAGGCGTAGTAGTGTAGTACTTACGGAATATAAAAGAAGAACAAAGAAGTACTTACTTGGTTGATGGCCTTGGAAGATGTTCTTGCAAAGTTAAAAGAGCAAAAAGGAAAATTTTTGAGAGAATTTGGAGAGGTAAGCGGCGCCTAGGGTGAAGTTGCAATTTAATTTTGTTTTAAGACTAAGGTTCTATTTATAGGACAAGCTTAGGTCGGGTTTTGACCCATTTGGAATCGGATTTGGAGACCAAAAGTGACCATAGGCGGCGCCTAATGCTTTGCCTATGCTTGGCATAGGCGGCGCCTTTTGGAAAGCATTGTTGAGCATAGGCGGCGCCTATGCTATGGCATTGTTAGGCATAGGCAGCGCCTATGCCATGGCATACTAGATTCAGAGACAAAAGGCTTTTGCATAGGCGGCGCCTATGCTATGGCATTGTTAGGAATAGGCGGCGCCTATGCTATAGCATTGTAGAATCCGAGAGATTAGGCCATAGCATAGGCGTTGCCTTGTTCGTGGCCTAGATTTACATAGGCCTTGCCTTGTTCTTTGCCTATATTTTCATAGTCAATGCCTAACCCATAGCCTTTTGGTTCTTCATTCCTAACTTACCACCTTCAACATGCAATACTTCCAAATCAAAATTTGAAACCAATCTCCTTCTTTACGCCTCTTGCACCTACATTTACTCAAAAACAACAAAAATGATTAGAACGATGGGTTGCCTCCCATCAAGCGCCTTAGTTTTGGCTGTGGCTCAACAAAATCCTAGGAAAACAAAAACAATTAAAAACGATGGGTTGCCTCCCATCAAGCGCTTGATTTATTGTCGCGGCACGACATAGCTATCTCAATTACTTAGACTTCATCGAGTTAGATGGTGGATCATTTTCTGAATGAATTCAAACGACAATGAGGCTTACTTGTAGGCATGCAATCTTCTTCGAGATGACCCTTGTGCATACATATCCCAGGCGGGATACCAATTATATCATCAATAGTCCATCCCATAGCTCTCTTGTATCTCTTAAGAGCAAAGATGAGAGACTCTACGTGCTGTTCACTTAAATCATCCGCCACACTCACAGGAAGTGTATTTCCACTTCCCAATAACACATACCTTAGATAATTGGGGAGCTCTTTCGATTCTAGCACTGGGGGCTCTTCAATGGAAGTCTTTGCTGTTGGTGACGGTTGATTCTTAAGATCAAGGTCCGGCTGCTTAGGAGTATGAGAATAGGACCCTATTTCTGTTAGAGCACACATAGTTTCCTCATGTTCTTGAGCCTCCTCACGCTCAAAATTCAGCAGCTCATCAGATAGTGACTCATCAGTAAGCTGCTTTTCTATAGATAATTCTTTATCATCCTCATAATTAACTTCAGCTACAGAGAACACATCTATATCTTCGGGCTGATTCATTGCTTTGCATACATCAAAATGGACCACTTCGTTATTCAACCAAAATAAAAGCTCATTAGCTCTCATGTCAATAAGCACACTTCCAGTTGCGAGGAAAGGGCGTCCCAAGATTATGGGAACTTCAAAATCCACCTCGCAATCCAAAATAACAAAGTTTGCAGGAAAGATGAAGGTGGAAACCTTCACCAACACGTCATTTAAGATACCAACAGGTCGTTTTACCGACCTATCTGCCATCACGAGCCGCATATTGGTTGGTGTAGGGTTGCCCAACCCCAACTTCCTGTAGATGGATAGTGGCATCAAATTGATGCTAGCTCCCAAATCGCACAATGCCTTGGCAAGATTCATAGATCCAACCGTGCAAGGAATAGTGAAAGCACCAGGATCTACCTTTTTCTAAACTAACGATCTTGTAGCGATTGCACTGCAATGGTGAACATTATCCGCCGGCTCATAGCTTACTACCCGCTTCTTTGTCAAAAGGTCCTTCATGAATTTAGCGTACCCAGGCATCTGTTCCAGCGCCTCCACCAAAGGAACATTAATAGTCAGCTGCTTCAACATAGTCATGAATTTACTGAACCTGGTGTCATCAGCCTTCTTCTTCAGTCTCTTCGGAAAATATGGTGGTGGAAGGGGAATCGTTTTCTCCACCACTTCCTCTTTATCTTGCTTCCGATTATCAACTTTTTCAGGAGTGTCATCAGCCTTCTTCTTCAGTCTCTGAGGGAAAGGTGGTGGTGGAAGGGGAAACATTTTCTCCACCACTTCCTTTTTATCTTGCTTCCGACTATCACTCTTTTCAGGCTGGTGACGTCTAGGGGTGACGTCATGAGCACTCTCTTCAGCTTCTACGACATCTTCACATTCTGCATCAATAACATTATCCGATACATCATCAACTACCTGTTTGCCTTTGGGAATATTTTCCAACACTTTATCACTTCGGGTAGTAATAGCCATGCATGTTCCATCGTTCCTTGGGTTTTGCACTGTATCGCTAGGTAAGGTGCCAACTTTTCTTTGATTTAATATAGCTGAAATCTGACTCAATTGTTGCTCCAGCTGTCTTATTGAAGTGGAATGCGAGTCAACCAATTGCTTCATTGAGGCCATATTATTTATTACCTCAGTTACTCCCATGCTGGTTTCCTCCACTCCTTTCAACAGCTTAGCCATCATATCTTCCATGGACATATTTCTAGAACCAGATGTAGTGATGTCACATCTTCCAGGAGGAATATACACGCCACTTCTGTCTGTCTTGTTCTTCCAACTACCTTGTTCACGATCCTTATTTCCAGAATCATCATAATAGTTCCGACCTTGGCTTCCTTGGGCATTGCCTTGGAAACCCTCCTGATTATTCAAGTAGTTAGCTTCTTCTTCAGAATCAGATTCACCTCTTGCCTGTGACACAACAACTTTGACTTTTTGGGTCTTCCCTGATAATAAGTGCTTGGTAAGAAGATCCATCTGTGTTTTTATATGCCCCATATATTGGTCACGTTCCTCATTCCTACACCTCTGTTCTGCAGTCATGCCAATAAATATAGTAGAGCTTGCTACCTCAGAATACCTGGTATGCCAATCTCTACTCTGCTTTGTCATACGATCTAGCATACCACTTGCCTTATTAAAAGTAAGGTCCATGAATGAACCACCCGCAGCATTATCAACCACTGGCTTAGTAACCGAATTCAAAGCCCTGTATAATATCTCCATCAAGTGGACATTGGTCATATGGTGATTTGGGCACCTCATAAGCTTCGTCTTGAACCTCTCCCATGTTTCGTGGAGAGCTTCAGTTAGAAGCTGTCGAAAATTGCTGATCTCATCTCTCAATTGTGCTCTCTTGGATGACGGATAAAATCTTTCTAGGAAAGCGTCTTTTCGTTGCCTCCAATTAGTGATAGAGTCAGGAGTTAGCCCGTTCAACCATAGAGTCGCCTACCCAGATAGAGACAATGGAAATAAGCGCAGCCAAATTGCATTCTGTCCAATGCCTGGATTGTCGAATGACTTGCATGTACAGATAAAGTTGATCAGATGCATATTCGGATCATCACCTGCAAGTCCACCAAATAATCCCTTTAGCTGCAACAACTGAATCATGGTGCTGGTTATATTGAACTTGGTTCCAGGTGCCAAGGGCGGAGGAATAATAGCTCCTGTGGCACTAGCTCCGTCCAGGTCGTCATCATCATCATCGAAAGGCATCTGTATAGCACGACGTTCAGGCCTAAATCTGGCCTGATGATCTCTTCTGTTTGCAGGTATCGCCACCTCAGCATCACACCTAGGCTTTAGTAACTCATCATCACCTAGGTCCTCATCGTCAGGATTTGTTGCCCGCCCAGGGTTATCAATATTCTAGTTGATGTACTTGGGCAGCGGCCAACGCAGCTAGTCTAGCCTGCTCCTATTGATCAGCTCTTCTCTCAATGTCACGTTGTGCATCCATCCTTCCAATAAGTTACGATTCAGGGTTTATGGGTAATAATGGTTGTCCCGAACTTCGAGTATTTGGCAAGCACTGAACAAAAACCTGCAGACAACAAAAACAACAACTAAAAAGTGAAGTACAAAAATCTTTGACCAAAGGGTCTAGTAATTATCACAAACTTAGTTGACAACCGTATTCCCCAGCAACGGTGCAAAAATTTGATAACGCTCAAACTACAGCTCTCGTAAGAGTGTAAGCGGTCGTTGTTAAATATAGAACCCAACTGGGTTGGGTGTCGAATCCTACAGGGAATACTTGGTCACTAAGTAAGCAACGATTAGTAGACTGTTGATGAAAAATTCTACGAAAAAGGGGGATTGGAGTGTGACGTTAAGTAACAAAATAGTAGAGTAAAAACGTAAAATAAAAGAGTAAAATGGAGTACTTGGTAGGTTTTAATCAATGACAATTAAGAGTTAGGGTTATGTCTACCTTATGAGTTATACGTATCTATTGACTATGAGTTATGCGGAATTCAGACATGCATGCACTTATAGAGAATCGTATTCTATGGTAAATCCAGGCGTCTTTCGACCATCAAGGATTATTTCACTTTAACTCTTTCGAGCTTAAAGTGTATCTAATGGTACAGATTCTCCAAGAGGTTAATCCAGTTATGACACTAACTTTTTAACAGGGGTTGGTGCCCTATTACCTTGACATTATCTCTTTTCCATACATGTAACTTTTCTTTCGAACAAGTTAATGCTATACTAGCGTATTCTATATGTTTGCAACCACAAGAATTTAGATTAAGATGAAGAGAATAATGATATAAGCAACATACGTGTCAAGAATTCACAAACTCATAGCAATAGATAGTATCTCATAAGGCTTCCATAACCCTAACAAAGAAGTTTAGCTACTCATAGTTGTGAAGGTAAACGACGAGTTAGCATTTTTCTCTGTTAACAATTGTAACGTGAATTAAGAGCGGAAGTTGAATGAAAAAGAATTAAATTAATGAATGAGTAAGAATTAATTAGAATGGGAAGGAATAGAAAGGGGGATAAGAAGAGAATGCTCAAACGTTTCAGCAAAATAGGGTTTATATAACATCCATATCCTAGTCCTATTGAAATAGGGTTTTTATCCTTGTCCTAGTCCTACTAGGTTACTGCATACTTGTCCTAATCCTACTAAGTTACTGCTGATCCCCCAAGTCTTTAGAAATGCTATTTTTGCCCGGGACAAGTTCTCAATGCATTACTTTTAGACCATAAGCTTCCAGAAGATGCCTTCCTTCTTACGTGAAATTTCCTTTGGCGTTCAACAGTCCACAAAATGCTGAAATCTTCATCATTTATACCTGAAAACTTGCTAATGACGTTGGTTAGCTTACTTACAGGAAAAAGGACTAAAAGTGCAGGAATTATATATTTTGTCCTCAAAACTTAGCTAAAATATGGGTAAATTAAGGTGCTTTAGGCGTGTAAATACGCCTAACATCAGGAGCCTCGTCATATATTGGTTTGTGTTTTGTTGGCCAAATTCTGTCCTATCTATAGGAGACTACATACGTGTTGTATGGTAATGTGACAAGAAGGTAGGGTCTAACCGTATGTTGTCCAGTGTCTAGCCCTTGATGTTCTTCTTTGGAGATGACTTGATGGTACTAGTCATATGGTCTAGGAACGAGTTGGGAAAGGTAGTCGTATGTTGGATAGAATGTGGTGTCCTACTTTCTGATCTTGTGATAACTTGAAGGTACTACTTGTATGTTGTGGTGATGAGTTAGAGGTTCAACTCGTACCCACCTCTGAGTTTTCTACAACTTTTAAGTGGAGGGTATTTTGGACATTTACCGCCCTAAGCCCTTAACCCCCACGTCTTATAATAATTATTGGACATTCATTCTACTCTTTAGAAGATCAAACACTTTCTAACCTCTCTCACAAACTTCTCAATAAAGATTAGGCTAGGGTTTCTTCAAGGTGGTCATCTAGAGTCTTAAAGATCAAAATCTCTTCATAAATCTTCGTAACTAAGGCATGTGACTCTTCTTTAATTGTTAGTTCACAAAAATCATGTGTTCTAAACATTTTTCATGAATCATTAATGGTTATTTTGAAAACCATGGTTGAGGGTTTGAATGCATAATGTTGAGCATTGTTTTTTCATGGTTTAAATTGTGATTATACATGTTTTGATAATGGTTTTGAAAATGTGGATGATTTGGAATTCTGATATAAACTAAGGGGTCATGGTTAACCCTAACTTGATGGATTTTGGCTTGAATAATGGTTCAATAATGGTATGCCCTCAACCTGTTTGTGAAATTATCTACTAGAATGATCTTGTCAAATGTTGAATTGTGTTTTGAATTAAGGCATTGGCCTAATAATACAAGTGGTTAGTAAATGGTTTTATGAAAGCCTTGTTGGCCATAAATTAGTTTAAATTGCCAAATGGGTTCGAGTCCCTAAATGTTAAATTGAATTGATGTCTTTGTTTAGACAATGGGTTCGAGTCCCAAAGTTGATTAATAATTATTATGGCATTTTCTATGCTTGCAAGTGGGGTTGGTATGGTGATACAAATTTTTATTATTAATTATTAAGGTTTGTGAATGTGAAACAAATTTTTTAATTGGTCTTTAAAGTAGGATGCGTAGCCGGGCCGTGTAAGTAGATTCCCATGGACTAACACTGGAAACCGCACTAGCCGATGCGGGTGTCTATATGATCGGGAGGTTCGAGTCCCCTGAATAAATATATGAATGGGAGGTTTGAGACCCTCATATTGTATACATTGTTTCTTGAGTCACCTTGATTATTCCGAGTTTTTCGAGTCCTGCATAAACGCATATACGGATATGGATACTCTTTGATTTATGCGGCTACACGCACTAGTGCCCTTCCAGCTAGGGGAGAGTTGGGGCCAATAGCCCATGGATGCCTTGTTGTATGATGGTTTTTGCTCCGAATCACACACACACGTGTA
This sequence comes from Capsicum baccatum var. pendulum, assembly GCA_030864225.1. NCBI lineage: Eukaryota > Viridiplantae > Streptophyta > Magnoliopsida > Solanales > Solanaceae > Capsicum > Capsicum baccatum. The sequence goes on from CM061560.1 coordinate 121,816,576, forward strand.
AGAGATCTCACCAAGTAGTAAAGTGGCCCTTTAAAAGCCACGTATCAATCCCACAGAGACTTGTTTTAACAACTATCGAATTCAAGTTCAACTATTGAGATTAAAGTGGTGCAAATGTAATCCAAAGAGTTTTGGAGTTATAAAATGAAATAAAAGTAAATAATGTAATAAATTACAAGTCTTGTACGGTAAATGGAGAGGAATAAAAGATTAAATCATTGCGTACAGTCATACTAAGCTATTAAACTTCGTTGGGTTAGATTACTTATTTTGGTTGTTGATTCACGGGATTGATATTATGGCCATGGTCTCTCAAGCCTCTAATACCTATTTAACTTAGCCCCATAACTACATCATTGAGCGGGGATGTGATAACTAAGCTAAGAATATTTATATTTCATCCCATAGTGAACCAAATATATCACTTAGGTATATCTCTATCCTAAGTGCAAATTACAACTTTGTTCTATAGAAGCTTATAATCCTACTCTATTTACCCCCACGTTCTATCCTCTTGTCACTCCTCTCGAGATCACAAGATGATAATAGACGTATTCTAAGGATATATACTCCCTAAAATAGTTATAAAAGGATAAAAAACCACAAAATGAAGTAAGCAACGAAAACCTAATTAATTCAAAGCAATAGCAATCATGTTCTTGACCATAACCTCGGGAAAGGGCTTTTGACTACTCATGGACATAGTCATAATCCCCATAGATGAATACAAGATAAAATCTATAAATAAACTAAATTACAAGAATAAAAACCTTATTTGAAGTATTTTCCAGCCCCACTCCAAGTTTCAAAGCCGTTCAAGGTGTCAAACATCAAGTTCAAGTGTCCTATTTATAGGAGGACAATTTTGCCATTTTTGGATTAGGGTCTGAGTTGCCCCTCTTATTAGATGAAATAGGGTGTGAGATGGAACTTATATTCCATGGAATATGGATTAAAACACCCCTTTATTGTGATGACACAGTGAAAAGTCATCTTACAAGCCATATCCATTTTTGCGATACCCCATGCATTTACAACCTCAATTTGCTTCTAAACTTGTCTTGTGCACTTGTTCTTCCATCCCATGACTTGTCATGTTGTTTAAACTTGATTTAAATGTTTTTTATAATCAATATACCATCACAATCAACTCAACAAGGATAATATAGCATCAAACACCATGAATTCGAGCTCAAACCAACAGATAATATCAAGGACAATGAATAAGAAACTTAAGCTAAAAACTAGTTTTGCCCTTTTTATCTTTAACTTAGTTTTGAATCTTGGCTTGATCCAATTGAATATTGAACAATATAAAAACATTGTTACACATGTTATTATACAATAATAACCATATGAACATATTACACAGACTAAGAATTCATGGAGATCAACTAGAACAACACCTAGCTCAAGCTAGTAACACTAGTTTTCTCGTTTGAACTCTAAGTGACCACATTAAGTACCAAATTGTTTGAAAGACTCGATGAACATTGTAATCAAGTACTTACACACTTATATTCTCAACTATATCATTATTCACTAACTAATCACACAAGTAGTTCTCAAAACAAGACTAAATAAGCCCGGATAGCAACACTAAGGAGCATAAATCCACCTCAGATCATCACCCTACACTTAAAGCCTTGTTCTTCCTCGAACAACACTTTCCTCTAAGCATCATAAGCTGAGGTGACTCCATACTTATACTTCAAACAAGACACTCAAGTTAGTACTACAATGTGTGCATATAATTCAAGTCCTTACACTACGCATGTTACAAACACAATTAACAGTTCAAGAATACTACTCCAAAACATCATAGCCTCACGAATTGACTCACCTAGTTGGAAAAATCATACATGTTTTTCAATCAAAGACATCATACAAATCACCCAACTATAGCAAAACATGTGCCCTCACAATCAAGATAGTTACCCATAAACACTCATAAAGATACAATTTATCACAAAATGGGTATAAGAATCAAGTTATGCTCCCTCTCATAAAGAATTCACAAGGTACACAAGATAAACCATAGGCTTGCCCTTAGTGTAGTACTCCACTAATATCAAAATGATGAATCTTAGGATCAAATCGGTCTTTAAGGATTGTAATATAGGCTAAGGGATGGGTAGGAAGCATTTTTACCAAGAATAGTAACTATCTTACCTAAGATCTTTAATACATCATACTTTTCATTCAATTTACCTCTAAAAACCAATTTCACCACTTTTATCTACACATATCTTTTGTTTTACCCCATATAATTAATCTCCCTCACATACACTATTGTAGGTGTATTCTATGTACACATTATTCAATTTGAACAATCTTTCCTTTATTATTCTCATTACACAAATCCCAACCACAACACATAACAATTTTTCAACTCCAAGGCCTATTAATTTGGGGCTTTAATTTCACCTTTTCCTACTTGAATTTCAAACTCCTTAACTCAATTAATTTTATACTTAATCTCTTAGGAGCTTTAGATCAAATTAAGGTCAATCAATGAAGGGGATACAGGCTACATATGAGGCTGCCAAAGAAAATAAGATAAAGTCTCAATGGGGTTAACTAAGATTATGCACAAAGGTTGGTAAAAAAAGGTTACGAAATATGTCTATCAATGAAGTGCCTATATCATCTCCTAAACCCATACTCTTTATTTTGCTTTGAACACATGCTAGGGAAGTTCTAGATATCAAGTATAATAAGGAATGCACAAAAAATCTCTCACACACATGGAACATACTCAACTCAAATAGGATCATCATAGACCCTCAACCAAACAATCACATGAATTCAACATTAAGTCAACAAGTACAAGAGTCATAACCATAAGCCTAAGAGTTTCAAAAGTAGTAATTCATACAATCAACATGATTTTAAAACCAAAACACTTGCCTCATGTAATTATATACATCACCAAAAAGAACATCTTACTAGTTCCAAACACAAAAAATTTCAAAATTAATCATAAAAATAGGAATTTCCCACCCAACACTTAAAACTCTACTTTGTCACCAAAGTATACTTGAAAGTAGACATAGAAATACTTCCCAAGGCCTATAGGCCTAGCTAGTAGTATCTCTATACATCAAAGGGGTATGGGGCCCTACACTTAGTTTTTGCCATACTCCTTAGCTCAGGTTTTCTAGTATGCAAACTTCCCATTAACTTGTGACTCAACAAAAATAACAAACTAGTGAATTAAAAACTAAAAATACTGAAAATAAAACCAACCTTAACTTAGGTAGACTCTCAAGAAATGCTTGATTTAGTGTCGAGGCACGACCTAATCTTTGACTTATCCATTTTCCTTCATCCTCTTTCGCCTACTTAGAGGCCATCTTCTTATTCATTTCTAACCATTTGACTGTGAACTCTCAATAGGAATAATAAACTTACCAACCTTGATAAGAACATCCTCTATGATTCCTTTATGATGGGATAGGGTCCAGCCTGCTGATCTTGGGTGTATTTATATGCTTAAGCACTATAACTTACCCATATTTTAGCTAATTTTGGAGAACAAAGTGCCTAGTTTCTTATGTTTTTACTCTACTTCTATGTGATTGAGCTAACCGATGTGATTAGTATGATTTCAAGTATTAATGAGGTAGATGGAGACATAATGGGACTATGGAATGTGGATGGCATATGACATAAGAGAGAGTAACAGTCTGGATCAAATATGGCACCTAGAAACTTTGTCCAAGACTAATTTTTCATTTATAATTAGTTTAGGGACTTAGAAGGCAATTATGAGAGAAAAGATTATTAAAAAGGCTTGATGCTAAAAATTTATCATTATCCATTATTCTGTATTAGTTTTTGAAAAGAAGGAGAGTGGCTTAGCTTGAGAGAGAGAGAAAAATGTTTTTTCTCTTGTTTTAACTATTCGCCCACTAAGATCATCTTCTAGTTTTGGGTATAATGAATATTTCTTTTGTGATTCCCATTTTATTTAGGAGTAGCTAATTTTATTAGTTAGGGTTATGGAATCCTTGTAAAATACAATTTATTACTTTGGGTTTTTGAATTCATCATGTATTGATCTGCTTATATCATACTCTTTTTGTTTATCTTGAATTCTCGTGGTTGCAAACATAGAGGATGTGACTTAAAACTCAACTTATTTGATAGAAAGTTTGAGGTTCGAAAAAGATAGTAGTGACAAGAAAATAGGATTTCCAACCCTTATTTCATATTTTAATGCCTTAACAGGATTAACTACTTAGAGATTTCGTAGTGTTTTTGTAAACATTTTTGATTTGAGAGAACTAAAGTGAATTATTCTTTGATGGTTGAGAAATACTAGGATTATGTTATTAAATACAATATGTTTCTCTGTAAGAATGATACATGTATGAAATTGTAAAGCCCATAGTTAGAAAGCATTGAAAACTACAAGGTGAACATAACCCTAGCTTGCTATTTCTCTAAATTTAAATACTTCTACAAATATCTTATCTTGTTAAACTGAAACCCTTAATTTGTGAACTAAATCAAATTCCCCTTTTTTTACGAAAATGAATGATTAAATTTCAACTATTCTGCATCCAACTTAATTAGCACCATATTCCCTGTGGGATTTGACCCAAACCTAGTTGGATTATATATTTGACAACAATCACTTACACTTTTATAAGAAAGTTACAATTTGGGCATATTAAATTTTGGCGCAGTTGCCAGAGAATATGGTTGTCAATTAAGTTTATGAATGTTAATTGACTGTTAGTCAAGTTTCCTTATTTTACGTTTATTTGTTGTTTTTGTTCATTACAGGCTCATTGTTGTTTATGCAACAAACCAGAAATTCAGGAGAACCAATATTACCCTTCAATTCTGAATTTCATCTCATTGAAAGAATGGCTAACCAATAGAAAGTTGTAAGATTAGCCGCTTTGGAAAATGCTTAATTAAATCAACATAATGTAGATAACCCAGGTCGGGTGTCTAATCTAGATGAAGAGGACCTGGGATATGATGCTTTAGTTGACCCAACTAATAGAAGACGTGCAGCAGGAGTAGTTGTAGTTATAAATTAAAATCGTTCATTCAGAGGAAGACTAGACCGCCAAGTTATGTAGTTTGATATTGACAATGATGATGACGATTTATATAGAGCTAGAGCTATAGGGGAAATCATTCTACCACCACTAGCTGCTGGGGTGAAATTCAACATCACCAGTTCTATGACCCAGCTATTGAATTTGGAAGGACTCTTTGGTGAATTACCCGGTGATGATCCAAATCTATATTTGGTGAATTTCATCAATATTTGTAAGTTGTTTGATAATCCCGGAGTAGGAAAAAATGCTATTTGTTTGAGATTGTTCCCACTATCTCTGTCTTGAGAGACAACTATGTAGTTGAATGGGCTGACTTTTAATTCTATAACTAACTAGATACAATTGAAAAGAGATTTCCTAGAAAGGTTCTTTCCGCCATCAAAAATGTTATAGTTGAGGGATAAGATTAGAAACTTTAGACAATTGGATAATGAAGATATGCATGAGACTTGGGCCAGGTTTAAAAAGAAGTTGACTCAATGCCCAAACCATAAGATGACTAATGAACACTTGATGAAAACATTCTAAAGAGCTTTGAAATAACTTACAAAGCCAATAGTGGATGATATTGCAGGAGGATATTTTATGGAGATCACCTTTACGCAGGCTACGGACATGTTAGATAGAATGACTAAGACAAGTAGAGTTTCACATACTAGAAATTCTGTGGTAGCAAACAATATTGGGTCTAGTGTAATATCAGTAGAGCTGTGTAGGAGAGAAGAGAAGAATGATTAGGATATGGATCACATGAAAACCTAGATGGATCTCCTCACAAAACATTTGACATAACGGAATATAGAAAATGTAAAAGCTGTGGGGTTCCACGATAAAGAAGTTGAATCAAACACCGAGGAAGAGGCTAACTACTTGCATAATTAGGGGATTCCCAGACTAGTGGTCAAGGAAATCAAGGTTGGAACCATCAAGGATATTGGAAGAATAAAAGTGGCAGGAGTGGACTTTATGTACCTCCTGGAAGCCGTGATAATGCTGCCACTAGTTTAGGCAAAATGTCCATGGAGGACATCATGGAGAAAATATTAAAGGGAGTTGAGGTAGCCGATTTTGGGATGACTATGATGAAGAGTGACATATCTTACATTAGTCAATTATTAAATTTGAACTCAACTGCTATTAAACAATTGGAGCAGAAAATGAGCCGATTATCCACAACATTTAGCCAAAGACAACATGGGACTCTACTAAGTGATACAGTTTAGAATTTGAGGATTGATGAATCTTGTATGGCTATTACAACTAGGAGCGGTAAGATGTTACCTAGTCCAGGATTAGGAGCATCCTTTCATACTGATCCGATCAAAATAGATTGGGAGATAGTTGATAAATCTTAAGTAGTGCCTGTGGAGTTGGGAGTTTTGGAAAAGAAGAGTGCGGAAATGGAACAACCACTAAGCCAAAGCATTTTAGTGATGTAGAGAAAGTCATAAGAAAGGATGTAAAATTTGCTGTAGTTGAAATCCCAAGGCCACCACCCCTATTTTCACAATGATTAAAGAAGAAAAAAAATGAAGGAAAGTTTAACATATTTATGGCTATGGTGAAGCAATTGACAGTGAACCTGCCTTTAGTTGAAGTACTTGAGTAGATACCAGGATATGCTAAATTTATGAAATATTTTATGACGAACAAAAGAGCGGTAAGCTATGAACAGGTGGATAATCTCAACCATTGTAGTGTTATTTATACAAGGTCATTGGTGCAGAAGATGGCAGACCCAGGAGCATTCACCATCCCTTCTACGATTAGGTCTCTGGATTTTGCTAAAACCTTATGTGATCTGGGAGCTAGCATTAATTTGATGCCGCTAGCTGTTTATAAGAAGTTGGGTTTGGGAGACCCCACATCCATAAACATGTGACTTGCAATGGTGAATAGATCGGTGAAAAGGACGGTTGGGATTCTACATGATGTACTTGTAAAAGTGGCTAATTTTATATTTCCCGTCGAATTTGTAATTCTTGATTATGAAGTGGACTTTGAAGTACCCATAATTTTGGGTAGCCTATTCTTAGCAACTGGGAGAGTATTAGTTGACCTGGAGTCGAATGAGCTGAAATTTAGGTTCAACGGGAAAGAGGTTAGTTTTGAAGTGTGTAAATCCGCAAAACAATAAAAAGAATGAGTATTTTCTTGATCGTTGATGCATTCTATGAAGATGAGGTACAAATGGTATCATCGATGTATCTTGATGAAGTCTTAGTAGTCAAGATAATCAAGATGTGTTGTAATGTTAAATCAGGCACTGCATGAGAGGAAACCCTTGATTTCATTTTCATTTTATCATATTAAATAAAAATGCAAAAATAAGAGTTGAGCCACGACTAAAACTAAGATGCTTTGTGGGAGGCAACCCATCCTTCTAATCATTTTAAAGTGTTTTTGATTAAGTGTAGGTGCATGAAGTACTGAGAAGATGATTGGTACAAAATTTAATTTGGAATTGAGCCACGTAACAGTGGTAAGTTTAGGAGTAATGGGAACATTACAGGTAAGATAGAGTAGTCAAATGTGTAAGGCTCGAGTCATGATTCGTGTTAGAGTCGTGACTCAAATTATGTTAATTCGACCCAAAATTTTTTGTGGTGCAACTTTATTTTTTGATTTTCAATAAGGTTTGTGGTGGTAGCATAGGGATCAGGTTGATAGGCCTAATTTTGGATCCAACCACTAACCTCGATGGGTGTACGGGGGTAAAGCCCCTGCAGTACGAACCTTTCTCAATGATTTGTCTAGTGAATGGGGTGCATGGCATCCAAGTTTACATTGGCCATGGCAAAGGCATCAACTAAGACATAGCCTAATCCCACTGCCTCATGCAGTGTATACCTTAACTGGTGCGACACCTTTTGCGGCACACACCTGAATGTTGGAAATTACTTGTGCATCGCATACCCAGCTGCATACCCTCACTGTTTCACTTATGTGATACCTTAGGCGGTGTACACCTTAATATTGGAAATTGCTTGTGCGCCACGTACTTACCTTTGTTCGATAATATATGCGAAGCACACCATACTGCATAGGCTCACTGTTTCATATTTGCAATGACCAATGGAACTCACACTTAAACTGTTGTGCCGTACATCACTCTAAGTTCAGCTTAGAACTCAACTTTTAATTGGGTCAATCCAATTTGGAGTTCACTCTTTAATAGAATCCATGCCATTAATGCCTAAATTCATCCTTATTTCTCTCCTAAGATGTACAAGATTGCTCTGTCACCATTCTATTTGTCCTTTAAGATTCTTCTTTGCTTCATTATCTCAACAATTCTCCCTTTATTTCTTCAATCTTCCATTTTAAGGTAAGTTTTTCTTTTCTTAATCCCTTAGTGTTGTGACTTTATGTTGTAGTGGTTAAGTGATTTCTTGAGTACTACGGACTAAATTCTTGCCATGTCTATGTCAAAGAGAGGTTTTGAGCATCTTGGGAAGATAAACGTCATTTTTGTAGTAGACACCATTATTGTAGGAGTTTGTGCTTTTGCATGTGATTGAATTGTTCATGACTAACATAGTTTAGTTGTGTGTCCATTATTTCACAACTTACTTGATGGAACATGGTGTTGGTTAAATCATGTGAAAGTGATGGTGTTTTGTGTATATTGATATGTTTAAGCTCTAAAGCATAACTTTGTTCAAAAATTGTTTCAATGAAGTAAAATTGGTTGAATTGAAGAGAGTGAATTGTATTATGACTAATGTTGGTGCACCATATCAAAGTGTATGTTGGGGAAGTCTGAATAACCGACAATAGTACTTAATTGGTTTATACTAACAAATTAAGTGTGGGGTAGTGAGTTCACCACCTTCATGTCAATTGTAGTTACTTTCATTATGTGTGGCTGACATGGATAATGTGATGAATATAGGAAAATGGTTTTGATGATGATCTCCATACATGTGGCATGACTCCTAATGTGGATGAGGAGCACTACTAGCCAGTTTCTTTATCTTGTTATTTGCATTGGGGACAGTGCTTAGTTTAAGTGTAGGGTGGTTGGTTACTTTGCTACTTGTTTTGTAAGAAAATAGTACCTTCTCCTTAGTATACTTCTGTAATAGAATTAGTTATTTTGTTTATTTTGTTTCTTGTTAGATGTTTGTTTGATTTAGTCATAATTAGGTGCTTTTCTCGGTAATGGATGGATGACGACTGTCTTAAGAGAAAATTAGTCATTTTCTTACATGTAACTGTTCTTTTGGATCACATGACAATATAACATAAATATGTGATGGATCATTACATTTGAAACACCTAGGCTCTAGTTGTGACTCTTGCTGTGATTGTTAGTTTTATTTTTATTTATTTAATTGTTGGGTCGAGAATCTATAATACTCTTAATTGGGTTGACCATGTGCCATGAGTGTGTAAGATTGTTGTATATTTCTTATTGCAACTGATGCTAGAAATTGCCTGGTGTGTGTGCAAAGCAAAATAAAGATTGTGAGTTTAGGAGATGATTTAGGCATTTCTTTGACAGCCACTGTTTATGCCTTCTTTTGACCTACCTTTACATATTATCTTAGCTAGCCCCATTGAGCCTTTATGTTGTTCTTTTATTAACATCATATGTAGCCTAACCCGTTCTTTAATAGACCGTAATTTGATGCAAAAGATCCTAAGCACTTTAATGTAAAATTAATTTGAGTTAGGAGTTTGACAATAAGAGGAAAAAGGTGAATTTGATTCCCCAAAGTCTAATTATTGGCGTGTGCAATTGATGTGGTTAGGAATAGTGAAAATTGTTGAAAAAAAGTTCTAAATTTTATCCTGGACTTATTACAATGAACCTGTTTTGGCCCTGGTCCTTCTTGGACATTATGCACCTCAACTAAGACAAATTGCTTAAGTTTAGTGTGGCTATCATAGGGGTGCGTAGTGCGAAATGGATGCAAAAAATATATTTTAAAAGGTTGCATACTCCCACCATAGTGTTATTAATTGAGTTTAATGGGATAGGGTGAAAACAAAAGATATGGATAGATCAAAGTAGTGGAAATTGTTTGTTAGAAATTGGTCTTAGTGCATAATGTAGTATATTAAAGCGCTTAGGGAAGATAGTACTATTTCTGGCCAAAATAGTTCGTACCCATCCTTTAGCTTGCATTACAACCCGTAAAAAACCTATTTAATCCTAATCTTAGAATTCTGATATTAGTGGAGCATTACACTAAGGGCAAGAATATGCTCATCAATTGTAATTTGAGAATTCTTTGTGAGAGTGAGCGCAACTTGATTCTTGTACCTATTTTGTTAGAAGTTGCATGATTGTGAGTGATTATGGGTAACTTTCTTATTGTGAGGGCACATAGTTGATGAAGGTTGGGTAATTTATTTGATTTATTTGCTTAAACAGTATGCATGAATTTGCCAACTTAATGAGTCTATTCTTCAGGGTAGGTTGTCTCTAGTAATGATTCATGAATCTACTTCTTGTTCATAATTGTTGTGTGAGCCTTTTTGACCATCTTCTTTTTCCTTCGTGGGTGTTACGACTTGTGTAGTATGCATAAATGGATAAGTTGTTCGAGGAAGAACAAAGCTTTAAGCGTGGGGTGGTGATCTTGGGTGTATTTATATGCCTAAGCACCATAACTTACACATATTTTAGCTAAGTTTGGAGAAGAAAGTGCCGAGTTTCTTATGTTTTTACTCTACTTCTATGTGATTGAGCTAACTGATGTGATAGCATGATTTTAGGTATTAATAAGAGAGAGTATAAGTCTTACTTAAATATGGCGCCTAGAAACTATGTCCAAGACTAATTTGTCATTTATAATTAGTTTATGGACTTAGCAGGAAATTATGAGAGAAAAGATTATTAAAAAGATTTGATGCTGAAAATTTATCATTATTCATTATTTTGTATTAGTTTTTGAAGAGGAGAAGGGTGGCTTAGCTTCGGAGAGAGAGAAAAACATTTTTTTCTCTTGTTTTCACTATTCGCACACCAAGATCATTTTCTTATTTTTGGTATGATGAATAATTCTATTGTGATTCTCATTTTATTCAGGAGTAGCTAAGTTTGTTTGTTAGGGTTATGGAAGCCTTGTAACATACAATCTATTACTTTGGGTTTTTAAACTCATCATGTATTGATTTTCTTATATCATACTCTGTTCGTTTATCTTGAATTCTCGTGATTGCAAACATAGAGGATGGGCCTTAAACTCAACTTGTTCAATAGAGAGGTTGAGGTTCAGAAAAGAGAATAATTGCAAAAAAAAGGATTTCCAACCCCTATGTCATATGTTAATGCCTTAACAAGATTAACTACTTGGAGATTTCAGATTTTTTTGTAAACACTTTTGATTCAAGAGAACTAAAGTGAATTAGTCCTTGATGGTTGAGAAACACTGGGATTATGTTAATAAATACAATATGTTTCTCTGTAAGTATGATACATGTATGAATTCATAAAGCCCATTTTTAGAAAGTATTGAAAACTACAAGGTGGACATAACCCTAGCTTGCTATTTCTCTGAATTCGAATACTACTACACATATCTCATCTTGTTAAACTGAAACCATTAATTTGTGAACAGAATCACCTTCCCCCATTTTTTTTTTGGAAATAAGTCATTAAAAGTCAACTAAGCTGCATACAACTTAATTAGAACCATATTCCCTATGGGATTCAACCCCAACCTAGTTGGGTTATATATTTGACAACGACTGCTTACACTTTCGTAAGAAAGTTGTAATTTAGGCGTATCACCTACCAATTGGAGTATCACAGAGCTCAGTCTCAGTTTCTCCAGGTCCAAAGTGTTAAACAAGAAGAGGGGAATCAAGTTGATACTTGCCCACTGTTGCCAAATTTAATAGGGAGAGTAAAACTCGCATGGTGTTTGAGCTTTCTTGGTATCTTCTGCATCACCATAGAACTACATTCCTCAATGAGTGATACTGTATTTACATCTTGCATCTTAACTATATTAGTGACCACATCCTTTAAGTACTTAGCGTACTTGGGCATTTTATACAAAATATCTAAAAGAGTAAGATTAAATTAAAGCTTTTTGAATGTGTCAAAGGACTTTCTGAAGCATGCATCCTCCTTTGCTTTCCTCAGTCTGTATGGGAAAGGTGGCGGGTGGTCTCTTTTTCACCTGTTCAACAACTTTTGTCTTTGAGTACTCAAACTTCCTTAAATTTTCAGAAACTTTGTCATCTACATTTTGAGGATCCAACTATGCATCTACCTCCAAAGTTGTCTTTGGAGGTTCTTCATTGAGATCTTTACCATTCCTCAAAGTGATTTTCATTATCACATGGAAAACCACCTTTAGGCCTTGTATTTTGTGCCTGCTGCATTTTCCTATGCTTGTATTCCAAATTCTTTTGCAGTGTTTGCTGAATTTTTAGTTCAGCAGCCATCTATTTTTAGGTGGTCATGATCTCCTTTAGCATTTCTTCCATGTTGTTGGCCTTCGTGTTTTGTTATTGCAGCTGCTGTTAGTTGTTCCATGATATAATTGGTGGCTGAGTCTGCGAATTTTGATTGTAGGTATTCCCATAATTTGGCCTTTGAGCATTACACACAAACATCAATGACTCAGGATTTGCACCACACATGGTGTCATAATGACCACTACTGCTCCATACCTCACACGAAGTATTTATTTGATAAATTGCATTAGCTATTGCTAAAGGTTGTGTAACCCCTAATTTTTTATTGCTGAGATGAGTAGTTCACTAATTTTGTAGTGTAGCAATATAAGCTGATATAACAGTAAATTGGTCCACCTCTAACACACCTATAACTTTCTTTAGAGAACTTCTTGTGTCAGTATTCCACTTAAGATTCCTTTGTGCAATTCAGTTCAATAATGTGTATATATCATCATACGTCAATTCCAACTACCTGCAGCTGAAACTAGTAACATTTTTGTATTGTGATGAAGTGCCTCAACAAAAGTGTGAGCTAGTACCTCATTGAATTGCTAATGATATAGATAGTCCCAAAGAAGAGCTTTGAACCTCTCCCAAGCATGATATAAGTTCTCATCTAGAATTTATTTGAAGCTCACTATCTTACTACGCAGTCTCACAGTCTTACAAGATAGAATGAATCAAATAAGGAATTTTTGGGATAAGTCATCCCAGGTTGTGATTGAACTTTCTGTCTTAGCATTTAACCACTTCTTTGCTTCCCCCAATAGTGTAAAGGGGAAAATTTTTCATCCTACATAGTTATTTGACACACCCGTAGGGATGAATTTGTCACTAATCTTAAAGAAGTTCCGCAGGTGTACTTGTGGATCCTCATGTGAAAGCCCCATAAACTGTCTACTGCTGATCAAAAGCTACACCATGTTCTATTTCATCTCAAAGTTATCTCCAACAGTTGTTTTTTGAAAATGAGAGGTCAAATTTGTCAGAAGTGGGATTTCCACTTTGCGAACTGTCCTGCAGGCTGGTAGATCTTCATCCATGAATGAAAGATTGTCTTGTTCCTATTGAATTTATGGGATATAATTGAGAAGGATTGCTTCTCTCCTTTGTTGTAGAAGTGTTTCTTAATATTGGGATCTGGTTCAACCAATTCCCGATCCCTTACTAACTTACTAGTCTATAAACCTATTTCTAGCAAATTTAATTCCAAGACCAAGTGTAAATCACCAAAGAATCTAAAAAGTAAAAATAAAACAAAAACTAAAGATGTTGCCAATTTACAAGTCCCCAACAACAATGAAAAAAACTTGTTGTGACCAAGCGAACATACAAGTGTACATGGTCTCACCAAGTAGTTAAGTGGCTCTGTAGAAGCCATGTATTGATCCCACAGGGACTTGTTTTAAGAACAATAAAATTCAAGTTTAACTATTTAGAATAATGTGGTGCAAACGTAATCCAAAGAGTTTGGAGTTATAAACATAAATTAAAGTAAACAATGTAATAAAGTAAAAGTCTTGGACAATAAATAAAGAGGAATCCAAGGTTAAAGCACAACGAACTATCATACTAAGCTATTGAACTTCATTGATTAGATTATTTATCTTGGTAGTTGATTAACAGGGTTTATATTATGATCATGGTCTGTCGAGCATCTAATCAGTTATCGAACTTAGCCCCACAACAGCATCATTGAGAGGGGATGTAAGAAATAAGCTAAACATATTTACCTTTCATCCCATAGTGAACAACATAGGTTAATTAGGTATATCTCTATCCTAAGATCAAATTACAACTTCGTTCTATAAAAGCTTATAACCCTACTCTATTTACCCCTACTATCTATCCTCTTATTCCTCCGCTCTGGCTTACAAGATTAAAATAGATGCATTATAAGGTTAGGTACTCCTTTAAATAGTTATAAAAAGGATAAATAAACAATAAAATACAATAACCAACCAACAACTAATCAATTCAATGTAATAGTAATCATGTTCTTTGCCTTAACGCTAGAAAAAGGGTTTTAGCCACTCATAGACATAGTCATAATCACCATAGATGAATACAAGATAAAATCCATCAATAAAAAAAATTAAAATAATAAAAACCTTATTTGAAGTGTTTTCAATCTCTCCTCCAAGTTTCAAAGCCGTTCAAGGTGTCTAACATTAAGGTCAAGTGTCCTATTTATTCGAGGACAATTTGGTTGTTTTTGGATTAAGGTCCGCGTCACCTCTCTTATTCCATGATCTAGTGTGTGATACACCCCATATATTCCATGGAATTGGGTGTGTGACTCCCTTTTATTGCGGTGACACGCTGGAATGTCATATTGTAAGCCATATCCGTGTCTACGACACCCCATGCATTTACAACCTCAATTTAACTTCTAAACTTGTCTCGTGCAATTGTCCTTCCATACAAAGCCTTGTGGTACTGTTTCCACATTATTTATAGCTTATGTATAATACCTATATCATAAAAATCAACTCACCAAGGATACTATAGCATCAAAGACCACACATTAGATATCAAAGCAACACATAATATGAAGGACAACGAACTAGAAACTTAAGGTAATAACTAGTTTTGCCCTTTTTATCTTTAACTTTGTTTTGACTCTTCACTTAATCCAATTGAATTTTGAACACTATAAATACGTTTTTACACATTCAATTATACCATAATAACTTTCTAAAACCATTACACACACTAGAGTTCATCGAGATCAACTAGAACAACACCTAGCTTAAGCTAGTAACATTAGTTTTCTCGTATGAACTCTAAGTGACCACATTAAGTACCAACTTATTTGAAAGAAACCATAAACATTGCAATCAAGTACTTAAATACTTAAATTCTTAATTATATCATTATTCACTCACTAAGCACACAAGTAGTTCTCAAAACAAGGCTAAATAATCCTAGATAACAATACTAAGAAGAATAAATCCGCCTCAGATCAACGGTTATGCTACACAACCCATGTTAAGGTTTTAAAATGCATGCTATACCATGTTACCCTTTCACCACATGGTATATATGTATATGTATATGATTGCATATGATGATTTGGCTTGGTTTTCATTGATGGCCTTATTTTATTCCTCTATTCCTGAGTTACATGCTACACTCTAACTGCTAACCATCTCGGGACATTGTATCCCGATGTGATGTAGGCATAAAAAATTCTTGTAATTTTGTTGAAGTGTGATCAGGTGTTTGAGTTGACTTTCGACTGGTGAGCTTCCATACTTTGGAAGGCTTCATTTCATGATCTTTATATTCTATGTCTTAGACTTTGTTTTTGGCTACTATCGGGGGCATGTCCCGATATTTTATTGACATTAGATTTATTTAGGATTTTTAGGATTACTATGGACTTGGGTGTGTTGTTTGGTGGATTGGCTCGGTGACGGACAATTGTTTAACTATCGGTGTTTGGTTTATACATTTCATGAATAAATATTAGTCTTAGTTTACACTATCTTGTTACATTTTTGGAATTCATCCTACACTTGAGGTTGTTGAGCAAACTAGGTTAGGTGAAGGGGGGGATCACTACTCCACGTGTGACTTGAGATACCCATCATGGCTAGGCCCTGGTTTGGATCATTACACTAAGGTTATAGGTAAAGATAGAAGAGTAAGATGAGATTTTGTTGGGTAAAATTTTTAAGAAGGAGAGACATGGTAAAAACCTTTGTGGTAGCATTTAAGGTTTCTATTTGGGGTGGAGAGATCTATAAATAAGGTATAGTAAAGATAGGCTTGGATATGGTGATTGATAAATATAAAAAACCCCGGTGTTATGTGGCTAGTGCCCCTTGATTTATGACTTAAGGTTGGATTATAGTGATAAGATGGAATAAAATTATTGGTGGGAAATAAAGTCTAGGGTCCCATAGCTTACGGTAGCCCCCTTGACTCTGAATTAGGACTTAACACAAGAAGAATATATGATTATTATTAGGCACTAATAGTTATGTGTTTCGATAAGGAATTAGGAGATTGAGATAGTGGGATATATGTTCATAACTGAGAGCATGGTGTAGAAAGGTGGTGATAGGTATGGGTTACTATATGCCATTTTGGGGATGGGTTAATCTTCTTGGGAAAATCGGGGAGGACATGAAGTCCAAACATCTATTCTTGTTCCCCATTTCATAAAATCATTCTTGGGTATGTGCTATATTAACATCTTTGTTTTCTAACATTATTAATGGTAAGAGTAGTGATATTTGGGTTCGAATCATGCTAGTAAATGCCTTGTCCCATCATTCAAGGAAGAATGATCCAAGTGTGGAAGAATTGAAACACACCAAATTTTTGTCCCTTAAAAGTTCTTGAGCTTTGAGCTCACTACCCTGGTTACGACTTGACCCAATAAGTAGTATAGTGTTCTGATAGGTTAGGTGACCCTAATTATAAGG
This sequence comes from Capsicum baccatum var. pendulum, assembly GCA_030864225.1. Lineage (NCBI taxonomy): Eukaryota > Viridiplantae > Streptophyta > Magnoliopsida > Solanales > Solanaceae > Capsicum > Capsicum baccatum. The sequence goes on from CM061560.1 coordinate 121,833,515, forward strand.
TGAACAGTGAGGGGTGTTGAAGTTTCTATTATGGGTACGAATTGATAGCATGATTCATAAAAATGCATGATGAGTCAGTAGGAGGAGTCATAACCAAATTAGGTAAGTCCGTGGCATAATACTGCTCTGAGTACGAGTATCTCACTACTAGTCACAAGGACTTGTTATGAGTCATGGGATGAACTCATAGGATGTCCAGTATTTAACCTATTTGGTATTTGTGTTGACTACCACTGGACCCTACGGGTCATAGGGTCTCATTACGAATGGGTTGGTCAAGTCATAAGGTCGACCGTATGTGGAGGTCCTAGTCACTTTTTATGACTCGTGGTGATGAGTCGTAAAGTGTTGTCATGAGTCGATGGTTGACTCATAATCAGAGGAAACCCTTTTCTAGTTTTTAAGTTAAGGACATTTTGGAAATTTCAACTTTTTCCCAACATGAAACCCACATATTATAACCCTATTAGCCCTCAGAAACAAATCAAATAACTTCTCAAAACACTAAAATCCTCAAGGTAAAGAACACTTTGAGTTTTATAGAGGTTAAGAAATTAGGGGTTTCAAGAGAGATTTCTCTTCGTACATCTTGTAATTTTTAGCAAGTTACTCTTCCCTCTTTGTCAATTTTGTAAAATCATATGATTTAAAGTATTGTTCATAAGATATTGATGTTGGGTTTTGAACTATGGGTTAAGGGTTTTTATTATAAAATTTTAAAACTCTTTTCCATGATATCAATGAAACTATTATGCTTAAATTGATGGTTGGTAAATGCATGGGGGTGTAAGGGAATGGTGGATAGAAATAGGGGTACAAAGGAATCCCCAAATAAATTGGTTTGGTATGAAAATTGGTACATCCTCAACCCATTTGCATAATTGATTTTGGTTTATGCATTATTACTTGGTTTGGTTTGTTTCTTGAAACTAATGCTTAGCATAAATGACTAATTGGTTAAGGGTGCTTTTCAAAACCTTGTACGCTACATGGGAATCCCAAAAGTGATTTTAATAATGGAGTCTAGGGTACAAGGGAATCCTCCAAGTGTTGGCTAATGACATTGATTGGAAGATATAGTCGGTATGAAGATACCACTTGATAATGGCTTAATAACTGACTCCTAGAATTGATGGGTTGGTTATGTGTTAAATGTTTTAATTGTATAATAAAGGAAGTTGTGATAGCTAGCCGTGAAGGTGTGAGCCCGAAGGACGAACATTGGAAACTTGCCTTTGCCGACATGAGGATTGGTATTGATGACCAGGTTCTTGTGGGGTACTTGGGAATCCCCCAACTGCACATACCTACATATGTGTCATAGTGGCTGAAGGGTCAAGGGAATCCTCCGCCACCTATGGTATCTTCAGTTGGGGCCCGTCCAGGGGGTTACACTAGATCCATTTGACCCGTGGGTGGATTTATAATTGCAAAGTTACACAACCCAGGTTAAGGTTTTAAAGTTCATATTACACCTTGTTCCTTATCTCGGCATGGTACATAAATTGGGCCTAGCATGTACTTTAAAAACCTTAGCCTGGATTATGTAGATTGTCTATCCTAGTGCCACCCATGGGTTGTATGGGTCTAATTGTAACTCCCGGGTCGGGCCCCAGTACCTGTTAGATGCATGAATCGCGGATATGATGGAAGGTTGGGATTTCCTTGTACCCTTTGCCAACCATGATACATTTATACATAGTGTAACATAAGAAGACGTTCACTTAGACGAACCCTCATGTCGGTAATCATGAGTTTTCCGTGTCCGTCCTTCATAATCATACCTTAACGGACAGCTATGAAAACCCCCATTAATGCCCAAATAAATCACTTAATGCATAACCCACCTACCAATTCTAGGGGTCAATCATTAAGGCATTATTAAGTGGTATCGTCATTTCGACTATAGATTGCAAACAATGTCATTACCCAACACTTTGGGAATTCCTTTGTATCCCACATATTCCATTAATAAAATCACTTGGGGGACTCCTTCGTTCCCTGCAATGTTTTCAAGATCATTACTGTTATTATCCAGTTAGCCATTTATGCCAAGCATTAGTTTCAAGAGAATGAGCCAAACCAAATGATAATTTACGTTCAAAATGTTTCGCAATTGGGTTGCGATTATTATAAATTTCCATACCAAAACCGCTTATTTGGGGATTACGTTGTACCCCTATTATCAATTTCCAGACCAAAACCAATTATTTGGGGATTCCGTTGTACCCCTATTGCCATAGTTTAAAATTTTGGGGAGTCCATTGTACCGCTATTCCATCCACCATTTCATGTACACCAATGAGTGAACAAACTAACAATTCAATGCATAATAGTTCAATAGTATCATGAGAAAATATTTAAACAATTTATATCCAGAAATCTCAACCATTAGTTTAAACCCAACATCAAAACCGTGTGAATAATAAACCAATTTCACGCTATTAAGAAAATATAAGTATAAGGAAAGAGATACATCCCTTAATTAACAAGAAATTTTGAAGATTACCACTATCCTTGAAACCCTAGCTTTTACCCAAGTATAGGGAAAGAGATACATCCCTTAATTACCACTTTCCTTGGAAGCCTCGCTTTTAATTTAATAGGGGATTTAAGAGAGAATTGGAGAGTATTTAATATGGAAAAGTTTTGGAAATAACCCTCCGTAGATGTTTTATGGACGTGCGGTTTAACTAGGTCAAGAGGGAAATTACCAAGTTACCCTTAATTAAATGATTGAAAAATGACGCCAGTTGTTACACGTCTCTTAACGACACGTTAGGACTCCTTATGAGTCACCTGTATGAGTTGTAGTCAAGATAGAATCACAAAGGACCTACGCTGGTGTGACTATGAGTCGTACCATATGACTCATATCCATTCCTCACAACTCGTATCCGTTTATTATACTCCAAAAAGTAATATTTTGACTTCATACTAATAACACTACGAGTTACCCCCTTACGACTCATATGGAGTCATTAAAACTCGTTACCCCCAAGTCATCACCAAAATAGTAACTCAGGAAAATCTCACTGGCCATCTTACGACTCGGGTTCTATGACACATATAGTCACCCAACGACTTCTAGGGTGAATCGTATTCAGGACAGTGAGGATAAAATATCAGAACATTCTCAGAGATCAACACCTGGATGTTTCATTATCCCCCTCTTAGGATCATTTACCCTCGAATAATGGGTCAAGTCATCCCTTAGCATGATTTACCATAGAAATTCACTCACACTTACCTTTAACAAAAATAGAAAAGAAAGGTGTTAAGATCACACATGCCTTAAGCATGATTTTTCAAAGCGGAAAACGAGAATGGCTATTTGGACTTCATATCCTCTTCAGTTTCCTAAGTGTCCTCTTCAACCTTATGGTTCCTCCACAGAACCTTTACCGTAATCATGTTAGTTCATAATCGACGGACTTGCCGGTCCAAGATCTCTACCGGGACTTCCTCGTAAGACAAGGAGTCTAAAATTCCCATACCTTCAAACGGAACCACCAATAGAAGATCTCCACACACTTCCTAACATAGAAACATGAATGACTAGGTGAATAGAACCCAATTTCGAAGGCAATTCTAATTCATAAGCCATATTTCCCACTTATGTCAAAATATGAGATGGACCAACACAGCGGGGACTTAGCTTTCCCTTGTTTCAAAATTGCATCACTCCTTTCATGGGAGACACATTCAAAAACACCAAATAACTCACCTTAAATTCCAAGTCCCTTAGCCTTACATCCGCATAGGACTTTTTGTGACTTTGGGTGGTCTTAAGTCTACCCCTAATCACTTTCACCTTTTCCATACTTGGTTAACCAAGTCAGGACCATATAACTTATTTTCAACAACCTCAAACCACCCAATAAGAGACCTACATCTCGTACTATACAAAGGCTCAAACGTAGCCATACCAATGCTAGAATGAAAACTATGATTATATGCAAATTCAACGAGAGGAAAATATTCAACCCAGCTTCCACCAAAATCAATCACACAAGACCTTAGCATATATCCCAAAATCTATACCATTCTCTCTACTTGTCCATCTGTATAAGGGTGGAAAGCGGTGCTAAGGTTCATCTTAGTCCTCAAACCTCGCTGAAAGAAATTCCAAAAGTGAGACGAGAACTGAGTACCTCGATTAGAGATTCCAAAAGTGAGACGAGAACTGAGTACCTCGATTAGAGATGATGGAAACTAGAGCACCATGCAACTTTACGATCTCCTCAATGAAAAACTTTGCATAATCCTCCACCGAATAATTTTTCGTCACTTGGAAGAACTGGGAGGACTTAGTCATCCTATCCACGATAACCCAAATGGAATCGAACTGATGACAGGACAGTGAAAGACCAATAATAAAATCCATATTAATCATTTCCCACTTTCACACAGGCAACTCAATCGCTTGAGATAACCCAGAAGGCCTCAAGTGTTCCACTTTAAATTGTTGACAAACTATACACTTGGCAACAAAATCTACCACATTTCTTTTCATGTTGTTCCACTAATAGATTTCCTTCAAGTCATGATACGTCTTCGTCAAACTCGGATAAACATTATAATGCGACTTATGAGCTTTGGCAAATATTCTTCTTTACAACCCATAAACATAGGGCACACATGATCAATCTCAGTACCTTAAGATACCATCACCACCAATCTTAAAAGCTATCACTTTTTGCCTACATACATCCTCCTTGATCTACATCAAGATAGGGTCCACCACTTGTATCTCCTTTATGTCAGCACCAAGAGATGACTTCACCACCTCTTGAATAATTACACCATCATCCTTAAAGTCCAACTGACAGACTCCAAAATTATCCAAATGATAAATGTCCTTCACCAAATCCTACTTCTCCTTAAGAGCATCAACAACCATGTTAGCTTTACCTGGGTGATTTTTGTGACACATGCTACAACCCTTTAGTAACTCAAGCTCCTCCTTTGCCTGAGATTTAGCTTCTTCTGATTAAGCGCGTATTACAGGCTCTTATGATCACAATAAATATCCACATGGACCCCATAAAAATAATATTACTAGATCTTCAATGCAAATACCACAACTACAATTCCAAATCATGAGTTGGATAATTTTTCTCATACACCTTCAACTATCTAGAAGCATATGCAACCACCTTATTATGATGCATCAATAGACAACCCAGCCCCACACAGGATGCATCACAATGAATAATAAGACCCTAGGTACCCTTAGGTAAAGTTAAAACCAAAGCCAAAGTCAACTTATCCTTTAACTTCTCAAAACTATCCTCATAAGAATCCGACCATAAGAACTTTACCTTCTTTTGAGGCAACTTAGTCAATAGGGAAGCAATAGAAGAGAAGTTTTCCTAAAACCTTCTATAATAATAGGATAAACCCAAAAATCTCCAAATATTGATTGGAGTCATGGGTCTAGGACATTTTCTAACCACTGTAACTTTCTGTGCATCCACCATAATCCCTTCACTAGAAACAACGTGACCCAGATTGGTCAAAGCATTAAAACTGCACTCATACTTTGAGAAATTTGCATAAAAATACTAATTATTCAAGGTTTGCAACAAAATTTGGAGGTGTTCGGGATGATCCGCCTCACTCTTAGAATACACCAAAATCTCATCCATAAACACAATAACAAATAGATCTAAGAACTGATGAAAGACATAGTTCATAAGGTCCCTAAATGCTGCTGGGGCATTAGTCAAGCGAAAGGATATCACCAAAAACTCAAAATGACTGTATCGGGTCTAAAAGGCAGTCTAAAGGATATGCACCTCCCCGATCTTCAACAGATGGTAACCCAACCAAAGATTAATCTTGGAAATGTACTTACCACCTTGAAGCAAATTAAAGAGATCATCAATCCTAGAAAGCAGATACTTATTCTTTACCATTACCTTATTCAACTGGCGGTAGTCTATACATATACGCAGGGAACCACTTTCATAAGCACGAAGAGAACAAGAGCAACCCACAGAGACACACTAGGGCGAATAAAACCTTTATCTAGGAGGTCTTTCAGCTACTCCTTAAGCTCCTACAGATCGACAACAGACATTTATAAGGAGGGATAGAGATAGGATGAGTGTCCAAAATAAGATCAATCCTAAAATAAATTTACCTATCGGGAAGAATACCAGGAAGATTATTAGGGAACACCTTGAAAAATTCACAAACCACAAAGATATATTGCAAGGGAGGACCTTCAGACCTATAATCCTTAACGTGCACTAAATAGAAAATGATCCCCTTAGAAATCAATTTTAAGGCTTTAAGATATGAAATGAACATTCCCTTAGGCACTAGGGAACTACCTTCCCATTCAATCATCGGCTCATTGGTGAAGTGAAAACTAATCCTTTGGGTCCGACATCAAGAGGAACATAGTACGAACACAACCAATCTATCCCACAAATCACATCCAAATTTAACATATCAAATTCAACTAAATCCACCAAAGCTTTCCTGCCACTAATAGATACCATACAACCCATGTAGACTCTCCTAGCAACCACAGAGTCACCCATAGGGGTAGAAATAGAAAAGAGATCCAAAATATACTCGGTATTGAAACCAAAATATATAGCAACAAATGGGGTCACATAAGAGAGGGTGGACCCTAAATTAAGCAAGCAATGCACACAATGAGAGAAGAGTTTTTGCATACTAGTGATGACATGCATAGATGCCTCGGATTCCTGATGAGTAGAAGGACAATACAGGTGATGCTAGCCAGTTTCGGTACTAGAAGTGGGACCTTTTGGTGCAGGATCTGATAAAGAGGTAACATGAACCTTGTTTACCTCAGAGACAACCTTATCCATGGTCAGTTCCTTAGCATGTCTCCTGACTGACCATAATTAGAACACCTATACTTCCCCACATAAAAAAAAACAATAACACAACCAACTACAAAATCTACAAAGGGGGTACAATGGAGTTGTCTGGGCCCCATTGTCTAAATATTGGGCACCCTGTGCCCTAGAACTATCACTATTCTAGAAACGATGATCACTCGGCGGCTTTGGGTAAGGAGTACTATCTGTAGAGTAGGAACTAGAGTTGCCCCACTTCTTCTTAGATGATTTCCCATAGTCTCTACAACTCTATTGCTGACCTCCACCCTGGTCCAAATAATTAAACTTCTTATTCTTCCTTTCACTTATCTCTGGTTGCTTCTTCTTTTCCATCTTCCACTTGTTATATATATACCATGACGATATCCATATTCTTTCTCAACAAGGGAGCCTTGCTTTTCAAGATCAAATCATGAGACAACCTGAAAGCATACTTCCTCATTCTAGCCCTCATACTAGACACTAATTTTGGAGCATATCATGACATCTGATGAAACTTCAAGGAAGACTCGTTCACTGTTATCCTACCTTATTTTAAGTTCACGAATTCCTCAGTGTTTTCTTCCCTCAACTCCTGAAGAAAGAAGCAATCAAGAAAAGCACTAGAGAAATAATCCTATAAAGCAGACTCAACATCATTACCTCTTCACTGGTTCTACTCCTCATACCATTGATACACTCCACCATTTAACTAATAAGCTGCAAACTCTACTCTCTCCACATCAGTAGCATGCATCATATAGAAAATCTTCTCCATCTTATCAATGAACCCTTAAGGATATTCCTCAACCTCAAAACCAATGAAAGTTGAAGGAATTAACCTTATAAATTGACCAACTCTTGTAGCCTTTGAAAATAGAGCAACATAAGAAACTTACTCAGTCCGAGAGTCCACCAACTAGGTTAGCAAATAAATCGACTGACAAAATTCAGCATTTGTTACATCACCTTGAGAAGCCCGAGGAGGACTAGTGGAATTTAGGGAACCCCACGAGACCGATCAAAAAAAGCATCCCTAGACCAGGTCTAAACCCCACAAGTTGGATGGGTTCCATCAACATTGTCCTCAAAAAATATCGATGAGGTTTCAGGAGCATTAGATCTTTGAGGCATGATTTGAAATGCGAACAAATGGAAATTAGAGAAAATTAAAGACATCTCTAAATGTAGATCATAGGAAAGGGAAACAATTCTAAATGCCTCATAGACTCTCCCTTATAATTATGGAGCACTACACTTCCATAAAAGAGACTACTAGATTGGACATTATGGACACTTAATGACACCAAAACAAGGTTCTGATACCAACTTTGTCACAATCCAAACTATGGCGTAGCCGTGACAGGTATCTTAAGCCTACCGAGGACCAGAGAACACCCTCTTTGCCTAGCCAAATAGAAAAAAATACCCACAACAATGGCTGAATTCCAAGCATATAATAAGATAACATAAGATAAGATCAAAGAATTTTAAGATATGTATATAATCAGTAATCGATAATCCAGCCAAAAATGACCAACCAACATCACCACCTAAGTCCACAGTAACTATAAAGCCTTCTAACAAAACAAAAATTACTAACGTATCAACAGATGCCCTCAACCCTGAAAATGAAAATAACAATGTTAATAATTATGTAAACTCTTACGTCTAACCTATGAATAGAAACTGATGAAATATCGAAGTCTTTTTGAGAATGAAAGCTCATAATTTTACCACCGACAACCGATGAATCGGGCTGATCCATCAAACTCTGTGTAGGAAAATTAGACTTTCCTTTAGACCCTACATTATGTGGGGATGTAGCATTCAGAGACAGTTAGTGGGTTGAACACTAGCATGTAACTGAAGAATAGAGGATAAAATAATGCCATCATCATAAATGCACATATACACATTCACACATATCTATTAGTATATACATAGGTCTAAATGTTGGGAGAGGGAACAAGGATTAGAATATACTTTAAAAACCTTAGCCTGGATGATATAGCTTGACCATCCTTGTACAACCCATAGGCTACATGGGTCTAGTTATAACCTCCTGGTTAGGCCTCAATGCATATTAGCCATATAAACTAGGGATATCATAGGAGGTCGGGGATTCCCTTGTACCCTTCGACAACCATGATATATTTATATGTAGTGTGACACAATTACACGATCATTTAGACCAAGCCTCATGTCGACAAACACAAGTTCAGGGCTAATTATCACAACCCTCATTAATTCTTAATGAAATTATTTAATACATAACCCATCCACCAATTATAGGAGTCAAACATCAAGGCATTATTAAGTGTTATCGTCATACAGACTACAACTTGCAAGTAGTGTCATTAGACAACACTTTGGGGATTCCTACATACCCTGTAGACTCCATTAATAAAATTACTTTGGGGATTCCTTCGTACCTCAAAAGTTTTTCAATATCATTACTATTATTATCCATTTATCCATTTATGCAAAGAATTAGTTTCAACAGAATGAGCCAAATGAATTTATAATTTATATTCCAAAAAGAATTTGCAAGTGGGTTGAGGTTATTATCAATTTCCATACCAAAACCAATTATTTGGGGATACCTATATACTCATATTGCCATAGTTTACAAATTTGGGGAGTCCATTGTATCCTTATTCCATCCACCATTCCTATGAACCCCAAAGAGTGAAAAAACCAACAATTCAATCCATAATAGTTCAATAGTATCATGAGAAAATATTCAAATAATTTATATCCAAAACCCTCAGTCCATAGGTTAAACCCAACATCAAAACCATGTGAATAATGAACCAATTTTATTCCATTAAAAATACAAGTATAGGGAAAGAGATACTTGCCTCAATTACTAAGAAATTCAAAAAAGATAGCAACCTTATAACCATAGATGGCACTTTTTTTTGAAACCCTAGATTTTACTTGAATAAGGGATTTGAGAGAGAATTAGAGAGTGTTTAATATGCCAAATTGTTAGAAATAACCCTCCTTAGATGTTTTATGGATGTAAAGAGGGAAATTATCAAGGTACCCATAATTAAAAGATTACAAGATGCTATCAGTTATTATGGATCTCTTAACGACTCCTTAGAAATCCATATGACTCATCCCCATGAGTCTTAGTGAAGAAAAAATCACCAACGCCCTATACTAGTGTGACTATGAGTCATTCCATACAACTTGTATCTAGTCCTCACAACTCGTACCCATCTCCCATTCTATGAACAGTAATATTTGGAATTCACATAGGACATACTATGAATGACCCCCTTAAGAATCATATAGAGTCATCATGACTTGATACCCTCAAGTTTTCATAAAAATAGTAACTCGGGAAAATCTCATTAGCCACCTTATTGTTGAGGTTCTATGACTCGTATAGTTATCCTACGACTTGTAGGGTGAGTAGTATTCAGGACAGTGAGGATAATATTTCATAAATTTATCAGAGATCAACACCTGGGGAGTTTCACATTACTACTACTATTTGTCTGACCTCTACCCAATTCTGAATACCAGAACTTCTTACTCTGCCTCTTCCAATTTTGGCCTACGTTTTCTTCTTATCCTCCATTCATTGCATATATGATAATGCCCAAGATACATCTTTACTATGAATGTTATGTAGTCGTTGCCAAATATAGTAACTCAACAATGGTTAGGATCGAATCCCTAGGGAATACCTAGAATCTATTGTAATCAACAAGCAAAACTAGAAAAATAAATAGGGGTTTTGAGTAGAAATATTGAACTTGTGGTGAATATTTGTAAGTATCAAAAGTGCATAACTTCTACTAAAAATCATATAAGGAGTATTTATGGTACATGAAGAATCCCAAAAACCAAAGCCTAAACGAAAAAGGGGTAAAAAGGATCGGTGGCTACATGTGGTCTCCAGATGCGGCCTAGCTTTGCGCGCATGTGTCATATGCGGCCTGAAGCTGGGAGCATATGGCCACCGCATATGCTCAGACCAAAATTTCTTGTAGGTTCTCTCTTGAGATTTTGGACATCTGACATCCTTTGCCTACATGCGGTCCTCTTATTAACCTAGGTAGGTGCCACAAGTTTTTTCTCAACTCTTCTTCAATCCTCGTACATACTTTAGTCAGGAACAATTCAAAAAGTACCACGAATACCCATAATTGATCATATAAGTTGCCAAAACACCATTTTTCATTTGGTTTTCATGATCTTAGCATCCAAAACCTAGTTTTCTCCAAAACATACCCAAAATGCATCATATCTAACAAAACAACCTCATAAACATGCATATTTTCCCAATTTTAAGCATCGAAAGTGATATATTTCTATAGCACATCAACAACCTCAACTTAGAATGTTTGTAGGTCCACAAGTAACAAAACAAAATAAAATACGATGCTTAATTAGGAGAATCTAAGCTATTCAAGGTAGTCAATCAGCACTTTAAGCTCAAATCATAACATCCCCTCCAATCTCACTTTTCAAAACCAACTGTGTATAAACATGAAGCAAAACAATGATATACAATAGGATCAAGGTATGACATTACATTAGCAATAGACAACCATGCATATGTACAAGTTATACTACCCAAACACGTAAGCAGCTAGCGATATAACTTATGTACCCTCAAAACAAAGATTTCCCACTCACTCATATGAAATAATACATGTCAAAGAAAGGACAGTCAAGAGACACTCACACTAAAAAGAGAAGTTCCAAATATGCATCAAATACAATAATTTTGTCCTTATTTTCTTTACCTCAATTTTCAAACATTCAAGTTTGGATCACTATAGTACTTTTCTTGGCTTGTAATGTAGGCTTGGGGGCTGGTATGGTACATATCGACATATAAAGTAACTAAGCCTCCTTGTCACTACACTAACCTTAAGGTCCCACTTATTAGCCATTTTTTTCACTTTATTTCCACCCTTATTTCTACTTTTTTATTTTAAAGAACATTCAACTTGGGTGTGGTGTTTTTATTCTTTCTTTTTCACTTTTTTTATAATTTTTTCTTTTTTTCTTTTTTTATTTTCCTTTGCTGCCACACCCAACCCTGTTAACCTTTTCTCTTATTTTACCCTTCTATATACCTATTTTACATTACACACCACTATGATAGCCACCCTCAACTTAGGTGTTTTACATGAGTTGAGGTACACAATATCTAAGGAGGACTAGGGCCAAAATAGGCTCATTGTAAGATAAATGGGAAGGTGAATAGTAAAACAAGAAAAATAGGTTGTAAGTCTCAAAATATTGAACAAGGGAAACTATTTCACATAGGGAAGGTCATTTAAGCTAAAAGTGGAGAAAAATAAAAAACGACCTATGATCCTATCCTAACTGACTATCCTTCAACCTAGGCAAGACTAATCGGGTACGTTCTAAATTAAAAACACAAAGGGAACTTAGTAGCATATCACACACATGGCACAGAGTAGATATTACAAGCTACTACTTATCCAGTTCATGCAACTATTAGCAAGTGATTATCATCTCCCTAATCCTAATTCCATTACAGGAACCATAATGTTCACACATATATACATTCACGGTTCTAAAACACAAAATTTAGAGAGGTATCATTTTTCTCAAAAATTAATAAAAGTAAGATAATTGCCTTAAATACTTAAAATCTCCAAATTACACTAAAATAGGACAATACAAAAAAAACACATACAACACAAATTAACCCAGACATTCTAGTTCTACAACCATACCACAGCAGATAGAAAAGAAGCACAAAAATAAAAAGCCATGGCATATATAGTATACCCCACCCCTAACTAAAAATTATGCATTGTCCCCTATACGTGAAAATAATATAAAACCAAGGAAATGAGGACATACTTAGGATTCACTAAGCATCCATGTCATAATCATCCCTCAATTGGTGCATATCAGCCAGCAGAGGCAATACTGGTGGTGGTGCAATACTAGAAGATGCACCCGTTGCTATTGTTGTGTACCTCTTCCTCTCAACAACTGCAGCATCTATTAAATCACATCTGTCTTTTCTAACAGCCTGGTCATATGGCATATCAGGATCCCACAATTCTTCTATGTGAACTCTCTTATCCCCAACTATCGAGACTTTCTCCTCATCTTCTTTGAATAAGTCAAAATATGTGCGTGCGGAAGTGATATCTAGACCACTTGTGGTATGACTGGTGGAGTGGATGCTATATGGATCTTTATGAGAGAGCATATCTCTGCTCATAATTTATCCATCTCCTTCTTTATCTAAGCTAGATTCAGCACCTTTATCTCTGTAAATTAGGTTGTAACCCATCCCTTAAACTCATACAGACGTACCTGTAAATAAGCATATAACTCAGATAAGGCATCTCTCTGTGCATCCTCCTATCTATCCTCTACAATCTTAAAATTAGGCATCTCGATCATAATAACTGCAACTGAGCATCAGTAGACCTTTAACTATCCATCTTTAGCATATAGTGGTTGGTTGAGTAGGCTCTGAAGATACACAAATAGGCTCTGAGGACAAAGATGAGGCTGATGAAGAAATGTCAGGTATCTTCTCACCCTAAGTACTCAAATTCGGGGAATTTTTATACTCCCCTATCTCAAGATTAATACTAACTTTGACATATCCTCCATGTACATCACCAAGCTTGATGGAAACTGATGGACCCTCAGTCTGGAATTAAGGTAATGTAGAGGTCTCACTAGATTTCCTAGGAAAGCCCGTACATGCCAGATCCTTTATACTCTTCATTTATGTAGTAGATATGACATGTACCCTCTCATATACTCCTGTTAACTTAGGTACTCTAACCTTATCTCATAACCTTAAAATCAGGAAGGGGAATGGAAAATTTTGTCTCCCTAAATTCTATATCATGGATCTCATATCGGAGGACAGCTACAATATTAATAACATATTAGCCATTCTACTAGCAACCAGGGTTTATCCCTCTCAAGTATACATATTATCTAAAGCAGTAGGTAATAGACAATATTGGATAAGCAACCAACAAAACTTATCATCAAATATCAACAAATCCTTCTTTATCACACCATGACTCATAATCCATATGGTCGCATCACCCATAGGTAGAATATAGTTGGCTATCCACTTAGCCATCTTAACTCCCTGTCATCTATGCTTAGCTTTATGCATAATGTGTCTATCATGATTGACTCTTAGTATGTATTCATACTTATTTTTGGATATAGGAGTGATATAATCTACATAAAAAATGACCTAGTAGATAGTCTCTACTAAAAGATCAACCTTGACACCTCTCACAAGGGTTTGATGAATTTATAGCTGCTCTATGTGTCTTATTATGCCTGGATATCTATGTAGGAAGAACTACTATAGCACGATATAATGCATAAAACTCACATACAATAGTCAGTCTATGAGAACTGAGTGGTCTAGTTATCCACTCTAACTGATAACGATCAAAGAAAGATCGTAACTGTGGTACTCTACTAAGCCCAGAGAGATCAATCCTGCGCTCCTCATAAATAATCCTCTTAGGACTATCTTCCTTCGAAATATGACTGTCTACACTAAATATCTCCCATATACCCTCTACATACCACCTTAAATTTTCCTCCTCAAGAGGTGCCTCAGAGGCATGTATGGGTGCGGGACTCTACCCCTGTTGTAATGGTGCCTGAGAGGTATCCTGCTCTGTACCATACTTAAACTAGGGTATATCTAACTACTATACATAAGTGGTAGTACCCTCCTCATATTGGGGTACCACTGATGACTCCTTCTACTCTGCGGCCTCAAATAAATCTTGGAACCCCTCCTTAGACAAGGGGTCCTGACCTACTCTTTGTATATCTGACATTGAATCTACCTTATTATCATCATCATTATTACTCAATAGAGGATAATATGGAGGTGATCTACATGCTGATTTCATCCTTGGTCGGGATTCCCATGCCTGTGTAATCTAGAAAATTTGAACAATCTCCGTTCTTGACCTAGGTTGATTAAAAGTTGGTCTTGTACCCCACTGTGGCTGCTGGAGAAGCGGCTGTTCTATAATACCCAATATAATAATCTCAGCCGCATGGTGCACCTGTCCTCTAGTAACTCTGTGTCTCACCCTCTCTGCAACTTATTTAAGTCATGGAATTAGATACTCCTCCATTGAATCGCTAGGATCAAGGGACTCATCCCTACTCCATGATATTTCAGCCTTCTTCTTCTTAATAGATTTTGGTGCTATGAGTACCTAAAACACTAGTCGTTAGTTTCCATAAAATTAGGGACTGAAAAAGTTGAAGAAAAATTCAAAATACAAAAAGTTCAAATTTTTTCCTCAATGTTCTCACCACTATAACTTATTAGATGTATCAACATGTCCAATGTGCACACACGTATCAATAATCATGATTTTTATAGTAAACTAACATGCTCAAACTTTAATAGTACTCTACTTATTCAAGATCATCTTTCGGTTGGGGCCTAACCTCAGAATATAATTCAAAACAAGGCCTACATTAATATTTCAGGCTACTTCAAGGATCCTATATACAATCATGATAGATTATATATATTTTTCATGGGAATACACATATAAACTTGTTAATTCAATAAATAAACCAATACATAACCATTAGAAGCCGAGAAAGTTACCTCTTTTATGAATATCCAGAAGTCAATAATAAAATAATTAAGCAAAACCCAAGTTGGAACTTTTTTTAGTGTGTTGGGATAGCTTGGTACCTCAAACAAATTTAAATTAAGCCTTTTAAGTGTGGTATTAGTTTATTATTAATAAGGAAGTTTGAATTTATAGAGAAAAGTGAAGTTTTGAAGGTTCGAATGAGTCAAATGAGGTTTAAGGTGTTTAAATATAGGCAGGAGGGATGATTTAGGTTTTTATCATGCATTGGTGGGACCAAAATTTTTATTAAAATTTGGACCCATATTTAAAGCAATTTCAGTTCCCATATACAGTTGCCATATGCGACCAGTCATGGGGCACATATGCCACATGCAGCCCGCATGTTTAAGGCGCATGTGGGCGAAAATTCTTGACCTGTGTTGCTACATTTTGTACTTGATAATTTTTTGGTTTTCAGCCACTTATGGTCCCGTAACTTAAGTTTATGTTACCGAAAGTACGATTATGTTCCAAAGTCCACAACTTTCTATTCTCATCCTCAAAATTTCAATCTTTTCAATTTTTTTCTAAACTTACCTGGCTCGTGTGAGACTTGTGACCATTATGGGTTGGTCACATAGTTCTCTTACCTAGAAATTGATGAATCTAGAAATTTTACCACACTCTGGGTTAGTCCATGAGCTAAAAACCTACAGAAGAAATTCAACAAAAAATGAACATTAAAATAGTAGGTTGCCTCCAACCCAGTGCTTGATTTAACATCATGGCAAGACATGGCTGTGTTGGTTACTCATACTTCATCAAAAATCCCATGGGTTGACTGCCATGTAGCATTTGTTTTAATATCATGACACAACATTGGTACCTTTATTACTTAGAATTCAATAAGATACCCATAAGAGTACCCTCCAAGGTCTTCAATACAATTTATCACCGACATCACCCTCATATCAGCTGGTTGCTTTCATTAATTTTTGGATGTTGAAGGTGGCCTCCTCACTATTAACTTTGAATTTCATCTCTCCTTTCTCCAAGTCAACCATCGCTCTACTTGTGGCCATAAATGGTCTCCCTAATATGATGGTTATGTTGGTGTCAATCTCAAAGCCTAGAATGACAATTTCAGCCCAAAGGATGAAGTTATCAACTCTCTTAATCATATCAAATAAAATACCCAAAGGTTTCCTTATTGTGTCGTCAACCATTAATAGCCTCATTGAAGTTGATTCAGGAGGGTTCAAGTCCAATTGTTTGAATATAGCTAGTGGCATCAAATTTATGTTGGCTTCGAAGTTACATACGGCTTTTTCTAATCAAAATGACCTAATAGTACATAGTATAGTGAACGCTCTGGGGTCATCATTTTTTGAGTCTAGATACCTAGTAGTGACTGCACTACAGTGGTGCAAACCATCAACATACTAAATCATAGATCCTTTTTTCGTTGTGACCAATTACTTCATAAACCTGACATATCCAATCCTCTTCTCTAATGCCTCGAGAAGAGGAATATTCAAGCTTAACTCTTTCAGTATCTCAATAAATCACTTGAATTTTCCTTCCTCTCTTTTTTGCTTTAGTTGTAGAGAAAAAGGTAGGGGTGGTCTTAGAATTTGTCTTATTTTTTGTTCAACAACCAAACCCTTACCTCTTTCCTTAACAAGTATATCATCACTAGTTGTTTCCATTTCTATTGCCACAGTAGGTGTCTCATCAATAGAAGCCTCATCATGCCTTGACGCTTCCATAATAGGTAATAGGGGATCCACAGTAGTCATACCACTTTTTATGGTAATGGGATAAACATGACCGTCATTTTATGGATTTTTCACAGTATTTATCGGAAGTGTACCTGACTTACTCTAGTTAATATTACTAATATCTATCCAAATTGGTGCTCCAACTACTTGATAATAGTGGCATGAGATTCAACCTTCTGGGTCAACCTTGAAATGTCGGCCTTAATCTCCTTATGGATGATCTCCTAATTTTCTTGACCTTTTACCAGCTTAGTTAGCATATTTTCCATTTTTGATTTTGCATTAGTTCTGCTAGGTGGAATACACTAATATCCCATCTCTCTATAGTTATCCTTTTTCCCATAGTTACTATCTCACTCCCTACTCCGGTCTATGTATCTGTCATAGTAGTTTTGACCTTAGTTCTCTTGCCCTTAGGCTCAAAAAACTTGCCAACTGATGATAGAGAGAGTTTGCTTCCTCCTCTAATTCTAACTCATAAGCTTTGGAAGCTGACCTCTGCGTTCCTACTTTATTTACTTTCTTGGAACTCACTACTGCAAACTGCTTTGCCAATAACTCTTGGTTGGTTGTTAGTAGTACAATATCTTGAGCGACACATTCATCAATTACTTTTTGATTGCAGGTTCCAATATCATATGTGCTAGATCGCCTATCATCCTCTCGAGTTTTCCACCCTCAGTTAGTGAGTGAGATCTGATCTAGTATCCCTAAAGTTGTGTCCTAGTGTAGTCTCATAAAAGATCCTTTATAGATGATGTCTACTATGGCTCTGGAACTGATGGTTAAGGCTTTTTAAAATATCTCTAATAAGCTCATCCCAGACATCCAATTGTTGCTCACCATACTCAACTTCTTCTTGAACTTGAACCATGCCTCATACATAGATTTTGACTGCAGCTGCCTGAAATTACAAATGTCGTCATTAAGATGCAAAATTTTTTATGAAGGGAAGAACCGATTCAAGAATTGCCTACGCAACTTGTTCCATGTAGTGATACATCCTCTTAGAAGTTCCCCTATCAATAAAGATGCTTCTCGTATAAGTTAGACGGGGAACAAACTCAGTCTAAGCGATTCCTAATTCATACTTGGAATGGCATACAAATAGGAGATCTCAATGAAATTTGCAAGGTGCATATTTGCATCATCTATAGGTAAGCCCGCACATACACGTTTCATGTTTAGGAGTTGGATCATTGCACTCGTTAGTCAAATTTAATGCCTGGGGGAAAAATAGGAGGGATAATGGTTCCAGATCTGGCAGCTCAATGTATCCCATATCTTTATCATCTTCGTATGGATTACATACTTATATATTGGGATCAATTGAGGATGATCTCCTTTAGCTCTCTTCTAATTTCAACTGAGTACAACTCAGCGGTCTACTTTTTGTCTCTGCTCAGCTAGCTCTACCTCCCTAGATATCCACTGATATTCTTCTGTTTCCCTCTTCTAATTAGCAGCTTATGCTTAAATCACACCCATCTACTAACCAATAATATCCTGAATTTCTTTAGGGGGAGGGGAAGGCACATCATCAAGAATCTTTCCAGGAATATTATCTTTTTTCTGTTCCATCATCCTACTAGATTCTTGTAGGGTCCACTCTGGATTCGTATTCACTGGGAGTAAGGGATTGACTCTACTCTATGCGTTAGGAATACACTAGCGTATACCCAACTATGAACAAAAACAAAAAGGCCCAAAAGCTGCAGTAATATCAATTAAGACTCCAAAACCATACTCCTCGATAATGGAGCCAAAATTTGGTAACATCCAAGATATACCTTCACTCTGAAGGTTAGGCGGTCACTGCCAAATATAGTAACCCAAAAAAGGTTGGGTTTGAATCCCAAGGGAATATTTGAAATCATGTCTCTCAACTGTTGTAATCAACAGGTAGAACAGGAAAAGTAAATAATGGTTTTTTAGTAGCAATATGGACCTAGTGGCAAATATCAACTTCAATTATAATCAGTCATAGGTGAACACTAGGGTTGTGTTTCCCCTGGCTTCTTAACTCCACAGACTTATCATTCTTTATTGGACCAACCCGATACCTTGCATGCAAAATTGATAAGTTATGTACCATCTACAGTCTTTTAGAAGAGTATACAGATTTCACTCTTTACCTTTTGAGTTTTAGGACGTCTCCTTACTAACCTTTATCTTGATCCCATTTAACTATTACCTTTTGAGTCTCTAGTTATTAGATAAAATTTAACCATCTTACTTAGATATTACATAGTAGCACGGATTGACAGCTAACTATCAAATTACTATTGTCATTGTCTTTTCTAGTCACTACTCCATTTTTAAAAAGTACAAATAATCTAGGAGGGATTCTAATTTTTGCAACCGCTAAGATAACTATTAAAGTGAAGATAATACTATACATGCAAGGGTATCAGTTCAGAACAACAATAGCACTTTCCCTACTTCGTCAATCTGCCAGGGTTTTTATAACCCTAGTTAAGGGTTTTTAGTTGCTCATGCTTGTGAATTAATCAACAACATTCATGATTGAAAATATAAGATGAAACCAAAATAATCACAAGTAAAAATCCATAATCGTAACTCAATAAATCAACCGAAATCAATACAATAGAATTCTAAGACCAAAGTCAAATCTTAGAATAAAAATATTTTTGTAAGTATCAAAAGTGCATAAATTCTACTAAAAACACATAATGGGTATTTATAGTACATATGGAAACCCTAAAACCAAAGACTGAATGAAAAATAAGAAAAAGGGTTGGTGGCTTCATGTGGTCTCCACATGTGGCCTGGCATTGGGCGCATATGCTACATGCGGTTTGAGGCTGGGTACATATGCTCAAACCAAAATTTCCTACAAGTCTTCTCTTAGGATTTTGAACTTCTGACACATGCTTTTCCCACATGCGGTCCGCATATGCTATATGCGGTTGGCATGTTGACCTAGGTAGGTGCCAAAAGACTTTTTTCAGATCTTCTTCAATTCCTGCACATCTTTTAGTCACGAATAATCCATAAAGTGCCACAAACACCCATAATTGATCAAATAAGTAGCCAAAAACACCATTTTTCATCTTTTTCACGAACTTAGCATCCAAAACCTAGTTTTCTACAAAACATACCCAAAACACATCATATGTATCAAAACAACATCAAAAACTTGCATATTTTCCTCGTTTTGAGCGTTGAAAGTGCTATATTTCTATAGCACATCAATATACACCACCAACTTATAAATATCCATGTCCTTGTTCAACAAGGCGGCCTTGTATTCCAACACCAAGTCATAGGACAACCTAGAAGCAAACTTTCTCATCCTTCCTCTCATAGATGACACTAATTTGGGAGCATAACGGGACAACTGGTGAAACTTCAAGGCATCTCCTTAACATTCTTTCTACCTTGACACAAATTTACAAAATCCTTAACCTTTTCTTCCCTCAAATCCTAAAGAAAGAAATGATCACGGAAGGCACCAAAAAAATCCTCCCACAAGTCTACTTCAACATCATTACCTCTCGACTGATGCCACTCTTCATACCACTACTATGCCACATCCTTTAATTGATAAGCCAAAAACTCCACACCTTTAGTGTAAGAAGCATGTATTACTTGAAAAATATCTTCCATCTCATCAATGAACCCTTGATGATCTTCTTCAACCTTAGAAATTATGGAAATCAGAGGTTTAAGCCTCATAAACTAGCCAACTCTAGCGACCTCAGTAGAAGTGGAAACAACTCCCTCATGCTCAGACTAGCGAGACTGAGAGTTCACTAATTGAGTGATTAGATAAATAGATCAATGAAATTCAACATTATAAATATCTACTTAGGGAAGTGGGGCATGATCATCAGGTTTCATTAACTTGAGGGGCTCGAAAAGGACTAGTAGGGATTGATGGACTCTACGTTGGGTAGTACAATCAGGAGCTAGAGCCCTAAATTAGGTCTAAACTCCAAAAGTAGAATGAGATCCATCGACATTGTCCTCAGACATGACAGAAGAGTTTCAACGTGCATTAGATCTTTGGGGAGGAAAGATCTAAAACATGAACAAACAGGTATTTGAGAAGATTTAAGACCTTAAACTCTATAGGTCAAAATTAGATCACAAGAAAAGGGAAACATTTCTAAATATTTTGTAGCCTCTTCCTTATAAGTATGGAGTGTTATAAACTCATAAAAGAGACTCTAATTGACACTACTTTGTGGGCACCTAATGACTCCAAACCTAGGCTCTGATACCATCTTTGTCATGACCCAAACCAAGGCTTTACAATGATGCGCATCCCAAGTTTGGTGAGGACCGATGATTACCCCCTTTGTTTGACCATAACGATCACACATAAACATTTGACAATGGATGAATTCTGAACATATAACAAGATAGAGTAAATAGTGACTAAAAATTCTATGAATGTCAAAAACCAAAACCTATTTATAGTAATCCACAAAGCCATGTCAGGACATGCCCCTGACTCTGATAATAACAATGACAATGATAATGTTAATGTCAAGCCTTTTGTTCTAATTAAAGGAAGGAAAATAGAATTATCAAGTCTTTTGGAGAATGAAAGCTCACAATTTCACCACAAATGACCAACAAACCGAGCTGATCAACCTAATACTTCATGGGAAAAGTAGGATTGTCTTTGGACCCTATATCGCATGGGGATACAGAATCTAGATACTATTAGTTGGTTGAGAACTAGTGTGTAACTAATGGGTAAAAGGTAAAATAATGCCATGATCAATAATTCAAAATCCATCAAAATTCAATGCACACAATCGATGATAGGCGTATTTACACGCCTGAAGTACCTTAATTTACCCATATTTTAGCTAAGTTTTGAGGACAAAATATATAATTCCTGTACTTTTAGTCCTTTTTACTGTAAGTGAGCTAACCAATGTGATTAGCAATTTTTCAGGTATAAATGATGAAGATTTCAGCATTTTGTGGACTATTGGACGCCAAAGGAAACCTCAACATAAGAAGGACGGCGGCTTCTGGAAACTGGTGGACTGAAAGTGATGCATGGAGAACTTGTCCCGAGCAAAACCAGTATTTCTAAAGACTTGGGGATCAGCAGTAACTTAGTAGGATTAGGACAAGGATAAAAACCCTATTTCAGTAGGACTAGGACAAGGGTGTTATAAAAACCCTTATTTGCTGAATTTTTCAGCATTCAATTCACTCATTCATTAATTCAATTCATTCATCCTATTTTCTATTCAATTCTATTTTTCTTTTATTCGACATTTAGTTCTTCACGTTACTTTCTGACAGAGAAAACACGACTCTTGTGACCAACGTGAGATCATTCTAGTTTTGATATGATGATGATGTTTATGGTGATCTCCGTTGCACTCATGAGTAGCTAAACTTCTCTGTTAGGGTTATGGAAGCCTTTTGATAATACTATCTATTTCTATGAGTTTGTGATTTCTTGATACGTATGCTACGTATATCATTACTTTCTTCATCTTCATTGAATTCTTGTGGTTGCAAACATATAGAATACGCCAGTATAGCATTAACTTGTTTGAAAGAAAAGTTACATGTCTGGAAAAGAGAGAGTGACAAGGAAATAGGGCTACCCACCCCTATTTAAAAGTTAGTGCCGTAACTGGATTAACCTCTTGGAGAATTCGTACCATTAGTTATACGCTTTAAGCTCGAAAGAGTTAAAGTGAGATAATCCTTGATGGTCGAAAGACACTAGGATTTACCATAGAATACGAATCTGTATAAGTGCATACATATCTGAATTCTGCATAACTCATAGTTAATAGATAAGTAGAACTCATAAGGTGGACATAACCCTACCGTAGAATTCTCATAGATTAAAATCTTACTAAACATTCCGGTTTTACTTTGCTATTTTGATAATTTTACATCACGCATAAAATTCCCCCTTTTTCCGCAGAACTTTCACCAAAAGTCTACTAATTGTTGCATACTTGGTGACCGAGTATTCCCTGTGGGATTCGACACCCAACCCAGTTGGGTTCTATATTTGACGACGACCGCTTACACTCTTACGAGAGCTGTAGTTTGAGCGTTATCAAATTTTGGTGCCGTTGCCGGGGAATACGGGTGTCAACTAAGTTTTTGATAGTTACTAGACCCTTTCGTCAAAGATTCTTGCATTTTACTTTTAGTTGTTGTTTTTGTTTTATTCAGGTTTTGTTCAGTGCATGCCCAATACTCGAAGTTCTGGTCAACCATTATTACCCATAAACCTAGAACCGCAACTTATTGGTAGGATGGAGGCGCAACGTGATATTGAAAGAAGGGCTGCTCAACAGAAGTAGGCTAGATTAGCGGCGTTGGCTGCTGCTCAAGTGCATCAACAGAACATTGATAACCCAGGGCGAGCAGCAGATCCTGATGATGAGGACTTGGGTGATGATGAGTTACTAAACCCTAGGCGTGATGCTGAGGTGGCGACACCGGCAAACAAAAGAGATCATCAAGCAAGATTTCGGCCTGAACGCCAAGATATGTAGATTACCTTTGATGATGATGATGGCGATCTGGATGGAGCTGGTGCCACAGGAGCTATTATTCCTCCGCCATTGGCACCCAGAGCCAAGTTCAACATCACTAGCACCATTATTCAATTATTGTAACTCAAGGGATTATTCGGTGGACTTTCAGGTGATGATCCAAATATTCATCTGGTCAACTTTATCTCTACATGCAAGTCATTCGACAATCCAGGCGTTGGTCAGAATGCAATTTGGATGCGCTTATTTCCATTGTCTCTCTCTGGGGAGGCAACTCTATGGTTGAATGGGCTGACTCCTGATTCTATTACAAATTGGAGGCAATTGAAAGACGCTTTCCTAGAAAGATTCTTTCCGCCATCCAAAAGAGCACAATTGAGAGATGAAATTAGCAACTTTCGTTAGCTTCCAACTGAAGCCCTCCACGAAACATGGGAGAGATTCAAGAAGAAGCTTATGAGGTGCCCAAACCATCACCTGACCAATGTCCACTTGATGGAGATACTATACAAATCCTTGAATTCAGTAACTAAACCAGTGGTGGATAATGCAGATGAAGGATCATTCATGGACCTCACCTTTGTTCAGGCAAGCGATATGCTAGACCGGATGACAAAGCAAAGTAGAGCTTGGCATACCAGGGTTTCTGAGGTAACAAGCCCCACTATATCTATTGGCATGACTGCAGAACAGAGGCGTAGGCAAGAGGAACGTGACCAAGATATGGCGCACATGAGAACACAGATAGATCTTCTTACCAAGCACTTATTATCAGGGAAGACCAAAAAAGTCAAAGCAGTTGCGTTAAAAGGAAGAGATGAGTCCGATTATGAGAAAGAAGGTAACTACTTAGATAATCAGGGGGGTTTCTGAGGCAATGCCCAAGGAAACCAAGGTCGGACCTATTATGATAAATCTGGAAATAAGGACCGTGATCAAGGTAGTTGGAAGAATAAGACTGATAGGAGTAGTTTGTATGTTCCACCTGGAAGCCGTGAGGCCGCTGCATCTGGTTCTAGAAAGATGTCCATGGAAGACATAATGGTGAAGCTGGTGAAAGGAGTGGAGGCAACCAACACGGGAGTAACTGAGGTAATAAATGATTTGTCCTCAATGAAGCAATTGATTGACTCGCATTCCACTGCAATAAAACAGCTGGAGCAATAATTGAGTCAACTTTCAGCAGCATTCAATCAAAGAAAAGCTAGAACGCTACCTAGCGACACAGTGCAAAATCCAAGGAATGATGGATCATGTATGGCTATTACTACCCGAAGTGGTAAAATGTTAGACAATTCGTCTAAAGGCAAGTAGGTGGTTGATGATATAGAGGAGAATGTTATTGATGCAGATTGTGATGATTCTATAGAAGCTGAAAATCCGAATAAGAGCGTTCATGAGAAAACTATTCCTCTTCCACCACCACCTTTTCCTCAAAGATTGAAGAAAAAGGCTGATGACACTCCTGAAAAGGCTGACAATCGAAAGAAAGATAAAGAGAAAGTGGTGGAGAAAATGATTCCCCTTCCACCACCATCTTTTCCAGAGAGATTGAAGAAGAAGGCTGATGACACCAAGTTCAGTAAATTTATGACTATGTTGAAGCAGCTAACTATTAATGTTCCTTTGGTGGAGGCGCTAGAACAGATGCCTGGGTACGCGAAATTCATGAAGGACCTTTTGACAAAGAAGCGGGCAGCAAGTTATGAGTTGGTAGACAATGTTCATCATTGCAGTGCAATTGCAACGAGATCGCTAGTACAGAAGAAGGCAGATCCTGGTGCTTTCACTATTCCTTGCATGATTGGATCTTTCGATTTTGCCAAGGCATTATGCGATTTAGGAGCTAGCATTAATTTGATGCCGCTATCCGTGTACAGAAAGTTGGGGTTGGGTGACCCTACACCAACCAATATGCGGCTCGTGATGGAAGATAGGTCAGTAAAACGACCTGTGGGTATCTTGAATGATGTGTTGGTGAGGGTTTCTTCCTTCATTTTTCTTGCAGACTTTGTTATTCTTGATTGTGAGGTGGATTCTGAAGCTCCCATAATCTTGGGTCGTCCTTTCCTTGCAACAGGGAGTGTGCTTATTGATTTGAGAGCTAATAAGCTTTTATTTCGGTTGAATGACGAAGTGGTCCGTTTTGATGTATGCAAAGCAATGAAGCAACCCAGCAATATGAATGTGTTCTCTGTAGATGATGCTTATTATGAGGATGAAAAAGAATCATCTGTAGAGACGCAGCTTACTGATGACCCATTGGCAATTGTGCTTATGAATGTTGAGCGTAAGAATGTTGAAAATTATGAAGAAACTCTTTGTGCTATAACAGGATTAGGGTCATATCCTCATGCTCCCAAGAAGCTGGACCTTGATCTCAAAAACTGACCTACACCACCAGCTAAACCATCTATTGAAGAGCCACCCACATTAGAATTGAAGGAGCTGCCTAGTCATTTAAAGTATGTATTCTTGGGAAACGGAAACACACTCCCGGTTATTGTGGCAGCAGATTTGGTTGAGCAGCAAGTTGCAGCTCTCATCGCAGTTCTTCGGAAGTACATGAGAGCCATCGGTTAGACCATCGCTGATATTATTGGTATTCCACCTGGGATTTGTACACACAAGATTCAGCTTGAAGAAAATTGCATACCCACTATTGAGCATCAAAGGCGTCTAAATCCACCTATGCAAGAGGTGGTGAAGAAAGAAATTATTAAGTGGTTAGATGCAGGGATTGTGTATCCAATCTATGATAGTAAATGGGTAAGCCCGGTAAGATGTGTACCCAAGAAAGGTGGCATGACGGTAGTTGCGAATGAAAAGAATGAGTTAATTCCACTCAGAATTGTCACAGGGTGAAGAGTATGCATGGACTACCAGAAGCTGAATTCTTGGACACTTAAAGATCACTTTCTAATGCCATTTATAGACCAAATGCTCGATCGATTAGCAGGGAAAGGATGGTTTTGTTTCCTAGATGGGTATTCCGGCTATAATCAGATTTGTATTGCTCCCAATTATCAAGAGAAGACAACATTTACATGCCCATATGGTACGTTTGCCTTCAAACGTATGCCATTTGGGCTATGTAACGCACCCGCCACTTTTCAGCATTGTATGATGTCCATTTTTCTGATATGGTGGAAGACACTCTGGAGGTGTTCATGGATGATTTTTCAGTTGTGGGTGAGTCATTTGTATCGTGCTTGGCAAATCTAAGTATGGCGTTGTAGAGATGTGTTGAATTCAACCTGCTGCTGAACTGGGAGAAGTGCCACTTCATGGTGAAAGAAGGTATTGTTCTTGGGCATAAAATCTCCGAAAGAGAAATTGAGGTGGATCGAGCTAAAATCACAGTCATCGAGAAACTACCAGCCTAAATTTCTGTCAAAGGAATTCGTAGTTTCCTCGGGCATGCAGGTTTTTATCGAAGGTTCATTAAAGACTTTTCCAAGATTGCTAGTCCGTTATGCAAGCTTTTGGAGAAGGATGCAAATTTCGACATCGGTGAAGATTTCTTGAAGGTATTTGAATGCCTCAAAGGGAAGCTAATTGAAGCTCCTATCATTGTAGCGCCCGATTGGTCTCTACCGTTTGAAGTCATGTGTGATGCTAGCGAGGTAGCTTTGGGTGTTGTACTTGGCCAGAGAAGAGAAAAGTTATTCCATCCAATCTACTATGCGAGCAAGGTCTTGAACGGAGCCCAGAAGAACTATACTATCACGGAACAAGAGCTTCAAACGGTTGTGTATGCTTTTCAAAAGTTTCGTGCTTATTTGTTGGGAACCAAAGTGGTAGTCCATACAGACCATGCAGCCTTGAGATACTTTATGGCAATGAAAGATGCAAAACCAAGGCTAATTCGATGGGTATTGTTACTGCAAGAATTTGATTTCGAGGTAAAAGATAGAAGAGGTTGCAAAAACCAAGTGGCTGATCTTCTATCTAGGCTCGAGAACGAGCATATAGCGCAGCCTAATTTTGCGATTGATGATGCATTCCCTGATGAAAAGATCTTAGCCACGATGATGGAAGAGTTACCATGGTATGCAGATTTTGCAAACGTTGTGGTAAGTAATTTGATGCCTGCGAATCTATCATTTCATCAAAAGAGGAAGTTCATGCATGATGTGAGACAGTACTTCTGCGATGATCCATATTTGTTTAGACGATGCGCGGATGGTGTGATCAGACGATGCATATCTCATGTGGAGGTGCCAAGTATCTTGGAAGCAAGTCATGCTTCCCAAGTTAGGGGACACCATGCAGGTGGTCGGACAGCAAGGAAGGTATTGCAAAGTGGCTATTATTGGCCTTCGATATTTAGAGATGCCTACAAATTTGTGAAAAGATGTGACCAATGTCAGAGACAAGGCACGATTTTGAAGCACCATGAGATGCCCATGTCAAAAATTCTTGAAGTAGAGCTGTTTGATGTGTGGGGTATTGATTTCATGGGTCCATTCGTAAATTTGTTTGGGATGAAATATATCCTAGTTGCTGTCGACTATGTATCCAAATGGGTTGAAGCAGTAGCGCTGACCGATAATAAAGGAAAGTGTGTTTTAGTATTCTTGAAGAGAAATATCTTCTCTCGTTTTGGGGTACCACATGCCATCATAAGCGATGGAAAATCACACTTCTGCAACAAGCTATTCAAATCTGTGTTGGTGAAATATGGGGTCAAGCAACATAAGGTAGCCACGCCTTATCACCCATAAACTAGTGGACAGGTAGAAGTTTCTAATCAAGAGATCAAGCTGATCCTTACGAAGACTGTAAACGCTAATAGGAAAGATTGGTCTTGGAAGTTGGACGATGCACTATGGGCTTATAGGACTGCATTCAAAATGCCAATTGGCATGTCCCCGTACCAACTAGTTTATGGGAAGGCCTATCACTTGCCCATTGATCTCGAGCATAAAGCATTGTGGGCGTTGAAGCAACTAAATTTGAAGTGGGATGATGCTATGAATCTGAGATTGGAGCAGCTGAACGAGATGGATGAATTCCGTCTACATGTGTATGAAAGATCAGAACTCTATAAGGAACGGATGAAAAAGTACATGATCAGTGGATTATTCAACGAAACTTTCAAAAGGGTGATATGGTACTTCTTTTCAATTCCAGACTGAAGCTATTCCCAGGTAAGTTAAGGTCCAAATGGTCTGGCCCGTACAAAATTAACCAAGTCTACTCGTCGGGAGTAGTTGAGTTAGAAGACAATAATGGTGTTGGCTTTAAGGTGAATGGCCAACGAGTGAAACCATACATCGGTCCTCTTGACTTGACAAAATGCATGGCCACCATTTATCTGGACGAAGTCTAAGTACTCAAGGTAACTATATCCTGCCGCGACAATAAATCAAGCGCTTGATGGGAGGCAACCCATCGTTTTTAATTGTTTTTGTTTTCCTAGGATTTTGTCGAGCCACGACCAAAACTAAGGCGCTTGATGGGAGGCAACCCATCGTTCTAATCGTTTTTGTTGTTTTTAAGTAAGTGTAGGTACAAGAGGTGTAAAGGAGGAGATTGGTTTCAAATTTCGATTTGGAAGCGGTTCATGTTGAAGGTGGTAAGTTAGGAATGAAGAAGCAAAAGGATATGGGTTAGGCATTGCCTATGAAAATATAGGCAACGAACAAGGCAAGGCCTATGTAAATCTAGGCCAGGAACAAGGCAAGGCCTATGCTATGGCCTAAGCTCTTGGATTCTACAATGCTATAGAATAGGCGCCGCCTATGCCTAACAATGCCATAGCATAGGCGCCGCCTATGCAAAAGCCTTTTTTCTCTGAATCTATAATGCCATAGAATAGGCGTCGCCTATGCATAACAATGCCATAGCATAGGCGCCGCCTATGCTTAACTAGGCTTTGCAAAAGGCGCCGCCTATGCCAAGCATAGGCAAAGCATTAAGCGCCACCTATGCTCACTTTTGGTCTCCTAACCCGATTCCAAATGGGTCAAGACCCGACCCAAGCTTGTCCTATAAATAGAACCTTAGTCTTAAAATAAAATTGCATTGCAACTTCAACCTAGGCACCGCCTACCTCTCCAAAATCTCTCAAAAATTTTCCCTTTGCTCTTTTACTTTGCAAGAACATCTTCCGAGGCCATCAACCAAGTAAGTACTTCGGCTCTCTTCTCTTATATTCCGTAAGTATTACAATACTATGCCTATAATAAGTTGTTAAATCTTGAAGTAGTGTTGGTGATTTGAATATTGTTGATTTGTTGTGATACAACTAAGAAAGTGAAAGAATATGTATTGGTGTTCTAGACTTGGTTCCAACTTGGAGTTAATTTCGATACACTGTCATACTCCTTGCGAAATCGAGATGGTTCAGACAATTGCATAATATTGTAACTTGAATGCTTGCTTGAAAGACTTGTTCATTTAGATGAAAATCATGGTTAACTACAAACATGAGATGTTGTAATTAGTTCAAACCATAAATTAATACAATATCTATGTAGTAGTTTTATTCAAAGTGATGCATTAGTCCAAAACATGAAAGCATTGTCAAGATTACATGAACTAGAGTCGGAAAAGGATAGTTAAGATGACAAGAAAAGT
Organism: Capsicum baccatum var. pendulum; assembly: GCA_030864225.1. NCBI lineage: Eukaryota > Viridiplantae > Streptophyta > Magnoliopsida > Solanales > Solanaceae > Capsicum > Capsicum baccatum. The sequence goes on from CM061560.1 coordinate 121,863,871, forward strand.
ATGACTGCACTGATTATATTGGTTGGAACATAACGCCTAAACGTACATCGATGAAGTCTGAGTAATCGATAATGTTCACTTAATTAGTTTGTGCCAAAAAATTAAGTGTGGGTTGGGGCCACTACTGTTTATTTGTCGATTGTATTTACCAAGATGAAGCTAACATGACTGTCATTTTAATCTCAGGTACTATGGCACCAAAAGCATGACAAGGAAGGATAAAGCGACCACCTCACAAAAAGGCTAGAAAAGGGGATGAAAAGAGTAAGGTGAATCCTTCTCGCTGCAAATACCTCGCCGCATGTTCGGAATCAAATGGGTCCTAGAGGAGGAAGGAAAGGACTGATATAGGAACAATAAAGAGAAAAAATATGTTCATGTGGAGTTGATACACAAGGAAATCCTAGCAAAGAAAGAACCCCGCATGTTGGCCAAGATAATGGAGTTACATCTTGATTTCATCTTCCGAGATTTGGGAGAATGCAATCTCGATCTAACAGGAGAATTCTATGCCAACTTGTCACCGAAAACTACAGGGACTGAAGTAAAGATTCGGGGCCAAGTCCTACAGCTAAATGCAGAGTTCTTCAACTCTTTTCTGGGTTTGCCATCTGTTTATCCATCACCACTCAAAGAGCTGTATAACAGACCTCCATACAGGACAATCAGACACACTGTGCGGAACAAGATCAATGGCACGATGGAGCAGACACAAGGACACTGGTCGGCACAACACCTTCCCTTACGCTTCCTTGAACAGGAAAGCTCAAATATGGTTGCAAATAGTCAACTCTTGCCTGATTCCAGGGACACAATACACGAAGATTACACGAGACAGAGTGTGTTTTGTGTACGCATTGATGATGAACGTCCCCATCAATATTGGGGAGATCATTTGATCTTTAATGCGTAAGGCCAGGCTACACAAGAGGTCCCACTTCAGCTTTGGCAATCTGTTGACTGCAATATTGAGGAAGGAGGACATCGAAGAGGAGCCGACTGATCATAAGCTTCCATACAACCCGAAGAAGGTTGACCTCACAAAGGTTAAAGATGTTGAAACCATGCATGGCGTCAACCTTACCACTGCAGAACGACATGCTCGGGATGGAGGTTTCTTTCGTCATCTTTATGGCATGACTCGATTTACCATGATGAGCAGAGGTCATGTTCCAACTGCTGCAGAGCTCCAATAGTTGGATTATGACTACCCAATGAACGAGGATGCAAGGGTTATATGTGGAGTAGGTGTGTACTTTGAGGAACCTCTCAGTAACGATGTGCCAACCGATGACGATCGAAAAATGCCAGACTCCGACGTGGAGGAGAATTCGAATGACGACGACTCCTATGATGATTTCGATGTAGGGGGTATGACCCCAGACATATAGGAGGAGTCCGACTAATCCAGGTTCTTCTTATTTATTTTCCACTGAGGACAGTGTGTCCCGTCTAAGTGTGGGGTGCTGATATTTGTATGCTATACTTCTTTATCTGCATTTTCTTATTTATGTATATTTGTTTTATTTTTTTTAGTAGTCAAATTTTTAAATTTTTTTTTTTTGTTAAAAACTTTGCATAAAATTGTTCTGATCGGCAACATGGTATTGTGACAAGAGTCTGTGATACAATCATTACTATTGAGACATTTAGGCTCTAAATGTGACTCACGGTGTGATATTTGTGTGGTTTAATTCATTCATCTGTTGGGTCAAGAGTCTATACTACTCCCACTAAAGTCGACCATGTGCCTTGTGTGTGTGAGGTGATAGTATATTCTGTATTTGTGGCTGATGCTAGAACTTCCCTGGTGTGTGTGTGAAGCGAAATAAAGAGTGTGAGTTTAGGAGATGATTTAGGTAATTCTTTGGCAACCTGTGATTATTTACCTTTATTTTACCTACCCATGGACATTATCCTAGTCAACCCCTTTTGAGCCTTTAAGCCATTTTCTTTGATAGCCTCATATGTAGTAGCCTAATCCATTTTTTTTCAAGACCATAATTTGATCCAATTTCCTAAGCGCTTTAAATGGTAAAGTCATGTGACAAAATAAGAGGAAAGTGGGTGAGAGTGATGCCTTAAAGTGAATTGGTACTTGAATTCGTTATGAAAAAGAATGGCTATTATAGAGGTGTGTTATAAAAAAAAAGAGAAAAATGAAAAGAAAAATAAAAGTTAATTCTGTTCAAAAATTGAATAACAAAAGAGGTGAGAAGGGGTGGTAGATTAAAAGAAAGTAGAAAGGTTGTTTGAAAGAAAGTGTTAATGGCTTAATGTGATGTATTAAAGCGCTTAGGGAACATAGTCACTATTTCTGGCCAAAATAGTCCTACCCATCCCTTAGCCTACATTACAACCTGTAAAGACCTAATTGATCCTAAGCTTAGCATTCTGATATTAGTAGAGCATTACAATAAGGGCAAGCCTATGGTCATCAGTTGCAACATATGAATTCTTTGTGAGAGTGAGAGCAAGGAAAATCTTATACCCATGTTTCGAAAAATGAAATACTTATGAGTGATTATGGGTGATATATTGTGAGACACACATGGTTGATGAGTTTGGGTAGTTGTGTATGATTCTTTGTTCCTTAAATTTTGGATACGAATTAACCATCATCACGAGTCTATGTTGGAGGTTGAATTGTTTCTAGTAGTGATCAATAAAACTACTCTTTGTTAATAATTGTTGTGCCTGTCTTGATGAATATTTTATGTTGTTACTATGAAATCCTAAAGTAGATGTTTATATGGGCATGATATTTTGTTCGAGGACGAACAAAGCTTTAAGTGTGGGGAGTTGATGATAGGCGTATTTACACGCCTAAAGTACCTTAATTTACCCATATTTTAGCTAAGTTTTGAGGACAAAATATATAATTCCTGCACTTTTAGTTCTTTTTCCTGTAAGTGAGCTAACCAACGTGATTAGCAAGTTTTCAGGTATAAATGATGAAGATTTCAGCATTTTGTGGACTGTTGGACGCCAAAGGAAACCTCAACGTAAGAAGGACGGCGACTTCTGGAAACTGGTGGACTGAAAGTGATGCAGGGAGAACTTGTCCCGGGCAAAAACAGTATTTCTAAAAACTTGGGGATCAGCAGTAACTTAGTAGGATTAGGACAAGGATAAAAACTCTATTTCAGTCGGACAAGGATAAAAATCCTATTTCAGTAGGACTAGGACAAGGGTGTTATAAAAACCCTTATTTGCTGAATTTTTCAGCATTCAATTCACTCATTCATTAATTCAATTCATTCATCCTATTTTCTATTCAATTCTATTTTTCTTTTATTCGACATTTAGTTCTTCACGTTACTTTCTGACAGAGAAAGCACGGCTCTTGTGACCAACGTGAGATCATTCTAGTTTTGATATGATGATGATGTTTATGGTGATCTCCGTTGCACTCATGAGTAGCTAAACTTCTCTGTTAGGGTTATGGAAGCCTTTTGATAATACTATCTATTTCTATGAGTTTGTGATTTCTTGATACGTATGCTACTTATATCATTACTCTCTTCATCTTAATTGAATTCTTATGGTTGCAAACATATAGAATATGCCAGTATAGCATTAACTTGTTCGAAAGAAAAGTTACATGTCTGGAAAAGAGAGAGTGACAAGGAAATAGGGCTACAAACCCCTGTTTAAAAGTTAGTGCCATAACTGGATTGACCTCTTGGAGAATTCGTACCATTAGTTATACGCTTTAAGCTCGAAAGAGTTAAAGTGAGATAACCCTTGATGGTCGAAAGACGCTAGGATTTACCATAGAATACGAATCTTTATAAGTGCATGCATGTCTGAATTCTGCATAACTCATAGTTAATAGATACGTAGAACTCATAAGGTGGACATAACCCTAACTTACAATTATCATTGATTAAAATCTTACTAAACATTCCATTTTTACTTTGCTATTTTGATAATTTACTTTACGTATAAAATTCCCTCTTTTTCCGTAGAACTTTCACCAAAAGTCTACTAATCGTTGCATACTTAGTGACCGAGTATTCCCAGTGGGATTCGACACCCAACCCAGTTGGGTTCTATATTTGACGACGACCACTTACCCTCTTAAGAGAGCTGTAGTTTGAGCGTTATCAACAATCACATGCATATACACACACACATATATATAAAATACTGGGATAAGGTACAAGGTTTTGAAAGAATTTTATAACTTATTAACCTGGACGATGTAGTATAACCATCATAATAAGTCACTCACAGGCTATATGGGTCCAACCCTCCCCTAGCTGAAAAGGCCCTAGTGCGTGTGGCTGCATAAACCAGAGAATAATCATATATACATATGCACTATTGAAGACTCAAAACTCATGGCTTATGTTAATAGTGAATTAATTAACACTCAATCATATAACATGGGGGACTCAAACCACCAGGTCATTAAGATCCCTGCGTCGACAACCGTGGTTTATAGTACTGGCCTTTTAGGACCTCTACTTTCATTGAACATATACACAATCCTTATCAAAGAACAATTAAAAAACTTTTCACATATTCTCAAGCATCAAACAAGGAATCATTCATTATGGCATTATCAATTGGTATTGTCATACCAATTTTAGCTTGCAAGAACATGTCACTTTGCCAAATTAATCAATTTACCAATGGGAATCTAACCCTATTAGCTAATGAGAGTCCAAAGTTCCACATAAAAACCAAACCACTTATCCAAGTGGGACTTTAACCCAACTAGCCAAGGGGAATCCAAAGTCTCAAGTAGGGACCGAATCATCTATCTAAATAGGACTCTAACACCTCTGTTAAGAGGACTTCAAAGTATTTAATTCAAATTCAATCCATGTCCATCAATCTCTTTTTCAAGTCAATTTAGGTTCTATTACTCTTTTATACTATGCAACTTTTAAAAATACTATTCAATATGCATATTCTCATGTTCAAAGCCAAACACAATATTGGGTTGAGGTTATTGTAAGCTTCAGCTTGGTTTAAAAATACTTTTCAATATGCATTAAATTGGTTTTAAAACCACCATTCAAAACATAAAAATGCATATGTAAACATGAAACAACACTAAAAAGCAATCATTCAAAACCCTCAACCCATACCAAAAAACTAAGTATTAAACCTCATGAGTAACCACTTAAGCACAAGCTTTTAATAAAATAAGTTTTGGGGAAAGAGATACATGCCTGAAAGGATCACAATTTTGGAGGGAATTTGCCCTTACTTGAGAGAATTTATGAGAAGAAAGAAGTTATTTTGGTGTGTTTTGGATGGGAATGTGGTCCTAATAAAGTTTTAAAGTCGTGGGTTATGTTTAGGGAAATGGGAAATGTCCAAAATGCCTTTAATTATAAAGCTAAAAAATTATCACAATGACTACGTGTCACTATATGAATCATAAGGACACACTATGAATCGTAGTGTCCAGGTCATAATCAAGCTAGAAATTTTTGGGTAGACTCTGGTCACCCTACGATTGGGACCTTATGACTCATATAGAGTCATTATGACTTGTTGAGTCTAGTCGTACTCAAGGTAAAACCTTGGGTATCATACTAGTTTGGATACGAACGGTGGATATTTGAATCGTAATGAGTCTTTACGACTCGTTAACTCAAGTAGTGATCAACAAAGAAAATCAGGCAAAAATTACTATACACCCTATGATCTGGGTCCTACGACTCATCAATTCATCTTAAGGCTCATCGAGAGAGTTGTAGTTAGGGTAGTGAGTTCAAAAAATCTAAATTTTTACAGGGCCAGAAATTTGGGGTATTACATACAATAACGTCTATACCCTATATTCGGGAGGATCCATGATATTTTTAGTCAAATCTTACTTTATTTATTTCATTTGATGAGTTTGTGTTATCTTCTGAGTTCTAATTTTCTTTTACTTTTTTGTAGATAGCTACATAATGAGTTATGACAATCAAATATGGAGACCATGATTCTGTATCTAAGGAACCTATTAGAGGCTAAGGTCGACCTAGAAGCCAAAGTTATGCTAGTGCTGAAACCCCAGCAAGGAGTCAGGACATGGAGCCCTCACCAGATACTGCCATTTCCCCTGAGTCAAAGGTATCTCTAAAGGTCCTATGGCCCAAACTACTAGTAGGCTAGAGAGAAACCCAGTCTCTATTGGGATTTGTACTTTCCTTAGTTCTCAAAGATAAGTTACTTAAATTTTTACGGCCAGTAAAGGATACAAAGTTTGTTGGTGCTAAGTCCGTGAGCCAGAGCAATACTATTATAAAAGAGCAGCCTATAGTTGTTGATCCCATAATATAGGTTCCTCCAATACTGATAATTCAGCAGCCAACAATGGCTCAACTAATTATGACAGTATAGAAGTAGAATATATTGAGTTAATTTATGTTGACTAGATTTGTAGAGGCCCCAGGAAGGGATGATTTTAAGTTTATGACTATTTCAAAGAAGAGGATCCATAATTTAGTGTTGGTTAATTTGTGTGGAGTTGATTTTACTGCTTGTTAGCTAGACACTGCAGCTAGATAGTGGTAGAGGGTTTATCTTAATTCTAGGACAGTTGGGTCTTCACCTATGACTTAGACTAAGTTCTCTAAGGATTTATTGGGGAAGTTTATGCTTCATAGCATGAATGATATAAGTTTACAATATTGAGGCAAGCTTTTATGACTGTGGTCAAGAATGAGGTAAGGTTTCACAAGCTACATAGACATGTCACCATGAGTTTACCTACAAAGTATGAGTGAAATTAGTATTTTATTAAAGGGTTAAAACTACAACTTTATAGGGCTACCCAAGGTTTTGTTAACTTTAGAAAAGACTTTTACTGAGATTGATAATGTGTCTTAGTATATTAAAGAGCTATATCACGAGTCCTAAACAGGCAGTGATAGAAGGCAATGTCACCAGGATAATTTTAGTAGGAGCTACAGTAGAACATAATTTAGGGATGGAGGATTTCAGGGGAGAAACCCCAAATACTAGTATTATTAGCACCATTTTAAGTGTAGTAGACCTATTCAGCCAGCACTTTAGATTTTTTATGAGGGCCTTTTTGGTTATTGATATTATATTGGTTAAAGTAGTGGTCGGTCTTTCAAGGGTACTCAGTTAGGGTCTTTGGGCTGAGGTGGCCATTGTGAGAATGCTGGATCTTCTACACAGAGTAGAGTGCTTAGGGCATATTATGATTATAGGGTTGTTAGTCATTTATCTAGAAAGTGCACCCAACATGGGATGATTTAGCCTGTAGAGTAGAGTGTTCAATTGATTAGATTAGTGCAACCTCCAGTTAGAGGTAGTGCTCTGGGACATAAGGGTGGTGCTTAGAATTCTAGAGTAGGTCCTCAAATATGCAAGATGGGTGGTAAGTGATGTACCAAGTCTTGAGATGGATGAGATTATTTATATATTATACCTGGTAGGCTAGATATAGAGTGTTTAAATGCTTATAGGTGCTATTTCAGTATGTCATCAACTTGCTATTACTTTATTTTACTTTTGATATACTAATTCTTATGTTTTTGCTTATCGTGCATCACAATTGAGTTATCTTGGGTGTATTTATTTTTGCCATTACGTGTAGAAACTCACATGGGTATTTTTTTAGTTGTGGATCAAGCTTATTAATCATATATTGTGTTCATCCAAGAGTTTGAAACTCTGGTTGACCTTATTGTGCTAGATATGGTGGACTTTAATATGATTCTAGCCATGGACTAGTTATCCCTCTATCATGCGATCTTGGATTATTTTGTCAACACCATTACTTTAGACATGCCTATTTACCCTAATTGTGTGTTATGGTTCTTTTAGACGCACATCAATGAGGATTATTTCTTATGTATGGTCTAGGAGATTGGAGTCGAGGGGTTGCAAATCTTATCTTACTTATGTTTGTGATATTAGTGTAGAGAGTTCTTTGATTGACTTTGTCCTTATCATTCATAAGTTTTCTAATGTTTTCTCTAGAGATCTACCTAGTCTTCCTCTTGAGACTGATATTGATTTTGCTATTGATCTTGAGTTAAACACTTGACCTATTTCTAAAGTACCTTAACATAAGGCTCCTACCAAGCTTAAGGAGCTAAATTCTTAGCTTTAGGATCTTTTAGGTAACTGTTTCATTAGGCTAAGTGTATTACCTTAGGGTTATCCTATCTTATTCGTAAAGAAAAAAAAATAGTTCAATGCGTATATGTATCGACTACAGGAAGTTGAATAAGATAATAGTGAAGAATAGGTATTTTATGCTTCAGATTAATGATTTATTTGACTAGCTCAGGGGTGTGGCAGTGTTCTCTAAGATTGAGTTGAGATTCAATTATCATTATTTGAGAATTTGGACAGAAGACATCCCTACGACAACCTTTAGGACTCATTATAGCCATTATGAATTCTTGGTGATTACTTTTGGGTTGATCAATGCCCCAACAATGTTCATTAACTTTATGAACCACATTTTCATACTTTATTTGGACTCCTTTATGATCATTTTCATCAATAATATTCTTGTTTGTTCAAGAAGTAGGGAGGGGCATGTGCAATATTTTAGGATTATGCTCTAAACTTTGGGAGATATAGTCTTTTTTCCTAAATTGTCAAAGTGTGAGTCCTATATAGAGTTAGTGATATTCCTAGGATACGTGGTTTCTAAGGATAGGATTATGGTAGATCCGTTGAATATTGAGGCTATTAGTAATTTTCCTAGACTTATATCTCAAATTGAGGTCTACAACTTTATTAATTTAGAAGGTTACTATAGGTGGTTCTTTGAGAGTTTTACTATAATTATAGTACCTAGATTGACTAGTATGGAGGTTCTATTTTAGTGGTCCAAAAAGTCTGAGTCGAGCTTTCTGAAGCTCAAGTGCTTGTTCACTTCAGCTCCTATCTTTAATCTTCTAGTTCAGACCAAGGAGTTTCTATTTATTGTGATGCTTCTGGTGTTTGTTTGGGTTTTGTTCTGATGCAATGGGTCCAAGTTATTCGTTACGTATTGAGGCAGCTGAAAGTGCATGGCGAAATAACACTACTCATGAATTAGAGTTGATGACAATAATTTTTGTACTCAAGAATTAGACGCATTATTTTGTGGTGTTTTTTTGTGAGATTTATACTAATTATCATAGGTTTTAGTACATTATGACACATAGAGAACTAACAATGTAGGTGGATTAAGTTGCTGAAGGTCTATGACATCTCTATTCTATACCATCCAAGAAAAGTGAATATGGTAGTAGACTCCATAGCCTAGAAGGTGGTATGTAGGGGTAGCTTGGATTTTCATTTAGTTTTGGAGTAGCCATTGGCTTGGGCATTTACTCCCTACTTTGTTTAAAATTTTAGATCACTGGAGGATTTTTCCAGTGTTGAGCCATCTACTTTGTTTAAGCATATTTAGAGTCATTAGTTTGAGAATAGTAAACATTGTCGTATCCATAATTAGGTGTTGAGGGATAGTTTGGTAGGTCTACCTTATATTTTGAGGGTATTTTAAGATTCGATGGTCATGTTTGTGTTTCGAGGGTTAGAGACTTTATTCACCTTGATTCAATTGATGTCAATTTTTACAATTTTGTTAGTTTTAAAATGTCAATTTTAGGTTAGGGGGATCCATGGTTTAGGTCCAAGGACTTACAGACTTATTTTAAGGTATTGGGTAGAACTCGGTATACTAACCTTTGGTTTTGGGGCCCATATTTATTCAAAGCAACCTTGATGGAAACTACAATGGCGTTGTTGAGTCCAAATGTCAAATTTGGTGAGTAGCATAGTTTTTTTATGTTCACGCAGTTTTGAATGAATCCTGAGGGCCTAATCAAAAACTTGGAAAATTATCAAGTTTGTTGGTGTAACTTCATTTGGTGCATGCCAAAAAATGTCCTTCTACATTCGTGAGGCTTTAGATGTATTTTCAAAGGCCAAGGTCATTAGTAAATAATCGCATTTTCAAGGCCTTGGGCTGTGATTTCAATAACCAGAGTGATTGGTCATTGCGTTCGCAATGAGTAAGCAAGAGTGACGCTCGTGTTCGTGATGGGGTCCTTGTAATCGTGATAAGGGGATCCCTGATCGTATTAAATGTTGTGAAACTTTATTTTATCTCATTTATTCCAAGTCCTAAGTTCATAAAAACCCAATAAATCTTAGAGAGAGTGGAAGTCGATCATTGGATGTCGAGGGTGAGTTGGTAACATTATCTTGGTCATTTTCTTGCCAAAATTTTCATAAGTTACCTCTTAATTTATTGATTAATTATTCGATTAATTTAAAATCCCCAATTCAAATTGGGAATGATTCGGAGGTCCACTTATGCTTGAATTTTACCCATTTGAGGGTAAATAATTCTTTAGCTTAGAGGATACATTGATTTTTTCAAATTTGAGATTAGTATCTTCCTTGATAATCATTATATTGGGCTCATTTATGGCATATTTATTCCATGGAACTTGTTTACTAGTTTTGGTTCAAGTCCGATAATCATGATTTTTATGCGACCCTTTCTTATGATGATCCTATTCTTAGTTCCAATTCAAGTTTAACATTTATGGGTCGAGGAGAGTTTCAAGTATATTGTTGCATTTTGCATACTTTAAGAATTCTACCATATACATTTTATCCTTGTTTACATACATCGATTTATGGGGGCTCGATTGGGTTATTTCTCTCTTTTTGTCTATGCCATTTGGACTTATGGGGACCCAATTAGGTGATGGTTAGATGGTATGTACTTTAAGTTATTTATTTTGTCCATTTACCGCTTTATGTTGATTTAGACTATTATATTTGATTTAACCTTATCTTTTACTTGAGTTTATGTTTTTGCATTTTATTATATTTTTATTGTGATTTCGCTCAGTCGATCTATGATGCCTACTTAGTACTGGTTGTTTTTGATACTCATGCTAAACTTCTGCATCTTTTCTAATGCAGATTCGAGTACTTATTGCTGCCACTGACGCTTTATCAAGACTTGCTTTTGAGGGATTCAAAGATAGGGTTGGCTTTCACAGCACAATCTGATCATCTTTTCTACTGTTTTTAGATAGTCTTTACTTTATTGAGACTCTCTATCTGTTTGATACTATCTAGTACTCTATTTTTTTTATTTAGAGGCTTTTATACAGACCATACTAGGCCCTAAAATACACTTTTCTCACATTTCCTTCCTTTCCCCATCTTCTAGTGCTTTCACCATCATTTATATTACCTAGTTTACTATTTACATGTTAAAATCTGTATTCCTTAATCTTCTATCATTTAGCCCATCACTTGTCATTCCGATCTATGGTTTGATTTACTTACTAGTGGGTTAAACTATATGTCATCATGACTTGAGAAACTGGGTCGTGACAAATTTATATAGAGCCTAGGATCGATGGTTCTTTTGGTACAAGATCAAGTGTCTAGTAGAGTCTCCTGGATCAGTATGATCACATTCAGATCATATCTTCAAGAGGCTACTGGATATTTTTAGGAAAATCTTACTTTCTTTATTCATTTTCTGTGATGAGTCTATGTTTGAATCTGAGTTCTCTTTGTTTCACTCTTTTATAGATGGTTAGGATACGATCTACGATTATCGGAGATGGAGTGAGTCTTTAGCTAGGGAACCTATTAGAAACTGAGGTCAAACCAATGTCTGATGCTAGGCTATAGCTTTATCCCTAGATAGGGTTCAGGATACGAAGCCCTCAGCAGATCTTACCGGTAATACCTCGGAAAATGTTTCGTCAAAATTTTGTGCATAAACATATTGGATCCTATCTTCAAGAATAATTTATAATTTTTCTCTGTGTTATTTCTTTGATTTCGACCCACTATTTCATAGAGCATCGAATAAAATTTCCAACGATATATGGATCTCCAAAAATGGAGACTCGAACGATGAGTTACGACCATTACGATCAAACTACGATCATTACAATCGAACTGTGAACAGTAAAATGTGCAGGAAAATAAATACTGCAGCCAGGTGATTTTTTTTGGTCAACTTCAAATAAACATAATTCCTTGTATACAATGAACTATGTGAGCTGCTATATTTCAATGGAAAGCCCTGAGAGTCTTATTTTCAATAAAATTAGTTTCATCCAATTTGGATATCGGAGTAAAAATTTATGACCAATTTACTTCAGCCTATCGGATAGATCACTGAAGGACAGATTCGGGTTTTATTTTTCTCTTAGGGGCATTTTGGTCTTTTATCACTCTTTTAAACCCCTCTAAATACCCATTCAGCTGATAACTTGTATTATTTTTCTCTCATTTCTCTTATATATATATATATATATATATATATATATATATATATATATATATAGTTAGGGTTAGGGTTTTGAATTGGGGAAATTAATTGGAGGCTTTGATTTAAGAATTCCTTCCGTCAATCTTTTTCAGCCACGAAATCTAAGGTAGACAAGTGTTTATCTATGGACTCCTTTCATCCATAGAGTCCACGAATCCCTTTTTGAAAGTTCAAGTTATGTATATAGATATATATTCTAGACTTTGATGATGTGCATATATATATATATATATATGTTGATTGATATTTGATGTTTGAGATATATATGAGGATTATGTATGTTACATGATATATATATATATGATGATTATGAATGTTGGTTGATATATATATATGTGTGGTGATGGTGTATGTTGGTTGATACATGCATGTGATGATTATGTGTGTTGGATGAGGTATATGGGGTGGCGAAAACATGAGAATTTGATGAATTCACTAATGCCTAAAAGTGCATGTAAGGTGTTTGTGGAATTGTCTTAAGAGGCTATAAATTTACGTTCTTAGGATATAATAAGTTCTAAATGACTAGACTACTTTCTATGTATACGTTCAACATGAACTCCATGTTATTGTCTAAAATTGGGGATGTTGTGTGGAAGGCTTATGATATGTTTGTAAGTACGGACGAGGGATTTAGTTGGTGGAATTAAGATGAATGATGGTGTTGTAGAACATGTAATTGTTCATACTGACCTATGCCTAAATGGTGCATACAAGGTAATTGTAGAAATGCCTAGTTGAAGATGAAAGGATCGTATGACCCCTTGTGATCGAAGTGATGACTTCATACCATACTTGCATGCTACATGTTTACTATGATGCTTGAGGGAAATGGTAAGGCCATTAGGCCACGCTAAGTGTGAAATGTCTAATTATTTGTCGAATTGCATATATCAAGATCTTATAGGAAAGAACCTTGAGAAGTGAACCATGATGTGTTGAATGTATGTTATTTGTATGCATCCCGATTGGATGAACTATGTTATGTTTTATTCTTCCTTAACCATATGTATCCTTGTTGAATGATCTACGATGTAATGGCATGAGATCCCTATACTTGTATATGAATGTGATCTTCAAATGATTGGTGTGAGATGTTAATGAATGCATGGTGCATGATGGCCTGTGGGCATGTGAGTATACATTATTGTATACTACGTATTACTAGAGTTGAGTCAGTTTCGCGATAATCTTAGTCGTGCTACGGTCGATGAATTTCCAATGATTTGAGAACTTAACATGAATTCTGTGAGAACTTAGTATGTGGGGTTTTGAACAAGAATATCTTTTCATTCTTGTGCCTAAAGAATTGATTTTATCATTGGAATTTCATGATTTTGTAAAGTGGATAAATACCCAAGCTGTTTTAATGACTAATTATGAGGTTATCAAAAAAATATAAATTGGTTAAGCTTTGATGTACATGATTACTTTATTATTTCCAAGTTATGATTTGATATGGTGAATTTCATATTTCTACCATGAGTTGATATTTCAAGTGTTTTCAAGATATGATTTATGGAATTTTGAATCGTTCAATATTAGTATACATAATAACCTAATTATCTTATTTTCTTGAATTGAGATTTTCTGCCATAAATTGCATACCACTACTATGAAATTATTTTTTTGAGGATTCTTTATATAAGAGCCATGATATGAGTTACATTACGACATACAAAATCTTACTATGATTTGAATATTGAAATGAAAGAATGATCATTTGAGAATATTGATTTGCATCCGCAGAGTCGAGATGATTTATATTAATTTTAAGCTCGCAGAGACAAAATGCTGTGTTATTGATACCATGTTGATGTTGAGGAAAATTAAAATGTTTTGAGCTAAAATGTGTTGAGTTAGGAATCCACAAATTGATATGATTTGATAAATAAGAAAGAGATTTGATTTGGTCTTTATGATAGACCCTTGTGATGTTGTGGTGGATTTTCTAATGCGTTTTGAGCTAGTCAGGGGGTATTACTTAGCACCGAGAGGAAAATTTGGTATTTCCCTAAACCTATGTGCCACCGTAGGGTTGTTGATGATGATATTGTTGTCCAGAGAGCCGAATTGTGATTATGAAAGCTTTAAGGTTGTAATCCCTGACAAGAGTACAACACTCCCACCAATGGGAGTGCTCTCCCTGGGAGGGCAAATGTTGGTATTCCACGCAGCTCACGTGGGGTTGTCAGTTATAGGAAACTCCCCTGTCCATAAGAGTATGTTTCTTGAACTATCGAGTCGCTCCGAGTCTTGAGTTGATGAGTTTGGTTGTCTATGATGAGTCATGAGAATTTATAATGAATATTGATGATTTTAAGATGATTTATGAGATTTTACTTATGTTTTCCTCTCTATAATATTATGAGAAGTATGGATAATGAAATTCAAGCCATATGAGTCTTCATTTTCCGTACGCATGTTTTATGAAATCAAAGATATTATTCAAATTATTGCATGCACCCCCACATATGCAGTTGATTATGAGGAATCATGGTGATTTATGTAACTACTTCCCATGGTTTGTGTGTCAGTATAAATCTTCAGGAGTCAGGGGTGTGGGTGTATTCAATTGATCAGTATTGGTATCCTGTGATTCAGCAATGCAGTACCCCAGTACAGTAGTAAATTTCGAGAATAGTAAAGCGGTATCCGAGTTGTGGTATCTGGAGTTGTTATAATTGTTGTAGTGGTACTGTGCATTCACATATGCATACTCGTTCGTTATTCTTATGATTATTCTGTTGATTAAATGTTTATGCATAAGCCCTTGCATTTAGCCTTCCCTGCTTGCATACTCAGTACATCTTAGTACTGACTCATTCGCGCTATGGTGTTCCTTTAGTTTGGGGCACCATAGGTTCAGAGGAGTGAAACTTGGAGCATCTTAGAAGTCATTTGTACAGCAGCAGTGGGTGCAGCAGTGAGTCCTCATCATCTGAGGATGTTGTTATTATAGTATTTGATTAGTTAGGGGAATTGTCCCTTCAACTCCACAGTTTAGGCAGTGTAGAGGCTTTTCAGATAGATGTATTAGTGTGTGGTTTAAGGTATTGTATATTTCTAGATATTTGAATCTTATGGCAAGTGTTATCTAGCTTTCGCATCTATTTTATTATATTATACAGTGAATAGGTACAGATATTAGAAAAAGGGTTAGCTTGTGGTCCTTCGGGACCATAAGCACCATGTGGCATTCCGATTCTTGGGAGTCGGGGCATTACACTACCATTGCTCTCAATCCATAGGTAGCTCCATAGGTCCCTCTACTTCAGTAGTTGATAGGCCAAGGAAAACTTAGGACCCATCAAGATGTATACCTTTTCTCAATTCTCTGAGATGCCTTACTTCAGTGATTGGGTCTAGTAGGTGGTGTTTCATCTGGTGGTTCTTAGTCTACAGACCGGAGAGGTACTTTTATAAAAGCACAACTTATATCTACAACTCCTAGTGTAGAGGTTTCTCTAATACTTGTAGTTTAGGAGCTAGTAATGGCTCAGCCAATTATGATAGTCGAGGAGTAAAACATATTGGCCCGATTTATGAGATTGACTCCAGCTAGATTTATAAGGGCCCTAGGCAAGGATACTTTTTGACTAGTTATGAGGTGAGGCTCCATCATTTGGAGTGGGTTGAGTTGCATGGAGTGGATTTTAGTGATTATTAGCTTGAAACCATAGCTATACAGTTGTGGAGGTCTTATCTTTATTCTAGACTAACTTTATCTCTACCTATTACTTAGACTCTGTTCTCTAAGTCTTTCTTGGGGAAATTTATGCTTCGTTGCATGCACGTTTGCCTTAGGGATAAGTTTAATGCATTAAGGAAGAGTTCTATGACTTTGGCTAAGTATGAGGCATGGTTTCATGAGATACCCCGATATTCCACCATGATTCTACCTACAGAGTATGGGAGGATTCAGTGTTTCATTTTAAAGTTGAGACTACCACTTCAGAGGCTAATCAGGGTTTTGTAACTTTAACAAAGTATTTTACTAATATTTCTAATCATGCTTACATAATAGAGGATATTATTATGAGGCATAAGGTGGAATTGATAAGAGGCTACATATAAAGGCATTTTAAGTGGGAGCTGTAGTGGGTCACAGTTTAGAGATGGAGGAATTTAAGGGAGGTACCCCTAAGATATGTCTTATCAGCATGAGGGTCAGTCTAGTTGATTCGTTCAAGTAGAACTTCAGATTTCTAATGGGGTTATATTGGTTATTGTGATTACATTGGCTAGAAATAGGAGACAATCTAGAAGGGTGCTCAGTTAGGGTCTTCAGGATGAGGTGGCCATTCTGGGGAAGTTGGCTCTTCTATATGGAGTATAATACTTGGGGCATACTATGTATGTGAGGTCATCAGTTATTTCACTAGAGTGTGTCCCTGGTGTAGGATGATTCATCCTATAGTAAAGAGTGTTCAGTTGATTAGATCAGCACCACTTCCAGCTACAGGTGGGGCTCAGGATTATAGGGGTGGTGCTCTGTAGGAGGTCCTTAAGCAGGTAGAATGTGTGGTCAGTCAATTACCTAATTTTGAGGTAGATAGGATTATTTATATACGATACCTAGTAGGCCAGAGATGGAGTCTTCAGATGTTGTTATTACATATATGATTTCAGTATGTCGTCAACCAACTCTTGATTTATTTGATCTGGGATCTACTTATTCATTCTTTTCTTCTTATTATGCACTACAGTTGAGCTACTATGGGTGATTTATTTTCAGTGGATTGGGTTTATTGATGATATGTTGTAACCATTTGAGAGTTTGATACTTAGCCTAACCTAATTGTGCTAGTATGGTGTACTTTGAGGTGATTTTTGTCATAGACTAGTTATCCTTCTATCATGCGATCTTGGTTTTTTTTATTAAGACCATTAACTTAGCAATGCTTATCATACCTCCAGTTGTATGGCAGGGTTCTTATACCAACACACTGATGGGGATTATTTCTTATATTTAGTCTAGGAGACTAGTATAGAGGGGTTGCAAGTCTTTTCTTGCTTATGTTTTCGATATTAGTATGGAAATTCCTTCGCTTGATTTTGACCCTATAACTCTTGATTTTCTTAATATTTTCCCTACCAAACTACCTAGTCTTCCTCCTGATCATGATATTTAGTTTTCTATTGGTCTAGAGCCGTGCTTCCGACCAATTTCTATGGCCCCTTACCATATATATCCTTCTGCGAAGGAGCTAAATTCTCAGCTTCAGGATCTCTTGAATAGCGGTTTCATTAGGTCAAGTTCATTGCCTTAGAATGCTTCTGTCCTATTTGTAAAGAAAAAGGATGGTTCTCTACATATGTGCATCAACTACAAGCAACTAAATAAGGTGACAGTAAAGATTAAATCTCCTATGCTTCAGATTGATGATTTACTTAGCCAACATATGGGTGTGGCAGTGTTCTCTAAGATTGACTTGGATTTGATTACCTATCACGACCCGAGCCGAGGCCCTGTTCGTAATGAGCATGCCAAACCATGAAGGCCCGAGCACTCTTCTAAATTTGGTAATCATGCACAATATTCATATAGCATAAGAAAATTTGCGAAAAATAATACAAAATGGTACCATGTTCAAACTCATTAACTTGAACAATTTGAAAGGAGTTCTGAATATTCTAGACATATGACACCCGTCTGCGAAATCTCTAACATTACAAGATCCATCATACGTCTGTAATAAAACTAGGACAAGGCCCCTAGTCAGACCCAAAAAGAAAATGTAATAACAATGCTCTAGAATAGGCCTTCCGAAATAAAGAAGGCTCACCAACTGCACACTGCTATCTGACACTTCTATGGTTTAGCAGGATACCTAGAATGAGTTTCAGATCCTAAAATATAGGGGTCAATACAAAAGTACTAGTACGCAGAGCAATCCAAAATAATGCAATTATATATATAAAATACATGAGAGCAGGTTATAAAATATGATGCATGATATAGTTTAAAGTACATAGGTAATTCTTTGATAATCATAAAAGATTCTTGTAAATGCAGTTCTATTTTTTGTATTAGTTCTGAGTTAGGTGGAACTCCCCTACAAGTATGATATTCCACGGGCTAGAAGGGATCCTCCATTGACTCGGCGGGGAAGCCCCCAACCCAAGTTTGCCGCAAGGGTTGGAGTCTAAGCCTGATACGCCACAGGGCACTAGGACAGTGTAAAATCCCTCTAGGGGACAACCCGTATCGACAAAACATGGTTACGGACAATAAGTGATTTGAACCCAAGCCTTCTTTGGGGAACAACCTAACGTCTCTTTATGCGAAATTTTATCCATTTCAGAACATGCCTCTTTCTGGATTCAAAATCTGTGAGTCTGTGTAAAATCTAATTATATTTTATTCTGTGTATTTTATGGCATTGTCTGTATTGGTATCATCATACTAAGATTTGCAAGCCATAATTCTGAGCCATAAAAATATCATTCATAATTCTTTTATTTAAAATAATGTTTAGACCACCAAAACATTAAGACAATTATGAGAGAATTCATATTTCTAAACATAAGTCAAAACCATGAAAAGATTCTCATATTTTCAACAATTCCAACAAGTGATGGTCAATTTCTCAAAACATTCCTGAAATTTTTTCAATTATCAAATTTAGCATTTAAATCATGATTATATCCCCCTCTCTAATTCTCAATCATCATTAAATTCATATAAAATAATAAGACTCTTGATTCATTCTTTAAATCATGCAATTTAGGAATCCATAACTTGCAAATCAAGTATTAACACAATGGGAGGGGGAAAAGATTCAATAATTCATGCTCTCAATTCATATTTAAAGAATTCAACACATACATACATATATACTAGTCAACTCACTTTCAAGGGAAGGCCTAAAGACCAAAACAATATTATCAAGGGCTTCAAAAACATGATTCTAGTTCTAGATCCAAAACCCTTTTGTAAGTTCATGATTTCTAAACCTTTAACATGATTAAGAAGATTTTACTATGCCCATGTAGTTTTAGGAACAACCCCACGTACCTTAGATTATAAGGTTTGAAGAGTAGAACTCAAATCTTGACTAGTTTCTGGGAATTCTTGATCTTAGGGATAAGTTCTTGATCTTTGGAGAAGGAGTTAGGGTTTTGATTTTTGAGAGGAAGAGTGAATAATAGGCATATTTTGGCTTCTTGGGGATGAAATTATATGTTGTGGATGGAATTTAGGTGAGGAGAAGTGACCAAAAATTCCCTAGACCCATTAGAAAAATGATTTAATGAGTGAAATAGTTCCATAACGCACTAGCCGATGCGTCGCGTAGACATCACATCGGCTTACTGCCTCACTTGAAAAATGTCATAACATTTCCCTCGATTATTGAATTTTGGAAAAATTGGTATTGTTAGAATGCTAATTCAATTATATACAATTTGGTGGGTTTTTAGCTGCAAATTATATGTGTATCAAAAGTTATACATGTTCAAAGTAGACCCTTGTAGAATCGAATATCCAATTTTTGATGAATGAAAGATTCTTAGCTCAACTTTATATTAGGCTATTTTTATGAAAAATTTTCACCTCATTAACACTTCATATACTAGGTGAAAGATCATGACACATGAATATAAATATAAACTATAGAATTAGAGCTCACGCACGTAGGAATGACAATTCAATTTCTACCTCGAAATACGGGGTGTTACATTATCTCCCTCTTTGGGATCATTCATCCCCGAATGATAGGTAAGGACTTTTGAGTATCTAAAAGTGTAGAATAAAGAACATAATCTCTCATTGAATAATTTTTCCTCAACAAAATATACAAAGGCATCAAACAAGTTTCATGGTAACCTCGAGGGAAATGTGTAAGCATGAAACATGAGGCAATGAGACTTTACATAGGGATGATCTTGCACATGAGCTCTATGAACCATAATCATCACAACATAAGGCTTGAGTCAATTTGGTGATCATAGATCTGATTTATATTGGTACTAACCATGCATAAGATTCCGCTGAAGATAGGGATAAAAGCATTCTCCACGCCTCATGATGCAATAAATATGTGCACTACTCAGCTATGCCCCAATATCAAATAACATACTTTGTTCTTTCCATCTTACAATCCTCCCATCATGCATATAACCACAAGAGTTTGAGTCCCACTACTTAGTACTGCTATGTTCAAGCCTAAGTCGAAGTAAAAAGGTGATAACTTAAACCGTAGGACCCTGTACTTTACGTCCCATTAAGACTATTGCCTCACCTTATCACTATCGTCAAACAACTCGGATTTTAATTCAAGGAATACTTACCACATAGTACATGGGTTGTGTTTTCATCAATCATAGCATTCAAGCCTATCATTACTACACTCACTTCATGGATTTCCCCTACTAATACCAGCAAATTCAATCACATTCACAAAGATTTTTGTCATATATCTTCTTCTTTTCATTTCACCTATAACCTTGGCTCGAGAATTCACACCATTTTTTCAACTTCCAGAACATCTGCTCCCCCACCTAACACATTGCCACACTTCTACAACCACCGTCATATTATCTTACAGAGGGCCATTAAAGGACCCAATAATAAATGTCATGAATGGAAAAAACACTGCTGAATTATAACTCATACTTGTTGACCTACATCAAGCTGGGACATGAGGTGAAGATACAATACCATCACGAAGTGCTTCCTATATCAAGGGTCTGGATCATGAGTAGAGAGTCATTCGGAAGAAACACAATACAACATGATTTCTTAGGATAGAGCACAATGAGAAAATATTGGTGCACATAGAAAGATAAAATAAGAGAAAGAAAGACTGAATCGCCCTCCTGAACCCAAAAATTCTTAAGATGAACTGGACACTCGACGCGTTAAGTGACACACCGCGTCGCTCCCTATCGATGCATTGACATTGCATAGATTCACTATTTTGATCAACCAAACATGCCTCCAACATCATCTGAAAAATTCAAAACTTTCATAAGACACCCCCTTTACACCCCTAATCAAGAATCAGGTAAAAAAATATATGTTTTTGGGTCGGGAAGATCAATTTGAAGATCATGGAAGCTTATAGCTCAAAAAATATGATTAATTCTTTTAAAAACTCCATACATTCAACCCAGAGTGGTATTAGGTCGAGAATACTATGGGGTGTTACATTATAACTAAGACAAAGATTTTTGCTTGAAGCGGTTGCTCCTCATTTAAAGAACTGAAATTTGCCATGAGTTTACATAAACTCTACCACTTTGGCTAAACACAACCTATAATGAATAGGTGATATATAGAAACATATTTTCTTAGGACCAAGTATGCTGAGAGTCATAGATTTTCATGGATCATGAACACGTACGACTTGAATACATGAAAGACTGGATTACTGTGAGACATAATTGCTTCTAGTTTGGAGGTCATATCATAAACATAAGTCCATAGAGAACTCAAACGATATGCATAGGCATGAATTGAACACATGACACAATACATTAGTAGGATACTCTTCTAAATAGAAGTCGGAGGAGCACGCTCGAATAGGAATAGATTTATCATGATTCCTCTCTATAACTTGCCACACTGAGAAAATTTGGGAACTCACTTAATTCGTCATCTCCCCCTTAGATCAAAGTCACAATCCTAGACTTATGGACATATCCCCTTATCAAGTCTATAGTCATAACCCTCAACATAAAAGAGATATCACCACATACGTAAACTCTAAAATCTCCTTGAAGAACTTTACTTTAAAGGCCTCAATTTTTGAAATGGCTACTCTTAACTTTTGCTAGCCTCTATAGCCATCACTCTACAACTCCCACTCTCATAAGAGTACGCATTCATATTCTCATCACAAAAGGAGGGAGGGATATCAATATACATATGAACATAAATCCCTTCAATATTTTTTGATATAAAAGCACTATATTCTTTCTAAGACTTCCCCTCCAGGGACACTAATCGAAATATCTTCTAAATCCCAAAGTCATAAACTTATGACTACCATTATTATGGATATAGACACCCCCACTTTTGAATACTTAATACTCTATCTTCAATTCCTTAGAATACTCGTATTACACAAAAAATTACATAACTTTCAACTTAACAAATATTTGTAAAACCATACCTAAGGCTCATATGGCCTACCCACTTTCACTCGGTTATTGGATTTTGGCAAAATTGGTATCGTTGGAAAGCTAATTCAATTATCTACAATTTGGTGGGTCTTAAGCTGAAAAATTGTATGTGTATCAAAAGTTATATACGTTAAAATTAGACCCTTGTAGAATTGAATATCCAATTTTGGATGAATGAAAGATTCTTAGCTCAACTTTGCTTTAGGCTATTTCCATGAGCATTTTTCACCTCATAAACACTTCATATACTAGGCGAAAGATCATGACACATGAATCTACACATAAACTATAGAATTAGATCTTACGTATGTAGGAATAATGATTCAATTTCTATCTAAAAAATGTGGGGCATTGCATTACCACTAGCCCTAAGATACCCTTTAAGACTCATTATGGCCATTAGGAATTCTTAATAATATTTTTTGGGTTGACCAATGCGCCAGCAACATTCATGGACTTGATGAATTATATTTTCAAGCCTAATTTGAACTCTTTAGTGATCATTTCATTAATGGTATTATAGTGTATTCGAGGAGTAGGTAGGGGCACGAGCAATATTTGAGGATTTATCTCCAAATTTTGAAATATCATGGGCTTTTTGAAAAATTCACAATGTGTGAGCTTTGGATAGATGCAGTGACATTCCTAGGACACTTGGTATCTAGGGATGGGATTATCGTAGATCTGGCAAATATTGAGGTAATCGTTATTGGGATAGACCTAAATCTATAACAGAGGTCCATAAAATTATTGGTTTAGTAAGTTACTATAAGCGGTTCATTGAGGGATTTACTACTATTACAATGCCTATGACTAGATTGACTTAGAAGAAGGTTCCATTTCAATAGTCCAAGGCATAAGAGTTGAGCTTTCTAAAGCTCAAGGGATTTCTTACTTTAACTTTTATATTTACTATTCTAGTTGAGGGTGAGGAGTTTACTATTTATTGTGATGCTTCTAGTATTTATTTGGGTAGTAGTTTGATGCAGAGGTATTAAGTTATTGCTTATGCTATGAGAAAGCTTAAGGTGAATGTGTAAAACAACCCACTCATGACTTGGAGTTAGAAACATCAGTTTTTACACTTACGATTTAGAGCAGTTACTTGTATCATGTTTGTTTCAAGATTTATACTGATCATCATAGTCTTTAGTATATTATGATTCATAGAGAGCTTAATTTGAGATTATGCATGTGGATTAAGTTACTGAAGGACTATGACATCTTTATTCTATAACATCTAAACAAGGAAAATGTGGTAGTGGACACCTTGAGTCGAAAGACAATGAGTATGGATGGCTTAGATTTTATTTCAGTTTTCAAGTGGCCATTGTCTTTGGACATTCAGTCCATATATAATTTGATGGTTCAACATGATATTCTAGATCCCTGGGGGATTCTTACCAGTGTTAGAGGATAGGTATACTTTGTCTGAGAAGATTTGGATTCATTAATTTAAGGATAGTAGACTTTGTGGTATCTGTGATCAGGTGTTGTGGCTAAGTCCAGTGGGGCTACTTTAACTTTTGACGTTCATGTTTTTATTTTGAGGGTTGGAGAATTGATTCAGCTGATTATTTGATAGACACATAGCTCTAGGTATTCTTTTATCATAGGATAGCTAAGATGTATAGACATTTGAGACAACATTACTGGTGGGGTAGTATAAAGAAGGATATGTCAGGCTTTTAGGCTTGTTATTTATATTGCCAGCAAATTAAGCTTGAATATCAAAGGCCTGGTGGCTTCCTTTGGAGACTATCCATTCATTATGGAAGTAGGAGTAGATTAATATGGACGTCGTGAAAGGTTTGTGTTTCATCCAAGCACACATGCAAGTGTAAGTGGTCACCCAAGTAGTAAAGTGAGATTTGAAAACCAAGTATCGATCTCATAGGAACTTGGTGATTAATAACTATCCAATTCAAGCATTACTAAAGAGATTGAATACGTGCAAGAGTAACCAATTGAGAGTTTAGGTTTTATAACTATAGATAAGTAACAAGAAATAAAAATAGTAAAAACTTTGGATTGTAAATCAAATAAGAAGAGCTTCTAGGGTCGAGGCGTCTACTACAAATTCATGTATAACTACCATGGTCAATTCATTTTTGGACTTAGATTTATCCTAAAGTTTAGGATGCTTTAAAATAGTATAGCAAGAACGTAAGAATAATCATACTTGAGAACTAGTATAGCAACAATGCAAGAACAATCATATACTTGATAAATGTATCAAACAAATTTAAACCATAATTAAAACATCATGTTTTTATCCTTAACCCTAGAATGGGGGTGTTTATCCATGCATAGTCTTACAAAGAATCACCATAAATGAGTTCATAATGCAAAACTATAAGAAAGTAAAGTTTGAGAACAAAGAACCCTAATTTGAGCCCCTTGATTGCTTTACTTATCTACAATTTTTGTAATGCAACAAAGGTGTATTAAATTGTGACTAAGTTCTGATTTTATAGTTTTTAGGTCATCCTTGAGTTCCCCAACACTAAATAGATCAATTGACATCATTGCCCCAAAGTCAAGAGGCTTAAAATAGAGTTTTGGACGTCCCCGTGGCTGCCCCGCACCGCGAGGCCTCCAACTCACATATGGGGTCGTACAACACATACAAAGTGAGTAAAACCCAGTTACGGGTTTATATAGGTGTTGTGGATCACCCCCTAGAATGCCTTGAGGTATGAGGCACAAGTGGTATCCAAAGGTGCCCAATTTATCTCATTTTAGCTCAGATTTCACTGTGCATTGGCTCCTTGTTTTCCCATTTATTAGAACTTATTTGTAGGTATAATTTTTCTTAAAAAATCCTAAAATGGTATCCTACAACATAAAAGAACAATCATTAGTGCATACAATATAATAGAGTTCAACAAAGTACACCAGAACCAAGCATTGCTCTAGCTAGAGCACCTAGTTTTCTCATCTAAACTCTATTTGATCTTTTTCACTCTTAACTTGTTTCAGTTGAACCTTAAACACTCTAAACATGTTATTAAACATATAAATACATAATTACACACTTAATTACTTATTAATCCTACCAATAAGTCCTCAAAACTAAGTTAAATGTGAATTGATTCTTACACTTACGAGTATAAATATGCCTAGGATCATCACCCCTCACTTACGTCTTTTTTTGTCTAGAACAACTCTTTTAAATTAAGAATCATCAAGTAAGACTAACATAACTACTATAAAAAAGACACTCAAGTTATAAATACAACGACTACGTGAATATCAAGTTCTTCATCAAGGATATCATATACATGTGAACACTCATGAACACTATTTTAAGACATCTAGCCTCAATAATCGACTCCACCAAGTTGAAAAACTCATGCATATCACTCAATCAAAGTGATCATACAATTAACCTAAAAATCATCAAACATGTGCCCTCACCATAAAAGATATCCATATTCACTCACAAATATGAAGTTCATCACAAGAATGGGCATTAGAAAAAGATTTTGCTCACTCTCACAAGAAATTCATGTGTCACATAAGATGAACCATAAGCTTGCCATTAGTGTAGTACACTAATATTAGAATATTGAGGTTTAAGATCAAGTAGGACTTTAAGGGTTGTAATGTAGTCTAAGGGATGAGTAGGAACTATTTTGGTCAGTAATAGTGACTATCTTTCCTAAGAGATTTAATACTTCACATTGTACATTGAACTCTTTCCTCAACCACCAATTTCTCACCACTTTCGTCTTAACTCATCTCTTTTTTATCCCATCTATTTAATATATTCATATATATTAAGGAGGGGGTATTCCTCTACTACGATATGATTCAATTTCAATTACTTTCTTTCTTTTCATTACACTACTCCCAACCACAACACTTATACTTGTTCACGCCAATAGCTACTATTATTGGGCTTTAGTTTTACCTTTTTATTCATCAATTTTTCACACCTCAACCTTAATAATTTTGATTAGGATCTTTGGATCAAATTTAGGTCAATCCAAGAAAGGAAATATGCTACATATGCGGCTACCAAAAATAGGCTAAAGGCTCAATGAGGATAACTAAAATCATAAAAAAAAGGGTAGATAAAAGGGAGTTTAAACATGGCTATTAATGAATTTCCTATATCATCTCCTAAACCCATCATTCCTTATTTCACTTTGCACAAATACAAGGCAATTTCTACACATCAATATGAAATAAGAAATATACAAAAAAGATCATATCACACATGGCACATGCTTAAGTCAAGTAGGATTCCTATAGACTCTAAACCAAGCATTAGCATGAATTCAAAATTAAGCCAACATCATAGAACAGTTATAATAACGAGCCTAGGTGTCTCAAAAGTAATCATTCAACATAGTCAACTTTCTTTACATTCAAAAATCATAAATAGAAACTTGCAAGAACATCTCACTTACTCCTAGTACAAAAATTTAAAAGTTTACTACTAAAAATGAAAAAAGATGCTGGGTTCAAAGGGTGCCTACTCAGAAAAAGAGAGAAAGAAATACCAAGGGATGGGTGAAGTATGCCCCTACTAGTCTGATACCAATATGACTAACAAACAAAGAGAAAATCTTTTAGAATTTTTTCAAATTTAGTAAAAAAGTAAATAAAAAAAATAAAAACCCTATGGCAGTACTTTATCATAAACCATTCATCCTAAACTATGAAAAGATCTTCACCCCACACTTAAGAACAAACTTTATCCCCAAACTATAATTCAAAATCAAGGATAGAAATACTCCTTGTTGCCTCTAGGCCTAGCTAGCAACATCTAAATCATCCATAAGGTCAAGTGGATCCCATATCCAGTCTTTGCCATACTTCTTAGGTTGGTTATTCAATAATTAAACTTCTCGTCAACCTGTGACTCAAAAAAAATAAAAAGAAACGTGAAATAAAACTAAAACAAAGATATCAAATACCTATCTTAACTTGGGTTGCCTCCCAAGTAGTGCCTAATTTATTGTCACGATAGACCTACATCACTGCGTCAACCGTATTCGTTTATCCTCTTCCTCCTACTTGAAGGCCATTTTCTCACTCTTTTCTAACCTCTTGAGTGTGTACTCTTAAGGACTGCATTTTTTTCAATAATAGACTTTCCAAGCTCTTCTTTTATCTTCACTTATTTAGTCTTAAGTGGTGGCTTAGGCAAGTCTATGAGATAGTCCAAAGAGGTCGCTGGTGGTTTGCTCTTCACCACCCCATATTATCTAATTCCTTTATCATGATCATAAATAAATCCTTATAATGTGAAGCTGTATTGAGTGGTTTGTAAACTTTTAAGACTACCTCTTAATCATCCAATATCAGAGTAAGAGTGCCCTCTCTAACATCAATTAATGCTCCTTACATCATCAAGAATAGATTCCCCAATATGATCGGTACTCTGTTATCTGTATTAGAATCAAGAAAAATAAAAATAGTAGGAAAAATAAACTTACCTACCTTAATAATAAAATTTTCAGTAATTCCTTCGGGTTGCACTCTGGTTCTACCTCTATTTGGAGTACCACAGATCATGGACTTAATTTTCCTAATCTAAGAGTATTAAAAACAGACAAAGGCATCAAATTTATGCTTTCCCCGAGTCACTCAAATCATGGACCACATTATTATCACTAATTTATATCAAGAGGGGGAAGCTTCTTAGGTCCTTTAGCTTTTTTGGCATCTTTCTTATCAAAACTAAACTGCATTCCTCAGTAAATACCACCATCTCTATGTCTCCCAATTTTATTTCATTGGTTACTACACCCTTCAAGTACTTGGCATACTTAGGCATACCCTACAAAACATCTTACAATGAGAGATGAAAGTGAAGTTATCTGAATGTGTTAAAGAAATTCTTACAACAAGCATCCTCCTTTGTCTTTTTAACTTGTTGGTGGAATGGTGTAGGTGGTCTTTATTGTATATGCTCAAATGGCTGCTACTTGCTTTGGGACTAAATCTGCCTGTACCTCTTGATTATTCTTTCAAGATTTTTCAATCAAGTCTCTACCACTCCTTAAAGTGATTGCCATTAGTTACTTTAAATTCTCTGTGTCACTTGGAAAACCCCCTTGAGGTATGGTATTTTGTGCATAAGCTAACTACCCCAACTGTTTCTTTAGATTCATTTGAGAAAGTTTTTGATTCTTAATCTCTTCATCCATCTGTTCTTGATTGGCTAGGATTTTTTCAAGGTTTCTTCAATATTACTAGCCTGCATGTTTTGTTGCTGCATAAACTACTAAGTCTAAACCTGATTGTTGCCTTATGAATATTTGGGCTAACTCTGCTACTTATGATTGTATGCATTACCATAGTTTCTGTTCTGTGCACCAACTCTAGATTTTTTCCACATGAGTTTGTACAGTGTCCAATAATCACATCAATTTTACATCAAGATGGGGTCTGCTGGACTGTATTTACTTGTTCCTGATATTAGTTCACACCCAACTTGTCGAACTATGTTATCATTTGATTCTTCAAGGATAAAAACTGGGCATCCAAAGTTGTGATACTATCTACCTTAATTATACCTACGAGCTTCTTCATTGAACTTCTAGAAATATTCTATGCCATTCGCAATTACCTTGTACAATTTTATTTAGCTAAGTGTACAACTCCTTATAAGTCTTCTCCAAAGTGGGACTAGCTACAAAGCTGAATCAAGAAGCATTCTTGTGTTATGGTCAAGAGCTTCAGCAAAAGTATAAGTCAATACCTGATTCATATGTTGATGGTACAGGAAGACTTTGAGATGAGATTTAAACCTCTCCCATGTATTATATAATTTCTCATCTGGCTTTTTGTTAAGACATAATCTCAGTTCTTAACCCTGCAGTCTTTCCAGATGGAAAGAATCAAATAAAGAAATTCTTTTCCAAATCATCCCATGTATTGATGGAGTTTAAAGGTTCTGCCTTCTACCAATTCATTTCTTCCCCTAAAAAGTTGTACAGACTCAAGTGGGATGAAGGTGTCACTAATCTCTAAAAAGTTCTGCAAGTGGACCTGTGGATCCTGATCAATAGGCATGTGATTTTCCCAGTATTGTGCAATAGTTACGCCATGTTCTATTCTATCTCGAATCAATCTCCAGGTTTTAGTCTATGGATGAATGAGGTAACATTGGTTTCGAATGGGATTGCTACTTCACGAACTGTCCTGTAGGCTAGTTGATCTTTAGCTATTAGTGCATGAATAGTTTTTTCATGATGAATTTTAGGTAAGCGGTAGAGAAGTTATACTTCTCTCCCTAACTCATGTATCACTCAGGTTTAGGATATGGATCAACTAAATCCCTTTCCCTTGTGAACTTGCTCATGTTTCAAAC
The DNA here is from genome assembly GCA_030864225.1 of Capsicum baccatum var. pendulum. NCBI lineage: Eukaryota > Viridiplantae > Streptophyta > Magnoliopsida > Solanales > Solanaceae > Capsicum > Capsicum baccatum. The sequence continues at coordinate 121,893,633 of CM061560.1, forward strand.
ATGTACCTGTAAATTTAGAAGCTAGGATCAAGTTGTTATCACATAAGAAACCAAGTAGCAAAACTAATAATAAGACAATTGCCAATTTTATGTCCCCAACAACATTGCCAACAACAGTATGAACTTTGTATTTTAAACAATATAAAAAAAGCTTCTAGGGTCAAGACATCTACTACAGATTAATGTATGATTATTATTTCTATCTAGTGTTGGTGTTTTCATGATTTTTGATCTACAGGGTTGATATTATAACTTAGGAATGGTCATCCTATAAGTCATCTACCGAAATTAATCTCACAACTACATCATTCAGCGGGGATGTGAGTCTTTAAGCTTGGTGCATTAAAGTATCTTCTCATTTTTTTTGTTTCTTTTGAGAAACGAACCTTACCCAGGGCTCTCACCTCCCTTGGAGGCCAGGGGTTGAGACACACACCCCCAAGCCTTATCATAAAAAAAATAAAAGAAAGTATAAGAAGGGGGAAATAGACCTTACCTCCAATCCTATGGTGGTTCAAAGTCAATGAGCCTACTAAGGCTGGTCAGCTCATCCCCAACACTAGAAATGAAACCTAGATCTAAGCACCTAGAAGAGAGGACTCATCTAATACAATATTAAATCGAAAAACATAAATAAGGGAGACTCTCCCCTTACAAGGTAAGAAAAACTCAAAACAAAACTTAACCACTTCATGAAAGATATAATATAATGAGAATAGCGTAGATAAAGGTGATCAGATGGAATGAACAAAACAAGTGAGAACCTGTGCATGACGATCCAACCCAAGTGAATCTAAGGAGGCTTCTTTATGCGTTTCAACTTCTTTCATCTAAAATTAATCATTCCCATCTTATCCAGCATATAATAACTTCTAGTATCATGTCGTAACTGATGATAAGTATAATACTGCTCCATATTGTCGATCATATGCCTGTGCTTGGAAAGTATATCAGCTGGATAGTTTGCTTCTCTATAGATATGCTTGCAATAAAAGTAATCTAATAATTTGATCCAATCCCATAACTCGGTGATCTAATGAATAAGGTTCCAAGGAGGTGAAATAACCTGTTTGAGCCACTTACCAAGCAACTCCAAATCAACTTCAAGAATAACCCTACTATAACCACATGGATACACCAAGTAATACCCAAAGTAGCCTTTTGCACTTCTTCTTGATTATTTGAACTGATTCTAAGAGGAGTTACAAATGCATAAATTAAATTACCTGTGTGATCTCTGATGATGCCACCAGCTCCTATCTTTCCTGAATTATCAATAGCACTACCATCTGTATTATGCTTAACCAAAGTAGAAGGAGGTTTTGTCCATTTACCTTGTATCACCCTCATTTTATGTTTACAACTCTCGATCATCAACACTAAGTCTTTCCATCTATTAGGCTACTGAATGTAAGGATAAATAGTATATAAAAGCATGATAAACTGCTTAATGATGGAAAATTTAACTCTTCTAGCACTTGATGATTTGCCCCCATACTTACTAGCATATTTGTTCTTCCATAAGTTCCAGCAAATAAATATAGGAAGAGTATGAAGCATATGTTTTTGGACTTCATTTTCTGATTTGGCCAACCAAACTATCTTCTCATTTTGTTAATCAAATGGGGCGTTTAGGTATAAATTTATCATAACACAAATCATCCTTTAAAAATTAGATTCTGATGATTAAATACATAATAAACACTCCTTACATTCTTAATTCCACACCTCAACTCCTACGATCAATTCATTTTGGGACATATATTTTCCTAAAATTAATTACGCTATTGAATAGTAAATAAGAACATAAGAACAATCACATACATTATAAACGTATACACCAACTTTAAATCATAATTAAACAATCAAGTTTGTAGATGCAACCCCATAATTTTGGTGTTTATCCACTCATTGTCTTACAAATAATTAGTTTTAATAAGTTCAATATGCAAAACTATAAGAGAGTAAGTTTGAGAATAAAGAACCCTAGTTTGAACCCCTTGCTAGCTTGCCTTCTTTACAATTTGTGTAATGCTACAAAGGTGTGTTAAAAGTTGGAATAATTGCTGAATTTATAGTTTTTTAGGTCACCCTTGAGTTCCCCAACACGAAATAGATCGACTGACATCATTACCCCTCAGTTAGGAGTCTTAGAATAGAGGTTTGGACGTCCCGAAGGATGTCCCGCACCATGAGGCCTCAAACTCACATTTGGGGTCATGGATAATACCCAAGGGTCATGGATCACACCCAATATGAGTCCAAACCAGTGAGGGATCGTGAAAGTGGTCTCAGAGCACCCCCTAGCCTACCTTGAGGTATGTGGTGCAAGGGGTAGCCCAATGTGCCTGATTTCGTTCGTTTTTTCTTTGATTTTCTCTTGCGTTGGATATTTGTTTTCCCATTTATTATAACTTATTTGTAGGATAATGTATCTTCAAAAACTCCTGCAAGGGTCTCCTACAAAATCAAATAACAAGCGTTAGTTCACACTACATAATAGAGTTTAACAAAGTATACTAGAACCAACATAGCTCAAGCTAGCGCAAGTAGTTTCCTCATCTAAACTCTATATGATTTGTTTGACTCTTAAATTGTTCATTTTAACCTTAAACATGTTATTAAACACATAAATACACAATTTCACCATAAATTACTCATTAAGATCACCAAGAAGTCCTCAAAACTAAGCTAAACACACATAAATCCTAACACTTAGGAGTATAAATACACTTGAGATTAGGTTGCCTGACACTTATCATTGTTATGAAAATTTTGGGTCGTTTTAGTTTAGTTGAACAAATTATCGCTTTTTATCCCTATCTAGATTTCATTCATTATTTATAGGTTAGCCCATATTTATGTCTAAAAGATCATTTGCCTTCATAGAGTACTCATTTCTATTATTTTAGATAGGTTTACAGTGTTGACTTCTATCTTCGAGCAGACATTTTAGGAGTGGTTGGGTACTTAGGTTGATCTTAATATCACTTTTCATCCTTAGATAGATAGTCATTTAGAGAGGACTATCAAGTATTGAAAGATGTGCTCCAATTGTGTGTCATGTAATTTACAGGTTAGTAGAGCAACATATAGCCTTAACAGAGTTTTCTTATAATAATAACTACCATTTGACTATTAAGATGGAAAAATTTGAGGCATTGTATGGTAGGCATTGTCGACTACCATTGACTGGTTTGAGACGTCTGAGCTTAGACCCTATGGTACCAACTTGCTTTATGGGTATTTAGACAAGGTTTGGGTAATTTAGGATAGGGTACGAGTAACTCAGGGTAGGTAAAAGAGTTATGCTGATCATAGGATTTATGCTTTGAAGTTTGTAGTGGGTGATAGGGATTTCTTTTGAGTAATGTCCGTGAAGGGCATGATGAGGTTCGATAAGAGGGGTAATGTCTACCCCAATTATATTGAGCCTTTTGAGATACTTTAAACCATTGAGAGGTAGATTATGAGTTATCCTTTCTCCTAGAATTCTCAACATTTCACCCAATCTTTTATATGTCTATGTTGTGGCACTACAGTTTGGATGAGTCTCATGTTCTTTTTTGTGACTCAATTTAGCAAGATAAGAGGTTGATCTTTGTGGAGTAGCCGATCACTATATTAGCTATGGATGTAAGCAGATTACACTCTAGAGAGATTCTTGTAGTTAAGCTTCAATAGCAAAATCTTCGAGTCGAGGAGTCTACCTGGGAGATAGAGAGTGAGAAACGGGTGCAATATCCTTACCGAGTTGTGCCTTCAGGTACATCTTGGTCCTTCACTTTCTCGGATGAAAGCACTTTTAGTGTTGGATATTATTACTTTTGTTTTCCTGCTTTTTGATGTTTAGATCTTTTTGACAGCTACCTTAAGTCATTTATGACTTGCTAGGACTAATAGTTTGGTCATCAGGTAGTTCATTTGTTTTTTAGAGAGAATCCCTATTTTTGAGTTTTAGTTGTTAGGAATTGGTTATTAGATTAAACATTCTATCAAATGGTCTTGGATGACAATTTTTATAGCTCAGTTAGATTTGAATGTTGATTTTAGACTAGGGGTACCCTTGGTTTTGTACCCAAGGATTCCAGAAACATTTTAGACTTTTGGGTGGAAGTTGGTAAAAATAGCCTTTAGGTGTGGGACCCGTATTTGATGGAAACTACCTTTGATTGTTTTGATGGTATTGTTAATTCTGGAATGTTGAATTTTATATGGTATCTTAGTTGTTCGCATGATTCCAAATAAATACCGAGGTTCTAATCAGAAATATGGCAAATTGCCAAGTTTACTGGTATAGCTTCAGCTGATGCAGACAAAAATAGCCTTCGCTTTTGAGAGTCTTCATCTGTGTTCATGAATACCAAGTTCATTGGTCATTGTATTTTTAAGGCCCTGGGTTGCGATCACAAAGACCAATGTGATTGGTTATTACATTCATGATGAGTAAGCCAGATTGAAGGTCACATTCGTGATGGGGTCCCTACAGTTGCGATGAAGGGGCCCTCACCAGTATTAAATTTTGGGGAACCCAATTTTATCTCATTTTTTCCATGTCCCAAGTTCATTAAAAACCTAAAAAGATTAGAGAAAGTGAAGGTCAATCACTGTGTGTCAGGGGTGAGTTTGAGATGTTATCTCGGTCATTTTCTTGCCATTATTTTTGAAAGTTTCCTATTAATTTCTTGATAAATTCTCCAGTTAGTTTTAAGGCCTATTTTATTTTGGGATTAATTTGGTGGTCTATTTATGCTCGAATTTCACCCGTTTTGAGGATAAATGATTCTTGAGCTTAGAGGGATGCATTGGCGGTTTCAAATGCGTGATTTTGCAAAGGGACCCCATGTGGGCTTGTTAGCTCGACTATTGCCTAGACCATTTATATGCAATATGAGTATCATTATCCTCATCTAAATGCATAGATTATTATTTTAATAGCGTGACAGTAGTCGAAGACTTTTTGAAAGGGAAAAGTCCCAATGTAATAGAATTTCTTGAGCTTTCAGTGGTGTCCAAGTAGGCTAGGCTCAATTTCCACTTAGATTGAGCTTAATTATGATATTAGTGTGATATTATGGTAGATTTAGGTGCGTATTTATGGATTGTTTAACATTTGGCAAATTATGAAATTAATTAGCCGATTAGAAAGTGTTTTGGATAGAATTTGGGCCGTCCTTCCCCATATTTAATTAGATTAAAATAATATGGATAGTTTAGGCATACTTAGCATCTTGGGATGGAAGTATAATGCCTTATTCTAGTTTAGGGGAGGTGTTTGCCTTAGTATATGATTTAGGACTAGTAGCAGGCCCCACCGATCTTCTTCTAGGTAGTATTCTAAGCTCCTTGTTGACTTAATAAGCCATTTAGTCATGTATTTAGAATAAATATTGGACCTTAGGATGAAATAGGCATTTTAATGGATTTTGGTTAATTTTATTAACCTAGATAATGTGGCCTTTTCGCTTTTCGGACCATGCACCTAGACTTATTAGTTAATATTACACCTCTTATCGATTTGACTGTATTACCTACTAGTCATATTAAATACAATAGAAAAAAGTAATGATCTTGAAATGTTATGGTACTTGGCCTAATTATTAGTTCCGATTTGAATTCAACTATTTGTAGCTCCCTTGATATTCATTGAATTGGGCTCATTTATGGAATATATTTATTTAATGGAACTTGTTTACTAGTTTCAAATCGATTCCGACAATCATGATCTATATGCAGAACTTTATTATGATGATCCTATTCTTAGTTCCGATTCAAGTCCGACAGTATGGTTCGAGAGGGTGTCAGGTATATTGTCACATTGAGCTTACTTTAAGATTTCTGCCATTGACATTTTCTCCTTGTTTGTATCCACCGAGATTATGGGGGCTCGGTTGGGTTATTTTTATCTTGGTTGTGCCTTCTAATCTTATAGGCATATAGTTAGATAATATTACTTTAAGTAATTCTTCTGTCTGTTTACCACTTTAGACTGATTTAGAGTATTATTTTGAATTTAACCCTTTCCTTGACTTGAGTTTATATTCTCGCATTTTATTATACTTTTATTATGATTTAGCTTAGTTAGATGATGATGCCTACTGAGTACTCGTTGTTTTTTGTACTTATGCTACACTTTTGAATTTTTTTTAATAAAAATCTGAGTACTAATTGTTTCCGCTTATGATTCATATAGGCTTCTTTTTTTTGGATTCGGAGATAGGGTGAGCCTTCAAAGCCAGAGCTAATCCTATCTCCTTCTGCAAGTTTTTCACAGTTTTTACTTTTCCTAGACTATCTGTATATTTGATACTATCTAGTACTCTGCTATTTTTTATTTAAAGGACTTGTGTACCAACCATATCAGGTTGTGGGGTACTCTTTTTGTACATTTCCTTCTTTTCCTTGTCTTTTAGTACTTTCTATGTCATTTATGCTATTTAGTTTTCTACTTGCATATTAAATTCTGTATTCTTTAAACTTTTGCCATTTAGCCCATTACTTGTCATTTTGGGCTATGGTATGGCTTACCTACTTGCGGGTTAAAGTATGTGCCATCATGACTTGATAAATTGGATCGTCACAAATACCATAGGAAAGAAACAACACTATTATCATCAAAAGGTACTTCATGAAGTATCTACAATGGAGATGAATCATATGCCCTCATGGTCAGTCCCTTCCTAAATCCTATGCATAGCGGGAGCTTTAGTGCACTAGGTTAATTTTTCTATAGATGAAACATAACAACTTAGCAAAAATCCTTCAGGTGCCAAATTTTGGGCTAACTACTAATTTCATTGTAGTCCTTCCCAATAATCTTATTTCATGCATACCCTCTCTCAAATCTGAATCTCTAGTTACTGTAACCCAATCTTCTTCTTCTTCTTCATTATGATACTTAATTGAATATCTTTGAAGAAATATGTTAAGCCTCTTTTCCACTTTCCCCTCTAGTTTTGCCATGGTTGTTGAAGGGGTAAGTTTGAACTTTACGATATCAACTTGATATGTAGCTATCACAAACATCATACTGTCATCAGAAAGTTTTCCTGTTGAATGTGATCTTTCATGACTCAAATAATTTTTTCCTTTTTTATGGGACGGAGCAGTAAATTATTGATTTCCCATATATGGTTCAACACTTTGAAAAAATACGCCTAGGCTAACATGGTAATCAACCTTTCTAGTATTATAATGTGGTAATCTAGATATACCATATTATTTACCTGTTCTTGTTAGACCGATAATTTATTGATGATTGACATAATAAAAGAAATATGTTACTCAAGTTGGTTCAATCACATGGAAATAGTCATTAGGGAAAGCGGACAGGAATGGGTAAGGAATGTATAAATCTTTCTTGTGCTCTTAACAGATCACATGTGATAATGTTGTAATTAAATATAACACTTTGTTGATAATCTAAAGAGAAAGAGTTGCAGTCAAACAAGGAGATTGACTTGAAGAAGGCGTTTGACAACTACAAGAGTTTCACTAGAAGAGGGACTCCAACTCACCATAGAAGCCTATTAAAGTTGAAGAGTCCAAAGAGTGGTAAAGGAGAAGACACAGTGAATGAATCTTTGAAGAGTCAATATATATCGAGGGAGTAACTCACTCTATTACTCATGCACTCAAAAAGATAGCAACGTATCAATGAATTGTCAAAAAGTTCCAAAGCTTGAAGCATCGAAGAAGAACTTGTTCCTAGTACTTAGAGTTAATGAGTCTTAGACTTTATGTATTAGGTTAGTTCCTGAGTTGTAATGTTGTCTAATCTCAGTGAAGTATAAATTGAGTTATGAGCTTTGTCTTCAAGTTTGGAAACTCGAAGACTTAGGAACACTTACCTTGGGAAGGTTTATGATTTGTAGAAATAGGAGTTAGAGTTTAATTCCTTGATTACAAGAGTTTCATAATTCGTTGACTTGTTGAGGCCCAAATTATTTTAGTGAAGTTAGGGTTAAATCCTGTAGAGGTAAAGGTCATGGTTTTTTCTTCCATGTTGAGCCGAGTGTTTTCCACGTAAATAACACTGTGCAAATTACTTACTGTTTTAGCAGGATAAGAGCATATTAGTAAACCTATTCCATTAACAGGCAATAGTTTGGCAAAAAAAATAGTAATCAGTAGGGCTAGTACTCCAACAAGTGGTATCGGAGTGGTTTATCTTATATAAGGTTAAAACCTAAGAAAAGATCACTACAATAATTTCTACTGGTCACGGTGAAGGACAATCCACTACTAGGCCTCCCCTTTTTATGGTACTTATTTGTCTTGGTCAAAAGCTTGAATGGAAATGTTCATTCAAGGAGAAGAGTATGAATTGTGAGATAGGATTACTGTGGTCCAACTGTATCAATGAAGTTAGAAAATTGAGAACAAGTTAAAAACGTGAGAAATGAATATACTGCTGATGACTTGGTGGCACTAAAGAAAAATGCAAGAGAAAGGAACATCTTAGTATGTGGAATAGGTCAAACTGAGTATAACAAAGCATCTACTTGTACCATGGCAAAGAAAATTTGGGATTCCTTAGTGAATGCACATGAAGGCACCACTCAAGTAAGAAAATTCAGAGTTGCTCTTTTTTTTACTGAATATGAAGCTTTCAAAATGAGGAAAAATGAACCCCTTCATCAAATGATGTCAAGACTCACTGCGTTAACAAATGAATTGACCTCTTTAGGAAAAGTCATCACTACTGAGGAACAAATAGAGAAAGTGCCAAAATCTTAATGGGATGTCAAGGTTACTGCAATTAAGGAAGCATAGGATCTAACTAGTATGACTCTAGATGAATTAGTATGTAACCTAAAGACTTATGAGATACAAATTGATGAAGCCAGGAATGAAAAGGAAGCTCCTGAGAATTTTAGCCCTGAAGGCTTCTGATAGTGATAGGGAAGCGAAACTGACTGAAGATCAGATGGCTTTTATAACAAAACATTTCAATAAAGTCTTTAAAAAGAAGAATGGAACAAGTAGCAAGAGGCGCTTCAATGACAACCCTACTGGGTGCTACAAGTGTGGTAAAATTGATTATCAAGTCAAAGATTTTGTGGTTTAGGAAATTGAATGGATAAAGGAAAGAGCTAATAAAGAACTAAGAGATAAGGCTAGGAAAAGAGAGAAGGAGAAATATGTCATAGTGGCTGCTTGGGGATCTGATTCAGATAAATCAAATGATGGTGAGAGTGACAAAACTTCCTTTACGGCTATTGGAGATTCAGACTTGGATGAAGAATAAGGTTCTTTTGAGCTTATCAAGTCTCAAGTTTGATTTTATTGATCTAGAGACCTATAAGAATATTGTTGAAAAAGAAAGCAACACTCTCAAGAATAGTAAAAATGACATTAAATCTACAGTCTGGGATCTTAAAAATGACATTTTCAGTATAAGATAAAAAGGCAGAAAGTAATGAATAAAAAAACTTGAGCTTGAATTGACCAAGGTTAAACATGAATGTAACAATGAAAAAGAAAAAGTTGATAAGATAAGCCAAGAAATCTCTAGGTTTAAATATGATCTAGAAAGGGAAAATAAATGGACAAATTCCTCAAGAATTATTCATAAATTGGGTGAAAGGACCTACAATGAGAATGTTGGATTAGGATTTTTTAAGAGTCAAACTGTCACTAATGATTTATGCTACATCTTTGGAAATCTTGGACATTCCATTACTGAATGTCCAATTTCTAATAATTGTAGATCCGTAAGGATCAATATAGGAAAAGGATAAGAATTTATAAAGTCTCAGAGAAATAAAGTCAATAACAAAACTAGTCTGAGAAACAGGGTAGATAAACTGTTGCCTCATAGGGCTAGAAGAAACTTGATTCATCCTTTTTCTCACAAGAAAGGACCCAAGCTTGTCTGGGTTCGTAAAGTTAACCCCCAAGTTATTTTGCAAGTAAGAGTGAAAGGAGGCAAGAAGAATTAGAATATGGTTAAATATTTCTCAAAGCACAAGACTTAAAAAGAACAATGATCATTTCACTAAGGGGGAAGATTGTTTGGAACAAGAAAACAATGATTTCAAAGAACCAAAAACAATTGCATTTAAAAGATGGTCAGATCAGTAGTGATCGTGTAAGGGGGAAGAAGGGGAGATCCTTTCTTATTATAAATAAGGACTAGAAACTGAGAAAGTAAGAGGAGCAAGTTGTACCATCTGTTCTAACTATTATACAGATGAAAGGCATGGTGACAATGGGGAACAAGTAATTCAGCAACACAGCAATATACAAATAAAGTGAAAAGAGTCATGATGGTAGTAAAACCTTGACTTAATAATTTGATTTTGTTCATGAAGATTATTCTGTGGATAGGAAAAGGCACTACACGAATTAGGGTCCAACAAAGCTCTAATAACCTAGTCCACTAAAGAATAAAACTTAGTAGCTTTATATTGGGGCTGAGAATGTTGGTATAGATTGTGTTCCTATCCTCTATGGTAATACTAACATCTTCAAATCTGCAGAGAAATTTTATACTACTTGACTCCATCTTTCTGGAGATATTATTGAAAAGGTCTTGTATCTTTCATATTTTGATCAGACTACTGACGAGATCATTAAATCTCTAAGTAGAGAACACCTTGAGGGAAATAGGTTAAAATTAGAGATGATTAAGATTGCACAAACCACCCTAAATGATTGACTAGAACATTTATTCTACTTTAAAAATTTCACCTATTCTTATCAGTCTAGCATATTTAATGATGTATCACAATTCTAGTATGATGATGATTTATTTAAGTAATGATTTTAGTCAAATACGCAGAAAGGAAGCTAAGTCATTGGAAATCATGGAGATGGCAAGGTATGATTTACTTCAGTCACTTATTAAGAAACTATATGGAAAATCTAGGAACGTATGGTTCTATCCACTCGTATCACCTCTCTTATCATACATTTTAATTTCACACAAGTTCCACAAATCTCCCCCTTTATTCCCATTAAGCTATCTGATTTTAGGGCTTGTTACAATTTCAAACCCTGTTACATAAACCTTCTTGTCAAAAGTTCAGCCCTTCTGACAATATCTAGAGTTTTTCTATATTGCAAATACTTCCACGTGAAACTGAACCTTTCTCGTTTCCAATTTTAAAATCCAACCAAAAAATAGTTACTCCAAGAATATTTTGTTGTCGTCTTATCAAACTATCTGGGGATCATATTTCTACTTTATATTCTGAATAAGTTATGGAGAATTCACAAAATCCTACTCCCATTCGCGCTCCTCACACTCGGAATCGCAAAAGACAAGAAGAACAATTACTTGAAGCTGCTCTTCAAGCAAGCAAAAATAAGAAATGTTATTTCTCTCTACTAATTCCTCCCAATGCTTCAGACTCTCTTCAATGAAGTTCCCAAAAAGGAAGAACTTGTAAACGTTCTATTCCTAATCCCTCTACATCCAACTCTCCTAAATCTGCTCCATCCACCTCTTCCTCAAGAAAATATACTCCCTAGAAAGGTCCTTCATTTGATTCCTTATACAAATTTGCATCAAAATCCACATCCAAGAGATAGGTTTCATAATCATTTCCTTCCTCTAATGTGAAGCCAATGTGGATAATTTTTTTCATTCCACTAACACTAAGGATGATGGTACTTCTCGTACTGATTTAAATATCTCTGAATTTGTTGATGCTCTTCTAGATCGTGTTATTTACTTTCAAAGGAGACAATTCATTCATGATCGTATGATCGCTGGGTTTAGGGATCTAGAAATATCAGTTCTTTTGGATAGTATCATGTTTTAAGGCTGGACCACCTTATTTCTTCAAGGTGAGACTCAGCACAAATTTGATCATTCAAAAATGTATGAGCTCTATAGAAATGGTGCAGTGAAAAGGAATCCTTACACCACATATGTAGATAATATGTCTATACAACTATTTGCAAAAGATGATGCTCGTATTCTAAAAGTTCTTCTTGAGGGATAGGATCACTATGTCAAGATTAACTGGCCTCTATTAGATAACCTGGTATCTGCATTAAATATTACTATGAATTCCTTAGGAAATCCTAATCTGGATAAGCATAGATGGGTTCTTAAGAGAGAAGTGTCGCCCCTTACCTAGAAAGGAAAAGCGATCTAAGGTAAACTATCTTGATATCACACTCATAGAGCTACTTGATACAAAGGTTAAAATTAATCTACACAATTTGATTGTCAAAAACATGCAGAGGATCCTTCAAAATAATGATAGGAAGGCTCATACTTTGTCCTATGATTTTTGGTTAACACCCATATTAGAGGCATATGTTGTTTCAATACAGGTTTGGTCACTTCAAACTACCAAGGACATTCTTGGGCACTTGAACCATGTTTCTCTACCTATTTTAATGTGCCAGGTTGATTCTCCTACAAAAAGACTAAGGAATGAACTAGCCGTTAATCTAGATGAATTGGATAAAGTTAGAGCCTCTCACGCTGTTGAGAGAGAAAGGCTTCAAGCTCGGATCCAGACTTTAGAATAGGATATTGAGAGAGAAAGCACTGAAAATGCTAGAATCATCTGCTAATTGACCAATCTCATCTAACCTATTTCATTTCACTCCAGCTATATTCCTTAGAGCTCCTAGGATTAATTCTCTACCTGTTTCTCTCTTTTGTGTCTCATATGCCTAGATAACTTCATGTACTCCTTTTGGTGCTTGCGTCATAAATTATATTTGGATATATTAATGAAATCTTATTTTGCTTATGGCTATATCTATCACTGTACTGACTACCACATTACTCTATTAAAGAACTCTTGTGTTGATTGTCTTGATGATAGCCATGTGGCCGTGTTGAGAATAGTTTTTTTGGTTTATATCTTTTTGATGATGTAAAAAAGGGAAAGATTGAGTTTTAAAATGTTTATAACTCAATAACTAATCTATTTCTTTTAAGTATATTTTCTTGACAATGTGTTTTAGGGAAAAAATTGCACTAGGGATGTAAAATTTGTCATCATCAAAAAGGGGGAATTTGTTAGACCAATAAAGTTTTAATGATTGAATTCTTTTAGGGCATGTGGATTTTTTATGATTGACATGTCAATGAAATATGTTGAGAAAGCTGGTCCATTCAAGTGTACAAAATAAAACTACAGGCAAGGCTGTTAATAAGATAATATTGCACATAAACAGGAGTGGATAAGCAAGATTATTCAGACATTCTCTCAAAATATATCACCTTATTAAAGTGAAGGAAAAATCCAATACTATAAAGTTGAATTAGTCAAGAAGTCCAACAATAAGAGGAGTCCTGCAAGGCTAAGGGATAAAGCAAAAGAGTCCTAATCAACCAAGAAAGGAAAGACGGCTACAACAAGAAGTGAAGTTACTTGATAGAGTTTGACAAAAGATAGAAGCAGAGATCAACAAGGACTCTGTCACAGGTGTGAATATATACAACAAAGTACGCTCAAGTAACTCACTCATAAACTGATAAGATAATCAACAATCAGCAAAGCAGTTTAATTACTTGAACAAGAACTTGGTTCTTATCTAGGAAATCTTAGACTGTTTGTAGTAGGAAGTTTCGTTGAGTTGTATTGAGTCATTTTTCTAGTCTTAGTGATCTATAAACTGAGTTAGGAGTTGTTTCTTCAAGTTAGGTAACTCGAATACTTGGGAACACTTATCTTGGGAAGATTTGTGTTTTATAGTTATAGGAGTTAGAAGTTTTAATTCTTAGTTTACAAGAAGTCTTGTAATTTTATTGATTGTTGAGGCTCAAGATTTATAGTGAAGTTGGGGTTAAATCCTGTAGAAGTACAAGTCATAGTTTTTACACCTTTCTCGAGTCGGGTGTTTTCCACGTAAAAGTATTGTGTTCTGCTTTTACTTCTGTGAACTATGTTTACTAATTTGTTCCATAGATAGGAACCAGTAGAGTTTAATATAAAAGTAGTAGGGATCATACTATAACAAGTGGCATCGAAGTTAGGTTGTCTTAAATAAGGATAGCACATAAGAAAAGATCAACATAATGAATTTTGTACCTCCTACTTATCACAGTGAAAGTCAGTCAACTACTATACCTCCACTTTTCTATAGCTCTCACTTTATCTGGTGGAAAATAAGGATGGAGATGTTCTTCCAAGGTGAAGACTATGAATTATGGGATAGGATTACTGATGGTCCCACTATTCCCATGAAGTTGGTTGATGGTGAACAAGTCAAGAAAGTAAGGAGTGAATTTACTCTAGATGACATGTTGGATTTGAAGAAAAATGTAAAGGCCAAGAACATCTTGGTATGTGGATTAGAACCTGCTGAATACAACAGGATATCAACCTGCACTACTACTAAACAAATTTGGGATTCACTGGTGAATGCTCAAGAAGGTACCTCTAAAGTAAGAAAATTTAGTATCTCTCTCCACCTCATGAGTATGAGGCATTGAAAATGAAGGAAAATGAAACCCTACATGAGATGATGACAAGGCTTACTACCTTAACAAACGAGCTGACTTCCATAGGAAAAGTCATCTCTGAGGAGGAACAAGTTGAAAAAGTACTGAGGATATTACCTAAATTAAAATAGAATGTTAAGGTAACTGCATTCGGGGAGGCAAAGAAGGAAGTGGCAGGTAAGACCCTGGATGAACTAGTAGGGAACTTAAGGACTTATGAAATAGAAGTAGATGGAAACAAAGAATAAGCAACTCCTGAGAAAATGTGATGAGGAATTTGAACTTGATAAGGAGCAAGTTACCTTCATACTTAAGAATTTTAGCAAATTTTTTAAAAAGAAGAAGAGAACAGATACGAAGAAATGTTTCAATGACAATCCAAATGGCTTCTACAAGTGTGGTAAAATTGATCATCAGATCAGACACTGTCCAATTTGGGAAATAGAATGGAAGAAGAAAAGGGCTGAAAAGGAATTGAAGGCAAAAAGAAAAGAGAAACATGCAATGACAGCAGCCTGGGGATCTGATTCAGATGAAGATGAAGTTGATGAAACCACATTTATCGCTCTTGGAGATTCAGACTTAGATGAAGAAGATGATGGTGCTGAGGTAAGTATACTTTAAATCGAATAAAAACTACAATTGTTCTCAAAACTATAACTTGTGTCATTGATGAGAGCATTGATTGATGATTTTAGGAGTTAACCTCTAATAGGGATGAAATGTTCAACAGTCTTGAAACCCTCAAATTTGATCACATTGATTTAAAGGCTTGCACAGGTACAATTAACAAGGAAAATTGAACTCTCAAGAAGCACATTGTAGATCTTGAGATTTTAAACAATGATCTTAAATATGAAATTCTCAAATTAACTCTCACTGAAAAAATGGGAAAAAGACCATGAGTGAAGAATAAGAAAATATTGAACTAGATCTAGTTAAATACAATCAAGAATGCTATGATTTAACTGCAAAATTTAATAAACTGAGTTAAGATGTTTCTAAACTAAAACTTGATCTTTAAAGGGCAAATAGGTGGACAAACTCCTCAAGAATTGTTCACAAAATTGATTAAAAGAAATTATAATGAAAAAAAAGGTTTGGGATTTCATAAAAGTGTTGATGATCCTAAATATTTATGTTACATCTATGGAAACCTTGGAAATCCCACCACTAAATGTCCAGTGGCTATTAGAAGCAGATCAAATAGTCAAAGCATAGCTAACAGATCTTCTCAGACCAAAAGGAACAAGACTAGTTCAGGTCAAAGCAACAAGTTACACTACATGTTGCCTGCATGGACTAGAAGAAGCTCGCTTCATCCTTTCACTCATAAAATAGGACCCAAGTTTATCTGGGTTCCTAAGTCAGACCATTGATTTCTTTTGTAGGAGAAGGTGAAATAAAGAAAAAGGCATTGATAATTAGATAGTTCTTGCTTAAGGTATATGACTGGTGATAAGACAAAGTTCCTTTCACTCTTCAAAATAGATGGAGGAGGATTTTTTTTTGGTGATGGAAAAAAATGAATCATTATTAGAGTTGGAAAAATTGGCTCATCTGAGTAAAAAGCATGGAGGATGTCTATATTGTAGAAGGATTAAACCATAACTTGCTGAGCATGTCACAACTATGTGACAATGGTAATAAAGTTGTTTTTACTGTTGTAGGAGTCAAAGTTAAAAGGATAAACACCAAAGATATTGTGCTCACTGTAAGAAGACACAAAAAATATTCAAACCTGACATCATGGCACTACCAGGACCTGAGTTAACTTGTCTAAGTGCTATAGAAAATGATCCCCTCCTTTAGTACCGGAGACTTGGTCATGCGAGTTTGAAGTAACTAAATACACTTTCCTCTAAATACATGTTATTGGGATTACCCAAAACCAACTTCAAGGAAGAAAAGTTATGTGGTGCATGTGTAAGGGGGAAGTAGTTAAGGTCTTCTTTTAAGTCAAAGAACCATGTTAGAACTACCAAGTGCCTTGACCTGGTTCATATAGACTTATGTGGACCCATGAGACTTCAAAGCAGATGTGGAAAAGGTATGTTTTTGTAATTGTTGATGATTATTCCAGGTTCACCTAGACTTTGTTTCTAGTCTTTAAAAAAAGATGACTTTGATGTTTTTGAAATTTTTATTAAGAAAATTGAAAAGAAACTGGGCACTTCATTAGTTTCCATGACGTCTGATCATGGTATAGAATTTGAGAATGTGAAGTTCTTGGAATTTTGTTAAGCAAATAGTATAGATCATAACTTTTCAGCTTTTAGAACACCACAACAAAATGGAGTGGTGGAGAGGAAACATAGAACCTTGGAAGATATGGATAGAACAATGATGCTTGCAGCAAATATTGCTAAAAACCTATGGGCTGAGGCAATAAGTACTGCATCATATATTATAAATAGATGCATAATTAGACCTATGTTAGAGAAGACTCCCTATAAATTACTAAAAAATGAAAGCAAAATATTTGTCATTTTAAAACCTTTGGTTGTAAATGTTCCATACCTAATAATGGAAAGGATAATTTGGGAAAGCTTGATGCTAAAATTGATGAGGGAATCTTCTTAGTTTATTCACTTTATAGTAAGGCCTATAGGGTTTTAAAAAATAGAACTAACTGTGTTGAAGAATGCATTTATGTGGTTTTTGATGAATCCTGTGTTAAGACTAACCTGTAGGAAGGAAGTGACACTGAAGAACAGGTTACCCAACCCGGTTCATTGACTGGAGGTACCAAACATGAAGGCATCTCAATAGGGGGAACTGAAGCTGAAGGTAAAGTAATAGGGGGAACTGAGCCACAAATTACCCCAGCTTAGAACATCAATTGTGAACTTAGTAGATCACTAGGCTTGATCCCAAAAAGATACAAGTATCAAGGATCACATCCTATTAAAAATATTCTTACTGATCTTACCTTTGGGATTACTACAAGGTCTGGTTTGATAAGTATGTGTACTTTCAAGGCCTTTCTGTCAGAGATTGAGTCAAAGAAGATAATTGAAGCCTTGCTTGATGCTGATTGGATCATATCCATACAGGAAGAGTTGAATCAGTTTTAGAGAAGCAAAGTATGACACTTAGTTTCTCTCCCAAAAGATGGATCAGTAATTAGAACTAAGTGAGTGTACAAAAATGAAGTTGATGAGCATGGAATTGTTAAAATAAATAAGGCAAGATTGGTAGTGCAAGGATACAACCATGAAGAAGGAATTAACTTTGATGAGACTTTTACTCCTGTAGAAAGACATAAAGATATAAGATTACTTACTACCTTTGCAGCTTAATGGAATTTATAGTCTATCAGATGGTTATGAAAAGTGCATTCCTGAATGGCATCCTCAAGGAGGAGGTTTATGTCAAGAAACCTCCAGGATTTGAATAGAAGGAGTTTTCCAATCATGTGTAAAAGTTAGACAAAGCCTTGTATGGGTTGAAACAAGAACCAAGAACTTGGTTTGAGAAATTATCAAAGTTACTGGAGCATGGGAATACTAGAGGTAAATTTGACAATACCCTTTTCTTAAAAACTAATGGAAAATATTTGTTGGTTGTGATTGTATATGTGGATGAAATTATTTTTTGTTCAACCAACATGAGTATGACTCATGAATTTGCAAAACTTATTAAGTTGTGAGTTGAGATGAGAATGATAGGGGAGCTGAATTACTTCTTGGGTTTGCAAATAAAACATACAACATATGGGACAATGATCCATCAACAAAAGTATGTCAAAGAACTTCTCAAGAGATTCTCCACGGAAGAGGGAAAAGAGACCAGTACTCCTATTGTCACTACCATAAATCTTGACTTATGTAAAACAGGTCCTGATATGAAGGAAAAAATGTATTGAGGTATAATAGGGTCATTATTGTACATCACAGCAAGTAGGCCTGACATTATGTTCAGTGTAGGGCTGTGTGCTAGGTTTCAAGCAAAGACCAAAGAATCATACCTAAAATCGGTGAAAAGAATCTTTAGATACTTGAAGGGAACCATTATCTTGGCTTGTGGTATCCCAAAGGTAGTAACTTTAATTTGGTAGGTTACTCTAATGCTGACCATACAGGTTATTTGGTCGACAGGAAAAGAACTACTGGCATGAAACACTTTCTTGGATCATGTTTGATTACCTGGTCCTCTAAGATGCAAAATTTAGTAGCCTTGTCTACTACTGAAGCTTAATATATTGTTGTAGGTTCTTGTTATGCTCAATTGTTATAGATTAAGCAACAACTTATGGACTTTAGTATAGATGTTGGTTGTGTTTTCATTTTTTGTGATAACACAAGTGCTATTAATATTGCCAAAAAACCTGTTCAACATAAAAGAACCAAGCATATTGATATTCGACATCACTTTCTTAGAGATAATATTGAAAAACCTCAGATATCAACTATGTTTTATTCTACTGAGGAACAAATTGCTGACATATTTACTAAGGCTTTGAGTAGAGAATACTTTGGAAAAAATAGATTGGTCTTAGGGATGATTAAAATTGTATAAATCACCTTCAATGATTGACTAGAAAAGATTGTGCTTAAGTGATTGTTGATTAATTCAGTTTTACACATTTAGTTGTGTATCCTAATTCCAAGGTTTTAGAGTAAATTAACTCAGTTATGTGTTGATTTTGCAGAAAAGATGAAACATCAAGGCAAATTTTGTCCATCTCTCTTCAGAATTAGGTATGATTTTTAGTTTTTCATGATAGAATAAAAGAGAAACAAGTTGCTCACTTGGTCCTTTCCGTTACACATAAACTGCCAAAAATCCAAAAGCCATCTCCTTTAAAAAGCTGTCAGCCCGTTCTCATCAATGCAGACCCCTTCATCATTATGTTTTTTCCAAGTCCAGTCCACTCACGTTTCATCTTCCGTCAATCCCTCTTAAATACGCATCCTCCTTCTATTTTTTTCTTCATTCGCTCTTAACCCTCTCTATGACAAAGCACAAACTTTCTATTTCACTATCCACATGGATTCATCTTCATCTTCTTCATCATCCTCACCTGATTCTGTCACAAATACCTTCACCTCCATTGTGGTTCACTTAAATATCACCTTACCTTCATTAATACCTCCTCAAATTTTAAGAAATTTCTTTGATTTTGCCGTGTTTAGAAACTTTCCAAACCCTTTTACCAAATTTTTACTCCAACTGGCTCATCCCAGTCAAAACCCTCACTTACACCACCAATCCCACTTAAAATTGTTGATCCTGATGATGTACTTATTGCTAATCTCATCCCCCGAAGGACAAGATCTTCTCTTAAACAAAAACCCTCTTCTGTTATCATTGATGTCAATGACGATGCTTTAGTTAATCCTTCAACTGTAGTCACTTCTCCTCGAATTCCATTTACCCAGGGAAAGAAACAACGGGAAGATGCTTCTTTGGAAAAAGAACTTCGTGAAAATAAAAAAAATGTGTTGATCCTTCTTCTTCTCCACCCCTAGTGTTTCCTCTCCTAATATTCTTTTTCGTTCCAAATGAAAACTGAAGCACATCATTGCTAAAACTCCAAAATCTTCTTTTACTCCAAGATCTTCATCCCAACCTATTTCCAAAGCCCCATTGTCCTCACAATCTACTGGGAAAGTATCTACTATAAAAAACCCCACTGTCAAAGCCTCTCCTTCAACCAAAAGTTCTTCAAAGTCCACTTTCCATCTGAAGAAACAAGTATCCAAGACTATTTCTTCTGACTCACCTAAGTCAGACTCTGAATTTCTTCTTGATACTCCTTCTGCTCCCTTAACTCATCTTGATCTTGATCTTGACTATGATATTGATATTGATACTCCTGCTGACAAGGCTTCTCTGTCAGCTCATATTCTCCACTTTTATAAATGCAAGTTGGCTAAGGGTAGAGTTGTCACTATTTTTTGGGGGCCTGATATGGATGTGTTGGTCACAAAACTGAGAGTTCGGGGGTGGTCTCACATGTTTCTTCAAGTTTATCATCAAAGAAAGTTTGGAAAAGATGAAGTGTATGAATTTTATGCAAATGGAGTTACTATTAGAGAGATGTTCTCCACCACTATTCATGGGAAAACCATTAATATTCATCCTGTTGATCTGTGTCAAATTTTAAATGTTCCTACTAGGGTTGGGCTCATTATATGAAAGGTTCTTGGCCTCCTCTAGATAACCTCCTATCAGCTCTTAATATTTCTAGAAAATTCACTTGAAATCATCTTCTCTTAACTCATCTAAGGGTCCTCAAGAATGAGATGTCCCCTCTTCACCAGTTCTATTTTGATATGGTTTACAAAATGATCCTTCCTAGATAGGAAAAGAGAACAGTGGCCAATTTTCTTGATCTCACCTTGATGGAATTACTAGACTCTCAAAATCCAATACACCTTCCTAGACTCATTATCAAGCACATGCAAAGGGTCTTAATCCAAAATACAAATGGCCATGCTTTGCCATACGAATTCTGGCTTGCCTTTGTCTTTAAGGACTTTCCTATTCCTGTTAAAGTGTGGTCACTGCAAACCATAAAGGATGTTATTGGTTGTATGAACCATGCTATATTACCTGTTGCTAAGAGGAGTGCTGATAACCCTATACAAAGGTTGAGAAATACTCTTGCTGCCAAGCATGGTGAGGTGGATGTAGCACAAACTGCATTGGAGGATGCCCAGGCTGCTTATGAGGAGCAGAAATAGGTTCTTCAAGCTCAAATTACTTCCCTAACACCCATCTTGGAAAGATAAAGAGCTAACAATGCTGGTATCATTAGGAAGTTGACCTCCTCTATCCCTTCTTCCTCATCCACTTAAGCTCCTCTTAGTGTTTCAGGCATCTTTCCTTCCTGCTTTTGGTCCAAGGTGTTTCTCTTTTATTTCTTTTCATGGGTTGTGAAACTTGTATCCTATTCTATCAATGAAATGCATTTTTGCTTTTATGTGTTCTGCTTCTGTGTTTTTAATCTATTATTTGGTTTTTGCTCTCAAGTTTTGATTATTTTAGAGGTAGCCCCAGTGGCCATGAATTATTAAACTATTTTCACTTTTTGGTTTAGCTTTTCGATGATGTCAAAAGGTGGAAGAACAGATTATACAGTCCTTATAACCCAATTGACAAATATGTTACATTTTGTGACTCTCTATTTTGAATTCTTTACTGAGTATGTCAGGATTAACTAACTGCGTGCTGAGCTGCTAAGTTTGTCATCATAAAAAAGTGGGAATTTGTTAGGGCATATGGAGTTTTGATGATAGACATATCAATGAAACATGTTGAGAAAGTTTGTCTATTCAATTGTATAAAGCAAAACTGCATGTAAGGCTATTGATAAGACTATATTGCATATAAACAGGAGTGGATAAGCAAGAATATTTAGACATTCTCTCAACACTTATCACCTCAGTAAAGTGGAACAAAAATGCAATACTCAAAAGTTAAATTAGTCAAGAATTCAAACAATAAGAGGAGCCTTGCAAGGCTAAAGGATAAAGAAAAAGAGTCCTAATCAACCAAGGAGGGAGAGACGACTATTACAAGAAGTAAAGTTACTTAATAGAGTTTGACAAAAGATAGAAGCAGAGATCAACAAGGACTCTATCACAGGTGTGCATATATACAATAAAGTACGCTCAAGTAACTCCATCATGCACAGATAAGATAATCAACAATCAGCAAAGCAATTCACTTACTTGAAGAAGAACCTGGTCCTTATCTTACAAGTCTTAGACTGTTTGTAGTAGGAATGTTCTTTGAGTTGTATTTGTTGAAGTTTGTTTTGAAGAAAGAAAATTCCACATCAGAAATTTACTTTGGTTGGGAGGAGGTTGGGAGTTATAAATAAACTCCACCTCCATTATTTTTTAACACACACAAAAATATTCTTTTCTTTGTTTACTATTAAAGAGGTTTAGAGATAATTCTCTTGGAGATCTCTTTAGGAATAGTATTTTAAGAAGTAAGGGTGTGTGAGAAAAATATTGTGTATTGTATGGTGTAATAATTTCCATATAGTGAATATTTTTTCTGCGAGGCCCATGGTTTTTCTCCAATTGGTGAGTTTTCCACGTTAAATCTTTGTGTTGTTGTTCTCTTTAATTTCTCTGCTATTTTCTGCTTAAAAGCGGTCCGAAAGGGGCGAAAAAATAATCCATTTTGCCCAACAAGTGGTATCAAAGCCTTCGGTGTGGAATAATTCTTTTGAAATTTTAGTATGCTCTGTGGTTGCAGCTTTGTTTGATCTTCTACATCAGAAAAAATTTCTAACTTAGAATTATTGTTCTCAAGCAGAAGTTTCATCCTGGTGGAGTAGCAAGTGGAGTCTGATTCTGGTGGAGTTAGCTATTCTGGTGGAGTTACTTTGGGGTACTTGTATATTTGGTAATAGTAGGATTAAGTACAATCTAAAGAGGTTCGGGCTAAGGAAAGACTTGGTACTTAAGTGTATCCCTTGTGATCCACCTCTCTTTCCTGGGAACTAATTTAGTGGGTACTTTACATTATTGTCCATTTATTAGTACTGATAAACAGGATAGGGATAAAATTTGAGATTAAGAAATTTGATGGGAGAATTAATTTTGGCTTGTAGCAAGTGCAAGTCAAGGATTTTTTAATCCAATCTGGATTACATATGGTATTGAAAGAGAGACCAACTAGCGGAAAAGGTGATAAGGATTCAAAAAAATCTGAAAGCAGTAAAGACTCAGAAAAATCTAGAATTAGTGATGAAGAATGAGAAGAGCTAGACATGAAAGCTCCAAGTCAAATTCGCTTGTGTTTAGCTAAAAATGTTCTTGCTAATGTGATTGGATTGTCTACAACAAAGGAGTTGTGGGAGAAACTTGAAGAATTGTACCAAACCAAAAGTATTTCAAATAGGTTATATTTGAAGAGCAATTTCATAAATTACAAATGGCTGAAGGTACAACTATTTCTTATCATCTGAGTGTCTTGAATGGAATTGTTTCTGAATTAGAATCTATTGGAGTGAAAATTGATGATGAAGACAAGGCATTTCAACTCATCTGGTCTCTTCCATCTTTCTATAAGTACATGCAACCCATTTTAATGTATGGGAAGGAAACTGTGATTTTCTCAGAAGTGACAAGCAAATTAATTTTTGAGAAAAAAAGATTGAAGAATGGAGATGAAAAATCTCTAGAAGATTCAGCTCTTGTTGTTAAATGAAAATGGAAGCAAAGCTCTTAGAAGAAGGTCATCTGCTGGAATTGTAAACAACCAGGACATGTTAAAAATAATTTTCCAAATAATGGGGCTAGTTCAGCTAAAAGCTCTAAAGAAAATATTGCCAATGTTGTCTCCCTAGAACAGTGAGATGATATTTCTTTGTAAGAAAGATGAAAATCCTCATGGCCTAAATGCTACCTTTAGAATTTTCATGGAAGATGTTGTTTAATTGGTAGTTGTTCCACAAGTTTGCACATGGGCATTGGTTGATAGGTGATGCAAGGTGTGTGGTGGAAAGGATGTCGATGGCTAATGTACTCTCAAGAAATCAACAAGAATGTTGCAGCATAAGTTATTAGCAGTTTTTTTGACATGTGCCGAAAATGAAATTTTTAAAATTAGGAAGTGATTTCAAGTGAAAATTCTTGGATTGGTTTTTCAATCTGAGTGGATGTACTCTTTATAGTGGGGGTATGATAATTCTTGAATTTAGAATTATGATTGTCAGTAGCAGACAATGTGGAAGTTGCAGTTACATATGCTTGGCTGAGTTTAGAGTTCGGTGGAGAACTGATTTTGTTATGTGTAGCTGGACAACTATAAAGGGCCAACGGATTGCATTTTCTTCTCTTCAAAAGGTGGAGATTTGTTGACGTTTGTTTTGAAGAAAGAAAATCCCACATCGGAAATTTACTTTGGTTGGGAGGAGGTTGGGAGTTATAAATAAACTCCACCTTCTTCATTGTTTAACACACACAAATATATTTTTTCCTTATTTACTATTAAAGAGTTTAGAGATAATTCTCTTGGAGATCTCTTTGAGAATAGTATTTTAGGAAGTGAGGGTGTGTGAGAAAAATATTGTGTATTGTATAGTGTAATAATTTTCATATAGTGAATATTTTTTTTGGGAGGCCCGTAGTTTTTTTCCAATTGGGGAGTTTTCCACGTTAAATCTTTGTGTTGTTATTCTCTTTAATTTCTCTGTTATTTTCTGCTTGAAAGCGGTCCGAAAAGGGTGGGAAAAATAGTCCATTTTTCCCAACAATATTGAGTCATTGTTCTAGTCTCAGTGATCTATAAACTGAGTTAGGAGTTGTGTCTTCAAGTTTGGGAATTCGAAGACTTGGGAATACTTATCTTGGAAAGATTTGTGTTTTGTAGTTATAGGAGTTAGAAGTTTTAATTCCTAGTTTACAAGAAGTCTTGTAATTTTGTTGATTGTTGAGGCTCAAGAGTTATAGTAAAGTTGGGGTTAAATCCTGTAGAGGTACACGTCATGGTTTTTTACACCTTTCTTGAGCCAGGTGTTTTCCACGTAAAAACACTGTGTTCACCTTTTACTTTTGTGAATCACGTTTAATTACTTGTTCTACAGATAGACAATCAGTAGAATTTTGTATGAAAAGTAGTAGGGCTCGTACTATAACAACTTCACTATGGTCCACTTTGTCCTTACTCCTTGCATTGCCTGCAACATTAGTTTCTGCATTTTGATGCTTTGTGTGTGAATCTTGTCGCATCATTTCACTTGTACCTCTAAAACTTCAGTGTGGTCATCATGTGCTACAACAACATTAATAGTTCCTCTTATTGACGTAACTTCCTCTACTGGATGAGGAAGTGATAGATCAACATCCACTGTCCCTTCGCAGTGGTGAGAGTCACTCTTGTATGATGAATAAGAAGGAACAAGTAGTGCAGTAGCATTAATGTTCTCCTCAGTTTTAAAATCTGACTGTTAACAGAAAAGAAATATTCTGTTTTTTCTCCCCCATGCTGAAGTGATTAAACACTCGACAGAGGTTGGACAATTTCATATGGAGTCAAGTTCATCCCTCGAGAAAGCTTTAACAACTTCAATGAGCATTCTCTGCCCTAGTTTTTTTCCAGAAGCAATTGTGGAACCTGGAAGTTGTTCTTTCATTGTGGATAAAAACATGTCTAAGAAAGTCTTTATATCTCTAACAACTATTTTGTTGGGTGGCAGAAAGTATTTAACTATGCAAACAATATTGTTGGCGCCGTTGCAAATAAATTGCAAAACTATGAGTCAATCTAGCCTTTCGGGCGCTAGGTACCAAAGGGTACTCTTGGAAGCTTCATAGAGTAACATCTTTGCAATAGCATGAACCTTGGGATGCAAATTCCCACCCCCACCAATGACTTATTGTATGGTCATACCCGGAGGCACCAGCAATAACCAGGACTTTAAAGTTGCCAGGTGGAGAATAAGGAATACAAATTTGAGCAAAGAGTAAAATATGTATTATGGGAACTCATCTAACCTCATCTCTATTTGGTCAAGTCCATCTCTAACCTGCGGATAGACAAACAGCTGGAGTCCACATGCAGTGAATATTTTGGATCCTCAACTCCATTGGAGGTTTGGTAATATTCAGAGCATTAACTGGACCAAGAAGAGAAGTGAATATTCAAAATATACTACTAATAAACAAAAAAGACTCGTATGTGAAGGAAAATTAAGTTTGATATTCACAACTCACACATGATCGTTTGTTTACACTCCCACTTATCGCCACATCTTTTGCTCCAAAATGCCCAGCCATCGAAGTCATAATTACTGCAGGCCAGTTGACAAGGCATTAGGTCACATATCTCCAAAAGTAGCTGCTCCATAGAATTGAACTCGTACTGTCTATTCCCCCTTTTCTGTGCTGCTTATATAATGGTCGCTTGTATTATTGTCTACGCTATTTTAATTTTAAAAGAAAATCACAGTTTTATTTTGAATAGGGGTGCAAGTGGATCAATAAGCTCAAGAGGTCCAACATACTCCACGTTTTTGTCCAAAATGTACCATCTTTTCAAATCTGCAACCTGCAGCCACTGTGGAATTTGTCAAAGCTAAAGGAATTGTTCCGTAGATTATTTATTTTCCGAATTTCAAAAACATGTTTTTAAATTCATATATTTTTTTATAAGAGATATTTATTTTTATGTATAGAAATTTTAAAAATGTTATTTCCTTCTACTTAATTTATAAATTGTTGGAAAAAGTACTACAATATTGATATGGAATTGAAATTAATAATTATAATAAAATAGTCACAAATTCTGTGTTGTGGCAAGCCACCGCCTTGAAAGCGATTTCGGCCAGACTCCGATGCAAATCCTTCTAGACGGTCGCTCCCCAAGGTTCCACAGTTACTTCCAAACATATGCACTCGTGGCTTAAAGTTTGGAGATTGCTCAAAACTATTGCCCAAAAGTAGAGAACTTAGGAGGAAGATATTTTTTCTTTTACTTTGTGTGTCTTTTGTCCTCAAATAGAGTGGTTTATATAGGTGAGTAACAAAGGATGTTACAAGAGTGAGTTAATGGTGAATTGAATGAATTAACTCATCAAGAATTATCTCACCAAATGAATTTATCCGTTCAAGGAATGAATTCATTCATCAAAAACTATCTCATCAAATGAATTCATCCATCAAGGAGAATTGAAAAAACACAGTTACAAAAAAATTAAGAAGTTATATTTTCTCACAATGTATCTTGTAAATATTTTTTATAACAATGTATTCGGACTTCTCTTTTTGAATAAGCTTAAAGAAGCTTTAGACTTTGACTTTGCATTCTAACCATTTATTAAAAATATTTTCAATCCCCCACAAATACAGAGACAAAAGAATAGAAACACTTTTGGTCAAATAAAAGGAACATGTATATAAGTGTCAATATCGTTTGATTTTAATTGACACGTAGTGACATAAGGCAACAACAAATTTCCAAAATGTAAAGAACTTTTGAACTAGATGGACATAAGTTGAGACCCCCACAACACATACCATATCCTTGATTTTAAGCAACCTTCTCGATAACACAAAGTTCTTTTATGGTCATTCACACAAACCTTGGGTCTTATGAGTGCTCTAGAAAGATAACCCAAGTCTTTTATAAAAAAGTGACCAACCTTTTACACTCACATAAGTGATCCATCAAGTTTATATCAGAGACCACCTTAAGGCTATGGATCATTAAGAGCAAACATAAGTTCAACCTTATAATACACTGCCTCACACCATAGGAATAGGATATATAGTGTTTATTGAAGGCATATACGGCTTCATTTGACCGCAAATGGGTATCCACTATATTAACTCAATCCATGGGATTTAGCCTCATCCTCCTCGACGATTCAACGATCATTTTTCTTGTAAAACCCTTGGTCATAGAATCCACCAAATTTCTTTCGGATCTTACATATTCCAAGAAAATAACACCATGTTGCAATAATTATTTAACTACACCATGTCTAATATGAATATAACTCTTTTTACTATTATATACACTATTTTTAGCAATCTCAATTGCCGCATATGAGTCACAATGTAAAGAGACTGGTGACATTTGTCTTTCCCATAAAGGCATATCTGTCAAAAGATTTCTCAGCCACTCAGCTTCTTGCCCTGCCAACTCGAGAGCAATGAATTTAGAATTCATGACAGAACGTGCTATACAAGTTTGCTTTGAAGACTTCTAAGAAATAACACATGCACCCAAAGTAAACACATAGCCACTGGTCGAGCTAACTTCATCATTTTCAGTCACCCAATTTGCATCACAAAAACCTTCCAAAATAGTAAGAAATTTATTAAAATGTAAACACCAATCCATATTACCTCTCAAGTACCTTAACAAGCAATAAAGAGCATGCCAATGTTCACTACTGGATTATGAGTATATCTACTCAATTTACTAACAGCATAAGCTATATCAAGCCGAGTTGATTCTCTTGTCCTGGTACCACAAACCCCCTAGTTGATTCATGTAGATCTTTTCCTCTAAATTACTATTTAAAAATGCAGTTTTGACATCCATTTGGTGTACCACTAAACTATGAATAGCGGCTAGAGCAATAAGAATTGTAATGGTCACTATTTTAGTTAGAGGAGAATAAGTATCAAACTAATTAACACCTTTCTTTTGGTTAAAACCCCTAATGATAAGTAAAGTCTTATATTTATCAATTGTACAATCAGGCCTAAATTTTTTCTTAATTATCCACTTGCTACTTATGAGTTTACAACCTTTAGGCAAATCATACAAGTCCTAGGTGTGGTTAGAGACTATAGAGTCTAATTCACTTTTACTAGCCTGTTTTCAAAATACGCATCTATTAAACTCATTGCTTCATAATAAGTCTTACGTATTTTTCTATTAAGTAGATAGACACTAATTTATTATTTAAAATATTGATATCAAAATCCTCAGTTAAGAAGGTGGTGATAAAATTAGGACCAAAACTAATCTCAGTTCTACATCTTTTACTCCTTCTCAGTTTATTTTTA
Source organism: Capsicum baccatum var. pendulum (assembly GCA_030864225.1). Classification (NCBI taxonomy): domain Eukaryota; kingdom Viridiplantae; phylum Streptophyta; class Magnoliopsida; order Solanales; family Solanaceae; genus Capsicum; species Capsicum baccatum. The sequence goes on from CM061560.1 coordinate 121,922,541, forward strand.
TACTCATTAGCAATAACATCAGATATAAGAATAACATGAGAGTTAACAGAAATAGATATAGAAGTATTATTTTGCATATCACTAGGCACATCTTTTTTCAAAGTAAAAACATGCTCAAAAAATTCTATATCTCTAGTTTCACAAATAGAATAATCATTTAATGACATAAATCTATATGCAACACTATTTTGAGCATAACCAATAAAGACAGTGTTAAAATTTTTAGAACCTACATTTACCCATCTAAAATCAGGTAGACCAACCTTAGTCAAACACCCCCACACTTTCAAAAATTCAAATTAGGTGAAAATTCTTTCCATAATTCATATGAGGTCTTGTCTAACTTTTTATGAGGGACTCTATTAAGAATATAGCATGCAGATAAGATAGCTCCCCTCCCTCCACATATAGTCAAGTAGACCTGATCTTAAAAGCATAGAATTCATTATTTCCTTAAGAGTTCTATTCTTTCATTCGGCTACACCATTTTGTTGGGGAGTATAAGGAGCACTAAACTCGTGATTAATATCATTTTTCTCACAAAAAATCTTTTAGAGTTTTAGTACTATATTCACCACCTCTATCAGATCTAAATCTATTAAATTTTTTTATCTAATAATTTTCGTACTTCTGCTTTGAACTTTAAAAACATATTTTCATCCTCATCTTTAGATTTAAGCCGGTATACCTTAGCGTACCTAGAAAAGTCATCAACAAAAGTAATTTAATACTTTTTTCACCTTTGCTAGCAGTGTTTTTGAAATCTGCAAAGTCTGAATATACTAGTTCAAGCAATTCGGTCTTTCTACTAGTAATATATTTAAAAGGTTTCTTAGCATGCTTTGCTTCTATACACACTGGACATTTAAAAATATCATCAATATTACTGAAGAAATTAATCTTATTTTTCTAAATCTTTTAATAGAAACAATATTAGCATGACCTAGTCTACCATGCCATAAGTTAATAGACTCAGCAATATAGGCAGAATTTGAAATACTTGTATTTTTTGCAATCGCTTGATCAATGTTAAGTGCAAATAAGCCCTCATTAAGGTATCCCTTCCCAAAAAGTTTTCTCTACGAGAATTAATTATATTATCAGCTTCAAAAATAAGTTTAAGGCCTACTTTATTGAGAAGTGCTCCGGAAACTAAGTTTTTACGAAGCGAGGAAACATACAGAACATTGTTCAAGGCTAAAGTTTTTCCCAAAGTTAATCTAAGTAAAATTTTTACTTTATCCATAACTCTAGTAGTAGTGGAGTTACCTATGTAGACGCACTCGCCATTGGTTTATTCCTTAAAGTCATTGAATAATTCTTTGTTAGCACAAAACTGTCTTGAAGCATATGTGTCCAATAACCCAATTAGTCTTGTTATCTATCAGATTTGACTCGATGATTACTGCAGCAATTACTTTATCACCCTCTGTAATATGAGCTTGGGCATTACGTTGTCCTCCCTGTTTTGGCTTTTGTCCTTTTCTTAGATAACACTGGATAGCCTTTCGCTAAGTTTTCCATAGACAAAATAAGACCCCTTTTATCTTTTAATTTGACTCTCTGACTTGTTGAAATTAATTTTTTTCATTTGTTTCTTATTTTGAACATTCTTTTGTTTGCCTTCATACCTATCTTTTGCTATAGTACCAGAAGATTTCACAAGGTTAGCTTTTGAAGAATTAGGAGACAGAGATTCCATCTTATTTTGAAATGATTTTCCTCCTCGGTCGTCATGTGACTGATAAGTTCTTGGAGAGTTAAATTATTTTTCTTATGTTTTAGTTGATTTCTATAATCACTTCAAGATGGTGGAAATTTTTCAAGCAAAATATTAGCCAGAAAAATCTCTAATATCTTCATGACCTCATTAAGTACATAAATAGTTAAATTTTTATATTTGTGGACTTGTTCCATGATTGATTTATTGTCAATCATTTGGAATTTAATCCACTTTTGAAAACATATTTTTTCTTTCCTACGTCATCAACACCATATTTTTTTTTTAAACTGTCACATGTTTCCTAAGAAGATTTGTACGTAACAAATAAATCAAACAAATGATTAGTCATATGGTTCAACAAATATCCCCTATCTATTTTTTTATCTTTTCAAATTTATTTTTAACAACATTATCAACCACAACATTGTTAGATCTAGTAGTAATGTTAGAATTATCAGTAGAAGATTCATTAAATAAAATATAATCAACTTCTAATGATTCAAAGAAAATCAGAAGTTTTTTTTACCAACGTTTAAAGTTATTTCTAATGGCTCAAGTTTAGACAAATCAGAAAGAGTTTTTGTAACACCCCCCACTTTAGAACAAGAAGTAAAATTATTGTTCCTACATGTGGAAGCTTTAATAGAGATTATTTCTAAGTGAGAATAAGTGTAATAATATTTATCCTCATATTTGAAGTGCTTTCTAGGTGCAAAATCTTTATAGGAATCACTTAGAGCAAAGTTGAGCTAAGAACCTTTGATTCGGTTAAATCTTTATATTCAATTTTACAGGGGTCTAATTTGAATGTGTATAAATTTTGATACAAGTATAATTTCATATCTCAAGACCCACCAAATTTTAGATAATTGATTCAGTTTTTCAATAATACTAATTTCATCTTTATCCAATACCCGGGATAAAAGTTACAGCCATTTTAGTGAGAGGCAATGAGTCAAGCGATTAGCCTGCATCATGTGCTCCAATGCCCACCCCTATTTTACAACTGTTGGTTCTGCGTTTTTAAGGCTTTTTAGTCTTTTCTTCTCTTGTAACTCCCAGCGCATGACTTATAACCCTCAAGGGGAGATACACTTCTCCTATTTCATCAATTAAATATCTCAAAATCCTCTCATACACTCTCAATAACAAGATTAGGATTTTCTCACAAAATCATCCCCAAATATCAAGAATTCAACCCTTTCAATTCAAGATTCAGGTCCTATTCTTCAAACTAAATAATCTAAGGTACGTGGGGCTATGCTAAACAACATGGGTATATGTTTTATGATTCTCCAAGCCTTAATTATGTATATACACGTATATAATATGAGTTTTGGTAAATTATTTTTAAGAGCATGCATTGGGAAATCAATTCAATGGAATTATGAAATTGTTATGGAGTTTTCTATAAGTTTTATTTATAAATAATGTGCTTTTGTTATTTGAATTAAAAATAGGACTTACGAATGTAACTTGTGAAATTCCACTCCTCATGATGAAATGTATGACCTTGAATGATATAAATCTTGATTTGTTTTTTAGAGCATAAATTAAGAACCCCTCTTTTTATCATAAAATTGATGTATAACTAATGTCGGGGGATGATTTGTGAATGATGTTAAACTCTTGAGTTTAAAATGTCTCCTTAATCATTATGTATGAGTAGAATAAATTAAATGGACATTATGTTTTCAAGATTCATAAAAAGAGTGTTTGAATGAATTTCATGTGATTTTGACAATGAGAACTCTAGTGTGACTGGATAAACGTTTTGGTGGATCCCATATAACCCGTGGGATTGCAGAGTTTTACGGTGTACTATCTGGTTCAGGAATAATGCAAAACGTTAAGTCATGATTTCTAAAAGATGATTTGAAGCTTATTAAATTATGCCCTTGTATTTTCAAATATTTTATATGGACTTGTTTTAATGAAATTCTCTCACCTATGTTGTATAAAATTATATTTTGTTTTTGGATTATTCTGTGTACTTCCTATATTTCAAGATCCGAGGCACAGTCTTGGGGTCTCGCTAAGCAATAGATTGGTGTGTCTAAGACTTATAGTTGGTGATTTTACCCTATTTCAAAAGGCCTGGTTTATAAGAAATTATTATTTTATTTTATTCCTGGTCTGACTAGGTCCTTGTCCTATTTTTAGACATATATTGGTTCTTGTATTGTTAGATATTTTGCAGACAGGTGTCATGCATTTTTAATGTTAAGAATTTTCTTTCAAATTGTTCAGTTGAATTATGAAATTGATCATATTTCTGTATGATAATTTTCCATATTTTTTCATACTGTATGAATGTTGTACATGATTGCCAAATAGAAAGCAGCACCCGGGCCTTTATTGTTCTGGATGCTTGTCATAGCTTGGGCCTTGGTTCAGGTCGTGACAAACTTGGTATCAAAACACGGTTTATGTTACCCGAGTGTCTGCAAAATTACATCGAGTAAAGTCCTATTTACAAGAGTGTAGCATGCCACACTTATAAGTATGAAGCTACTAGGCATTTAAGAATGTTTTACTTTTATTCATTTTGTAGATCATGCCAATATGTTTTCCATGTGGAAGTTATCCAGATTTCTTTCGTACTCTGACTTTATTAACTATGTCTCATTGTCGAGTCGATTCAAGTGCAAAATCTTAGAGTCTAAATGTGGTGGTCCATTCTAATTGAGTCATGAAAGATTATGAAATTACATAAGGACTTGAGAGGAGTCCATAAGTGATTTAAAGTGTATTGATTTAAGCTTATACCCCTATCTACATCAATCTTACATTTGAGCCTAAGGTATGGAGTGTATTCAGTCCCTTTCAAAATTTATATTGCAGGTGATATGCTAAAGAGTAGTGATGTATGTTAGAATATTGGAACAATATTTCCACTCGAGGATTAGTAGTATATGTTAAGGTGTCATACCCTATTGGTAGTAAAATGATCCCGAAGTTAGTGATATGAAGTCACAAGGATAGAAGTCAGGGTGAGGGTGACTTTTGCGTAAATAAGTAGTTTGAGTTGTATTACCCTTGACCGAGGGGTGGGTTGCTCTTATATGGTAATTGGCTAATGTTGTAGAAAAATTTTGAGTGTATGGTAGTTTGTGGAGGAAGTGACTGTCTTTGATTATAAGTTATTCAAACTAGGGAAGGATCTCAAAATGGATAGCTATGGTGGTTGTAGATATTATTTAAAGGATATAAATGGAAAGGGGTAGATTAATTAATAAGTTATGGGTATAGACTGATTGGCATAAAGGTAGTCTAAATGAATGCATGGGTAAGTAAGTATGGTGTGAGAAATTAGAATATGTTGATAAGATCGTAATGGGTTATGTTATAAAATTAAGATCGACTGTCCCTATTATGTGACTTTGCCCTGTTGATTGTCTTTTCTTTTGTAGTTGTGAACTAGTACACGTGAGAAGGTGTGTTGTAGATTCTAAGGTGTGGTAGTAATGTTGGGGAGAGAATGAACTTGTGGGCAGTAGTTAAGTTAAATTACATTGTTAGGTTAATTTCCCAACTTTATGAAATAGTATAGTATGTGACCTGCTTCATCGCTGTTATATGATTGGTAGTGTTAGACAATAGGCTAAAACTACATATATAGAGTGTAGTGGTAAAAATATTAGCTTAAGATTACTGATGCATATTTTGTAGGAGTAAGTAGCAGGCTTGATTTGATATGTGCAATAGCCTAGGTTGGCAACTTGTGGAAAAAATGAGTATGATATATTTATATACATGGGACTAGTGTAAGAATGCTGAATTGTGGTTGAGTCATTAAGTGTATAAGGGAGTAAGTATATAAGAATAGGTTTTCCTCCGGTAGCATGTTGTTAGATAAGGTTTTATATGTATGAGTGTTATGTACACCTAGTCTATGTCTGTAAGTTTCATAGTGTAGAGAAGTCTAGGGAGTTGTTATATGGTTTTATGTAGAGTTGAATTGAGAATATATAGGTAGGCAGTGGGCGCCTTTGGTATAGTTTTACAAATCTTGTTAAGTTATAGATTATGTGATTAGAGGTGTAATGTTAAGTATTCTAAGGAGTTATAGATTATGTGATTAGAGGTGTAATGTTAAGTTAAGCATACTCTTCCTACTTCAATTTAGGAGATTATTCTGCTAATGTCTTATGTCATGTGTTCAAGTCATGCCTATGCCTATGGTTCAAGTTCTCTAAGGACTTATGTTCATGATCTGACCTCCAAAATAGAAGCAATAATATCTCTCAGTAATTTAATATTTCATGTATTCAAGCTCTATGTTATGATGATCATAACCCATAAAGAAATCCATGTCTTATATCATGCTTAGTTCTAAGGGAACTATGCTTTCTATATGTTACAAATTTATTTTATGCTGGGATTAGCCAATGTGATAAACATTTATGCAAACTCTTGGAAAATTTTAGTTCTATAAATAAGAAGCAATCGCTTCAAGTGGAAATCTTTGTCTTAGTTGTTAACCACATAAACTCCGGCTTCATTTTATACAACTCCTGATATGTGCACCAATATTTTCTCACTGTGTGTTTCATAAGAACTCATGTTGTATTGTTTTTCTACCAAACAACTCTCTTCTTATGATCCAGACACTTGATATAGGAAGCACATCATGATAGTATTGTATCCTTACCTCATGTCCCAACTTGAGTAGATCAACAGATATGGGTTATAACTGAGTAGTATTTCTCCCATTCATAATGTTTGTGCTCAGGTCCCTTAATGACGCTCCATGTGTTAGTATGATGGTGGTTGTGGAAATATAGTAATGTGTTATATAGGAGAGTAGATTTTCTTAAAGGTGAAAATTTTCGTTATGTGATTTATTAAGCTAACGTTATAGGAAAAGGGGAAAGAAGGAGATGAACTTTCAGTATGTGAAATAGTTAGGAAGGAGATATATGGCAAAAATCTTTGTGAGAATGATTAAATTGCTGGTCTTAGTAGGGGAATCCATGAAGTGGGTGTAGTAATGATAGGCTTGAATGTTGTGATTGATGAAAACGCAAACCAATGTGTTTTTGGTTGGGACTCCTTGATTTAATACCCGAGGGTGTTTGATGATAGTGATAAAGTGAGGTAATATTCTTAATGGGATGTAAAGTACAGGGTTCCGTAGCTTTAGTTAGCACCTTGTTACTCTAAGCTAGGATTCAACATAAAAGCATATTGCAGTGGGACTCAAACTCTTATGGTTACATGCATGATGGGAGAATTGTAAGTTGTAAAGTATAAAGTATGATATTTGTTGTTTGGGCCGTAGACGATTGTATCTCAAAGTGTAAGTCTATTTGTTGTACCATGTAAGGTAGAGAATGATTCTAATCCTATGTTCTGTGAAGCCTTATTTCATGATTAGTACCTATGTAAGTCAGGCCTATTATTACCAAATATCTCATGCATTATGTTGTGATGATTACGATTCATAAAACTCATGTACAAGATCATCCCTATAGAAAGTGTAACGCCCTAAATCTAGTTCCCGAAATACTTCATGGTGCTCATGACCCTGAAGGTCCACAAGCTAATCTATGACTGATATCTATAATGGAGCACTGAATAATATACAAGAAATATGCGGAATGTAAGTTGTAAGGCCATAAGGTTCAAAGCAGAAATAATACTTAATATAAAACAATGTCTGTAGTGGGGTATGACAATACCTAAAAATGAGATAAACTGTCCGAGACATGCTGTAGTCTGAAAGCCTCTAAACTGTCTAAAAACTATAGATTTGATGGGACATGTCCCCAACTAACTCCGAACTATTGAAATAATAAAGTAATAAAGTAATCATTCTATTGTCGAATGATGAGGACTCACTGCTAGTCTGGTTGCTGAACGTCTAATCTACTAAGGATGCTCGGGTGCTTGTTCTTTTAAACCTATGGTATAAAATTCCCTAGCGCAAATACATCAGTACGTTGAATGTACTATTATGTAAGTGAGGTAGGATAAATGCAAGGGTTCATATGTATGAATAATAATAACTGACTGTATAACATGAACGTAAGAATACATGTACGAATATGTAACTGTAATTGAGATAGTGATAATGCTAACTCATGAATTTTGATAATGTAGATTTATTGATATTTGAGTACTAATACTGGAATAATGAATGACTAAGTCTACTGAATACTGAGGAACTAATGCCATATTACTAATAAAGGAATGACTGTTTCTGACAGTTCTGATTATGAAAAATTGGTCCAATTGACAGTATCTGACAGTCCTGAAACTAAATACTAACAACATGAGTTTCATATAATTAATATACTATTAACTGTATTTATGATAACATGATTACTGAGTCTAAATATTGATAACATGAGTGACTGTATCGGATAGTCCTGATACTGATGGAACTAACTGGGTTCCACACTGTACCGATTTGACTGTATCTAACAGTCCTAAAATTCTGTAGAACTGAACTGACTTCTATTACTGAAAATGGATATGAAACTGAGACTGTGGGAGGTAATCATCTAACCAATATTCATTGAAACTGATCTGGTGGGGTCCAACTTGTAACCCTAGCTGGAAGGGTGTCAGTACTTTGCCACGGGTAAAGACAAGCTGTGAGTAAACCCTCTCTAACAGAGAGCTCTTCCGTCAACCTCTCAAAGTAGGAAACCTCAAATAAGGTGTATAATCCCAAGACTCGTAGGGTACATCTCAACCTATGTTGGCTACGTAGTTCTGGAATGAAGGGATTACTTCAAAGGATCACACTCTCTACTGACTGACAGTGTGTGTCCTCATCCCTTGGTTCACTCGGTGTTGAATCCTACTCCTAATTGAAAGAGACACTGAAATGAGTTATGATGAATTGAACTATTACTGATCGTATTATTTAACTAATTTGAACTGAGTTCACTAAATTTCGTTGACTGATGGAATACTAATAAAATCTTGTAACTGATTGAGATTACTGAGATTACTTGAGATTACTGAATAAAAATGGACTGATAATGAGTTTACTGAGTTTTCCTGAGTCATGTGACTGAATGCATTCTATGAGTATGATAGGTCTGAGAGTATTGTGAAAACATGACACAGGCTCTGGGCACACAGCTAAATTGTTGGGTATTAAATGCCCCCAGGAGTCGATAGCATAAAATTAACAAGACTTGACACTTATTTAACACATGAAGATATCGTCAATTCATATTATAATAAGTTGGGGATTTCATGAAGTACATGGTTATCATAGTCTTGTACATAAATGGAATTGCATATAAACATGTCATACTTTCATCAACCTAATCTTATGGTCATTCCCTTAACCATTCATAATGCACACAATATCATGGAAGTCCTTCTTAGTCATAGGGTAAAGCATAAACTTGGGTCACAATAAAGCTATAATGCATGATTTCTATTCTCTTAGACATTTTCTCAAATACCTAGGATGCATGACTTAAGGCATATGTCTGACCATCAAATTAATACAGCAAAACTCCATATTTCAACTTAATTTCACATATTTCAGACCACATACTAGCATAGGTTCATGAACAACATAAAGATTCTAGCTTAGGAATCATACATCCATAATCATATGAACATAATCTACCCACAACAAAATATTCACAATACAAGATTTAAAACTTGATTCTCGGGCTTCATGGATGAAAGGAATCCATGAATGAACACCGTGCATACCATAGATCTTGATTCTATGAAGATTGATGGTGAGATTCCTGAATTTGAGTCTTCGATTTGAATCCGCAATTCAAAACCCTAGCTTGTTCTTGAGAGAAACAATATATTTTAGGTGAATTCTGGTTGAATCAGGTACTATTAGGTATACATAGGGGTGAGAAATTAACCCTTGTGACCCTTAGATGCGTGTTTATGAAAACGATACCCTTAGTACCTATGTAAGTCAGGCCTATTATCACCAAATTATCTCATGCCTTAGTTATGATGATTACTATACATAGAAATCATGTGCAAGATCATCCCTATATAAAGTGTAACGCCCCAAATCTGGTACCTAAAATACTACATGATGCTCATGACCACAAATAATATGGTATGTAAGTTATTACGCCATAAGGTTAAAAATAGAACAAATACTTAATAAAAAACAATGTCTGTAGTAGGGTATGACAATACCCAAAACTGAGATAAACTGTCTGAAACATGTTGTAGTCTAAAGGCCTCTAAACTATTTAAAAACTATAGAGATCATGGGACACATCCCTAACTAATTCCAAACTACTGAAATAATAAGGTAATAAAATAATCATTCTATTATCGAATGATGAGGACTCACTTCTAGTCTGGCAGATGAACGTCTGATGTACTAAGGATGCTCGGAGCTTGTGCTTCTAAAGCTATGGTAGAAAATATTAGAGTGAAAATGTGTCAGTACGTTGAGTGTACTGGTATGCATGTGAGGTAGGCTAAATGCAAGGGTTCATATAATAATAACTGACTGTAAAACATGAATTTGAGAATACATGCATGAATACATAATTGTAACTGAGATTGTCATAACGCTGACTCATGGATTCTGATAACGTCGATTTACTGATATCTGAGTACTGATACTGGGATACTAAATGACTGAGTCTACTAAATACTGAGGTACTAATGTCATATTACTAATAAAGGAATGACTGTTTTTGATAGCTCTGATTATAAAGAACAGGTTTTATTGACTGTATCTGAAAGTTATGAAACTAAATACTGATAACATATGTTTCATATAATTAATATACTATAAACTGAGTTTGTGATAACATGATTCTAAGTTTGAATACTGATAACATGAATGACTTTATCTGACAGTCCTGATACTGATGGAACTAGCTGGGTTCCACACTATACTAATTAGACTGAATTTGACAGTCCTGGATTTCTGTAGAACTGAGCTGAGTTCTATTACTGAAACTAGATTTGAAACTGAGACTATGGGAGGTAATCATGTAATCGACATACCCCAAAACTGAACTGGTGTGGTCCGACTTGTAACCCCAGCTGGAAAGGTGTTAGTACCATGCCACGGGTAAAGACAAGCTGTGATTAAACCCTCTCTGACAGGTAGCTTTTTTGTCAACCCTAATAGTAGGAAAACTCAAATAAGGTGTAAAATCCCTAGAATCGTAGGGTAAATCTTAACCTACACTGGCTACGTAGTTCTGGAAAGCAAGGATTTCTTATAAGGATCACACCCTTTACTGACTGACAGTGTGTGTTCTCATCCCTGGGTTAACTCGGTGTTGAATCCTACTGCCAACTGAAGAGAAACTGAACTGAGTTAAACTGAAATGAACTATTACTGATCGTATTGTTTAGCTGAATTGAACTAAGTTCACTAAATTCCATTGACTGATAGAATACTATTGAAATGTTATAACTGACTGAGATTACTTCAAAGGATCACACTCTCTACTGACTGACAGTGTATGTCCTCATCCCTTGGTTCACTCGGTGCTGAATCCTACTCCAAACTAAAAGAGACACTAAAATGAGTTATGATGAATTAAACTATTACTGATAGTATTATTTAACTAATTTGAACTAAGTTCACTAAATTTCGTTGACTGATGAAATACTAATAAAATCTTGTAACTGACTGAGATTACTGAGATTACTTGAGATTACTGAGTAAAACTGGACTGATAATGAGTTTACTAATTTTTCCTAAGTCATGTGACTGACTAAATTCTATGATCTTGGCTTGACTGAGAGTATCGTGAAAACATGACACAGGCTCTAGGTACACAGCAAAATTGTTGGGTACTAAATACACTCAGGTGTCGATAGCATAAAACTGACAAGACTTGACACTTCCTTAACATATGACGAATATCATCAATTCATAATACAATAAGTTAGGGATTTCATAAAGTAAATGGTTATCATAGTCTTGTACATGAATGGAATTACATATAAACATGGCATACTTTCATCAACCTAATCTCATGGACATTCCCTCAACCATTCATAATGCACACAATATCATGGAAGTCATTCTTAGTCATAGTGTAAAGAATACACTTGGGTCACAATAAAGCTATAATGCATGATTTCTATTCTCTTAGGCATTTTATCAAATACCTAGGATGCCTGACTTAGGGCATAGGCATGACCATCAAATTCATACAACAAAACTCCATATTTTAACTCAATTTCATATATTTCAGACCACATACTAGCATAGGTTCATGAACAACATAAAGATTCCAACTTAGGAATCATACATCCATAATCATATGAACATAATCTACCCACAATAAAATATTCACAATACAAGATTTAAAACTTGATTCTCGGGATTCATGGATGAAAATAATCCATGAATGAACACTGTTCATACCATAGTTGTTGATTCAATGATGATTGATGGATAGATTCTTGAATTTGAGTCTTCGATTTGAATCCACAATTCAAAACCCTAGCTTGTTCTTGAGAGAAACAATATATTTTAGGTGAATTCTGGCTGAATCAGGTACTATTAGGTATACATAGGGGTGAGAAATTGACCCTTGTGACCCTTGGATGCCTGTTTATGAAAACGATACCCTTAGTACCTATGTAAGTCAGGCTTATTATCACCAAATTATCTCATGCCTTATGTTTTAATGATTATTATTCATAGAACTCATGTGCAAGATCATCCCTATATAAAGTGGAATACCCCGAATCTGGTACCCAGAATGCTATATGATGCTCTTGACCTCGAAGGACCACAAGATAACCCATGACTAATATCTATAACTGACACTTAATAATATACTAAAAATATACGGAATGTAAGTTGTAAGTCCATAAGGTTCAAAATAGAATAAATACTGAATAAAAAACAATGTCTGTAGTTGGATATGACACTACCCAAAACTGAGATAAACTATCTGAAACATGTTGTAGTCTGAAGGCCTCTAAACTGTTTAAAAAAACTGTAGAGTTAATGGGACACGTCCCTAACTAATTCCAAACAACTAAAATAATAAGGTAATAAAATAATCATGCTATTCTCTAATGATGAGGACTCACTTCTAGTTTGGCTACTGAACGCCTGATCTACTAAGAATGCTCGAAGCTTGTGCTTCTAAACCTATGGTATAAAATACTATAGTGCAAATGCGTCAGAATATTAAGTGTATTGGTATGAAAGTGAGGTAGGATTATTTCAAGGGTTCATATAATAATAACTGACTGTATAACATGAGTGTTAGAATACATGGATGAATACTTAACTGTAACTGAGATTGTCATAACACTGACTCATGAATTTGGATAATATGGATTTACTGATATCTGAGTACTGATACTGGGATACAAAATAAATGAGTCTACTATATACTGAGTTACTAATGTCATATTACTAACAAAGTAATGACTATTTTTTATAGTTCTGATTATAAAGAACTGGTCCGATTGGCTGTATCTGAAAGTTCTGAAATTGAATACTGATAACATATGTTTCGTATAATTAATATACTATTAACTAAGTTTGTGATAACATGATTACTGAGTTTGAATACTGATAACATGAGTGACTGTATCTGACAGTCCTGATACTGATAGAACTAGCTGGGTTCAGCACTATACTAATTTGACTGAATCTGATAGTCCTGGATTTCTGTAGAACTGAGCTGAGTTCTCTTACTGAAACTAGATTTGAAACTGAAAATGTAGGAGGTAATTATCTAATCGACATGCCCCAAAACTGAATTGGTGTGGTCCAACCTGTAACTCCAGTTGGAAAGGTGTCAGTACCATGCCACGGGTAAAGACAAGTTGTGAGTAAACCCTCTATGACACGTAGCTCTTTTGTCAACCCTAATAGTAGGAAAACTCAAATAAGGTGTAAAATCCCTAGAATCATAGGGTACATCTCAACCTACAGTAGCTACATAGTTATGGAATGCAAGGATTGTTTCTAAGGATCACACCCTTTACTGACTGACAGTGTGTGTCCTCATCCCTGGGTTCACTCGGTGCTGAATCCTACTCCCAACTGAAGAGAAACTGAACTTAGTTAAAATAAACTGAACTATTACTGATCTTATTATTTTGCCTGATTTAAACTGAGTTCACTAAATTCCATTGACTGATGGAATACTATTGAAATCTGATAACTGACTTAGATTACTTAGATTACTTAAGATTACTGAGTAAGATTGGACTGATACTGAGTTTTTCTGAGTCATGTGACTAACTAAATTCTATGATCATGGCTTGACTGAAAGTATCTTTAAAACATAACACTGGCTATGGCAACACTGCTAAATTATTGGGCATTAAATACCCCTAGGACACGATAGCATAAAACTAACAAGACTTGACACATCTTGAACATATGACCGATATCAACAATTTATAATACAATAAGTTGGGGATTTCATGAAGTACATGATAATCATAGTCTTGTACATGAATGGAATTGAATATAAACATTTCATACATTCATCAACCTAATCTCATGGACATTTCCTCAACCATTCATAATGCACACAATATCAAGGAAGACATTCTTAGTCATAGGGTAAAGCATATATTTATTACTTGGGTCACAATTAAGCTATAATGCATAATTTCTATTCTCTTAGGTATTTTACCAAACACCTAAGATGCATGACTTAGGGAATAGGCATGACCATCAAATTAATACAACAAAAGTTCATATTTCAACTTAATTTCACATGTTTCAGAGCACATACTAGCACAGGTTCATGAACATCACATAAATATTCCAACTTAGCAATCATACAAACATAATCACATGAACATAATCAACCCACAACAAAATAATTACAATAAAAGATTTAAAACTTAATTCTTGGGCTTCATGGATTAAAAGAATCCATGAATGAACACTATGCATACCTTAGTTATTGATTCTACGAAGATTGACGGAGAGATTCTTGAATTTGACTCTTGGATTCGAATCCCCAATTGAAAACCCTAGCTTGTTCTTAAGATAAACTTGAGAGAAACAATATATTTTGGGTGAATTATGGATGAATCATGTATTATTGGGTATATATAGGTGTGACAAATTGAACCTTTTAACCCTTGGATGCGTCTTTTTATTCTATAATAATTTCCCAACATGGACTACTGGCAGACGCGCGTTATCGCGCCGTGTCACTGGAATTTGATATCTCTAAATTTTTGCCTTGGCACGATGCACCATAATTGTGGAGGCTCACTGGATTTTGGCGATTGCCATTTTGGCTGGCTACGTAATGCTTTGATAGATAAGGTGGCATACTGTCTTACTAAAATAGCTCTAACTCTTTTCCTGAGTGTCGGATTTAGGCTAATTTTGTAATGATGGAAAGCTCATTCAATTTCCCACATGTATAAAAGTGGATTCATCTTTGAAACAAATCTTTAATATTTCTGGAATGATTTTAATCTATGTAAAGTATGGGGTATTACAATATCTCCCCCTTGGTAACATTCATCCTCAAATGAGACTGATTTAGATGGGAGAAACAATAAGCGGAAGTGTATACTGAACATGAACAACTGAAACATGACTACTTGACTAACATTACTGAGATTCATACTGAGCATGCATATCTGATGCATGATTTTATGACTGAGCTGATACATGAATGAATGACTGAGAGTACTGATAAGATGATCACACACATCTGATGTGTGAATACATGATTGAACAATTTCATGAACATGAGACTGAAAATGTAAGGGTAACGATACATAGTTTGAAATAAATATTGAGCATGGAACTGAATACCACATTTGTAACTAAAACCTGAACATAAAACTGGATAAGCTTAAAAAAGGTATTCCCTTGGGCTGAGTCTAAGATTGATTACTAAATATGCATGAGTGGAAACATGAGAACGTAATTGGGTCAGGAATGTGATACATGAGATAAATATCATGATCTAAGCTAAGTACCTTGAATGCGTGGCATACGACCGATATTGGAGATAGAGGGTCAACCTATGGATAGCCTACTACTCTAAACTAGATTCATTATGAGAAGAGAGAGGCATGTTTATTTCATGAATATTTTAGGGAATTGGATTATATCTCCTCCTTGGGACACTATGTCCCT
This sequence comes from Capsicum baccatum var. pendulum, assembly GCA_030864225.1. Classification (NCBI taxonomy): domain Eukaryota; kingdom Viridiplantae; phylum Streptophyta; class Magnoliopsida; order Solanales; family Solanaceae; genus Capsicum; species Capsicum baccatum. The sequence goes on from CM061560.1 coordinate 121,938,338, forward strand.
AAAAGAATACTGACTTGACTGCGATATTGAGGAAAACTGGGATGATGCACAGGGCACCAAAGAGCTAAATCGTGACTAGGCATGGATTAATTAAAATTGTATTACCTGAAATTGTGAGACCAAGCATATGACATGATTCAGAAACATTCCATAACTGAGGTACTGAAATACTAATGACTGAGTGACTGATAACTTTATGTTATGGTCGGGTAGTCCTAAAAGTGAATTGAGTTTTTGATCTGTCTGAACTAGGATTGGGACTGAGATTGTAGCTAAGATGATAATATAGATTGTAACTATAACTAAGGTTATAGTTGGGACTGAATACTGATTTCTAATAACTAAGGTTTATACTGGTATTGAAGTACTAAATTATGATGGCTATGTAGCTGATAACTAAAAGCCATGGTTTTGCAGAACTATTTGAGTCCTATACTAAATATTAATTACTGAACTGACTCCGTAACTGAGACTCGAGGGATAGAACATCATCTCAATAGATTCACAAAGGGATCTAAACTAAGGGTATACATGACATAGTTTGAGTTTATTTGATTACTAGGAGTGGAGCATGAATAATGTAGGCTAAACATACTGTCAGACAGGACATGAGTGTACGAGTCATGATCTGCATGAACTGAGGGTGAAATTTCTATACTCATGGAACATGATTCGTGACACTGAGTGAATTCGGATTCCTCATACTAGAAACTTGAAATGCACATGATCCTAATGGAAGTGCGTTAATAAAAGTTGTGTTCATGGAGCTGAAACGTAAAAATTGCATAAGTATCGGGAGGGTTGAAGTACAAAACTTCTCATTACGATAGGAATAGGTCGGGAATCACCTTTCCTTACTGAATTTTTACACATACTGGCACCTCTACTAGAATCCTAGAGGCCTGACCTTCTGAGACATCATAATCGGATAGTTCCTGCATACCTATCGGGCTGTGTTAGACTGAATCACTGGGCTAGAGACTAGAAAAGGTCTTGTTAACATTTGGTCTGAACTTAAAGTTGATAGTTATGCAGGAAGTTACAAAAGAAAAAGAAGATCTTAAATCTGAAGAAGTGTCAACATATATATGAAGGATCTGTAATATACCAGTTGCTGTTTCAGGAGGACTTTTTTGATCATGTTCGGACAGAAGTGCATAGAGTCTGTTTGGGCATTGCCCACTGATAGCGCTAGAATTGGCACTATCTAATTTGTGTGACCGGACTGAGTTGAAGAACGATCGTGTTGACTTGGATGATTAGGTTTAGGATAGTCTCAGACCTTATGACCTGACTCGCCACATCCAAAACAAACATTATTATCAGCTCTACGCACACCCTTATGATGCTTACTACACTTTTCGCAAAGCGAATGAGTAAAAACCCTACTCTCACTACCCTAGGCCTTGGATCCTGGAGCTTCATCTCTACGATTATTTCTGAACTTTGGTGCTGGTGCACTAGCTAAAGATGGGACTCGGGCTGGAAACTTTTGTCTATGCTGAGAACGGTTAACACCCTGTGACCTTGGTTGGGAAAAACTATAACTACCAATTCTGTCCTTCTTATTTTCCCTCTTTTTCTTCTTAAGTTTCTGCTCCTCCATCTATTGAGTATGGACCATAAGCCTAGAAATGTCCATCTTGTTAATCAACATTGTAGTTCTGCACTCCTTAACCACTCTACCTGATATCCTAAATATAAACTTACTCATTTTGGATCTACTGTTTCCTACTACATGGGGCGCGTACCTGGCTAACTGAGTAAATTTGAGGGAATACTCTTTTACAGTCATGCGACCTTGTCTGAGGTTGATGAACTCTAATACTTCGGCTTCTTTCTGCTCTAGTGGAAATAATCTATCTGAGAAGACTGTATCAAACTCTTCCTACTCTATGTGCTCTACAACTATACTACTATCTACCTTCCACTGCTTGAACCACATATGGACTACATATTGTAGCTGATAAGTGGCTAACTCCACACTCTCACTGTAAGTCACTCCTATGATGTATGTGACTTTTTGAGCCTGGTTGAAGAATTTCTATTGATCTTCTTTAGACTTAGAACCTGAGAATAAGGGAGGATTAATTTGGGTGAACTCCCAAATCCTAGTTGTAATTGGCCACTAGGTTGGCTTGAACAACAGCTAGCTGTTTATTTTGAGATGCGACTGAATTGGCTAGAGTAGTAAATGTAGTCCTGAATTCTGCATGGAAAACATGCTCATCCAGAGGATCTGCCTGAATGGTTTGAGGTGTTCACTGATTTCCCGTTCTTCTTTCTTTAGTCTCTTTCGAAGGCATGTTCTATTAACGAAAGAAAGAATAGATTAGACTGAGAGAAATATTTGAGGTTATGCTCACTAGCATGATATGAATACTGAAAGAAGGGAAATTGTTCTTAAAACATCTCATAGCCTCCTGCACATAAGTGTGTTGCACAATACACCTATGTATAAAACTCAACTAGAAATGGATTTTCAGACTCCCTAGGATACTGTTGAACCTTAGGCTCTGATACTAAGTTTGTAACCCCCCCCCCCAAATTTGATACCCGGAACTTTACATGGTGCTTATGACCCCAAAGGACTAGAATCTAACCCATGACTGATATTTATAACTGAGAACTGAATAATATACTAGAAAATGCGGAATTTAAGTTCTAAGGCCATAAGCTTTAAAACTGAAGGAAGGCATTCTTAGTCATAGGGTAAAACATACACTTATCACTTGGGTAACAATTAAACTATAATGCATAATTTCTATTCTCTTAGCAATTTTATCAAACACCTAAGATGTATGACTTAGGGCATAGGTATGGCCATCAAATTAATACAACAAAACTCCATATTTCAACCTAATTTCACATGTTCAGACCATATACTAGCAAAGGTTTATGAGCAATATATAAATATTCAAACTTGGGAATAATACAACCATAATCACACGAACATAATCAACCCACAATAAAATATTCATAATACAAGATTTCAAACATGATTCTTGGGCTTCATGGATGAAAGGAATTGATGAATTAACACTGTGCATACCTTAGTTTTTTGTTCTACTCAGATTGACAAAGAAATTCTTGAATTTGAGTCTTGGATTCGAATCCCGAATTGAAAACCCTAGCTTATTCTTGAGAGAAACTTGAGACAAACAATATATTTTGGGTGAATTATGGCTGAATCATGAGTTATTGGGTATATATATATGGGTGATAAATTTAACCTTTTAACCCTTGGACGCATATTTTCATTCTATAAAAATTTCCATACCTGGACCCCAGGAGCGACGGGGCACTATCGCTCCGTGTCCCTGGAATTTGATAACTCTCAATTTGATCCTTGGCGCGATGTTCCATAATGACGAAGGCTCAGTGGATTTTGATGATTGCAATTTTTGCTAGCTCCATGATGCATTGATGGCTCAGGTGGCACATTGTCTTACTAAAATGGCTCTAACTCTTTGTCTGGGTGTCGGATTTGGGTGAATTTTGTATCGATGGAATGCTCATTCAATTTTCCACATGTATAAAAGTGTATTCATCATTGAAAAAAGTCTTTAACATATTTGGAATAATTTTAATCTAGGTAGAAGTATGGGGTATTATAATATCTCCTCCTTGGGAACATTCGTCCTCGAATGAGACTGATTTAGATGGGAGAAACAATAAGATGAAGTACATACTGAAAATAAAGATCTAAAACATGACTACCTAACTAGAATTACTGAGATTCCTACTGAGAATGCATATTTGATGCATGGTTTTATGACTGAGTTGATACACTAATGCATTACTTAGAGTACTGATAAGCTGATCACATATATCAGATGCGTGAATGCATGGCTAAACTGGATCATGAACATATGAATGAAAATGTAAGGGTAATGATATAAAGTTTGAAATAAAAATTGATCGTGGAGCTGAATACCACATTTGTTACTGAAACCTGAACATAAAACTGGATAAGCTTAAGAAAAGCGATTACGTTGGGCTGAGTCTAAGCTTAATTACTAAATATGAATAAGAAAAAAAATGAAAACATAAATGGGTCTGGAGTGTGATACATGAGCTAAATATCACGATTTGAACTAAGTACCTTTAATGCGTGGCATACGATCTAGACTGGAGCTAGAGGGTCAACCTATGGGTACCCTACTACTCCAAACTGGATTTGTTACGAGAAGAGAGGGGCATATTTATGTCATCAAAGTTTCAGGTAATTATAGTGTATCTCCCCCTTGGGATACTAGGTCCCTAGAAAAATACTGACTTGACTACGATATTGAGAAAAACTGGGATGATACACAGGGCACCAACAAACTGAATGATGACAAGGCAAAGATTTATGAAAATTTTATTACTTGAAGTTGCGAGACCAAGTGTATAACATGATACAAAAACATTCCGTAACAGAGGTACTAAAATACTAATGATTGATTAACAGATAGCTAAATGTTATGGTCTGGTAATCCTGAAATTGAACTGAGTTTCTGAACTGGCTGAACTAGGATTGGGACTGAGATTGTAGCTAAGACGATAATTAAGAATGTAACTATAACTAAGATTGTAGTTGGGACTGAATACTGGTTTCTGATAACCAAGGTTTAAACTGGTACTGAAGTACTGAATTTTGATGGCTAAGTAGCTGATAACTGGAAGCCATGGTTTTGTAGGACTATCTGAGTCCTTTACTGAATATTGATTACTAAACTGACTTTGTAACTGAGACTCGAGGGATAAAACATCATCCTAATGGATTCACCAAGGGATCTAAACTGAGGGTATATGTGAGATAGTATGAGTTTAGATAATTATTAGGAGTGGAGCACGAATCATGTGGGATGAACATATTGTAAGATAAGACATGAGTGTATGAGTCATGAGCTGCATGACCTGAGTGTGAAATTTTTGTACTTATGGAACATTATTTGTAACACTAAGTGAACTGGGATTCCTAATACTAGAAACTTGAAATACACACGATCCTAAGGAAAGTGCGTGAATGTAAGCTGTGTTCATGGATATGAAACGTAAAGCATGCATATGTATCGGGAGGATTACACTACAAAACTTTGCATTGTGATAGGAATAGGTTGGGAATATCATTCGCTTACTGCATTTTTATACATACTGGTGCCACTACCAAAATCCTGAAGGCCTGATTTTCCGAGACATCATAACCGAACAGTTCCTGTATACCTTTCGGGTTGTGTTACACTAACTCATTGGGGTAGAGACTAGAAAAGGTCCTATTAATATTTGGTCTGACCTTAAAGTTTACTGTTATGCAAAGAGTTACAAAAGGAAAAAAGGGTTCTAAATCTGAAGAAGCGTGAGCATGTAAATGAAGGATTTGTAACATACCAGTGGATACATCAGGAGGACTTTCTTAATCATGTCGGGACTGAAGTGCATAGAGCCTCTTTGGGTGTTGCCCACTAATAGTGTTAGAATTGTCATCCTGCTGATTTGGTTAACCAAACTGAGCTGAAGGACGACCGTGTTGACTTTGAGGATCGGGTTTAGGATAGTCTTAGACTTTATAACTTTACTCGCTACATCCAAAACACACATTACTTTTGGCTCTACATCGCAAAGTGGATGAGTAAAAACCCTCCTCTCACTACCTGGGGCCTTGGAGCCTGGCGCCTTATCTCTATGGTCATTTTTGATCTTTGGTGCTGGAGCACTAGTTGAATCTTGAACTGGGGCTGGAAACTTCTATCTATGCTAAGAATGGTTAACACCCTACGATCCTATCTGAGAAAATCTATAACTACTAGTTCTGGACCTCTTATTTTTGCTCTCCTTCTGTTTAAGTTTCCGTTCCTCAGTCTGCTGAGCATGGACCATAAGCCTAGATATGTCCATCTCCTCAATCAAAAGCGTAGTTCTTTATTCCTTAAAAACTCTACCTGATATCCCAGACATAAACATACTCATTTTGGATCTACTGTCTACTACTACATGGGGAGCGTAGCTGGATAATTGAGTAAACTTGAGGTAATACTCTTTTACGCTAATGCTATCTTATCCAAGGTTGATGAACTCTAACACTTTGGCTTTTTTATCTCTATGGGAAATAATCTATATAAGAAGGCTGTAGCAAACTCTTCCTACTCTATGGCATCTACATATATACCCCTGTCTACCTTTGACTACTTGAACCACGTGTAGGTTACATCTTGTAGCTAATAAGCAGCTAACTCTACACTCTCACTGGAAGTCACTTCTATGATATCTGTGACTTTCTAAACCTAGTTGAGGAATTCCTATAGATCTTCTTCAGACATAGAACTTGAGAATAAAGGAGGATTCATTCAGGTAAAGTCCTGAATCCTGTCTGCAGCTGAATTGGCCATTGGGTTAGCCAGAATAGCAGCTGGCCATTTATTTTGTGCTGCGATTGAATTGTCTTGAGTAGTAAATACAGTCCTATATTCTGCATTGGAAACATGCTCATCCTGAGGATCTACCTGATTGGGTTAAGGTGCTGAGTAATTTCCCATTCTTCTTTCGTTAGTCCCTTTGGAAGGCATGTTCAGTAAATGAAAGAGAGAACAAATTAGATGAGAGAAAAATTCGAGATTATGCTCAGTGGCACAACATGGATAATGAAAGGAGGGAAATTGTTCCTAAAACATTTCATAGCTTCCTGTACATAAGTGTGGTGCACAACACACCCATGTACAAGACTCTACTAGATGCGGCTTTTAAGACTCCCTAGGATACTGTTGAATATTAGGCTCTGATACCAAGTTTGTTACGTCCGAAATCTGGTACCCAGAATGCTACATGGTGCTTATGACCCCAAAGGACCACATGCTAACCCTTGACTAATATCTATAACTGGGAATTGAATAATAACTGTAAATATATAGAATGTAAGTTGTAAGGCCATAAGGTTCAAAACTGAACTAATACTAAATGTAAAACAAATTTTGTAGTAGGGTATGACAATACCTAAAATTGAGATAAACTGTCTACAACATATTGTAGTTTGAAGGCCTCTAAATTGTTTGAAAACTGTGGAGTTGATGGGATATATCCCCAACTAACTCTGAACTACTAAAATAATAAAGTAATAAAATAATAATGCTATCCTTGAGTGATGAGGAATCACTTCTATTATGGCTGCTGAAGTCTGATCTACTAAGGATGCTTGGGAGCTCATGCTTCAAAACTTATGGTATAAAATACAATAGCGCAAATGCATCAGTACATCAAATGTACTTGTATGAAAGTGAGGTAGGCTAAATACAAGGGTTCATATGGGTGAACAATAATAAATGACTGTATAACATAAGCGTGAGAATACATGTATGAATACATAATTGTAACGGAGATTGTGATAACACTGACTCATGAATTCTGATAACATGGATTTATTATTATCTGAATATTGATACTAGGATACTGAATGACTGAGTCTACTGAATATTGATAAACTAATATCATATTACTAATAAAGGAATTACTATTTCTGATAGTACTGATTATGAAGAACTAGTCTGATTGACTATATCTGATAGTCCTAAAACTGAATATAGATAACATGAATTTCATAAAATTAATATACTATTAACTTAGTTTGTGATAGCATGATTACTGAGAAAAAATATTGATAACATGAGTGACTATATCTAACAGTCCTGATACTGATGGAATTAGCTGGGTTCTGGACTGTACTGATTTGACTGAATATGACAGTCCTAGATTTTTGTAGAACTGAGTTGTGTTCTATTACTAAAACTAAATCTAAAACTGAGACAGTGGGAGGTAATCATCTAACTGACATGACCCAAAACTGAACTAGTGGCGTCCAACTTTTAACCTCAGCTGGAAGGGTGTTAGTATCGTGCCATGGGTAAATATAAGCCGTGAGTAAACCCTCTCTGACAGGGAGCTCTTTTATCAACCCCTTATAGTAGGAAAACTCAAATGAGGTGTATAATCCCTAGATTCATACAGATCATCTCAACCTACGCTGGCTACGTAGTTCTAGAATGCAAGGATTTCTTCTAAGGATCACACCCTCTACTGACTGACAGTATGTGTCCTCATCCTTGGGTTCACTCGATACTACCAACTGAAAAGACACTAAACTGAGTCAAACTGAATTAAACTATTACTGATTATATTGTATAACTGATTTTAACTGAGTTCACTAAATTTCGTTGACTGATAGAATATTACTGAAATCTTATAACAGACTGATATTACTCAGATTACTTAAGATTACTGAGTAAGACTAGATTGATACTACGTTTTCCTGAGTCATGTGACTGACTGAATTCTAAGACCATGGCTTGACTAAGAGTATCATGAAAATATGACACAGGCTTTGGGTACATAGCAAAATTTTTGGGTATTAAATATCCCTAGGACTCAATAGCATGAAAATGACAAGACTTGACACTTCTTGAATACATGACCAATATAAAAAATTCATAATACAATAAGTTGGGGATTTCATGAAGTACATGGCTATCATAGTCTTGTACATGAATGGAATTTCCTATAAACATGTCATACTTTCATCAACCTAATCTCATGGACATTCTCTCAACCATTCATAATGCACACAATATCATGGAAGTCATTCTTAGTCATAGGTTAAAGAATGCACTTATCACTTAGGTCATAATTAAGCTATAATGCATAATTTCTATCCTCTTAGGCATTTTATCAAACACCTAGGATGCATGACTTAGGGCATAGGCTTGACCATTAAATTAATACAACAAAATATCATATTTTAACTCAATTTCACATATTTCTGACCACATACTAGCATAGGTTCATGAAGAACACATAAAGATTCCAACTTAGGAATCATACAACCATAATAACATGAACATAATCAACCCACAAACAAATATTCACAATACAAGATTTAAAACTTGATTCTTGGTCTTCATGGATGAAAGGAATCCATGGATGAACATTGTAAATACTTTAGTTCTTGATTCTATGAAAATTAACGAAGAGATTCTTGAATTTGAGTCTTGGATTTGAATCACCAATTGAAAACCCTAGCTTATTCTTGAGAGAAACAATATATTTTGGGTGAATTATGGCTAAACAACATGTTATTTGGTATATATAGGGGTGAGAAATTAACCCTTTTAACCCTTGGACGCGTATTTTAATTCTGTAAAAATTTCCCGACCTGGACCCCTGGCGCGATGTGGCGCTATTGAGCCATTTCACTGGAATTTGATATCTCTAAATTTGAGCCTTGGCGCGTTGCTCCATAATTATGGAGGCTCACTGGATTTTGACGATTTCCATTTTGGCTGGATCTGCGATGTGTTGATGGCTCAGCTGGCACACTGTCTTACTAAAATGTCTCTAACTCTTTACCCCGTGTGTCGAATTTGGGACAATTTTGTAATGATGGAAAGTTCATTTAATTTCCCACATGTATAAAGTGGATTCATCTTTGAAACAAGTCTTTAACATTTCTAGAATAATTTTAAGCAAGGTAGAGGTATGAGGTATTATAATATCTCCTCTTTAGGAACATTCGTCCTCGGATGAAACTGATTTAGATGGGAGAAACGATAAAATGAAGTACATATAGAACATGAAGAGCTAAAACATGACTACATGACTGACATTAATGAGATTCATATCGAGAATGCATATCTGATGCATGATTTTATGAATAAGCTGATACATAAATACATGACTGAGAGTACTAATAAGATAATCTCACATATATGATGCGTGAATACATTGCTGAACTGACTCATGAACATACAACTGAACATATAAGGGTAACGATACCAAGTTTGAATTAAAAACTGAGCATGGAACTGAATACCATATTTGTAAATGAAACCTGAACATAAAACTAGATAAGCTTAAGAAAAGCTATTACCTTAGGCTGAGTCTACGCTTAATTACTAAATATGCATGAGTGGAAACATGAGAAAGTAACTGTGTCATGAATGTGATACATGAGATAAATATCATAATCTGAGCTAAGTACCTTGAATGCGTGGCATACGATTGATATTAGAGCTAGAGGGTCAACCTATAGGTACCCTACTACTTTAAACTAGATTCATTACTAAAAGAGAGCGGAATGTTTATGTCATGAATGTTTTGGGAAATTATAGTGTATCTCCCTCTTAGGATACTAGGTCCCTAGAATAATACTGACTTGACTGCGATACTGAGAAAAATTAGGGTGATGCACAGGGTACCAACAAACTAAATCGTGACTGGGCATGGATTTATGAAAACTGTATTACTTAAAATTGTGACACCAAGCAAATGACATGATTCAGAAACATTCCATAACTGAAGTACTAAAATACTAATGACTGATTAACTGATAGCTATATTCTATGGTCGGCTCATCCTGAAAGGGAGCTGAGTTTCTGATCTAGCTTAACTAGGACTGGGACTAAGATTGTAGCTAAAATGATAATTGAGACTGTAACTGTAACTAAGATTATAGGTGGGACTGAATACTAGTTTTTGATAACTAAGGTTTAGACTGGTACTAAAGTATTGAATTATGATTGTTAAGTAGCTAATAACTGAAAGTTATGGTTTTGTAGGACAATCTGAGTCTTTTACTGAATATTTATTACTGAACTGACACCATAACTGAGACTCGAGGGATAGAACATCATCCTAATGGATTAAATAAGGTATTTAAACTGAGGGTATATGTGACATAGTCTGAGCTTGACTGATCGTTAGGAGTGGAGCATGAATTATGTGGGCTGAACATACTGTAAGACAGGACATGAGTGTATGATTCATGAGCTGCAAGACCTGAGTGTGAAATTTATATTCTCATGGAAAACGATTCGTAACACTGAGTGAACTGGGATTCCTCATACTAGGAACTTAAAATACACATGATCCTAAGGGAAGTGCATGAATGTAATCTGTGTTCATGGAACTAAAACATAAAGTATGCATAAGTATCAGGAGTTTTGAAGTACAAAACTTCACATTGAGATAAGAATAGGTCTGGAATCACCTCCCCTTACTGTATTTTTACACATACTGGCACCACTACTAGAATCCTGAAGGCTTGAATTTTGAGACATCATAGCTGAATAGTTCCTGTGTACCTGACGGGCTGTGTTAGATTGACTCACTGAGGTAAAGACTAGATAAGGTCCTGTTAACATTTTGTCTGACCTTAAAGTTGACTTATATGCAAGGAGTTACAACAGAAAAAAAAACTTCTAAATATGAAGAAGTATGAACATGTAAATGAAGGATCTGTAACATACCAGTTGCTACATTAGGAGGACTTTCCTGATCCTGTCGGGACTAAAGTGCATAGAGTCTGCTTGGGCGTTGCCCACTGATAGAATGGGAATTAGCTCGCTGCTAATTCGGATGACCAGACTGAGATGAAGGATGACCATATTAACTTCAAGGACTAGGCTTAGGACAGTCGCGGACCTTATGACCTGACTCGCCATATCTAAAACACACAGTACTATCGGCTCTACATACACCCTTTTGATGCTTACCATACTTTTCATAAAGCGGATGAGTAAAAACCCTGCTCTCACTATCCTGGGCCTTAGAGCCTGCCACATAATCTCTATGGTCATTTTTGAACTTTGGTGCTGGTGCACTAGATGAAGAAGGAAATAGGGCTGGACACTTTTATCTATGCTGAGAAAGGTTAACACCCTGCGATCCTGACTGAGGAAAACTATAACTACCAGTTCTGGCCCTCTTATTTTCCCTCTCCTTCTTCTTAAGTTTCTGCTCCTCAATCTACGGAGCATAGACCATAATTCTAGATATGTCCATCTCCTTAATCAAGATCGCAGTTCTGCACTCATTAACCACTCTACCTGATATTCTAGACACAAATATACTCATTTTTTATCTACTGTATGCTACTACATGGGGAGTGTATCTAGCTCACTAAGTAAACTTGAGGAAAAACTCATTTACACTCATGCTACCTTGTCTGAGGTTGATTAAGTCTAATACTTTGTCTTCTTTCTACTCTAGGGGAAAGAATCTATCTAAGAAGGTCGTAGAAACCTCTTCCCACTCTATGGGCTCAACATCTATACCCCTATCTACTTTCTACTGCTTTAACTACGTATGGGCTATATCTTATAGCTGATAAGTGGTTAACTCTGCACTCTCACTGGATGTCACTCCCATGATGTCTGTGACTTTCTGAACCTGGTCGAGGAATTTTTGTGGATCTTATTTAGACTTAGAACCTGAGAATAAGGGAGGATTCATTCGAGTGAAGTACCAAATCCTAGCTGCAACTGAATTGGCGACTGGGTTGTCTAGAATAGCTGTTGGCCATTCATTTTCAGCTGTGACTAAATTGGCTAGAGTAGTAAATGCATTCCTTAATTCTACATGGGAAACATGCTCATCCAGAGGATCTGCCTGAACGGGTTGAGGTGCTTACTGATTTCCCATTCTCCTTTTGTTAGTCCCTTTAGGAGGCAAGTTCTGTGAACAAGAGGGAGAATAGATTAGACTGAGATAAAAATTTGAGCTTATGCTCACTAGCATGACATGAATACTGAAAGAAGGGAACCTGTTCCTAAAACATCTCATAGCCTTCTGCATATAAATGTGGTGCACAATATACCCACGTATAAGACTCTACTAGATGTAGCTTTTCAGACTCCCTAGGATATTGTTGAACCTTAGGATCTGATACCAAGTTTGTTACACCCCAAATCTGGTACTCGGAATGCTATATGGTGCTCAAGACCCAAAATGATCACAAACTAACCCATGACAGATATCTATAACTAAGCACTAAATAATATACTCAAAATATATGGAATGTAAGTTATAAGGCCATAAGGTTGAAAATTGAACTAATACTAAATAGAAAATAATGTTTGTAGTGGGGTATGACAATACCTAAAACTGAGATAAACTGTCTGAAATATGCTATAGTATGAAAGCCTCAAAACTGATTAAAAACTATGGAGTTGATAGGACATGTTCCCAACTAAATCTAAACTACTAAAATAATAAAGTAATAAAATAATCATTCTATCCTTAAATGATGAGGACTCACTGTTAGTTTGGCTGCTGAACATCTGATTTACTAAGGATGTTCGGGAGCTCGTTCTTCTAAACCTGTGGTATAAAAAACCATAGTGCAAATGCGTCAGTATGTTAAATGTACTGGTATGTAAGTGAGGTAGGCTAAATGCAAGGGCTCATAGGCATGAACAATAATAACTGATTGTATAGTATGAACGTGAGCATACATACCTGAATACGTAATTGTAACTGAGATCGTGATAACAATAACTCATGAATTCTGATAATATGGATTTACTGATATCTGAGTACTGTTACTAGGATACTAAATGACTGAGTCTACTGAATACTGAGGAACTAATGTCATATTACTAATAAAGAAATGACTATTTCTGATTGTTCATATTATAAAGAACTGTTTGATTGACTGTATCTGACGGTCCATAAATTGAATACTGATAATATGAGCTTCATATAAATAATATACTGTTAAGTTTGTGATAACATGTTTACTAAGTCTGAATATTGATAACATGAGTGACTATATCTGATAGTCCTGATACTGATGGAACTAGCTGGGTTCCACACTATACTGATTTGACTTTATCTAATAGTCCTGGATTTCTGCAGAACTGAGATAAGTTCTATTCTAAAATTGGATCTAAAACTGATACTGTGGGAGGTAATCATCTAATCAATATGTCCCAAAACTAAACTGGAGGGGTCCAACCTATAACCCTAGCTGGAAGGGTGTCAATACCATGCCACGGGTAAAGAAAAGCTATGAGTAAACCCTTTTTGACAAGGAGCTCTTTCGTCAACCACTCGTAGTAGGAAAACTCAAATGATGTGTATAATCCCTAGACTCATAGGGTAAATCTCAACCTACGCAGGATATGTACTTTTGGAATGTAAGGATTGCTTCTAAGGATCACACCCTCTACTGACTGACAGAGTTTGTCCTTATCCGTAGGTTCACTCGGTGCTGAATCCTACTTCCAACTGAAGAGACAGTGAACTGAGTTAAACTAAACTGAACTATTATTGATCGTATTTTTAACTGATTTGAATTGAGTTCACTAAATTTTTTTGACTGACAGAATACTACAGAAATATGATAACTGACTGAGATTATTGAGATTACTGAGTAAGACTGGACTGATACTGAGTTTTCCTAAGTTATGTGATTGACTGAATTCAATGATCATGGTTTGACTGAGAGTATCGTGAAAACATGACACTGGCTCTAGCCATACAACTAAATTATCGGGTATTAAATACCCCCAAGACTCGATAACATGAAGCTAATAAGACTTAACACTTCTTGAACAAATGACCAATATCAATAATTCATAATACAATAAGTTGGGGATTTCATGAAGTACATGGTTATCATAGTCTTGTACTTAAATGGAATTGCATATAAACATGTCATACTTTCATCAAACTAATCTTATGGACATTCCCAAAACTATTCATGATACACATAATGTCATGGAATTCATTCTTAGTCATAGGGTAAAGCATACACTTATCACTTGGGTCACAATTAAGCTATAATGCATAATTTCTATTCTTTTAGGCATTTTACTAAACACCTAAGATGCATGACGTAGGTAATAGACATGACTATCAAATTAATCAACACAACTCTAGATTTCAACTCAATTCCACATGTTTCAAACCACATACTAGCATAGGTTCATGAACAACACATACAGATTCCAACTTGGGAATCATACAACCATAATCACATGAACAAAATCAACCCACAACAAAATATTCAAAATACAAGATTTAAAACTTGATTCTTTGGCTTTATGGATGAAAGGAATCCATGAATGAACACTGTGCATACCTTAGTTCTTGATTCTACTATGATTGACAGAGAGATTGTTAAATTTGAGTCTTGGATTCGAATCTCCAATTGAAAACCCTTGCTTGTTCTTGAGAGAAACTTGATAGAAATAATATATTTTGCGTGAATTATGGTTAAATAACATGTTATTAGGTATATATAGGGGTGAGAAATTTACCCTTTTAACCCTTGGATGCGTATTTTAATTCTGTGAAAATTTTCTGACCTAGAAACCTAGCGCGATGCGTCGCTATCGTGTCGTGTCACTGGAATTTGACAACTCTGAATTTAAGCCTTGGCGCGACATGCCATAATCACGGAAGCTCACTGGATTTTGATTATTTCCATTTTTTTCCGCGACCCGTTGATGGGTCAGGTGGCATACTGTCTTACTAAAATGGTTCTAACTCTTTCCCTGGGTGTTTGATTTGGGAGAATTTGGTATCGATGGAAAGCTCATTCAATTTAACACATGATAAAAACTGAAAATATTGAAAATACCATATGTATAAAAGTAGATTCATCTTTAAAACATGTTTTTAACATTTCTGGGATAATTTTAAGCTAGGTAGAAGTATAGGTATTACATAAAGTCTCGTTACCTCAAGCTAAGTGCTTGCATGTTTCACTAGGGATTATTATGAAGCTCGTTTGATGCCTTGGCAAATGATGTTGAGGAAAAATGTTCAATGCAAGATTATCACTACTAGAAATTACCCCTATTGCAATGAACCTTTTGGCAATGGTTCCAAAAGTATTGCAATAGATTCTCTATTTGAACGCTTTTAATCTTCGCAAGAAAAATTGTTGTATTTGAACTATTTTGTACTGTATATATTTCTATTGATGGATAACCATTGCAATAAGGTGACTTATAGCAACAGTTGCTGGACCAGTCCATAAAATCACCTTTGTCAACACTTAATTGACCCAAAAAGCAATTGCATCAGTTGTAATTTATTCCCATTTCCTCCTTATTTTTTCATTACATCCGCCAAAAATTAAAATAATATAAATCAAATTAAATAAGTATGTAAAGAAAATTTCCTACTTCTGTTGAAAATTTCCCATTCCCAAGCACGACCGCTAGTACGCTTCGACCAACACTACCAGTAGTCTCCATCCATACACCACACACCACCAGTAGATCCAACCACACACTAAAGTAGCTCCAACCGCAAACCTCCAGTACACTTATTTCCATCTTCTCTATCAATTCGTCTCTATCCTCAAACACTCTATCCGACCATCTGGGTTCAATTTCACCTCTAATCCATCATATTTCATCCACTTCTGAATTTTTACTCTGCTAATCTCAGCTGTGACAAGATCCTCCAAGAAGTTGTAAAGAGGTACCACTACTTCGGTCACCACTGCTCTGACCACCACTTAAATTTCAGAGCAAATTTGGGGCTTTTGTCTAATTTGTTGATTTTAAGGTTAGCTTAGTCTTCTAATTGATGATTTTGACCTAATTTTTTGAGTTTTTATTTTGAGATTTTCTTCTTCTTCACCTTGATTATTGACCTAATTTGTTGATTTTATAGAATTTTTGTAGTCTGATTCAAAGAAAGCTAGTAAATTATTAAAGACAATCATGGCCTCATCGGTAAAAATTTTCACCTACTGCTTATACTAACATTTTTTTCATATTAGTTTATTTATTAGATTGATAATTATGTTAGTTTGATTATATATATCAAGTGCTGAATTGAATCTCCAGTTGTTGTGTTGGCCGGACAAACGGGACCGGATCTCAGATCTTCATTTTAGGTAACCCACAACCCCTTTTCACCCCTTTGTTTTCTTTTATACAATAGTTACATGCCTTTTTATAATGGATGTGATGTAAAGTTTAAATTTTTATTTAAAAGTATACTACTATTTGTGTGCAAAAGGGAAGGAATTTTTGTTTGAATATTATATAAAGATTCTATATCAGTTGAGTTAAATGAAGTTTCAGTTATGTGGCTTTATTCAGAACTTGGAAATTTAAGGCTTGTGTGGTCGAAGGAGCTTATATGCTGTAAATTTTGCATAACCATAGTTGAATACTTGACTCTATTATAGAACCAAGATAGTTAACGGTCCTAGGTTCAGGCATGGTCCCGAGCTTGGGAAGGGGAGAGGGTTCCTTGGCTTAGGCATAGCCTTAGAAAGTGGGGTGTGTGTACCAAAGTACTTCAACTATTTCTTATTTTGATCACATAGATAGCCTACTCTATTTTCCATTGTTCAAGATTATTTCTCAAACAATCACTGAACGTCAAATAGTGAAAAGGTAAGATCAATGTTGAGTTGCAAATCTAGATCAAGATAGTTGATTCTTTTTTCAATTACTTCTTTTACCAAATCACTTAACTACTCAGACAAAATCTTTTTGATCCTATAGATAGCTTACTCTTTTTTCCACTGTTCAACACTACCTTTCAAACAAGGAATTCCATCGCTAAACTTTAAGACAATGAATTCTAAATTCTTATATGACTTGACAAGTAAATCTTTGTTTTTCCGGTCTTTCAGCAAAAAATTCTAGCAATGATGGCTCTATTTTTTGTTCCAGTATACATCTCTAGTGAATTCTTATATGCCTTGACAAGTAAATTTTTGTTGTTCTGGTGTTTCAGCAAAAAAGTTTAGCAATGGAATGTTCTATCTATATGTGCATAACTTTAGTGGTTTTCACAAACATTTTCTAGGTAGAAAGATGTTGGGTTTCCCCGTTTTTGTTGGAGATTGTGCTATTGGTGACCGGAAGTCTCATTCTGGAGTAGCGACCAGAAGCCAGACTTAATAGATTTCAACTCTCAAATGATCCTTCATATCCAAGATAATTATGATCCCACTAAGGTTAAGTTCAAAATTCTTTATTTGTGCTAATTGTTACCAGGTAATTTTACACTGATATACTAAAACCTAGTTTCTTTTTGCTCATTTCATAAGATAAACATGAAGATTAAAATTATTTTTGGTTTAGCCTATGTAGTTGTGGCTGCTAAGTCAAAGAAGACTCGAGCTAATTGGGTTGTTTTAGGATAAGTAATTTTAGAAGTTTTCCTTGTGATTCCTTATTTATGTTCTTTTTTGTTTTCTATCTTCTCTAAGCCCTAACCTATTCATTCATGTTTGAACTTTTCCTGAAATCTCAAACATGAGGAGAAATATTGTATGCAAGAGCTGCAGTGCATTATCATAGTAATAAAGCAATCTCAACAAAAATTTCTTTGCCTTAATTTAGTTGGTTCACCTAAAATGGAACCAGATGTCAAGGGCTCATCACCTTCTGATCAAGTTCAATCATGGAAATGAGAACTAGAAAAAAGTTATTCATTGGATTCTTCAAGAGGTCCATTAGTAGTAACACCAACAAGTAGTCCAGACACTTTCACTGCTACTGAAGCTTGTACTTTATCACCAGTGGATTCTGCATTACCTACTTTTTATTATTTTATATTTTTCTATTAAAAGTTTTGGAAAATGGCGATTTAGAAAACATGAACTGCTAGCTCAGAAGGGCTTTCAAATTACTAGTATATGTGGATACGGACGAGCTTCTTTTGACATGAATTGGCATAGAATGGTATTAGAGGTTTAATTCTTTATATGTATAACGTCAACAATAACATTTGGCTATGTCATTTATTTGGAGGGAAATGATACAATTGTAAAACTTTTGTAAGTTTTCATGAACTAATGATGTGACATTTAAAAACTTCAACTTTGTTATGCTTACAGGCTTGCAAATGTTTATAGTTTTGGCATATAAGGTATTCTCATCCTTAGCATCTTTAGGGAGAAAAGATAAAATAAGTGTCATAATTTTTATTCTCATGTTTGAAGTGCTTTCTAGGTAAAAAAATCTTTAGAGGAATCACTTAAAGTGAAATTGAGCTAAGAACCTTTGATTTGGTTAAATCTTAGTATTCAATTTTACAAGGGTCTAATTTGAACATGTATAACTTTCTATACAACTAGAATTTTACAGCTCAATACCAACCAAAAATTGTAGATAATTAAGTCATCTTTCCAACAACACCAATTATGCCTTAATCATATACCCAAGCGAAAAGTTATAGAAATTTTTGTGAGAAAGGGTCACGCGATTAGCCTACGTCACTCACTCCAACGCCCGCCCCTATTTTACAGCTGTGGTTCCGCATTTTAAGGGATTTTTATCTTTTCTTCCCTTATAACTCCCAACCCACGACTTATAACCCTCAAGGGGAATAGTTTTATCCTATTTCATCAATTAAACATCTCAAAATCCTCTCATACACTATCAACAACACGATTAGGGTTTCCTTACAAGATCTTCCCAAAAAATTAAGAATTCAAGCCTTTCAATTAAAGATTTTGGTCATATTCTTCAAACTAAGTAATCTAAGTTATATAGGGCTATCCTAAACTACATAGGTATATGTTTTATGATTTCTACAATCCTTAAAGATGTATATGCCCGTATATACAATGAGTTTTTGTAAATTGTTATTAAGAGCATGCATTGTGAAATCAATTTAATGGAATTATAAAATTATTATGGGGTTCTCTATGAGTTTGATTTATAAATCTTGTGCTTTTGTAATTTGAAATCAAAATATGATTTACAAATGTAACTTGTGAAATTCCACTCTCCATGATGAAATTTATGAACAATGAATAATATAAATTATGATTTGTTTTTGAGAGCATGAATTAAGAGCCCTTCTTTTTTTCATGAAAGTTATGTCTAACCAATGTCGGGGGATGACTTGTGAATGATGATAAACTCTTGAGTTTTAAATGTCTCCTTAATCGTTATGAATGAGTAGAATAAATGGAATAGCCATTATGTTTTCAATATTCATAAAAAGAGTATTTTTGAATGAATTTTGGGTGATTTTGATAATGAGAACTCTGGTGTGACTAGATAAACCTTTTGGTGGTAATTTTACATGTTTGAATAAGAAGGGTTGTGGAATTGATATGATATGAATAACTTGCAAGTCTGGGTATAGAGATACATTATTGTGATTCTCCTTTAACAGAATAAGAAAGATTTGTTATTAAGCATGAATTATGTTTTTAAAAGGATAAAATTGGGCTTAAAGAGAGTTAGATGGTTACCCAAAGATAGTACGAGTTAAAAAACTCAATGCTAGAAACAGTGATTTGCCGACTCAAGATTATGGTACCCTTCTTTGTGGTCTGTGTACATTGATTTACGTTTTCCCAATTTGGGACTATGGTTAGGAGCCCTGCTTTGTGGTCTGGTGCATTACCATGACATGTTGACTTGATAAGGGATTATGGCACCCTACTTTGTGGTCTAGTGTGTCCTCCTCACTAATACTCTAATCCTTGTGGCAAACTTGGATTGGGGGCTTAGCCGCTGAGTCAAGGGCAAATAACATATAGCTTGTGGGATTACAGACTTGTAGGGTATACTATCTAGTTTAGGAATAACACAAAAGTTGAGTTATGATTTCTAGAAGATGTTTTGAAATTTATTAAATTATGTCCATGTATTTTCAAATATTTTATACCGACATGTTTTTATGAAATAATCACACCTATGTTGTATAAAAATATATTTTGTTTTTGGATTGTTTTGCGTACCAGTATAATTGTATTGACCCACTATATTTCAGGATTTGAGGCATAGACCCAGATTCTCGCTAAGCAGTAGATTTGTGTGTCTAGGACTTGTAGTTGGTGAGCCTCCCCTATTTCAGGAGGCTTGGTTTATAAAACATTATCATTTTATTTTATTCATGGTCCGACTGGGGGTCTTGTCCTAGTTTTAGACATATGTTGGTTCTTTCATTGTTAGAGATTTCGCAGATGAGTGTCATATGTTTTGAATGTTAAGAATTTCCTTTTGAATTGTTCAGTGGAATTATGAGATTGACCATGTTTTCGTATGATAATTTTCCACATTTCTTGTTTTTGATTGACACATTGAAAGGGGCACTCAAAACTCACGATTTGGGATGCTCGTCGTTCCTTAAGCCTCTGTTGGGTCGTGACAGTTTTATTCAAAGATAGATCCATTTATTAATAAAGTATGTAAAGAAATCTCTTTCAAATTGTTGGAAAAAGTACTACAATATTGATGTGGAACTAAAATTTATAATTATAATAACATAGTTATAAATGTTGTGTCAGGAAAACCACTGCCTTGAAAGAAATTTTGTCCTGACTCCAGTGTAAATCCTTCTAGCCAGTCGCTCCCTAAGGTTCTACAGCTACTTCCAAACACGAGCACTCGTGGCTAGAAGTTTGGAGGTTTCTCAAAACTATTGCCCAAAAGTAGAGAACTTAGGAGGAAAATATTTTTTCTTTTATGTTGTTGGTATGTCTTTTGTTCTCAAATAGAGTGGTTTATATAGGTGAGGAACAAAAGATGTTACAAGAGTGAGTTAATGGTGATTTGAATAAATTAACTCATCAAGAATTATCTCACCAAATGAATTCATCCGTTCAAGGAATGAATTAACTCATCAAGAATTATCTCATCAAATGAATTCATCCATTCAAGGAAAATGGAAAACACATAGTTACAAAAGAATTAAGAAGTTACATTTTCTCATAATGTATCTTGTAAATGTTATTAATAACAATGTATTTGGACTTCTCTTTTGGGATAAACTTAAAGAAGCTTTAGACTTTGACTTTGCAGTCTAACGATTTATTAAAAATACTTTCATAAATTACAATAAACGATCATTGCATATTTAAGACCACAACATCAAAAAAAAACTTGATATATTTTTAATTTGAAAACCTACAAAATTCAAAGTAACAAATGGAAACAAATAAGAATTATTCAAATACCATTTCAATTTTGTCTCAAACTTTACACATGGGTTTGTTTGGAAAGTAACCTGATAATTGGAATTATTGTCATTACTCGGTAGTAATTATACAATATAGTAATTATCATGATTCATTTATTTGACACAGTATAATTACAAGTGTACTTTGTAGCGGCTATACGCCGTAGGTAGGCTTGGACGAGGAGGAGAAGAAAAGGTTTTGAGAGGCTTTGGATGATGTGGTGAGAGGTGTGCCTAGCTCTAGAAGATTGAGGTATTAAGGGATTTCAATGGGCACATCGAGGTATTACCGGGAGGTTATGGAGATGTGCATAGAAATTTTTGTTTTAGGAGAGTAATGAAGATGGAGCTACTTTGTTGGATTTTTAGAGGGCCTTTGGGATGGTGGTAGTGAGCTCGAGCTTTCTAAAGTAAGAGAATCACCTGATTACCTTCCAAAGCGCGTTACCTAAGACTTAGATTGAATTTTTTCTACTTAAGAAGAGAGATAGGGTGTTATGTAAGGATTGTAAGGTCATTTTGAGTGAGAATCTTTCAACCCAGCACAGGCGTCTAGTGATGGACTTAGTTATAAATAAGAATAAGAAGAGAAGGTTTGGGGAGTGTTGACCCAACTTTAAGTGGGGTGGCTTGAAGCCAATTAATGCGCTGGATATTAGGGAGAAAGTGGTGGGAATAGGGGTGTGGGATTGTAAGGAGTACATGAATGGTATTTGGGATGGGGTTGCTAGTTGCATGAAAGAGAGTGCTAGAGAGGTGTTGGGTGTCTTAAGGGTCCGAGATGGACAACAACGGGGGGACTGGTGGTGGAATGGAGAATTTAAAAATATAGTGGAGACTAAGAAGGTGGAGTATACTAAGTTAGTTGAGCGAAAAGATGAAGAGGAGAAACGGGAAAATAGGAAGGATTGCAAGTTGGCTAGGAAGAAGGCTAAGTTAGTAGTTACGACTGCTAAGACTTCACCATTTGAGAGCTTGTATATGGTCTTAGATGAGAAGGGGGAAGAGTTTGTATAGGCTTGCTACGGCTAGGAAGAGAAAGGGTCGTGACCTAGATCAAATTAAGTGCATTAAGGGGAAGGATGGTAGAGTGCTGGTGGAGGACGTTCACATTAAGTGAAGATGGGAGCTGCATTTTTATTGGCTTCAAAATAAGAAGGGGACAAATATATTGTGTTAGAGGAGTTGGAGCACTTAGAGGAGTATTAGGATTTGAGTTATTGTAGATGTTTTAAGGTAGAAGAGCTTTGAGAGGCTAATCACTGGATGCGAAGGGGTAGGGCAACAGGGCCTGGTGAGATACTAGTGGATTTTTTGAAGTGTACTAGCGGGGTTGGTTTAAGGTGATTGACTAAATTATTTAATGGAATTTTAAAAACTGTAAAAATACTCGAGGCCTAGAGATGAATTACTTTATTTCCTTTATATAAGAATAAGGGTGACATCAAGAGTTGCAACAACTAAAGTGGTATTAAATTTTTGAGTCAAAATATGAAAATTTGGTAGAGAGTGGTCGATCGGAGGTTGAGAAGGATAGTGTCTATTTCAGAGAATTAATTTGGATTTATGCCCAATCGCTCGACAACTGAGGTAATTCAACTGGTGTGGTGGAGCTATATAGGGAAAGGAAAGAGGACTTACATATGGTGTTCATCAACGTGGATAAGGCATATGGAAAAGTCCCTAGGGGGTTCTTTGGAGATGATTGAAGGTGAGTGGGGTCCTGGTGGCGTATATCATATCAAATAAAGATATGTATGATGGAGCAAAGACTCAGGTAAGGACAGCCGGAGAAGATTTAGAGTAGTTCGCAGTCTTGACAGGGTTGCATAAGGGATAGAATCTTAACCCATTTTTATTTGTATTGGAGATAGATGTGTTGATGTGGCATATTCAAGAAGAGGTTCCTTGGTATATTCTTTTTGCAGATGATGTAGTTTTGATTGATGAGACGTGTGTGGAGGTGGTAATAAATTAGAGGTTTGGAGATGAATCCTTGAGTTTAAAAGGTTCATGTTGAGTAAGGCCAAGAAAGAATATATGAAATGCAAGTTTAATGACTTGAGACAGGAGAACGAAGTTGTAGTAAGGTTGGATTCCCAGGTTGTTTGCAAGAAGGACAATTTTAAGTATCTGAAGTCTATAATCCAAGGGAATAGAGATATTGACAAAGATGTCTCCCACTGTATTGAGGCAGGATGGATAAAGTGGAGGCACGCTTCTGGTGTGTTATGCAATAAAAAGGTGTCGCCTATGCTTAAAGGCAAATTCTATAGAGTGACAGTTCATCCAACCATGCTATATGGATGGAGCGGAGTGTTGGCCTATCAATAACTCCCACATTCAAAAATTGAAGGTGGAGAAAATGAAGCTGTTGTATTTGATATACTAGCTTACTAAGAGTTTTAGGATTAGGAATAAGACTATCCAGGAAAAGGTGGGAGTGAATTTGGTGTAGGAAAAAAAGTAGAAAGTTAGGCTGAGATGGTTTGAGCATATGATGAGGAGGGGCACGAATGCACCTGTTCGTAGGTGTGAAAGGCTAGCTTTGGATGTTTTCAGGCGGGGGCAGGGGCAGGCCGAAGAAATACTAGAGAAAAGTGATTAGTCATAACATAGAGAAGTTACAACTTACCAAGGACAATGACCCTAGATACGAAGGTATGGAGTACGCGAATTAGGTTAGAAGGCTAGTGCATATAGGGGAGTCGTAGCCAATAGTTAGGAGAGATTTAGGGTAGTAGAGCTGGTAGTCTTAGGGTTATGTTCAAAGGTTGGAGCTGATAGTAGGAGGGTATGGAGGTGGGGGTGCCTTTGGTTCGTCAGTGTAGGGTATTACTTTGTGGGTGTCTTATTTTTGTTATTTCTTCTTCTTTTATGAATTTTATGACTTTGATTATTATTCTTCGTTCTGAGCCTGGGGTCTACTAGAAATAACTCTGTACTTCATCGGAGGTAGTGTTATGGACTGCGTATATTTCACCCTCCCCAGACCTCACTTTGTGAGAATACACTGGATTTCTTGTTGCTATATACTAACATTTTAAAATAAAAATTAATTATCAAAATAAAAAATTAATAGTTAACAATTATAGCCAATTGTGTTTTGTAAAGTCTGCACTATTTTGAGTACTACTAAAAGAAAATAACAATTTTAGTTTGAGTAAGGATGCAAGTGGATCAACAAGCTCAAGAGGTTCAATGGACTCCACATTTTTGTGAAAAATGCACATTTTTTCAACCCTATATACTATCCACCACCGAAATTGTGACGGGAAAGTGAGGGAGAAATGAATTTCTTAACCCTTTATAATTTTTTTTATTTTTTTATAAGTTATTATTTTTATAGGTACCTGAAAAGATTGTTCTGCATAATTCAAATTATAAAGGACCAAGATATCTCATTCCTAAAAAAACTATCATCCACATATACAATTTATAACATTTTAAAATTAATTTTTGATTTTATATTTTTCTAAAAGATATTTTCATTTTGATACATAAAAGATTTGAAAATATCATCTTATTTTATTCAATTAAAAATTATTTTAAGATATCATTTTCATATTGTCGAAATAAAAAGTAAATGAATGTTAAAAACAATAACGTAATAATTGAATATTACTCAAATATCATAACAATTTAATAGCCATTTGACCAGGAAAATAAAAAGTAATTTCACTTTATTGAGAATTTTCAAAGGTGAAGTTGGAGATGAAATTATATTTAACCATAATTTTTACAATAAAAATTAAAAATTTAAATGTCAATGGGGTTATATTCTAGCAAGTTTATTTTGAAAACTCGTTCAGAGGGGCCAAGGAGATATTCATTGCACGTGTCAATGGGAATCAAGTACGGAGACAACCTTCTATATGAAAACTTCAACTAATCAAGTTTTTAAAACATTACATAATTGGTTCGCAGTCGACTAGAAAGTCGATCCGTCGACCTTGATGGGTGATCAGAATTGATTTAGACAAATATTTGGAGTCAATATTTTGTTTAAATAATTTTGGATCCTCAGATCTATTGGAGGGATAAAAGCATCAACAAAATCAAGAAGAGAAACGAATATTTTGAATATACTACTATTAAAGAAAAAACTCATAAGGGAAAAAATAAGTTTGATATTCACAACTCACACATAATCGTTCGTTGATACTCCAAATCTTCGCCATGTCGTTTGCTCGTAAATGCTCAGCCACTGAAGTCATGTTGACTACAAGTTTAGTTGACAAGGCATTAGGGCACATACCTCTGAAGGTTGATGAAGAAGATGCTCCATAGAATAAAAAATCCATGGCCTTTCCCCCCTTTGCCCTGCTGCTTATAAAAGGGTCACTTGCTTTGTATCTACAATCAACACTATTTTACTTCTAAAGGAAATCACAAGTTTTGTTTGAGGATGGGTGAAAGTGGATCAATAAGCTCAAAAAGTTCAAAAGACTACACATTTTTGTGGAAGATATACATCTTCTTCAAAGCTACAACCACTGTGGAAAGCCAAAGCTAAAGAAACTGTTCTGTAGAATGTTTGTTTTTTATTTTTATTTCTTTCTATTCAATTTACAAATGGTCATTAAAGATAATTTCTACACTATCATCAAATGAATAGAAATGAAAGGAGTGTTAAATATTGTCATGTCATAATTAAATACTTATTCCCTTGATTTTAATTTGTTTGCCTTTATTTTTTAGTGTGTTTAAAAATGAATATTACTAACAATACTTTAATTTCTCTTTTCTACATTACATATTTAAAATCACAAGATCAAATTGTGATATAGTTTATGGAGTATATGTTTAATATAATGTAAAATAGAAGACTCAAAGTCTTCTTTACATGTTTAAAATTTATGTGTCAAATAAAAATTAGATAAACAAATTAAAATAGGTGGAGAATTATTCAGGTAAACTACAGAAATGACTCCATAGTGGGTGACTTGGGCAATTGAGTTAAAAGTGATAAAAGAGCTTCAAAATAAAGTGTAGGTGATTCGAGTTTTAATAATTGGGTGTAGGTGCAATTACTTTATTATGGATTAAGAAAATTGGAGAAGTTTGAGAATAGTCCATAAGTTTTTTAATTTACAATAGCCCATAAGTTTTTTAATTTACACTTTAATCCATATGATAACCTAATATAATAGGAAACAGAGGGAAAAAACGTGTGTTTCTCTCTCTTTTGATCCATCGTTGTTTTCTCTCTTTGCAATTTTTGTTGTTCATTATTGCTGTTGCTTTATTCATCATCTTCGACTTCATTGTTATCACCTTCTTCTTCATTATCATCTTCATCTTCTTCTTGTTGACCACTATTGTTGTTGGTACCGCTTCTGCTGCTACTTGACTAATTTTTTAGGTAAAATTTTGTTTCATACATCTGTTTTAGCTCAAAGTTACCTGTAACAGCTGGTTTTTAAAAAGGCAACGTCAAATTCATCAGAAGTGTGATTCCCACTGTTCGAACTGTCTTGTGGACTGGTTGATTTTTAGCCATTAGAGCAGGATTGCCTTTTTTCTCTTTAATTTGTGGGATGCAGTGGAGAAGGACTGTTTCTCTCCTTAATTAATAAAAGTGTTAGGGGCTTGGTTCAACTAATTGCCTATCTCTTGCCAGCTTATTAGTCTACAAACCTGTTTCTTGTAAACAAAAATACCTACACCAAGCGTAAAGCACCAAAGAAATCTAAAAAGAAAAACTAAAGCCAAAATAGTTGCCAATTGACAAGTCCCCAGCAACGGCGCCAAAAATTTGTTGTGCCCAAGCGCACACGCAAGTGTACATGGTCTCACCAAGTAATACAGTGGCCTTATAAAAAGCCAAATATCCATCCCTCAGATACTTTTGTTGACAACTACCCCATTCTAGTTTACTATTAAGATTAAATAAGTGTGAAGGTAACCAAGGGAGTTTTGAAAATATAAGTAACTATAAAATAAACAATGTGGAAAAGTAAATGTCTTGGACAATCAATGAGAATGAAAACTGGGGTTAAATCACTATGAACAATCATAATATTCTATTGAACTTCATTAGTTAGATTACTTATCTTGGTTGTTGATTTATAGGGTTTATTCAATGGACATGGTCTCCCGACCTCTAATCTTCTACCTAACTAGACATTATAATTATATCATTGAGCAGGTATGC
This sequence comes from Capsicum baccatum var. pendulum, assembly GCA_030864225.1. Taxonomy (NCBI): domain Eukaryota; kingdom Viridiplantae; phylum Streptophyta; class Magnoliopsida; order Solanales; family Solanaceae; genus Capsicum; species Capsicum baccatum. The sequence goes on from CM061560.1 coordinate 121,966,200, forward strand.
ACTAATCCAATTAGATGCATTAAGATGTCATCCTAAAAGTGAACTAAACAAGTCTTCTAGGTATATCTCTATCCCGGACGATAATTCAAATCCCTTCTTTTAAAAAAAGAATAAGAACCTTGCCTCTATTTACCCTCATATTCTATCCTCTTATTCCCCCTCCCGGGCTCACAAAATGACAATAGATGTATTATAAGGGTTGAGAATCCTTAAATAGTTATAATAAGGATAAATAACAAACGAAATATTATAAGCAATCAAAACCAAATCAATTCAACATAATAGTAATCATGTTCTTGGCCTTAACCCCGAAAAGGGGCTGTTTAACCACTCATGGACATAATTGTAATCACGATGAATGAATACATATTAAAATCCATAAATAAAATAAATTAAAGATATTAAAAACACTAATTGAATTGTTTTCCATCCCCTCTTTAAGCTTTCAAGATGTCCAAGGTGTTTTGTAATGTGTTGGAGTGTCTTATTTATAGGAGGATGATTTTTGCCGTGTTGGGAATACGTTTTACACTGCCCCTTCCATTCCCTATGAGTAGGGATAGCGCTGCATACCTTACTACCATAATAATAGGGTGTACGCTTCATGGGTCAGTCCATGGTAGTAAGGTTTGCTCTGCGGAGCTATTCCCATACCCTAAGTGAAATTCACCTTGATGTCTAAACTTGTCCTATGCCTTTGGCCTTCCATCCCAAACTTTTTGGTGATGTTAAAACTTGATTTAAAGCTTTTGAATGATCAACATATCATAATAATCTACTCACCAAGAATCCTATACCATCAAATACCACGTATTAGAGCTCAAAACAACAAACAATCTATAACAGTGAACTAGAAACTTATGCTAAGAACTAGTTTCGCCCATTTAATCTTTAACGTAGTGTTTTGACTCTTGGATTTATTAAATTTAACCTTAAACATTATAAACCAGTTTTTCCACCTATAATTACACAATAATAACCTTTGGAACTCATTAAACATGTAAGAATCCATCGATATCAACTAGACAAACACCTAGCTCAAGCTAGTAACACTAGTTTTCTCATTTGAACTCAGTGATCCAATTAAGTACACACTTGTTTGAACTACACCTTAAAAATTTTAACCAAGTACATAAATACTTATATGCTAAATTATATCATTGTTAAGATTTAATCACACAAGTTATCCTCAAAAGAGGGCTAAATAAGCTAGGATAACAAAACTGAGGTGCATAAATCGACCTCAGATCAGAGCATGAGTCTATATGTGTAGCAACAGTAAAGGGAGGATGATATTTCTTTGAATTTAGTAGATTTTTTGTTCATAAATCCAGAAGGGTTTTGTGTAGATTGTTTATATGGAACTTTGAGTGAGATTTACCTACTAAGGGGGACTTAGAGTATGTTAATTCTTTAGTTAGGATAAGGATTATGTACCAACTAGAAAGATAGAGAAGCATTTTAAGGTTGAGTATATTTGCTAAATTTTCTATGGGTTAGTGTTTCATTAGTTTATTAAATAATAGTAATAAGTCAGTATAGATCATTAAAAATTTAGGGATATCCATGTTAAATGTTAGAATGTAATTTTGAACGGTGGGTGATTAAGATATTAGAAAGAAGAGTTTGAGATTATAGTAGGAAGAATTGTGAACTCAAGGTATGCTGATACTCCTGAAGATTCTAAGTTAGTAAGTGTTTAAGTTATTATATGATGACCATTAGATTATATAAAACAAAGAGTTTTATAGACAAATAAAGTACTAGTGCGTGGTTTACATTTTAAGAAGTAGTCTTTCAAGAGGAATTTATTATTTATGGGTAATGATTATATCCCAAGCTCTATGGTAGAGTGATTACAGTTCAGTTCAGAGTTTATTGCAGATATCTACATACTTCGAACGATGACTTAAATCTAAAGAGGAGATGATATAACAAGGAAACAAGTCAGGTTAGCAAATTATTGTAGTGATGCCAGTGAGTTTTAGAACAACACTAGGGGAAGAAGCTACCCGACCCATTCTTATCTCACTACAAATTTTTGTACTTTGGTCATTACGTCACTCTACGCATATCTTGCAAGTCAGCTCTATAATCTTAGCCCATATTCATGCACTTTATATACAATCATGTCCACTCCTAGTTCCTAGTAGAAGGAGCGACAATTCACTCAGAGATAATAATTATATTCCATAAATTTATGAATTTTAATGTCCAGTCATACTCCTTATGACTCATGTACTCATGTCTTACAGTATGATCAGTTCCTAGAACTCATGGTTTACCTTTAAGGACCAGTGAAATTGGCATTATGGAACGTATGACCTCAGTTTAGATCTCTTTAATAAATCCAGGCCCTTGATACTATATTCCATAGGCCTCAGTTAAACATCAAAGTTCTATACAATTCTTTCATGCTTCAGGTCCTCATGTTCTAAACTTTTAGTGACCTTTCCTTATATAAATATAGTGGTGATAAAAATGGATGAACATTGGTTTATATGGGAGAGATTAAATGTTCTATATTAGGGAACGATTATTGTATGCTTATTTTATCTAAGGATATAATTTTGAAGAAAGATTGAGGTAAATCTTTCTGTACATGTCATAGTTAGTTGAGATTCTAGGTGTTTTCTTAGGGATAATGCATGAAAGTTGTTATTAATAGAGGTATTAGATAATATGGGAAAATTCTTAGTTGGACTATTTTCCTAAAAGTTCATATGTGGTTATAATGATAGGCTTGAATGTCATGTTGGTATATTTGTGGAAAAATGCATTATGAGCTAGTGATTTCCTAGTAAGAGGTTAGTTAGTTGTTGAAGTAGTAAGGAGTATTTTCTTGAGATGAGAGCTCTGAAAACAAATAGGATATTGAATGTGTGGTTTTGACTAGTATTATGGTGTTATGTGTAGTATGTTGTAACTTTAAGTTAGGCCTGAACATGGTGGGAGTAGTTACTTCAAATTAGACATTGGTAGAAGGAGTTATTAGTACCAATGTGAATATTATAAGTGGCTTCAAATAAAGTGTAGCATTTAAGGGAAAAGTATAGTTGAGGGAGTATTTGAAAAGTATGGCTAAGCTTGAAAGTTGGCAGTTCCATTGCCTAAGGCATAGCAATTATATCCTATCTTATGTTTTATATACCTATATTTCATGTTACAGAGTTGTAGCCATATTGAAATTCCTAATTCAGATATCTCACTCAGACCATGCCCAAAATTCTTTGCTACTGAATGTTATTAGACCTTCAAATAAGGAGTGTTGAAGGTAACCAATATTCCTTTTTCTAGTGACTCTTAGAAATTTTATGTATTAGATATTACTTTTCAATTATAAATATCATTTAGTTCTAGGATACTTTAGTTGAGTTATAAAATTTTAGAATAAGCCAGTTTGTATAGCCAATAAGTCAGTTTAATAGTCACATAAATAAGCTTCTATAATTTTCAATTTTTTCATCTAGTATTACAATCTGAAGTTTCATGAATATTCCTATTCCATGGGGTGATTTATTTACATTTATGCTAATTATAAATTTAGTTTTCCTTGGTCCTAGTCTAAATAAGTCTCAACCATAAAGGATATCTACATTCAGAAATCAATATCATGTTAGTTATCCAACTTTAGAATTCAGTCGGGCAGTACTAGTGAGTTCCTAAACTTTCGAACAATTCAAGTTTTAATTGGAAATTACTTATCATGTTCGTATACATTTATTATAATCCTATTTCAAGGATTGTATATCTTTCCTTATCTTTTTAGCTAAGTCAGTCTTCATTTGAGGACAAATGATCCTACGAGGGAGATATAGTAACAATCCAAAAATCCAAGCCAAGATTTGAACCATTCTTTAAGTTCATGAAAAAATCAAACCTCATGTTTCGGTAATTTTATTAGTTATTTTGACATATATTAAGTTACCAAATAGCTCCTAGATTATAGACAAATCAAGACATTTTTTAGGAATTAAATTCTTGTGAAGAACATAACCATAGTCATTTCAAACGAGAATAAATTTTAGGTTACTAGGAATTTTTGAGCTCAAAACCCACCATTGGATAGATAGTTGGATTATATTTCCAACACAACAAATTTTGCCTTAATTAGGTATCGGGATGAAAAGTTATGGCTAAATTACCAAAGAACTACTAGAGTTGATAGTGACCATGACCCTGATAAGAAATCATGACCAAACATCACAGGTCGTTAGGAGGGAGACGTATCAAGGAAGTAGTGGCTGAATTGGGTTTCTAACCATGACTCAAGTCATGACTCGTGGCTAGACCTCATGGGAAGTAACATAGGTCGTCGGGACTGCTTGCAGGAGTTTTCCTCACGGTTTTCTGGTCTTTTTCCATTCTTTTAACCCCAAAACGATGCCATTTAAGATATTATAAGGATGAATAACAATCCAATACAGCCCCAAATCCATCATTCTCAACATAATTCATGAAATACTTCAAAAACATATAATTTTCTCTTCTCCCAAAGCAAGAAATTATGGTTTTTCATCTCCAAATCCAAATCCTCAAAACATCAATTCAAGAATCAAAAGTAATCAGGTATGTGGGTATTTAATGAGGATATTCTTTCATCCTCATGTCCAAATTATGATTTGCTCATGAAATTTATGATTTTTATAAACTAGGGTTTTTACCAAAATTGTTACTCCCAACTTAAATTCAATTTTCCCTAATATATTAGTCACTCATAAGAATGTTTAAATGATTATTTATGGTTTCGTAGGTCCATATCATATTATTCATTCTTTTTTCATACCCAACTATGTTTTATATGAGTTTTCCTTATTTTCTTTAGTTTATTTTGTAATTAAACCCTGAATACATATTTTCGCACAAGAATAGCGTCTTCCCATGTTCAAAATCATGAATTCCATTATTATAACATGGTATTGATTTTATGGATTTAATTTGTGAAATTTATTTCAATATTAGTTAATGTCATCATGTGTAGAGTTAGTAGGTTATGAACATTTGATACCTAGGAATTCAGTTATATATATCAGTCACATGTTTTTGAGAGCTTTAGATTTATACATGCATTACTTTATAGTTTGTACAGAATACCGTGACTTGAGGGTATCAGTTGTCAGTTCATATATCATTTTATATTTTAGTGTCATTCAGTTGGGAATAGTACTTAGAATCGAGTGAATGCAGGGATGGTATCTCACCTATCAGTTAGGCTTAAAACTGTTACTAGCAATCCCTACGTTCTAGAACTACGGCACCACCGTAGGTTATAAGTGGTCACCCATTAGTATAGTCTTGGCACCTTTGCCCTTTTGGACATCTGTTTAGTGGATCCTAACCAGCCAGTGTTGGTACCCTTATTAAGATACTAGCACCATTCCAATTGGGTTATAGTTTCGACCCCAGTGTTTACTCAGATTGGGGTATGTTGGTTGAATTTATCTCTTACAGTCCTCAATTTATGTTCGGATTATGTTTCAGTTCATATATGCATAACCTTGTATTAAGTTATTTAGTTTTATAAAGTACATCCTTATACTTAGTCATTGCATAAGTTCACATCCGATACTTTCAAACACAAAATTCATACATGACCCGCAGTATTATTTTACATCATATTCAACATTATCTTGTGATTAAATATAATAGTCATGTTTCTATAGATTTCTAGTTTACAGAAATATTTTAGCTCATGATTTAGAAATTGCATTACGCCTTATATATTTTATGTACAAATATGTTCTAAATGTTTATTTCAGCAAATGGCTTATGTCCTTAGTTTTAAAGTATGTTTTAAGTATTTTTATGACTAATGCATATCTCACATACTTAGTATATTCCAAAGTACTAATAGCATACCTCTTCTACCTATATTTTTCCATATGATTTAGATATAGGTGCCTACTCTCGGGATCGTAGTTAGGAAGATAACAACATTCTGCTAGCAGGTGACGAGTTCTCTTACTTTAAGGACTCAAGTCAGTTGATGTTTTTGTATTTTATCGCCTTATTCGTATGTATTGATTTAGGATAGTTGGGGTCATGTCCCAACTACCTATAACAAGTATTAGTAGAGGCTTCATAGATATCCAGTTAGAGTCATTGTACATAGTTTAAGTTCTCTATTCTTTCATATTACAGTGTTGTAAAATTTTAATAGTAGTGTAATGAAACAAGTTATCTCATGATTTAGCTTTCACTCTGCCAGTTTCGCTTTTATATATTATTTAAATCTTTTGCTCAAGTATTATGCCAGTACATAAGTTTGCTTAGGATAACTTGTGGGTCTAAGCATCGTGTTACGACTAAGTGGTCATCTCAGGTCATGACATTAGACTAGTCTCGATAGAATTTGCCTAAAAAAGGAATTCAGGAATTAGAAGTGGACCCCTTTGGCCTACCTTAGTCCAATACTTGTGTTAGCTATTGTTGTCTTATTTATACTTTTTATACCCTTATTACTGATTCTTATAGGACTTTGAGGAGATTTAATACATAATGAGTATACTAGTTTGGTATTGGGAGTTTATGCTAATTTTGGGTAAACTTTAGTGGTCTATTTGTATTGTTTACTTATAAGGTTTATTGGTATATTTATATATGTTTTGAATTAAATTACAATTGATGATGATATTGATATGTGAGTCCCAGTTCAAGTCTAACAATTAATGATGATATTGATACTATAAGTTTTAGATAAAGTTTAGCAAATGATGGTATGATACTATTAAGGATGATACGATGATGATGATACGAGTTTCGATTTAAGTTTGGAATTGAGAGTTAATTATGATATGATATGATTCGGGCGGATTCTTTATGATGGCATAATAATTGGTAATTTATGGTTATTTAGTTATTCACTCTCCTTTGATTGTACCCTCTAGGCTTATGAAGGCCTGCATTGGGTTATTTTACTTTTTTGCACTTATTGGCTTATGGGGGCAATTTTGTAGTTATAGTAGTGTGATATTTTTAGTTTTAACTATTTATTTATGTACAACAGTGTTGCAGTTTATTTTTGGGTTTACCTCTCTTAACTTGGCTTAGCTTGTTTTATCTTATATTTTATCATATTTATATCATGATTTATCTCTGTAGGCTAATGATTCCTATAGACACCCTATGGTTTTAGTACTTATACGGCAATTCTGTACCTTTTTAGAATAGAACTAATTACTAGTAGCCATCACTGATTTGATGACTGTACTAAGTTGATTTTGGAAATAGCATGATCTCTTAGAATTATAGTTACCCTTTTCCTTCTATTTATCCATGTCTAGACTTTTAATTTTGAGATAGATTATATTTGACTATTCAGTACTTACAGTTCAATTGTAGTAGTTTTTGTATCGACATTATTGAGTCTTAGAATAGTTACTTCTCTTTTATCTATCTATTAAATTGTTATGACTACTTTATGACTATTTTAACTATTTAAATGTTGATTTTTGGCGTTTAGGCTATTCACCACCAGGTTAGCCTATTGCATGTAAATTCGGGCTACGGTTTGGCTTACCTACTTCCATGATAAAGTAGGAGCCATCATGACTTGTAAATTAGTTTTTGACTAATTAGTATTAGAGCCTAGGTTTCATCAATATTGTTTGTTCAAGAGCAAGTGTCTAATAGAGTCCTGCAGATTGGAATAATGGCATATATTTCTTATCTTCAGGAGGCTATAAGACATTCTAAGAAGTTCTTCACTTGTTTTACCTATTTTATCTTAAGAGTCTAAGTTGGTTTCTAAGGCATTACTTTGGTTTCAGTTTAAAATAGATGTCTAGGACACGTGCTACCACTATATGAGATGAGGGTCGTAAGATCGAGCCTAGGGATCCTATAACTATTTGTGGATGACCTTTAGGTCATAGACAATATAAGTATGTGTCCCCATCTATGTTCTAAGATAAGGGCCTTCACCAAACCCTATTCCTTCTCTCCACCAAGATATTATTCCGCCCTAACCAGCAGTGGGCGAGGGACCAACCCAGGATCCATAAAGGTTTATCTCCTCTATAGTGATAATGGATACTTTGGTTCAGCTTTTGGGATTGGTTGGTAGTGTAGCATCTAATAATGCACAATCTATGGATCAGACTGGTACTAAGGTGGAGGCATAACCTGTAGTTGTGGATTCCAGAGTTGAGGTCCCTCCTATGCTGATGGTTGCCCAATCGATAATTGTCTTGTTTGTAGTTTCCCAGCTGATAGTTGCTCAGCTGGCAGTTGCTTGACCTGTTGTGTCTGTTGGGGAGCATAAGATGTTCGGTATGTTCTTAAGATTGGCTCTTCCTAGGTGTTTTGGTGCACATACGTTCTTGATTGTTTGTGAGGATAGGCTCCATAATTTTTGCCTAGTTGAGACTTGAATTGTGGATTACACTATCTTTTAGTTGTACTTGGCAACTCTACATTATTGAAGAGATCATTATGATTCCATCCTATCTGGATATTTCCCATTAACATGGACTCAGTTCTCTAAGATCTTCTACGAAAAGTAGATGCCTGGTAGTCTTAGGGATTGTTTGAGGGACCAATTCTCGAGGTTGGAGCAAGGCTCCAAGACTATAGTAAAGTATGAGGATCAATTTTATAAGTTGGCTAGGCATACTGCTTTTATTCTGACTACTTAATATAAGAGAGTTTGTTGCATTATTTGGGAATTAAGACTTCCTCTTTGCATGTCTACATAGAGTTTAGTTGCTACGGGTACGTCTTTTGTTGAGGTTTTTATGATGCTTACATTATGAAGGAGATTATATCAGGGTAGTATCAATGGTATCTATAGTGGCTCATGATTAAAAGTTAATAGTTCTTAGTGTAAGTATCCTCCGCAATAGCCGTATCGGCATCAGGGTCAGTTTAGTAGGCCCGTTTAGGCTAGTATTCAGATTAGCAATGGAGCACAGTCTAGCTTCAGTGATCATCTTGGATAGGTTAGTGGTCAGTATTCGAGGGGTTCATTTTCTTATTATTCTAGCATTGGTAGTTATTTTGGATCAGTTGGATCTTCTAGTTTCAGTACTACACTGAAGTCATGTTATGGTTATTAAAATTTTGGTCATTTCTAGAAAGAGTTCCCCAGTCGCAGAGCAATGGTTCCTTTGTTTCAAAGTATTCCACTAATTTGGGAAATTCTTCCCCCAGCTAGAGGTGGTATGCATGGTCATACTAATGGCCCCCAGGGTGCTCATGGAGGTTCTCAGGTAGGTAGGATAGGAGACATGTCATGTAATGCCCCAAGTCTGTACCCCGGATGCTACACGGTGCTTATAATCCCAAAGGACCACAAACTAACCCATAACTGGTACCTGTAGCTTTAACTGAATAACAATACTATAAAATACAGTATTTAGGCAAAATAGCCATTAGGTTCAAAACTGAACATCTATCTGAAATATTACTCTAGCCTAAAAATCCTCTACTGTCTGAACAAGGAATTGATAGGACAAGTACCCAGCTGACTCCGACTACTAAAATAAGTTGAGTTCTGAAATATTGGACTAATAAACTATCCTCGAACAATGAGGAATTACTACTAATCTACTGCTAATAGATCGGGCTGCTAAGTATTATTGGGAGCCCGTGCGTCTGAATCTATGATATAAGATATCATAGCGCAAAAGAAAGGTATGCATTAGTACTTTGAATGTACTGGTATGTTAAGTGAGGTAGGCTGAGATACATGGGTTCATATGCATAAAACATACTAACTATGTATCATGAGTATAACTAAATAAAAGTACATACATAAATATGTAAACTGTAATTGAGGTCATGGTAACACTGAATACTGAGTTATGAATAACTAATTTATTGATATATGAGCTTACTGATACTTCATTACTATTAAATGGGTGACCATATCTGAAAGTCCATATTCTGTGGAACTATTTTAAGTTCTGTACTGAACTGAGTGACCGTGTCTGAGAGTCCTGATTTTTGTAGAACTGAACAAAGTTCTAGTGTGAAGACTGAAACTGAGACTATGGGAGGTAATCATCTAACCGACATACCCCTCTTTGATCTGATTGGGGTCCAACCTGTAACCCAAGCTGGAAGGGTGTTAGTACCATGCCACGGGTAAAGATATGCTGACTCACCCTTATCTGGCAGGTGCTCTGAATGAGAACGGTGGTACCCTCAACTGACAGGTAGGACACCTCATCAACCCACAACTGGTAGGTTGATGTATCAATCTACGCTGGCTATGTAGTTTTGGAACACAAGGACTACTTGTAAGGATCACACCCTCTACTGGAAGGTGAGTCCCCATCCTTAGGTTCACTCTGTGTTAAATCTTACTCCCAACTGAATAGACACTAGACTAAATTCTAAATTGTTCTAGGCTAGACTGAACTATGACTGATCATGTTAACTGACTGGGATGAACTGAGTTCACTGCATTCTGAACTGATTACTAACTAAGTTCTGAACTTATTACTGAACCACTGATCATGATATGACTGATACTATTCAATAACCGACACTGGCTCTAGGTAAGCAGCTAAATTGTCGGGTATTAATTAACCCCAGGACTCAATATTATAAAAAGTAAATCACTACATGACTTTTGTAGCATAATGGTACTAGATTGCTAATAATACATTCACTTGACATCTTTGGTCAAACATCTTTTATACATGAGTTTGTGCATGATTTAAATCACACAATAACATATTATGCTTGGACTAGTTTAATCACATAAGTATGTTGACAAACACTTGGGGAGCATGAGTATTTCACATATCAATAAACATGTAGTAATATTATGGATTCTACAATCAACTTGCACTTCAAGTGTTTGACTTGTAGTTCACAAAATTAAATTCACAATTAAACAAGTTTGCATGAAACTTAGGACAAATCATGGAATTAGACCACCATTAACATCATAATCAGTAATACATTCAAGATCAAACATGAAATCCATGAAATCAATTAACTTTTATTTAGAACGAGTTTCTTGAACTCCAAGGGTAGAAGAAAATCCTTGGATGAACACTTCACATACCTTGGTATTCAAATTAGCAAAGAATCATGGAGTGTTTTTGAAGGATGAATCATGAATTGGAGATTCTAGGGTTTGCTTCTTGAGAAATTTGGAGAAAGATGAATGGACTTTGCCTCTAAAAGGGCTTAATTTCGTGTTTTGAGGGATGACATACGATGGGAAAATACCTAATTACCCCTGAGGAGATGGATTTTTAATGACTGAAAATTGATTTAGCAATGCATAGACCGATGCGCCGTGTCATTTGAATCGATGCGATAGCCAATCCACTATGGCAAGTCCGCGTTGGTTCACTAGAATTTTTGTTGGGAGCTTGAGGGAAAATGTTCATCGATGCGATGTGGGATGCAGCGCATTAAGATCATGATGATCCACTGGTTTGAGCTTTCAAAGTGTTTCAACCAAAATCGAAAAAATCAAAAACATGTCTGGGAACACCACTAACATTCCTGATCATGATTCAACCTAAAAATCATTACTTTAAGGTTATGTGGGTCGTGAAATAGAGTCGCCAACCTACGTAGGCTAAAATAAAACTAAGTCTGAATACTTGGCTAAAATTTTTCTATGTTTGGGACCCCTCAACAAGATTTAAAGGACTGAGTTAAGCTTAGGATTCTACGGGATCTTATAATATCTCTCCCTTAGGAACACTCATCCTCGAATGAGACTGACTGTGCCGAGAATACTGATAGGATAAATTTAGATACAGGACATGCACAACTGTAACATGATTTCATGACTGACATTACTGATATGCTGAAATTTCATACTAAACATGCATACCTAATGCATGAGTATATGGCTGGGATTGCCGATAAGCTGAGTCTCTTATACTGAACATACATATCTAATACATGAATATATGGATGAATGGAGTCATGAATGTATGACTGGAATGCAATGGTAACTGATACCAAATTTATAAATAAATCTAAGCATGAAACTGAGTAAGTTCAAGGAAAAACTATTACCTTGGGCTGAGTCAGAGTTTGCGGAGAAGAGGAAAGGATACTTGGTCTGCATATCTGCTTTTTCTTTCCAAGTATCTTCCTATACGGACTGGTTCTGCCAAAGAACTTTGACTAAAGGGATCTCTTTGTTCCTTAGTCTGCGAATTTGATAATTAACGATTTCGAATGGAATATCCTCATAAGAGAGGCTGTTCTTAACATCTATACTCCCTGCAGGGACTACAACTGTTGGGTCACCTTTGCATTTCTTTAGCAAGAAGACATGGAACACTGAATGGACTAAAGCTAAGTCTGAAGGAAACTCAAGCTCATAAGCGACCTTTCCGAAATGGTTAAAAATTAGGTAAGGAACGACATATCAGGGACTGAGCTTCCCCTTCTTTCCAAACCTCTTCACTCATTTCATAGAAGAGATCTTTAAATACACATAATCACTAATCTCGATAGATCCTTTCGACGCATATCTACATATGATTTTTGTCGACTCTGAGCTATCTTAAGACTTTCCCTGATCAACTGAACTTTTTCTAAGGTATCAAATACCAAGTCAGGCCTTACCACTACGACCTCACCCACTTCAAATCAACCAATAGGAGATCTATATCTTCTCCCATAGAGCACCTCAAATGGAGCCATCTGAATACTAGAATCATAGTTGTTTTTATATGCGAACTCAATCAAAGAAAAGTGTTCATCCCAACTACCTTTAAAGTTTATCGCACATGCTCACAGCATATCCTCTAAAGTCTAAATGGTTTTTTTTACTTTACCATCTGTCTGAGAGTGAAAAGCTTTACTAAGATAGACTTGGGTACCGAGGGCCTTTTGGAACGCCTTCCATAAATGAGAGGTGAACTGCGTACCTCTATCTGACATAATAGATAATGGAACTCCATGTAATCTAACCAACTCCCTGACATAGAGCTTGGCATAGTCCTTGGCTGAATAAAAGGTATGGACTGGTAGGAAATAAGCTGATTTAGTTATCCTATCTACAGTGACCCAAATGGAATCGTGTTGGCAATGAGTACGAGGAAAATCTGTCATAAAATCCATATTTACCACTTTCCACTTCCAAGTGGGAATATTGAACTCCTTTATAGACCCACTAGTTTTCTGGTTCTTAATCTTAACCTACTGATATATCGAGCACTTAGCTACAAACTCTACAATGTCTCTCATCATTCCACTCCACCAATAGATCTCCTGCAAATCACGGTACATTTTAGTGTCCCCTGGATGAATAGAGTAACTCACAACATGCTCTTCTACAAGAATCTGCTATCTCAGGTCATCTACACCTTGCACACATAGATAACCTAGACAACACATTACACCACTCCCCTTTACGAGAAAACCTCTATCTTTTGATCTCTGACTGATTCTTTCAACTTAACTAGGCTAGGATCCCTATCTTACTTTTCAATTACTTTGGAATCTAGAGATTATTCAGAACTACTCTGTACCTAAACACTACCTTCTACTAAATCTACTAAGCAAACACCTAATCGGGCAAACAGATGAACTTCCTGAGCTAACTTCTTCCTACCATCATCCACGCGAGAAATACTACCCATAGACATCCTACTAAGGGCATCATCCACCACATTGGCTTTGCCCGGATGATACAGAACACTCATGTCATAGTCCTTCAACAACTCCAACCACCTTCTCTAATAGAGGTTTAGGTCTTTCTGAGATAACACATATTGTAGGATCTTATGATCAGTGAACACAACAACGTTCACTCCATAAAAATAGTTCCTCTATATCTCTAAGGCAAACACTAATGCTGCTAACTCAAGATCATAAGTTGGATAGTTCTTTTCATGAGGCTTAAGCTATCTAGATGAATAGGCTATGACCTTATCTCTTTGAATCAAAACATACCCCAAACCAACTCTGGAAGCATCATAATACACAACAAATTTGTCTAAACCATCTGGTAAAGTCAAAATTGGGGCTGAGGTGAGTCGAGTCTTCAACTCTTGAAAAATCCTCTAGCAAGTATCTTACCACTAAATTTTGAGTTTCTTCTCCGTTAATATGGACATAGGGGATGTAATAGACGAAAATCCCTTAACAAACTATCAGTAATATCTAGCTAAGCCCAAGAAACTCCTGATATCTGATGGAGAGATAGGTCTGGGATAATTTTTCAGTGCTTCGGTCTTTTGGGGATCAACTCTAATGCCATCATCGAAAATGATATGGACAAGGAAGGCTACTGACCTTAGCCAAAACTCAGACATACTGAATTTGGCGATTAACTGATAGTTTTTGAGAGTCTATAATACTATTCTAAGATGGTATATATGATCATGCTTACTGCAGGAGTAGACAAAGATGTCATCTATGAATACTATGATGAACATGTCCCAGTACTGCTTGAACACATGGTACATCAAGTCCATGAAAGCTATTGGGGCATTAGTAAAACCGAATGACATGACTAAGAATTTGAGGTGACCACATAGAGTTCTGAAAGCTATTTTTAGAATGTCATATTCTCTGACTTTGAGTTGATGATAGCCTGATCTGAGGTCTATTTTTGAAAAGTAACTGGGACCCTAAAGTTGGTCAAAAAAGTCATCAATTTTGGGAAGTGGATACTTGGTCAACCCCTTGAGTGCTCATCTCGGGTGCCTATCTCTGTTCACTAATCTCAAAATCTATACTCGTATTAATATCACTACCCTATCTATCACTAGGCTCTATAGGAGTTTATAGGCTTTCAAACTAGGCTAGAATTACTATTAGAAGCCTATGGGTCCTTTGAGCACGGATTGGGTTTATTGAATTCTTTATAAAACTCATCTGGGCCACACTTCTTTCCTTAACACTATGGTCAACACCTGGAACCTCAGGTACACCAGCCTCATTGCACAACTTTTGGATAAGCAAGAGAATGGGAGTGTAATCATATCGCTAATGGCTCACTCATGTAGATCATACCTAATAGTTATAAAGTCTATATCATATCTATCCATCAGACTCACAATCAATAAGCTCTATCCCATGTAATTAAGTTTTCCATAGTAGTGAGAGATAAAAAATAATGTACCACTATCCATCAAAACTTTATGGAAAAATTCAGCGGTGTCTTCTTAATATGCCCCCTTTTCTCAATCTAGGATGTTATCACCAAGATATAAATTTTAATTGGTGATTCATCTCACCCACTCTATCCTCTATCTCTTATCCATATAGATCATTTCTCAAGCACAAATGTCAATCAGAGATCACACTCTATAATAAATACTAGAGCTGTATAATCAGGGTAAAAGAGAGCTCAACAAATGGACACTGCTGAAATATCAACCATGACTCCTCTCACCAATATCTACTCTAATTGGGGTTGCTCTATATCCCTGCCACCTATGAGTTTGGTCATAGATATTGTCGTAGTGTAGGAGGCATAAAACTTTTGGACCAATGCCTGGCTATATGAACCCTGGGGTTTAGTCATCCACCCCAGGTGGTAACGATCAAACATAGCCCACAAAATTTATGCTCCATCTAAATTAGATAACTCAATCTGTCTCTTCTCCCAAATAACCCTCTTGGGCTGGCTTTCCCCAGTAACATAGTTATCTTACTTATAAATCATTTTTAACCCCTCTACACACCATCTTGGATTCACCTATGCAATAGGCTCAACCAAGATATAAGTATGGTTGGATTTTGGTCAGTCTAGGTAGGTAGATCTATGTCTGGTACTGCCACCTAATGGAATGTCTAGGTTGTACCGTCCTTAAATTGGGTACTATAGCTGATGGCTCAGGAACTGTATCTGTGGAATTATCTGTGATCCCTCCTCAGATTGGGTGTCCTATGTGTCTAACTCCACTAGTTTCTCTAACTCTACCTCCTTCACTTCATCATTGTCTTACTTTTTAGACAAGGGAGTGTATGGTGGTGACAAACTGGTCGATACCATACTCAGCTTGGAAAATGGTCATCTGGCCTCTATCTAGGCCCTAGTTTGAGTAAAAATGGGTCATCTGCACCACTGAGTCTATGCAAGGATCTAGATTCCCAAAGTATCTCCAACAATATGCTTGGTCACAGCCTATCTTTGGTCTTTAGTATATGGGCAAGCTACTCTAGTCAGGGCAATTAGGTACTCCTCCACCAAGCCACTGTGCTCAGGGGATTCATCCTGTCGCCTCAATGGTCCCACCTTCTTTGGTGCCATAGTACCTGAACAACTAAGTGTTAGTGCCTGAAGGATCAAAGGGAATGTAAATGTTCGAAGAAATATCAAATCTATCAACATTAAAAATTTTCCCCAAATTTTCACATCCCTTTATAGTGATTTTTGCCCGTTCCAATCCACATTTTACACGTAAAACTAGTAGAAATTTCCAAAACATAGGCAAGGCACACAAACTTTTGAATTTTATCATCTTTTCAACTTTTACTTCTAAATAGGGCATGGCCACAGTGTTTTAATTCAAGAACAATGCCCTAATTTAAATTTTCTTAATTATTCTAAGCTCCTACAAATAAGAATTTTGAGTTTCACATAATTTTGTAGCATATTGAAGTACCAACTCATTTGTTCTATGTTAATATCATATTACACTATTCATAGAAGCTAAGAAGTTTACCTTGATTTTTTATTTTGAAAGATGAAAGTAGAAACTTTAAGCAGTTTCAAAACCCTAGCATTACAAGATTTTAATGCGTACATATGATGGGCTGAGCGATGAGTCTTTTATTCTATAGAATTTTAGTGGAAGTTGAAGAGTTAAAATTTTAGAGAGGGATGAAACTTTAAGGATTATGGGGCCTAATTATCGGTTTTTAAGCTTTTAAAAGAGAGGTTAGGCCGATTTCGGGTTGGGTCAGGCATAGGTAGGCCCAACTTTTAAAATAAATTTGTCCCAAAAATTTGGGTCAATTATGGCACCACCTATAGGGCGTAGATGGAACCTGTGGCCCGTAGGTTCCCTGTCGTAGGTGACCAAAATTATTGTGATCTATTCCTGCTCATTGAACTTTTTGTTTTGACATATATTACACTTCTTATGAGGACGTAAGTGGTACTTATGACCCAGTAAGTAGGTCCATGAGTAGGTCAATAAGTCCCGTTACCTGGAATATTACAAAATAAGTAATGATCTACCATGTTCCAGGTTGTTCCTCATGCTATAGACCTACAAAAAAATAATGTGAACATTAAATTAGTGGTTTGCCTCCCACCCAATGGTTTGGTTTAACATTGCGGCACGATGTGGCTATGTTAATTTGTTAGACTTCACCAAAAATCCCATGGTTTGCCTCTCATGCAGCTCTTGACTTAACGTCATTGCACAATTCGGGTACCTTGATTACTCAAAATTCATCAAGGTAATAAAAAGAGTGGCCTATCATGTCATAAACACAATGTATAACCAACACCACCCTCGCATTGATCTGCTGCTTCATTGATCTGCAAATGTTAAATATAAACTCCTTATTATTCACTCTAGACTTGAACTCTCCTTTCTCTATATCTATCATTGCTCTACCCATGGTCATGAATGGTCTTCCAAAGATTATGGTCATCTCAATGTCAACTTTACAATCCAAGATAACAAAGTCATCTAGAAAAATAAAGTTGCATACTTTAACCAAAATATTGAATGGTATGCCCATAGGTTTCTTTATTGTACGGTGTGTCAATAACAACCACATAGTCATAGGTTATGGAGGGCTCAAGCCTAACTATATGAACACTTCTAGTAGTATCAAATTAATGTTGGCAACTAAGTCACATAATGCACTGACAAACTTGAATGTCCCAACGGTGCATGGAATCGTGAATGACCCAGAATCTCGTTCTTTTGAGCCAGAGATATGGAATAAATTGAACTAAAATGGTCCAACCCACCAACATCTACATAACTAATAGCTTTCTTTTTTTTCATCAACTTTTTTATAAATATGATGTATCTAGGTATCTACTCAAGAGACTTAAGAAGAGGGATGTTTAATATTAACTCTTTTATCGTGGCAATAAACTTCTTGTACTTCCCTTCTTCCTTCTTTTATTTCAACCTTTGAGTAAAAGATGGGATAGGTTGTGGAATTTTCTTCACTATAGTATCATCGACCTTTCCCTTCCTTTTTCCTTCTCAGCATTACCATCAACACCTATCACGTTTTTCTAATTTGCTTCAAATGTATCATTAACCTCAGAACTATCATTTCTTTGCTCATCAGTAATAGGCATAGGTGGATCAATAATTGCCTTACCACCTCGAGTGATGATGGCTATATAATGGACGTCGTTCTTAGAATTTTGTATTGTGTTTCTTGGAAGGGTAACCGACTGCCTTTAATTTAAGGTTGCAGATATTTTGTCCAAACTACTTCTGTAATTGCTTTATCACAATAGCATGCAACTCTACCTTTTAGGTTAACTCTAAAATATCTGCCTTAATCTCCTCAAGGTAACTTTCTTGATTTTTTGAAATGTCTTGGTCACTACTATTCTCCTTGTAATTAGTCTCGCATCTCCAGTCACCATCCTGCTCTCTTCTTCTATCTCTACACCTATCTTGGTAATAGTTCTAACCTTGATTTCATTTCCACTTGACCAAAAAACCTGCCAACTCTCTATCGAAGTACTTTGCCTCTTCTTCTAAATCAGAATCATATGATATAGATTCCTTAATCTATAAGCCAATTGCATTTACCTTCTTAGAATTAATTGTGGTGAACTACTTTGTGAATAGACAAACCTTCATCCTTAGCGGAGAAACTTCTTATGCTACTGTGTCACAAATAACTCTGTGCTTGCTGGAAGCACCAATAACATATGTGCCAGCTCCTCTGTCTACCTTATCAGTATGTTATCCTCGGTTGGTAAGAGGGATCTGGTCTAATATCTCCAATGCTACTTTCTAGTGCAGACATATGAATAGTCCACCAGTAATAGTGTCAACCATAGCTCTTGAACTAGTGTTAAGAGCTCAATAGAAGATTTCAAGCAATCTCCGCCCTGAAATCCTGTGGTTAGGTACCATCATCAACTTCTTTTGAATTAAAACTTGTCTCATACATTAACTCTGAGAGTAACTACCTAAAATTATATATCTCATTCTTCAACTAAAGCATACTAGATGGTGGAAAGAAATGATCTGAAAACTACTTCCGCAACTCATTCCAAGTAGTGATTAATCCTTAAGGAAGTTACCCTAACTACAAAGTTGCTTTAGCAGTAAAAGAAAACTAGAACAACCTGATTCTCAGTGTTTTCTAATTTACCCTAGGTATAGTGCATGAAGTGTAGATCCCAATAATGTTTGGAAGGTGCATATTTGTATTGTATGTTGGAAAACCTACAAACACACCTTCAGATTCAAGAGTTGGATCATAGCACTAGTAATGTCAAACTTCACACCTAATAACAAAAAAAAAGAATCATAGCTCCTATATTGGTTGACTCAACATAACCCAAGTCCTCATTTTGATCATTATATGGTGCTAAGTACTGATAGGTCGTAATTACTTGAGAAATTATCCCTTCTATCTCTATCTTAATTTCCGTTGAGGTCTTCTCAATGATCAACTCTAAGTTGTTTTCTCGCCAACTGTGCCTCCTAAGCTACACTATGAGCTTTTGCTTTCCTCTTATGGTTATCAACTGCATCTCCTAATAATTGCTCTATTCTTTGATCAAAAATGGATTAAATATCTTTGGATGGATGGGGAGGCAAATCATTTGGGTTATTCCAAACCCTTTCAAACTTACATTTTCATATGTGTTCAGTTATCCTATGATTTGGGTATAGGATTCTTTTCGATTTGGGATTAAGTAGGAGTAATAGATTGTCTCTACTCCTTGTGCTAGGAATACACTGACATACACTCAACTATAAACAAAAACCATAAGCTCAAAAACTTTAACTACTTTAATCAATAATCACACTGTATTCCTCAAAAATGGTGCCAAAATTTTAAAATTAGCTAAAGATACACCTTTAGTTAAAGATAAAGCAGTCGATGCAAAGTAAACTAATCCAACTCAGGTTGTAGTCGAACCCATATGAATATATGGAACTATCTCTCTAGATTGCTAAAATCACCAGGCAGTACAGAAGGTAAATGGAGGATTTAGAGGTGAACAGTAAAAATTAACAAAACTCAGGTACTTTTAGCTGTAAACAGTCAGAAACAAACACTATGCTTATGTTCCACTTGTCTTCTAACTCTGTAGGTCTATCATGCTCAATCCAACTATATAACTATTTTGCATGTAGAATCTAACAAGTTACGTATCACCAACAGCCTCTCGATACACTTTGCTAAATCTCACTCATCTTCTCTCGATATTAGAGTATTGCATTACTAACCCTTTTCTTAGACCCCAATTTCAACTATCTCTTCTCGATTTCAAGTTGATTAGTTGAAGATAATTAAATTAAGTAGATAAAGATGATTAACTTGTATTGGCAGTTAACTTCAAATCACTGTTATGATCTCCTTTTCCTAATCTCTACCTCCCTATTATATTTTTAAAGAATACAAGATTGATCCAAACTTTTGCAATTGTTGAAAAATTAGTAAGTGTGAAGAAAACCAAAATACATTCAGCAATAATAATCTTCAAGGATTGAACACCTTCCCTACTTTGTTAATCCGCTAGGGTTCCCACAACCCTAACTATGGGAATTGGCCACTCATCATTGTGAAACAATCAATGGAATTCATAATTGAAGGCACTAAATCAATTTCGCAATAATTAATGAATAAAACCTAAATTCTCGAATTGAATAATCAACCAAAATCAAGAGTAAAATAATCCCTATATCAAAATCAAATATCAAAATCAAATATATGTTTTTAAGTATCAAGAGTGTGCAAACTAACTAAAGATATCAAAAGGATATGTATAAAAATCAAGGAAAGCAATCCAATACAAAAAAGGAGAATCAAAGTTTATAGCTACCTAGAGGGACACTTTAGGGTTATAGGTGGAACCTACGGACTATAGGTGGTCCCATGTAGATGCTAGTTTCCAAAATAAAAGAAAATCGCTCAGTAACTCCATGGATTGTGACACCTACAAGGTGCAGGTACTACCTACAGCCTATAGGTAGTCCAACATAGGTGGCAGGCTAAAATTCTTCAGATTTTGAATATCTAGTGTTCAACTTTTTGGCATATGTTATGACACCTAATCCATTTAGGTAGTACCTATGAGGCATAGGTACCTAATAGGTGTCCAAAATCTTTAAGATTTACATCTTATCTCTTGTTCTGCTCCAAAACTTGATTTTTTGCAAAACAAAACACATCAGATCTAACAAAAAGACCTAAGTAACTTGCATATTTTTTTCATATTAAGCATAAAAAATGATATGAAACCATATCACATCAGTACCCAGGGTACTCATAGAGGTTCTTAAGAAGGTAGAATAGGATATTGGTCAAAACCCCATCTAGGTATCGAGCATGGTCAATTGTATGTCATACCTGCTATACCCGACGATGAGTCTTTGAATGTTGTTATTATAGGTATGATCTTAGTGTTCTATTACTTGAATTTTGCTTTATTTGATTTAGACTTCTCTTATGGATATATGTCTGCTTATTATGCCCTGTGGTTAGAGTTATCTTGAGATTCATTATCTATGTTATTATGTGTACTACTCTCGTGGGTGAATGTTTAATAGTAGATTGACTTTATAGATCATATCTTATAACTATTTGAGAATTTGATACTCAAATTTTATTGTGTTAGATATGGTCGGGTTTTGATGTAATTCTGGGCATGGACTAGTTATCCCACTACCATACGGTCTTGTATTATTTTTCTAATACCATTACCTTTTCCATGCCTGGCATACCCTTAGTTATGTGACAGAGAACTATTAGCTGCAGAACGATTGGGATTATTTCTTATATTTAGGCTAGGAGACTTATTTTAATGGGTTGCGAGTCTTATCTTACTTATATTCATGGTGTTAGTGTTAAGAGTTTATCGCTTGACTCTGTTCCAATAGTTTGTGA
Organism: Capsicum baccatum var. pendulum; assembly: GCA_030864225.1. NCBI lineage: Eukaryota > Viridiplantae > Streptophyta > Magnoliopsida > Solanales > Solanaceae > Capsicum > Capsicum baccatum. Next base: position 121,988,196 of record CM061560.1, read on the forward strand.
GTTTTTTCATATTTTCCCTACTAATCTACCTGATATTTCTCCTGAGTGTGATATTGAGTTTATTACTGATCTTACTCTGAGTATCTAACCTATTTCTATGGAACCTTATCATATGGCTCCTGCTGAGCTTAAGGAGCTGAATTATCAGCTTTAGGATTTTCTTTGTAAGGGTCTTATTATACTGAGTGTGTCTTCTTAGAGAGCTTCTGTGTTGTTCTTGAACAAGAAGGATGGTTCCATATCTATGTGTATTAACTATCGACGACTTTATAAGGTGATGGTGAAAAACTAGTAGCCTATGCCTCACATTGATGATTTACTTGACCACCATCAGAGAGTCGTAGTGTTCTCTAAGATTAATTTAAGGTTCAGTTACTATCAATTAAGAATTTGACCTGATGTTTTTAGAACCTAGTATGGTCATTACAAGTTTGTAGTGATGTCTTTTGGGTTGACTAACGCCCCAGCTACATTTATAGATTGGATTTACCATGTGTCTGGAATTATGTAGATTTTCTAGTGATGTCTTTTGGGTTGACTAACGCCCTAGCTGCATTTATAGATTCGATTTACCATGTGTGTAGGACTTATCTAGATTCTTTTATGAATGTGTTCATCAAAGATATCCTTGTGTATTCAAGGATTAGAGAGGAGCATATGCAATATTTGAGGATAGTGTTCCAAACTTTGAGAGATTATAGTCATTTTGTCAAATTCTTTAAGTGGATTTTTAACTTAAGTCAATGACATTCCTTGGGCATATGGTATCTAAGGATGAGATATGGTAGACCAAGAAAATATTGAGGCTATTTGTTATTAGGAAAAACATATATCTCTATTTGATATTCATATCTTCACTTGTTTGGCCGGTTACTGTAGATGGTTTATTGAGAATTTTTCTACCATTGTCACACCGATAACTAGATTGACTTGAAAGGAGGTTCCTTTTCGATGGTCCAAGAAGTCTGAGTCAACCTTATGGAAGCTCAAGGGATTTCTCACTTCAGCCCCTAATTTGGCTCTTCCTATTGAGGTGAGGGATTCACTGTATATAGTAATGCTTCAAGTCTTGGTTTAGGTTGTGCGTTGATGCAAAAGGATCGAGTTATTGCTTATACATCAAGGAAGGTGAAAGTGTATGAACATGACTACCCCACTCATGGTTTGGAGTTGGTGATAGTAATTTTTACACTTAAGATTTAGATACATTATCTTTATGGCATGCATTATGACATCTTCACAGATCATTGTATTCTTTAATATCTTATGACCCAGAGAGTGCTTAATTTTAGGTAGCATAAATAGATGTAGTTGCTTAAGGATTATGACATCTTTATTTTGTATCATTTGAGAAAGGTAAATATACTGGTGGATGCCTTAAGTCAGAAGGCAGTGAGTATGGGTAGTTTGGCTTGTATTTAAGTTTCTTAGAGGACGTTGGCACGACACATTCAGTCCTTTGCCAACTTGATGGTGCGACTCAATATTTTAGGTCCTAACAAGATTTATTCTATTATTGAGGTGATATCTTCGTTATTTGAGCATATTCGGAGCTATTAGTTTGAGGATATAAGACTTTGCATCATTTGTGATTAGGTGTTAAGTGGTGAGTCTAAGAGGGAAACCATAGATTTAAAAGGTGTTTTGAGATTTGATTGTAGCATTTCTATTTCGAGGGTGGATAACTTGATTTAGTCCGTTTTGCATGAGGATCACAGCTCTAAATTTTCTATTTACTTAGGTACAGCTAAGATGTATAAAGATTTGAGACAAAATTACTGATGGAGTGGTATAAAGAGAGATGTGAAAGACTTTTTAGCTTATTGCCTATATTGTCAGTAGGTGAAGGCTGAGCATTAAAGACTTGGTAGATTAGTTCAAAATTTCCTAGTGCCAAGTAGAAGTGGGAGCAGATTACCATAGACTTTGTTAGTGGTTTGCCTCACTCTCCTGCAATTATAATGTTATTTTTGTCATTGTGGATAGGTCAACTAAGTCAGCATATTTCATTCCTATTTATATGTCCTTCAGCGCCAAGACGTTAGCCCATATCTATGTTAGTGAGATAGTCTATTTGCATGGTGTGCCTATATCTATCATTTCAGATCAAGATCTGGTGTTTACTTTTAGCTTTTAGAGGGCTTTTTTAGGAGGATTTGGGTACTCGGGTGGATATTAGTATAGCCTTTAATCTTCACAACGAAGGTCAGCTGGAGTGAACTACTTAAGTTCTCAAGGATATGCTCTAAGCATGTGTTATATATTATGGAGGTCAGTGGGGGTAACACTTTGCTATGGCAGAGTTCACATATTAGAATAGCTACCATTTGAGTATTGAGATAGCCCCTTTTGAAGCTTTGTATGGTTGGCAGTTTTGTTCTCCTACTGGGTAGTTTAAGACCTCTAAGATTTGACTCCATTGTATTGACTTGATTTAGAGTTGTTGGATAGAGTCTAGTTAATTTAAGATAGGTTGAGGGCATCTCAAATGAAGAAGGCTTAGTAAATCGTAGACTTTGTGCCTTGAGATTTTGAGTTTCTTATGAGTATCGCCCATGAAGGATGTGATGAGGTTCGAGAGGAAAGGAAAGCTCAGCCCATGATATATTGCATTCTTTGAGATTCCTCACACAGTTGGTAAGGTAGCTTATGGTTTTCCATGTTTTTATGCTTAGATAGGACTCAGTTTAGTTGGATGAGCGATTGACCTTTATGGAGGAGCCCATGCTCATTTTAACTAGTGATATTAGGCAGTTGAGCACTAGAGAGATTCTAGTAGTTATGGTTCAACATAGACAACACCCAGTAGAGGAGGTTACTTAGGAGATTGAAAAGGGAGATGTCGACCCAATATCCTCACGTGTTCAAGGATTTAGGTACATCTTAATATTTTACACTTGCGAACAAAAGTTTTTTTAGTAGTGTATATTGTTATGACCCTCCAGGTCATTTTCTATATTTCCACTCATTTTCATCATATTAGATTTCTTATAGCTGCCCCAAGTCATCTTTGACTTGTTGGAACTGACAGTTTGGTTATTGGGTAGTTCATTTGATTCTTAGAGCCAATTCCCTATTTTGAATTCTTCGCTGATTCAAATTGGTTACCATGAAAAAAATTTAGTCAAACAACCTCTTATGCTAATTATGACAGTTTTGACAGCTTTGGAATGTTGATTATAGGCTAGGTGGACCCTTGGTTCATGTCTTGGGGATTCTATACTCATTACGGACTATAAGCCGAAAGTTAAAAAAATAAAACATGATGGTGGGACCCATTTTTTGATGAAATGAGCTTGGATGGAAATTTTGACTATGCTATTGAGTTTGGAGTGTTTAATTTGATAGGGTATCATAGTTTGTTTGTGTATATGAGATTTCAGATGATTCTCGAGTGGTTAATGGAGACTTGGAAAGATTCCAAGTCTCAGCTAGTGTTGAGGCATCACATTAGGGCCCCATAGGTTTCTTAAGCGGCATGCCATTGTCTTAGGCGACCTAGATAATACCAGCAGGTATCACTTAATTGATTTCTTTGGTGCTTAAGCAAATATTGCTTAAGCGGCCAAAGGTCAATTAAGCGTTAGTCTGCAAGGGTGACTAGTATTGCATAAGTGATACTAGGTCGCATAAATGACTTGGTTTCCGCTTAAGCGGTAACCGGATACCTGGGAAGTGTATAAAAACCCCACTTAGCCTGATTTTCTCCATTTTCACCCATTCTCAAGTGTGTCAAACCCTAAAGAGTTTTAAAATTTGGGAGAATCATTAGTAGGTTATTTTGGAGTGTTCATAGGCTCGATTAACGCATTTCTTCTGTGAATTCTTTGTTGGTTTCATCAAATTCCATGGCTAATTTATAATGATTTACCCAAAATCCCTAAAATATTTTTGGGTTAATCATAGCTCCATTTAATATGAAAATTCACCTAATCTTTAGGGTAAATGTTCCTTGAGCGTAGAGGGACATTTTGATGGTTTCGAAAGGGTGATTCCACAATGGGACCCACTTATGGTTCTTACATAATTTTGGACTTGAAGCATAGTAGTGAAATCTAGGTATCATTGTTCTTGTTTTGATGTATAGCTTTAGATTTTGATAGTGTGGCATCTTGTGGAAGCTTCTCGAAAGGGGAAATCACTGGTTAAGCGAATTCTTTTGGTTTTTCTTTAGCATCCAGGTAGGCTAGGTTACCTTCTTCATAGATTGATCTAATTTGTTGTATAATTATGATATTATGCTAGATATGGGATGTGATTTAGGTATTTGAAGCATGATCATAATGATTAGTCTTATTTTGACTGTTTAGGCTCTTTTAGAACTGTGGTTTAGGTGGAATTGACTTAGTTTCCCATGTTTTAGATGGAATTGCTATATTAGGGCTAATTAAGGCTTCTTTAACATCTAGAAATGGATTTAGATACCTTAACCTAGTCTGGGGTAGAATTTACTTAAAACTAGATTTTGGGGATTAGAAATGAGCCCCTCCAGCCCACCACAGGCCAAGACTTGTATTAGTTGTTGTAGACCTTTATACGCATTATACACTTTGAAATGCTTATTTTTGGGACTTGAAGAGATTAGATATTTAGTGATCATATTGGTTGTGTACATAGGAGCTGGTTCTAAATTCTGGTAAAACCCGATGGTTTATTGATATCAATTTCATGAACATGTATGAATGATGTAGGATGATATGATCACAATCAAACAACATGGGGATGTGAATCAGCTCATTACAAGTATAAGTGATCTCAAAATAAACTCTATATGACAATGTTCCATGGTGTAAGCCATTATAGGACACCATTGGTATAAATAGTCACGGGTGGCATCAATAACATCATTTAAATTCCCTTATTTGAATATCAAAGTATGAAAAATTCAATCTATTGCACGAAATTTTTTTATAATAACAAGCCAAGCCCTTACTCGATGACAAAATAATAAATATGGCAATTAAATTCATTATCATAGCCAATAATACGACTCAAGCCCCACTCGGGGGTCAGCATAATATATGCTCCAAATCAGTAATAATATGAATATAGCCTCCACTCAAGAACACGATAGTTCCCAATTTAATAATAATGTACACATAATATCCCACACAGGAAACACAAAATAAACAACAATCCTAGATACAAAGCGTCGCAAAACTATCCAAACCTAACTTATTTCATACGATAAGTCATATCCACTATTACAAGTACATTTATACTCTAAATTTTCTCTAGAGCTTGATCATTATATCACTAAAAAATAGTAATATAATTATTGTCTAGAGGTCACTAATCCCCCATCATGATAATAAAGTCTCTTAAACAAGATTCAAACTCTCAAATAGGCATGCATATCAATTATTAAAAATTACTAAGTTATCTATCTAGATTGTACACTAGGGATATTTACAAGTAGTAATTACTAACTCAGGAAAGGCAATAATCTAACTACAACCACCAAAAGACTCTGGCACTAGCAGAGATGCTAGTCAATTCACCTAAGTGGAATCCCAATCTTAAGAAATTCACAAATTACAAGTAAATAAGCATACCACACATAAACACTACAGAGAAAGTCAAGGTACATCTCAACGTGTCTTAGAAGAAGATCCACAAGATAAAACACAACCCAGGGCATCAAGCAGAAGCTATACTCCCTTAAATCAACACCAAACACATCCAATATAATCAAATATGACATCTACAAGTCAAAATGAGTTAAACAATACATTTATTAACTATATTTATTTTGGCTCCAAAATCTACTTTAAAAAGCATTTTCTAGAATGCAAGGGTAAAATTAGTTTTTATTTATGAATAATTTTCCTCATGTTAGTAGATGTCTATAGATTAAAACCCACCGAAAAATGAGAGAAAATTGGACCTTAAATAAAAGAAAATCCAATTTTGCACTGTACCATTTAAAAACCCCAAAATCAATTTAAAATCAAAGATTTGAATATCATAAGATGAATTAATCAATGGGAAATAAAGAAGTACCTGTTTAGAAAATCATCAAAAGTTTAAATCTTGCAACCCACATAGAAACTCTCAAAAATGAGCTTTAAAACTTTGAAAATAGTGGAATGGGGTTTTTCAAATCTCAATATGAATAGAAATCTTAAAAAAGTAGATGGATACTCTTAAAAAATCAAAAATATAAAGTTATAATCACATAGACAATGATTATAAGAGAAAAAAGTATCCAAGATTGTAAAAATAGAGTTTTCTAGCCCCTAAAATATCAAAAATAAAAAATGGGTTCGGTTGTTCTTTAAACTCAATGATGGTCGCTAAAGCGGCACTTTGTTTGCTAAAGTTTTCTGGTAAAAGGGTCAAACTACCACTAAATCAGTAAATAATACTTAGCGGCTTGACCAAACAACCAACAACCACTTAACCGGTCAACCAACCGCTTTAGGGGCTACACCAGCACTGATAACTTTAAAATCTCTTTTTACCCTTGAAACACATCTGAAACCCTATGGACTTGAAATAATAGTGAAATGGATCTTCGAACATACTCCGAAGCTAGTTTGATCATCAGATTTACGAGAAAAGGAATTTACAATAACTTGACACCCAAAACCTCTTTTAGGGTATTTTAATAAATTTTCAAATAGAATTGCCGAAATTTAAGATAAAGGTTTCAAAGCTGAACCAACCCCGCTACTAACCCAAATTTTACATTTTGGATCTAATGGAAATATCATAATCAACATTTGATTCTTAGATCATGAATTGTTGACTAAATTCAAACAAATCCATTTAAGTTTGTTCAAAACCAAAATCTCATATAAAGCACTTTCAAATTCATCGGGGATCATGCCTACCATTTCCACAACCCATAAACCATAGTGCAACTGTGTGGTAGGGAAAAATACTCAAAACTTAGAAATTTGTTAAGTTTTGATAAGAGGATCATTACAGTATCCACCACTAACATTCACATTCTTACTCGAACATACAAGTAATGGAAGAGAAAACTATTAAAGGATAGAAAAATACCCTTAAGAAACATCTAGCAAGAACTCCAACATGGATGCACAACCTGTTATGTACCAATTCTCCCGCATTGAAAAAAAGATAAATGCAAATGGGTTTATAGGCTAAATAGGTTCTCCCACCTATCAGTCTAGTATTTTGGGTTGGTCTCTCTCATTTGGTTTATAAACCCATTAGAATTTCTCTATTTTTTCAATGTGGGAAAATTGGTACATAACAATTGCCTCTGCTTGAGAACGAACGACCTCATTGGTCATGATGACACCCCATCTTGGGTCCAGGCCGTCACTCCTAGAACAGAGGCTACAACTCTGAGTCATGGTACCACACGTGGATTGATCCTCGTTGGTCACGGATATGCAAGTTGGTCACGACAGACACCTCTCTTGGGTCCAGGCCAATACTACGAGTCACGGCCCCACGCGTTAGACTATAAATGAAAGCCCCTATGTTGTAAACTTTGAATATAGAATTTTCCTTATGCACAAAACTCCTTATCTTTTTCCTTAAATCTCTTACCATTCAATATTGTTTAACTAAGGATTGTGGACTAACAAGGTACAACTTAAACTAACTCAAATCTCATTTAACATTTCTAACACAAAGTCCATGGAGAATCACACATACTCTAGTCAAAACTTATGATAAATAGTATTCCACCAAGCCACTCATCTTCTAAGGATCAACTCTGCTACTAAATTTTTCTTTCCATTCAAAACTCTTTCCCAATCAAAGCAATGATTCCTATAAGATGAAGTCCTTTAAATTTGATCATCCATACCTATTAAGTGTTTCCATCCAAGAAAAACTTATCACTACAAGGATAATAATCATAAGGTATGAACACTTGAAACTTTTCCATTATTTAAATAAAATCCTTCACTTGCAACCTTTCAAACCAATCATATCACAATTACAGTATATCATAAGGCTTACCATGGATTAGAACCTCTAGAAATATAAAACGCCAAAATTTAAAACCTTAATTGATCCACCTCTATTCCACAACATAAACATTAAAAAGATTGAAATCAAAATGTATCAAAATCTATATTACCCACAAAATTTAATTCTATTTCGGCAATATACTCTATGTAAGTCAAAATATAGAATCTGCTTACCCGATCCACCACTAAAGAATCATCTATGGGGTATAAATAATAGTACACCTAGCACTATTTAATGAATATTATCAAGACTCAATGTTGAATAAATAAACACCATAACTAAATGAAGGACCACGGTCAAATACTACCAAGGAAGATTAAAGGTGAACTGAAATCATAACTGTAGCTATTGTAATAGAAACTTATGCCTCATATCAATCCTGCAGAACCTGATATTGAGATCTATCATCTCTCGAAAAAACTGATGAAACATCTCTCTATCAAAGTTATGGGATTATCCTTCCTATAGTGCCTAAGATCCCTGGATAAATATCAACCCAAAGAAGTTAAAGCCAGTTGAACTAGGCCTAAAGAACCCAAAGAACCACCCTGATCTAATATTCTCCAAGAATATCCAATAAATCTTTACCTAAATGATGCATATCATTATAATCATTAAATCTCTAGGCCCTTTAGCTGGAAGCCTTTATTAGATCTACACATACTCCCTAAAAATACTCGAGAAAATTAATTCTATGAAAGAAGAGGTGATCCGACTAGTCAACCCTCCATAAAGGTCCTCTACTGCCATCTAGATGGACAAATAAACTGAAAAAAGTGAAGTCTACTCTATATACCTCCATTAAAATGAGGTGGACCATTTCTCATAAACACTATATACTAATGTGTCCTTTTATAGACATGAAGGTTAAAGTCACTAAATGTGGAGCGATCCCCAACAATACCTCACTAACTCTTGGAGAACCCGTGTAGTCACATGTGCATCTACAGTTTGAAGCCTTGACGTAGCATGCTAAACAAAAATAAGATCCTCTCTCCAAAGAAAACCCAATACTCAAACCAAACAATCTTCAAACATATGTTTGGTCACGAGCGGTGTCTCAATTGTCCTCATACTCTCTAACTAACTACACCTACAACTACTATCAACCCTATAACCTAAAGAAACAACTCTAACATAACCTCTAATTGGTCTGGACAACCCAATTTCACCTTTGCCTCAAACCCTGCTCCTATTGTGTACCAAAGACACGAGCTTTGAATCTTTATCTAAGGAATAGCATATACTTACTATCTATGAGAGATAAATAAAAGATATTGGGTTATAAAAGACTATGAAAGCATTACAAAGAATAAAGAAATAAATTTCCCTTAAAGTCATGTAGCCTCTAGAAGAGAGAGAACGAATGTCCCTGCACCGATCCGCAAGACTCTACTTAACTTGACTTGTACTAATGAGACCAATGTACCTGGCTCTCTAATACCAATTTTTCATGAACAAAAATAGGTGCATGATTGCACTTTTCATTCCATCTAGACAAGTAACCCTAACCCAACCCAAAAGCACAAACATAATAAAGTCAAAAATAAAAGCAAAAGAAAAGAAGTAATCCCATATATATATATATATATATATATATTAAAAGACATAAGTTTCAAAGATGCATCCCAGGCTTGGTTGAAACTAGTATGAGACTGTAGTATAGATTAAGAGTAAAAATAATATCTAATGTAACTTAATATGACGTAAATCATTAGATAAAAAGAGGAGAGATTCGAGTAAGCTTGGAGTCTGCCAACACTACGTTGATACCTGCAGTGACAATGCTGAAGAAAAATAATCTAAAAGTTTCTATCAATCCAATACCTACACGGGGTACAAAAATAAGAAAAATGAAAGAAAAGCAAGGGTGAGTATGAAACCACATGTATAAAAGATACATTGTTGATAACCGATCCTATTCCAAATCAATGGCGAGAATCACCACCTCAACTACCTTAGGTTTACGATAATCTACAATCCATTATCTACATTACTTTATCCTAATCTGGGTAACCCAACACAATGTTTGGTAGACTAATCATAAATAGGATAGTTATTCAATCTAGATGTGTCAACACTAGTCGTTCTTAAGATCAATAATTAAAGTAGAGTAGATATCTTTAAAAGGGGCTAGGTACTCTTACAAAATGAGTAATATAAAGTTATAATCACATGAATAATGATCATACAATAAAATATCATCAAGAATTATCAAAAATAGAATTTCCTAGCTGCTACAATGTAAAAAATATGAAATGGGTTTGGTTGGTCTTTAAACTCAGCAATAGCCGCTAAAACGGCCAGGTCTAAGGGTAAAACTACCACTAAAGAGGTCTAATTGTTGCATTTGTAGGTTGGTCAAATATTCAACAGCCGCTAAAGTGGGCAACCAATTCTTTTAATGGCTACGCAAGCAGTAGTACTTTCAAAAACTTATTTTTCACCCTCGAATCTCATCAGAGCCCTATGAATATGAAACAACAGTGCAAATTGATCATAAAACATGTTCTAGATCCAATAAATTACCATGTTTATGAAAAAAGGTAATTTACAACAAATTAAACTTGGGACCCCTTTTAGGCTATTGTAAAAAACTTTTATACAGCGGGTCAAAATGCAAAACAAAGGTTTTGGACTGAACAAACCCACTACTGACCCAAATTTGAAATTTTGGATCTAATGAAACTATTAGAATCGTCATTCAATGCTTGAATCACAAAATATTTAATGAAGTCAAACTAATCCCTTTAAGGATTTTCAAAACTAAAATCTCTTAAAAATGCATCCAGGACCCTGCCATTCATTCTCACAACTCATAAATAAGATAAAACAACAATGGAGAGGAGCAAAATAGCCAAAACACAAAAATTCATAAATATCAATGTGAGGGTCATTGCATACTCATTCAAACAATATTTCAAGATCATAGAAAAGCAAAAGTAAGCAATTTTTTATTCAAACCTTCGAATCATGAAGTTTCCATTGCTTCCATTACTGCAAACTCTCTTAGTATCTTGAAATCATCATTAATTGCAAGAAGCATTCTCCGAAAGTGTAAGTCTTTCTCTTAGTTTGCAATTTTTTGCATTAAAGACAAAGGGAGTGAGAATAAAAGTATTTCATACCTATTGCTTTGATTAGTTTGATGGAAGTGATATTGTAAGACTTACTAACAACTATTCCATCATGTGAATGTTTGTTGTAATGGGTGTCGAAAGGGCCCCCCTATAAGTTTAAAATAGGGTCAAAGGCATCTTTGTTTTGGGTTGATTAAGTATCAGTGCATACTCCACAAAACAAACCTTTATCGTAGTAGCAATGTACTGTTACGAGTTCGATCATTGAGGGTACCAGTTTGTTAAGTGATAGGAATTCATTAGACTAGCATATCCTATGATCGTCCTATCATGGTACGAGTATGATATGTGATCATCTAATGTGGTAAACCATAACACTTTTGTGGGAGAATTCCTATGATTGACCATATGATCGTACCTTTATTACAAGATCATAGGAAGGTTCATTTGAGGAAATTCTTGAACCTGTATTTTTGCTTAAAAATTAAGACTAACGATTTCTCATACAAGTAAATAGTCTAAAATCACTTAAGCAGATGTAAGAAAAAGCCTTCCATAAGAAAATTTCTCATTAATAAGCATCGAAAGACGTGTATTCATCCTCATCTAGTGAATCTAAAGACTCCAAAAAATTTGAGGTCGAGTACTCTAAAAGTAATTTCATGATCATCATACACCTCGGCCCACTAGGGCTAAAGCTAAGAAACTCAAAAAGTATAAGGACAAGGCTACACCTTTGACTATTTTGATGCACGTATCTTACCCCATTTAACTTCCTTAGTTGGAAAAGGGAGGTTAAAACTCAGACCTAGATGAGGGGTGAGCCTCGAGATAATGATGAGGTGAGTTCCTCCATAGAGAATGAATCTTGTGATTGTTCTAGAAGAGCTAATCCAAAAGCATATAATAGTGTTCCTGCTGCAAATCAGCCTCAAAAAGGTTCATACCCGAGGTACTGAAGTATACCAAACTCTCAGGACTACTATATTAGCGGGGTGTCTTAAACTATAAAGGGAACAAAAAGCAAAGCATTAAGGAAGAGCCCCCAATTTCGCCTAAGTCACTATAGAAGGTCCCATAATTGATTGGGTGCTTAAGAAATTTGAATTAGGATGGATGACTAGACCCTTTCTTGATTACAATTTAGAGATGGTGAAGGAATTACATGTCAATTATGCGAAAACGATCAAGAACATGACTCCCTTCAAAAAAGGAAAAAATATGAGAAACCAGACTTATTTGTACTTTGTGCTAGTGCAAGATAAGAAGATTGATATATCTGTTAAGGCTATCTCTACAACCTTGTTTGGTGAAAATTTTAAGCTAGTTGAGGAAACTCTAGACTATGACTTCTATATGATTCATTTGAGAAGGGTAAAGAAGTTGAGTACGAATGACAAGTTGATGCACTGCACATAATTGGCATACAAGCTTGCACGAGTCAAAAGAGGTAATTCAACAACTCCTGACAAATATTTAAAAAAGTAATAATATTAAAGATATTTGGAAGAGAGCAGTTGGGGTTAATATTTCAATGATTAACAAGCATACCTTGAAATTAATTGTTAAGGCTTGGTGGGCTATCATTAGACATCACATTGCACTTACAGATAATTTCAATACACTTGGTACAACTAATGTAGGCTTAGTAGAAGCTTTTATGTTAGAATTGGAGCTGAACATTTAACGGAACATTATGGAAGAGATTTGGTGTCACGACCCGATTTCTCAGGTCATGATGGAATCTACTACAACCCATCAGTATGCAATCCTACTCGTAGTCTGAAACTACTAATAACGAATTACCAAGAGAAATTAACGGAAAATGTAGAATCAATATAAGAAAAGACTATTATATAAGACAATCCTAAAACCTAGTTAAATCATTACAAGATCTTCTAATGTAATAATAAGATTACAACATAGAGATTATTACATAACAAGAATAATAGAAATACTTGAAACGCTAGGAGCTCACCCTAATTCTCCAAACCATAGCTGCTCCACGATGCACACAACAATAGGGAGAACCCATACTATGATCTACAGGCTACAGAAGTGTAGTATAAGTACTAACACATGGTACTTAGTAGGTGATACACCCAAATTACACCTCTCTTATGAGAGAGTAAGCGGCCACTGTCAAATATAGAACCCAACTAGGTTGAGTGTCGAATCTCATTGGGAAAATTGTGTTCAGTAAGTATTGTAATTGTTATTAGACTGTTGATCAAACGTTCCTGAATGAAAGGGGTTTTAGTTTATGAATTGTATTCTAAATAATTGTAACAGAGTTATTCCAACTAATAACTCTTTCTGCAAGTCGTAATTCAATGGTGTTAAACAAATTATAGTCATGGTTACTAAGATGCTTAAAAAGTTAGAGTTGTAAATCATTCTTGAGTTCCAATCAATAACTTCAATTGCAAAATTAGTTGAATTCTATTGTTTAACTATTAGTTCTCAACATTAATGGATCATTTATCCTTTAATTCTATCAAACTTAAAGAATGTATTAATTATTCAACCATTTTCTCATGTAGGTCAATCCAGCTAAGGCATTTTCCATTAATCTAAAGGTATAGTCCTCTAGATTCTATGTAAACCCTTTTTTCCCAATAAGAACTTTTCTATTCAAACAAGTGATATTATTGGGCTTACCTTTAAAGTTTGCAACCAAGGAAAGTCATTAAAGTAAAGAAGGGTTTATGCAATATCAATTACCTATAGAAAATCAATTGGAATCATAACCCATATCAGCTGTTCATATCAAGGCTCCCACAACCCTAGTTATGGGAGCTTAGCCACTCATCTACATAGAAGAAAGAGAAAGAATCCTTGTATTATTCTTAAATAAATTTAGAATTCACTTAAAAAAGTTACAAGAATTAGTCCTTGAATCTTCAATAGCAATGGAATGATCAGATCCACAAGTTCAGCTTGATTCATAAATTTCTAAGTTATATAGAGTTTCAAAGATGGAAAATTAAGGTAACAATAACCAAGATTTAGAATATTCCTAAATAAAACCCTAACTATATATTTATATGCTCCCACGTTTAGAACATTTAAAATTTAAACTTAGAAAATGTTGCATCTATGTTGATGATCCAACCGATGGCCCATCAAAATTCTGACTGTTCATCATATGGACCGTTGTTGAGTACCTTAGGATGTCAGGTTCTGTTTAATCCCAACAGCTACCTTGGCAGACCGTCGATAGTTTGACGGTCCATCGCACAGTCCGTCGCTAAGACTTTCAAAATCATGTATTCTGTTTAAGCCTGACGGCCAGGTTGGCGGTCCTCCACAAGCTTGACGGTCTTCCACTTGTCCGTCACATGGATCTTTCACTTGGAACCTAATTTTTATCTCTGACAGTGTGCTCAGCGGTCTATTACATGACTGAAGGTCCACCATTTTCACCGTCAATGACTCTTTTCAGCCATTAACACCATACTTTGTTAAGGAAGCCTAAAATGGTCATAATCATAACCTATTGACTATTAATATATATCCAAATAACCATAACACCATAGTCTAAGAAAGCATGATAATCCACCAAGTACTGTAGTGATATTTTACTAATGGGTTATCAACCTCAATTACGTCTAACATACTAGTAACATAGGGTAATAGTATTTTAGAAAAATAATTATTATTTTATCTTAAGGGTCGATTCACCCATCTATTCCTAAAAATAAAATTTAGGCCATGTCAGGGTAATCTACCCGTAATCATATCCGAACATTCTTACATAACATGAAATACATATAAATACACTATATCATGAAGAAGAGTAGACAGAAGCTTACTTCAATGCCATACTGTAAGTCCTTAGATCATCCATAAATCATATGTCTTTTCTCCACATTCCTGAAATGCCACCATGCTATTACAATAGTAATCTACACATCATAAAGAGCAAAATGAGACTCATATTACAATATAAATTATCAAGTTGGAATGAGGGTCAAGAACGGGCCTATAGGGCACATAAATGACACCCAAAATTGAATATATCATGAGGTCCCTTGAAAGAAAAAGATTGTGTGCTTAAAAGTAGAGCACAACAGAGTGCAAATCAGGTCTCAAATCAACCCTTAAAGTTCAACAATTTTAAGACCTAATTTGAAGAATTTACCAGAAAATGATGGAATATAATGGGTAAAAATAATGGGAAATGACCAATGAGAGTTGAACTAACTTATCTCTGCTCAGTGGATGATTTCCTTCACTTTTCCTCTTCTAAATCTCTTAAAAATGGAGAAAAAAGATTGACAAAATATGGGGAAAGTCGGGTGAAGAGGGTAATATAACACCAATAGGATTCGCTTAGGCAATAAGATGAACGCTTTAGAGACCCAAAGATCACTTAATAGATCCTTAATGACATGTTGCCTCTTTTCTTAAGCAGCCTATTGATGCTTAAGTGACCTTCACTTAAGTGATGAGGTCTTCTCTTAAGAGACTAGGTGGGAAGAAGGTTGGTCAATTAAGTAATCAATAATCGTTTCAGCAATCATCACTTAATCGATCAATGATCGCTTTAGTGATCATCGTTATAGAGACCAAAGTGTTGCTTAAACAATCGAATCCGTTGATTCCAAGCACCAGAATTTACTAGGTTCAAATGGACTTTGACTGGGTTCTTAAGATTCCTTTCGAATCCCGTACGCATATACAAATTATGGTACCATAGCAAATTCAACTTTCCAAACCAGACGGAACCATCAAAACTTTTATTCGAGATCGTTTAGACTAAATATGGGCCCCACACACATAGTTTTATTTTTTATCAATTCTACCTAATAGCCCAAAATTCGTTTGAAAGCCTCGGGACGTGAACGAAGGGTCCTCCAAGCCTAAAATCAATGTTCCAGAGCTTTTTTTAGCGGCCAATACTTAATAACAAAAGCTCAAAAATAGAGAAATGAGCCTAAAACCCAAATAATTGTTCGATTACAACCGACAATTTTGGCAACTCATAAATTACCTTTAGCTACTATGGGAATGCTGAAAACATCAAAATACACGTAAATTAAAGAAATGACCTAGAGGGTTGTTACAATATCCACTATTAAAAGGACTTTCTTCCAAAAATATCAATGAATAGAAAGTTCACGAAAGCTTGAAGTAACAAGGTACTAGGCTTGTATGTTCCGAGCAAAACACCCGAGATAACCTCTAAGATGAAACAACCCTTCCAAGGGATTTTCCCATACGTATCCTTTTTTCAGTAACTTTATTTCTGTACTTCTAAAACAATCGAAACCCAACCTCAACCACCAACTGGCCTCTAAATAAATCGAGTAAGGTTAGTGAATGCAAATACAAACCACGACATATTGATACCATATCTGTACCAACGCAACAAAGTTCAGAATCAACAAGGCCAAAGGAAATCAAAGGCATGAATCATGAGACCAAGTCTAATATTTAAATATAACCTTGTTTTCCCCTTCTCAGGACTGATTTCTACTCCAACTTAGAAGAAAGTTACCCGAGTCCTATCTATGCAACTCTATTACACTAACCGCAAAGTCCTAAAGCTGATCGACCAAAAATCCAAGATGGCAAGCATGCGATTAAGCCCATAAGTTGCTACCTGGACACCCAACTGGAGTTGACCAATGTCTACAATCCACTACCAATGCTACACTGTCCCTGAATGTCCTTCAAAACTGATAGTTAAGAGTCCGAAGTGTAAATACTCATCACTATGTCATCCTCCTCAGGATGTTCCATTAACTAAGGATGAAGCCATGTTAAATCTAACTAGAGTATACTACTCCCACTGAGTATACCACCTAAAATTTGAACAAAAATAAAAATCAAGGTCAAGACTGAAAGAAAAAACATCGTGCCAATGGACTATCATCTGAATGCCTATCTACCATAGTACCTCCAAACCAATGGAGACTAAACGATAGCAAAAGAGTAGGCTTAGCTAGCCTACAAATTAAATCCTAATTGAGAAAATATTAAAATAAAGGTTACACCCAAGTTTTACAATTTCTAACTAAAATGTCAACACCAAGGATGAACCGATCGATGTCAACCATCCAAACCAATCCTAAAGATGGGTAAGAATCCATACTCCAAGTCGATCATAACCCTTAAGACACTATTCCATATCAACGAATCCAAATGGAAGTGAACATGTCTAAACATAGGGAAAACATCCTACTCACCTTCACTATAAAATATTAGGCATATCCTCACTAGATCATGACAAATCCAAAGTTGAAGTATACCTAAAGAATAAATCACAATAGAGGGATAAACTATAGAATGAAACCACCAACAGCTAACTCCTTATCTGCTACAGAAAATAAACCACCTAAGCACAGCCTATAATCCACCAAGGCTTTAAACTATACTAGATATAACTAAAACTCTTGCAACTCAGAGAACTATAACCTTAGCTTGGATTTGATCAATCAAATACTCTAAATCTCAGCATAAATACCTATTGCCAACTTATGAAGCAGTTATAGAAAAAGTACCTATATCTACCTCTCTTATCTCCTTTAGAACAAGAACTAAATCATGACAAGAATGGATTATCCAACTCTACACTAATACTAAGATCAAACCATCACTAGGATTCGAATTCAACAATCTTAAAAAACGTTTCCAAGACCTCTCAAAATCATCAAAAAGAATACTATTAAATGATGAATTAATCAACTCAAAAGAATATATCCCAAATTGGTCAACCTTTAAAATATGCTATACAACCAAATCACCAAGTCTAAAGCCAAAATAGAATGAAAAAAGGTCAACTTATCTTAGCCGGTATAGACTAATCAATAACCGGTCTAGCATAGACAATAAAAGAGGATAAAAACCAACCTCACCTACTTAAAAAAAGAAGTCATCTAGCTAAGCTTATCTTATATGCCACGGAGATGAATTTGAGAAAGGGAATTGTAACTAGATAATTCTAGTCTAGGCATTTACCAAGCGTGGATTGATCAAGTCCAACCAATAACAGTAATAATGATTGTAATATAGATAATAGTATAAAGAGTAAGTGGAACCAAAAATGAAAAATCAATAACAAGTACCATACTAGGGCCATGACAAGACCAATATGCCAAGATAAATGGGGCTTGAACTCAAATAGTATACCCTAGTGAAATATCAACATTGCTTCACTCTATCCACTACTAAAAAAATCATATAGTATGGTAGTCACATAATCATGATCTCTACATCAAGGCCCACAACAATCAATATAGATCTATGAAGGCATATAAGAATCAATGGGTACAAAAACACAAATGTAAATAGAATAGGCAGGAAATAAAAAAGAGCATCTATCGCAGTGGAGTCCAAAGTTAAATGCCTAATATTTTTTAGGGATATTGAATATAAGCGATTCTATACTCTTAATGAGCATCTCAATCACCAATTGAGGCATTAATTACATTGCCTCTAACTAAAGGTGTAACGTCTATACTACTCTAAATGAATTAAACTACTAATAATCCCACATTGGGGACACTCTCTAGACCAGTGACCGATCTATCTGTAGTTGTAGAAAACCCTTGAATCCCTAAACTAGTAAGAAACACAGGTTGACCATAAATGGCTAACCAACCAATGCTGGGGGCACTCCCCACTAAGATGACCAGCCTCCTCACAATTATAACACAACGTAGGAGACCTAGGATGACCTAGAACACATGCTAACTCATTAAGAAGAACCAAATAACATTTGGGACACTCTCTTGACCAATGATAAATATCACCACAACCATGATAAGATCTTGAAATACTCTGAGGTGCTTTCCCTATTGATCTAGAATGGCCTCCATGACCTAATGGTCTATACTGAATATTCTATTCATGTTATTTTTTATATTTCTATTTATTTTTGCTTTACATCTTCTCTTTAGTTACTCCAAGTCATTTATGATTTGTTGGAACTGGCAGTACAATTACCGAGCAGTTTGTTTTATTTTTAGAGCTAATTCACTATTTTGAAATATTTATTGGTTCCAAATGGCCACTGAACAAAAACATGACTAAACAACCTTGAATGTAAATTTGATCTATTCTAGCAGCTCAAGAATAATTATTTTATGTTAAAAGGACTCTTTGTTTGGGTCTCGAGGCGCTCGGATTATTTCGACCTGTTGGTCGAAAAGTTAATATGTGAAAATTAGGTATGGGAGTCATATTTCATCAAAATAAACTCGGATGGAAATTTTGACTGTTCCATTGAGTTTAGAAAATTGAATTTGGTATCGTTACATAGTTTGTTGGTGTATATGGGATTCTGGATAAATCTTGATGGCTTAGCGAAGACCTGGAAAATTCCAAGTCTACTACTGTTATCTGGTGCATCATAATTGTGAGCCCACGATCACAATCGCAATACCCCTGAAAGGCCCCAAGTTCCATGATTGTGGAGTCTTGTCATGATCACGAATGTCGAGTCTCAATTGTTTGACCTGATTACCTGGCATAGCTATAAATACGTCATTTTAGCCTGAATTTGTTTATTCTTTTTCTATTTTTCTTGAGATCTAAAACTCTAAATAGAGAGATAACTTGAAATTCAAGATTGTGGGTGGTTCATGGATCTTGGTTAATAAATTTTTCTTGATTCCCCTTCAAATTTGAGGTAACATTCCTCTAATTTTATGGTGGACTTTTCCATTTCTTAACCAAAAATCCCAAAAACTTTGGGGCTTTCTTCTAGCCCCGAATAAGTGAATTTCACCCATTTGTGAGGATAATGATTCCATGAGCATATAGGACATTGGGTTGGTTTCAAAAACGTAATTTTTTATAAATAGGACCCACATAGGATTTTGGTATGATTTTTGGACCCAAAGCACAATGTGAAATATGGGTACCATTATCCTCGTATTGATGAGAATGTGATTTTGATAGCTTGGAATCTTGTAGAAGATTCTCGAAAAGGAAAAATGGTGATTTAGTAGATCTTGTGATCTTTCTTTAGCGTCCTGGTAGGCTAGGTTTTACCCCTTGTAAGATTGAGATAATTCATAGTATCTTTATGATATTACGCTAGATTTGAGATGAGTTTTAGGTGTTGGTATGTTGAGTTGAAATTCTTTGGGTTAGTTTGACCATTTAGGCTAATCGAAAACCGTAAGTTAGGCATAATTAACCTAGTTTCTTTTATTGTAGATAGATGTCCTATCTTAGTGATAATTGAGACTTGTTTAACATATACAAGTGGATTTAGATACCTTAATCCTAGTTTGGATAGAAATTTCCAAAAATTTAACTTTAGGAATTAGAAGTGGTACCTTGACCAACCTAAGGATAGGACATATGTTGGATTTTATGGACCTTTATATGCTTATTAGACTCTTCAAAATTCTTATTGTGATGATATTAAGAAACATTAACACTTGATCTATATGTTGGTTGATGCGAGGATTGATTCACATTGATTATGCTATTACTTATGCTATTGATGATACTATTGGTTATGTTGATATATTTATAATTACTTATTTGAGTCCAAAAGATGCATATGTTATTGATGATATATTTATCTATTCAAGTCTAGCTGTTGATTATATTTACTGATTTAAGTTTAGATATTGATGATATAATTACCGATTTAATTTTTTCTATGAATTATATATTTATCGATTCAAGTCTGGATATTGATTATATTTACTGGCTTAAGTCCGTCTATTGATTATATATATATATACTGGTTTGAGTCCGGATATGCATATTATGCTATGATGTTACTTATTATGATATAATTGTATTGGGGTGTCAGATTGATAATCTAGCTAAGTCAAAAATAAGTAAATAGTTATAAGGTGGTATGGTAATGGATTTTAGTGAAATAATGATTAGTTGGTAAGTGTTGATTAATTGACAAATGATGAATATGGGCAAGGGATGGCTATAGTGTGTCATGGACTTGGAGAAATTCCAATGGCATTGTGAGAGTTGATAAATAACAATGTTGGGATATGTTATCTTGTTTGTACTTTCCAGGCTTATGGGGAATTGCAATAGGTTGTTTACTTTTCCACACTAATTGTGGTATGGGAACTAATTTTGTAGTTATGATTGCACGTGTTGATGCTTTATGTTATATATTATGCTATTATTTAAGTTTATTTATATATTTATGCACAATGATGTTGGAGCTTATGTTATATATTATGCTATTATTTAAGTTTATTTATATATTTATGCACAATGATGTTGGAGCTTATTTAGGTTTGTTTCCTTACCTTTCCCTAGTTATGTTATCTTGTTTTCTATCATACTTTATTATTATTTAGCTCAGTCGACCAATGATGCCTACTGAGTACCTGTTGTTTTTTTACTCATACTATACTTTTGTACCTTTTTAGTATAGACACGAGTACAAGCTGTTGTCATTGATTAATGTTCGTGCTGTGTTGATATCTAGAGAGAGGGTGGGTTTTTGGAGTTAGAGTCACCTATTTCCTTTTATCTTTCATGTCTAGTCTTTAGTTTCAAGACAGGTTGTATTTACTATTTTGGATACTTGGTTTGTATTTTTATTAATAGATGCTCTTGAATTAGCTCCACCAGGTCATCAGATGGTATTTGTGTTAGGTCTACCTTTAAACTATTTCTATTTCCTTGCTTATTTCTTGTGTTGAATTGCACATTTTGCCCTTTTGGGTCATTTCCACAAATTTAAACCCATCGTGTTTAGCTTAGGTTTATGATTTAACTTACTTACTATCAGAATATAAAAGGTTTCATCGTGACTCATAAATCAGTTCGTGACATTGGTACAACAAGAACACTACCTTCCACAATCACCATAAATTATCTGAGAGCAACCTATAGATTGAAATGTTTCCTACATTGAACAGATAGACTGCAAGTGAAGTTGACAACTACCGGGAGGATCCTCACTCTCGAAGGGAATACTATTAGATCTATATTAATGACATGGCCTCTTACCTCCACCTCCATAAGTCTCAACATATGCTCTCTCAGTGGCCCTCATGTTATCAAAAACCTGAGAGAAAGAGGGTCTAACTACTACCAAATGCTCAAATGCCAAACTGAGTGGCCGGTCTAGTCCTCATATAAATCCCTACAATATCTAATTCTCTAAAGTATATAGCACACGAATATGTCTGGCCCGCTCATAAAATCCAACATCATACTCTAAAATTGATAAGGAACCCTTATAAACACCAACAAATCCAACTTTGGCCTGAGAACTGCCCGATGAACTAGATATCATCTCTTGTTGTGAGGCATCCATAAAAGTACCCAGAATCCCCAATGATAAATCTTGAGAGAATGAAGCGGTCACAAACCCTACCAAATCCTAGGATGTCCCAAAATCTCCTCTTTTAAATCTCTAAAAGATCATGAAAAAAGATCGATAAAATAAGGGAAAAATTGGGTTAATAAGGTGATATACAACAATAGGATTCACTTAATCGATCATCAGTTAGGTGAACCAAAGATCTCTTAAGCAATCCTCAATGACATTTTTTCCCTTCACTTAAGTGGTTTTGTGCTTCTTAAGAGAAGTTTAATTAAGTGAAGTTTTTGCTATGTCCAAATGGACTTTGACCGGGAGCTCGAGTTTCGTTCAGAATCTTGAAAGTGTAAATGAACTATGCTATCATATCAAATTCGACATCCAGATTCAATAAAACTATTAAACCTTTCATTTGAGATTGTTTAAACTAAATATAGCCCCCACACCCATAGTTTCATATTTCATCAATTCTACCCAATATCCCAAAGAGAAAATAATTCATATTCTCACGGTTTGTATTCCAAACTATTAAGGGAAAATTTAGCAAATTCGTATTTGAAATTGAGATTTCATAAAAAAAAATGGTTTATACTTGTAAAATAAGGGATTAATGGGACTCAATGGTTGGAAGGAACTCTTAATGAATATCTGAGATACCCCAGTTGCTTGAATTATGTAAGGGAATTTGAATTTGAGGCCTTGGGAGGGTGAATTTATTAATGAGGGCTTTTTGATTTTTATGTTCTTAAGACTGGGAAGAGATTTAATGTTGTTATAGGGAAAATAATGAACTTCTTGGGTTTTAAGTCGTGGATTAGGAATTTAGAGAAAGGAAAAGGACAAAAATTCCCCTTTAACTTTAAAGACGACTGCCTAATTTAACACTGTAGCATGGTACAATGCCTATCGCAGAGGTCAGCCTCTATCACATACTGCCTATTGTGGAGGCTAACCTCCATGACACTGTGCCTATCATGGAGGCGAAGTTCTACAACACGCCACCTATTATAGAGGCTAACCTCTGCGACACGTTGAATATCCTAGAGACTAAGCTCCAGGATAGACTACTTATCCCGGGGACTAAACTCCATGGCAAATTGAAAACGCAGAAGCATACTGCCTCCGTGGTCCAAAATCACCTCAAACCTCTTTCAAAAATTTTGAAACTCTCCTGGATGACCCTTTTAACATTCCTAAGCATATTTCAACTCATAAATCAATGTTTCAAACACGAGAAGGCTAAAAATAAAAGTTCAAAATCTTGGGGTGTTAAAATGGCCATGACACTTGTATTTAGTGTGAAATAATTGCTTTGGGGACCTATAAACATTTGATGAATTGTTGGAAACTCAACTAGGATCTTACAAGGTATTATAGATTGCCCAAAGACTATTAATTTGAGGGATATCCATAAGCCATACGTATTTAAGGTCGAATAATGTGCAGGATTTCCTAAACAGCTAGTGGTTTGAGGGATATTTATAAGACATCTGTTATCCATGGTTGGATAATATGCAAGATTATCTAGAAGAATGTCAACCCAAAGGACATTTGTAAGTTATTTCTTATTCAATGTTATATAATATGCAACATTACCTAAAGATTGAAAAATTTAAGGGATATCTATAAGTCATACTAACATGGAAGATACACATGATTTACCCAACAATCACTTACAAAAGATCATTGCTGATAGCTAAATAGGTTAAAATTCAACATGCAAAAGGAATTATACATAACCAAGAGGTTTAACACATCAACATAAGATTACGTTGTTGTAGGGACCATTCTACGCAAAGTGTATCTGTTGTCTAAGAGGGCTACCCCAATTTGAAGAAATTTTCAATTAGCAAAAGAGCTATTTTATCCAACAACTAAGAGAATTGTCACATCTATTATTGTAAAAACTACTGCCTTCCAATTAGGTACATAAGAGGATGAGTTCACTTTTTGGATAACAACTGACACAAAAATATGGTAAATGATTATATACCTCTCGTAAATTATATTTCTCACTAAAAATCTTTTTTTGGATATTATCGATAGAATTCAAGAGTATGAAAATCTCAAACCAAAATCATAGGT
This sequence comes from Capsicum baccatum var. pendulum, assembly GCA_030864225.1. Lineage (NCBI taxonomy): Eukaryota > Viridiplantae > Streptophyta > Magnoliopsida > Solanales > Solanaceae > Capsicum > Capsicum baccatum. The sequence continues at coordinate 122,012,589 of CM061560.1, forward strand.
GCGGATGATTCCAAAAAGGACAAAGCATAATGTGAAACTTTTTTATTGCAACAAATTAGGACGTAGTCCATTAAGGGACGCCAAACTTTTTTTTATGTTTGTTAAAGAACAATTGCCAACATCATTGAACCACACCCCTGTCAAAAGGTTTGGGATATTATAGTTTTTGGTTTACTTTTGGAATAATTGTAAATTCATACCAAAGTTAAACTTCTCTTTCTTTCAATATTTTGTGACAACGCATTCAGAGTTTTGAAAATTATATCCAAGTAAATTCTTGCATGTGGATGTGAAGAGCTCCACATTCATGGTTAAGAGGTTACAAACTTTCTTTCATAACTCTAATAACTTATCACTCATCCCGAGTCAAATATCATCTAAAATAAAAAACTATTTTTTCTACTGCTTGAGTCGAATTACAAGTAGTCTGATTTCTTGAATCTCAGGGATCTATAGATTGGGCTATTTATTTAAAACTTAACTTCATTCCTTACTTCCAACCAACTTATTCCTTGGCTTTTCGATTTTTTTTCAAATTTGAAATTGAGATAGCTTGTGAATTCTTTGAAAATCATGCTTAAAATCAAGCATTAAGAACTACAAGTGGCCTAGATTTTCATCTGACCTAAGATATATAGAAAATTCGATAATTGGGTCTAGCCATAATTCCTTAAAATTCATACAAAAATCAACTGCTTCCAAAAGATGAATCTATTGTTGAAAAAAAATTAGGAATGTCAAACTTTTTTTTGCCCACAATACTTGCATTCATGCTATCCAAGGTAGAGGATAGTTGTTGACACCTAAGTTTTTCTCTTCCTATTCTGAATTAGTTTCAAGCTTCTACTATTTTAAATAATTTTAAAAATAAATATTTTATTAAAATAAAATAAATTTGAAAATAATTTCAGGCTAACTTTGCAACTTTGGAAGAAATAAATATATTATGCTTAAAAAATATTTTTTAAAAATACTTCTGATTTAAAAAAACAGGGGGGATGTTAAAACTAAAGGATGTTTTGTTGATTCAAATTGGTAATTTGATTATATAATTAGTTTTCCTAATTTTAGTAAATAGTTATTTTGATTTTTCCTAGGGGTAAGAAGCTCATTAATTAATTTAAAATTTACTTTGTCTAATTTCAATTGACCGAGTTTTGTCCAATGTGTCCATAATTGCGATTTATTCAGCCATATAATTAAATTAATTATGCCAAAATTTGAATTTTTGGCCATTTCCTTAATTTTCTACTATCAATAACTTATTATTAAAATTGGCTCCAAATTCACCAATGACCCGGCACACTTCATCAAACTATCCCAACACCACCCCTTATAGATTATTCTCCACTAACATAAAAACTGTAATACCCCATAAACAGTATTAGCTCATTTCATCTCCTAGTTGCATGTTAGGAGGGTTCGGAACATGAAAATTTGGCTACGTGTTGAGAACTCAGTCATTTGCAAGACCCCTAAACTTTGATGATTTTATTTTTGATCTTCCCGACCTTAGAACATCAATTTTTAGGTTGATTCATGATTATGGTTGTTCAAAGTACATCTTGGGTAAGTTTTTGAATTTCAAACGAGCATAGGGGTGCGCTTGGATCACCTAAATAAAAGAAGCACCGGGATGAGCCCACGACTCCCTCTCCGGTACACTGCACTTGAACCTGTAGTGCACCCTCTCTCCCCCATCCAAATTTTGTTTCTTTATTATTTAAGGTCATTTGGGTCATATCCTTTTACACAAATCAGTCCATACCAAGAAATTTAAGTCTCCAAGGAGCATTATTTGCTCCTTCTTTCATAAAAGCTCTTAAGAAATCCATCCCCCACCTCAAGAATAAACCCTAATCCATTCTCAAGCAATAAAGGAATTCAAGCTTCAAATCTCAAGAAAATTCCAAGAATCTTCATGAAATTATCTAGTAAGGTATGGTGATGTTCATCCATGGGTTCCTTTAACCCATGGAGTCTAAGAATCCTTTTTGGATTTTAAATTATGAATTTGCCACGTTTAAGTTGAAATATCTCCATGATCTTTTGTCAATTTAATTAAAAGAATGTGTATAAGTGTTTTCATGTGGAATAAGCCATTACATGTTTTAAATATTGGAATATTCATGTTAAATCCCTAAGTTATGATTTTAGTCTTGTAATTATGTTATTCTTAAATGCTTTACCCATTCCCATGCTTAAGTTCATGAATCTTATGTTTTCTATTAAATGCCTAAGTGTTGGATTTTTTGAACAATGATCTCTTGCTATGTTTTAAAGCTTTTCTATGGCAATTTTATTAATTCTATTCAGTACTGGCTAGTTATGAGTAGCTTATACCTATGTGATTTACATAAATTCAACTTTGTAGGTACTCAGACAGTTAATCCGTGAATCTTATCAGCATGCTCATATATTCATATTCATGATAAGAACTATTAGTTATGCAATAGCATTCAGTTGAGTTTAGTTTAGTTTAGTACTGTGTCAGTTCTGTTAAGATTAGAACTTAGCACCGAGCGAACCTAGGGATGAGGGCTCACCCGCTATTAGGATTAGGTCCTTAATAACTTCCTAAGTTATTGTACTACGTTTCCAGCGTAGGATTACTAGATGTCACCTACTAGTTTAGGACTGACACTTTCTTAAGGTTCACCAGAAGTTTAGGATAAAGTCCCTAGTCCTTCGAACATCGGATTAGTGGATCCACACAGCCAGTGTTAGTACTTGTGGCACGGTACTGACACCCTTACAACTGGGGTTACAAGTTGGACCCCAATTAGGTTAGATTGGGGCATTTTTATAAGATTATACCTCCTACAGTCTTAGTACATTAATCAATGTACTCTCATTTTAGGGTTTCTTGACCAAGTGTACTGATTTTCAGTCTATCAGTTATACAGTTGTCAGCATTTTAGATTATATATTTATTTCATATTTCATAATTATGGCTGGTCCTGCATTCTTAGATATTATAGTTTTCATGCATTCATATTCAGTTATCTAATACTTTTCAGTTAGTCCTTATTTTATATGTACAGTACCCCATGTATATTAGCCTGACCTCTTCTCATATACCACTATATTTAACGTACTGACCACATAATCTTCTTTGATCTATAATGTCTTATATCATATATTTGGATGCATAGTTTCCTGACTGCAGTTAGTCAGCTCAGTGTAGTCCAGCAGTTGTAGTGGTGAGTGTACTTTCATTGAGGATATGTCATTATTTCTCAGCTATGTTAGTACTTCAGCATTTTAGTTAGTCAGAGTTAGTTGGGACCTTACCCCATCAACTCCTTAGTCAGTCAGTTAGAGGCTTTTCAGATTATCTAACAGTTAGTTAGATGGTTATTCAGTTCATTACACCTTTCAGTATTATCAGTTGTTTTAAATTGATAGTTTATTTTCAGTATTTCATCAAATGATTCAGACTTTTGGTTCAACAACATTCTAAGTATTCATATTTGCTTTTTTGCTTAGTATATCCTTCACACATATGTTATGTTCATATTTTACTCAGTTCTTACAACAGGTGCCACTTATGGGTTAACAAGTTGTCACTTGTTACCATAAGCACCATTGTTGCAACTAGGGTGTAGCCTCGGGTCGTGACAAAACTTTGTATTAGAGTCCAAAGTTTTAAAGTGTCCTAGGGAGTCTGAAATCTATATTGAGTAGAGTTTTGTTTGTGGGTGTAAAGCACAGCACACTTATCGACAAAAAGCTACGAGATGTTTTAGGAAAATTTTTCCTTCTTTCAGTGTTCATTGTATACAAATTAGCATGATCTCTATGTAAAATCTTTATCTAACTCATCTTCCATTCCGTTTTTGGATAATGCCTCCCAAAAGAAACAACAGAAGAAGGGACGAGAATCATCCCGCATTACCACCTGTTTAGGAAGATCCCCTGAATGAGCATGTCTTTTACGCCAAATTCAGAGCTGCTTTCACTACCTTAGCTTATTTAGTAGGTACTCATAGTAATTATCAGGTTGTTTCCCTAGCTAGTCTAGTGTCAAATACAACTATTGCTAGGATTTAGGAATTTACGCGAATGAATCCTCTTTTGTTTTGGGGATCCAATTCTGAGGAGGATTCACAGGAGTTTCTTGATATAGTTTAGAAGGCGATAGATATTATGGATGTCACTTCTAGTGAGAGTGCAAAGTTGGTTGCATATTATTTGTAGGATGTAGCTCACACCTAGTTTAAGTAGTGGAAGGAGGATAGAGTTATTGAGGTAGGGTAATATAGAGTGGAAAGTTTTTTCCATGACTTTTCTGGGAACATTCTTCCCGCTTGAGTTAAGGAAAGCTAAAGTGAAGGATTTTATCAATTTGAGTAAGGTAATATAAGTGTGAAGGAATACTCTCTTAAGCTCACTCGGTTAGTGAGGTAAGCTTCATTGATCATGGCTGATAATAGGTCTAGAATGAGTAAGTTTATATTTTGGGTATCTAATAGTATGGTTGAGGAGTGTAGGACTACTTTGTTGATTATGAAGATGGATTTATCTACACTTATAGTTGTTTCTCAGTAGATTGAGCAAGAAAATAATAAGGAGAAAGAAAGAGAAGATAAGAGGACTAGGACAGGTAGTTTTAACTTTTCTTAGCCGAGGTCAGAATGCGGTAATCATTCTAAGTTTCATTATAAATTCTCAAGCCAAAATCCATCCATAGATAGTGCACCAGTTCCAAAGTTCAGGAATGATAGTTGGGATAGAACACCAAGCTCTAAGTTATAAGGTAGAATGAATAGTGGTCGTACTAATCTGCTTTACTGAAACTATGGCAGAAATCATCAGGGTATGTGTAAGGATAGTAACATTATGTGTGTTGGGTATGAAAAGCCAGGACACAGGGTTAGAGAGTGTCTAGTAGTATCTCAGAGGGGAAAATATTTACACCAATAGGGCCAGTCTAATCTGCCTGCTTCAATAGATCGCCCGATTCAGAAGGGCGCCACATTTAGTGCCACCGGTGGTTAGTAATAGAATAGGTTGTAATCTCTTCAGTCTTAATAGGATCAGGAAAGTTTTCTTGACGTAGTTATAGGTACGTTATAGGTTTTTCATCTTAATGTTTATACTTTGTTAGACCCCGGAGCTTCACTTTCTTTTGTGACTCCTTATATAGCCGTTAGTCCTGAAACATTAGTAGAACCCTTTTCAGTGTCTTCTCCAGTAGGTGTCTCTATTGTAGCCAGACAGGTATACAAAAATTTTCTGGTCACGTGACCTCGTAGAGTTAGAGATAACTAATTTTGATGTCATTCTGAGCATGGATTGGCTTCACTTATGTTATGCCTCACTTGATTGAAAAAATATTATTGTTCAATTTTAGTTTCCTAATGAACCAGTCATTGAATGGAGGAGTAGTACCTCAGTGTTTAAGGGTTGTATCATTTCATACCTTAGAGCAAGAAAGATGATATACAAAGGGTGTGTTTACCACCTTGTTCAAGTGAAAGTCTCCAGTTATGAGACTCTAAGTGTTGAATCAATTTCAATAGTGAGGGAATTTATAGACGTGTTCCTTGAAGATCTTCCCGGTGTTCTTCTCGAATGGAAAATTGACTTCAAAATATATGTTATTCTAAATACCCATCATATCTCTATTCCACCCTATAGAATGGCTCTAGCTGAGTTTAATAAGTTGAAAGAACAGTTAAATGATCTCTTAGATAAGGGTTTTATTAGGACCAGTACTTCCCCATGGTTTGCTCCAGTCTTGTTCGTGCATAAGAAAGATGGTTCTCTCAGAATTTGCATCGATTATCATAAGTTGAACAAAGTCACAATTAAGAATAAATATCCACTCCCCAGGATTGATAACTTATTCAACCAACTTCAAGGTACCAATTATTTCTCTAAGATTTACCTCAGATCCTACTATCATTATCTTAGAGTGAAATAATGTGAAATTTTACAACTCAATATGGTTACTTCAAAATTTTAGTTATGCCTTTTTGACTATCGAATGCCCCTACATCTTTTATGGACTTGATGAACAAGGTGTTCAAGCAGTGCTTGGACGTGTTCATCATAGTCTTCGTTGACAATATTCTTGTCTATTCCTGTGGTGATAATGATCATGTAGAACATCTAAGAATTATATTGTAGACCCTTAAGGCTTGTCAATTATTTGCCAAATTTAGTAAGTGCGAGTTTCGGTTAAGATCAATAGCTTTCTTTGGCCATATCATTTTATGGATGGCATTAGAGTTGACCCTCAAAAGACCAAAGAGGAGTGACAAACTAACCAAAACCCATATCTTCATCGTATATTATTAGTTTCTTGGGTTAGGCTAGATATTACAGGCGGTTTATTAGAGGGGTTTCTTCTATTACATCCCCTATGTCTTGCCTAACTCAAAAGAAAATCAAGTTTCAGTGGTCAGATTCATACGAGCAGCATTTTCAGGAGTTGAAAACTCGACTCACTTCCGCTCTAGTATTAACCTTGCTAGATGGTTCAATTGGATTTGTGGTTTAATATGACACTTTTAAAGTTAGTCTTGGTTGTGTGTTCATGCAAAGAGGTAAGGTCATAGCCTATGCCTCTAGACAGCTTAAACCTATGCAGCTGTGCTATTTGCTTTGATGATTTGGAGAAATTATCTTTATGGAGTTCATGTTGATGTGTTCACGAATAACAAAAGTTTATAGTATGTGTTTCCACAAAAAGATTTGAATCTTCGTTAGAGAAGGTGGCTTGAATTGTTGAAAGATTATGATATGAGTATATTGTATCATTCGAGCAAGGCCAATGTAGTGGAAGATTCCCTTAGTACGCTTTCTATGGGTAGTGTTTCTCATATTGAGGAGGATAAGAATAAGTTAGTCAAGGAGCTTCATTAGTTAGCCAGATTAGGTGTTCGATTAGTGGATTCAGCTGAGCGTAGTGTATGGGTTCAGAATGGCTTGGAATCTTCATTGGTTGTCAAAGTAAAGGAAAAGAAAGATAGGGATCCTAGATTTGTCAAATTAATAGAATCAGTTAAAGATCAGAAGATAGAGGTTTACTCCCAATGGGAAGATAGTGTACTTCATTGTTAGGGTAGATTATGTGTTCCATGTGTTGATGACTTAAGACAACAAATATTTGTAAAAACCCATGGTATGTGATACTCTATCCATCCAGGAGCCACTAAGATATACAGTGACTTGTGGGAAATCTATTGGTGAAGTGTTATGAAGAGGGATATTACAGTGTTTGTAGCTAAGTCTTCAAACTGTCAGCAGGTTAAAGTTGAGAACCAAAGGCTTAGTGTCACCTTGCAGGAGTTCGGTATCCCTACATAAAAGTGGGAGGTAGTGAACATGGACTTTGAAATAGGGTTGCGTCATACGCGTCATTAACATGATTCAATATGGGTCATTATAGAAAGAATGACCAAATCAACTCATTCCTACCAGTTCATACTTCTTACTCAACTGAGGATTATGCCAGGCTATACATTAGGGATTTGGTTACGTTGCATGGGATTCTGTTGTCTATCATATTAATATAGTTAATCAACTTACCTCTCACTTTTGAACGCCTTTTTAGAAATGCCTTAGTACCTAAGTGTATCCCAGTACAACTTTTCATCCTCTGAAAAATGGTCAAGTAAAGAGGACCATTCAGACCTTAGAATACATGTTGATAGCATGTGTTATTGAATTTAAAGGTAGTCGGCATGACCACTTGAATTTGATTGAGTTTACCTATAATAATAGCTATCACTCTAGTATTCAAATTGCTACGTTTGAGGCTCTTTATGGCAGGAGATGTAGGTCTCTTATTGGTTGGTTTGAAGTTGTCGACGCTACTTTGGTATGGCCATATTCAGTGTTTGGTGCAATGGAAAAAGTTTAGTTGATCAGGGAGAGGCTGAAGACAACCCAAAGCCATCAGAAATCTTATACAGATGTTAGGAGGAGAGTTTTTGACTTTGATGTTTGTGATTTGGTATACCTAAAAATCTTAACCGTGAAAGGGGTGCAAAGATTTGGCAAGAAGGGGAAACTCAATTACCACTATATTGAACCATATAAGATCTTGAGTCATTTTGGGATGGTGGCCTATAAGCTAGATTTGTCAGTAGATTTGGTGTAAGTACATCCTATGTTTCTTGTTTTGTTGATGAAGAAATGATTGGCGATTCAGTTCTAGTTGTTCCTTTGGAGGATGTGAATGTTAAGGATATCCTTTCTTTTGAAGAGGTCCTAGTTGAGATGCTTTATTGTCAGATTCATAGGCTAAGGAACAATAAAGTTCCCTTGGTCAAAGTTCTATGGAGAAATCCGTTCGTTGAGGAACACACTAGGGAAGAAGAAGCAGATATGCATGAACCAAGTACCCTCATCTTTCCTAGCATGCTCAAATTCAATTTTACTTTTGAGCTTCCTGACGTCAGAAAGTCGATTTTTAACTTAATCGATGATTGGTGTTGATCAAAGTACATATAGGGTAAGTTTTGGAATTTTCAGATGAGCGTAGGGGTGCATTTGGATCACCAAAATAGTAGCAAAACCGGGATGAGCCTAGGGCAATCCCTCCAATACACGACACTAGAGCCCGTGGAGCCCTATCTAGTGCACCACACTAGAGCCCACAGCGTGCCCTCTCTCCCCTATCCAGCTTTTTTTCCTTGATTTTTTAAGGGCTTTTGGTTTATTTCCCTTCACCCAAATTAGTCTATAACATGAAATTTAAGTCCTCAAGGAGCATTATTTTCTCCTTTATTCATAAAATCTCTCAAGAAATCCATCCCCCACCTCAAGAACAAACCCTAATCTATTCTCAAGCCATCAAGGAATTCAAGCTTCAAATCTCAAGAAAATCCTATGATTCTTCAAGAAATAATCTAGTGAGGTATGCATGATGTTTATCCATCGGTTCCTTTCACCCATGGAGTCCAAGAATCCCTTTTTGGTTTTAAATTATGAGTTTGGCATGTTTAAGTTGAAATATCTCTATGAATCTCCTATTAATTCAATTACAAGTATGTTTATAATTGTTTTCAAGTGGAATAAACACAACTTCATGAATATGTTTCCTATAGATTTTTCTAATATGCCTCTGAATTATGATATTGATTTTTCTATTGATGTGGAGTCGAAAACCCAGCCCATATTTATTCCTCCATATAGGATGGACCTTGCTGAGTTAAAGAAATTGAAGGAGCAATTGTAAGATTTGTTGAGTAAGGGGCTTATTAGACCTAGTATATCTCCTTGGGGTGTGCCTGCCTTGTTTTTAATGAAGAAAAATGGTTCGATGTATCTGTGTATTGATTATAGGTAGTTGAAAAAGGTGAAAATTAAGAAAATGTATTCCCTTTCTCCCATTGATAGTCTATTTAACAAGGTTAATGGTGCTTCAGTGTTTTCCAAGATTGATTTAATATCCTGGTGCCTTCAGTTAAAGATTAGGTCTTCGTATGGTTTAAAGATAACTTTTGGGACTCGATACAGTCATTACCTGTTCTTAGTTATGCCTTTTGGACCGACCAATGCCCCAATAATAAAGATTAGGGCTTTGTATGGTTTGAAGATAACTTTTGGAAATCGAGACAGTCATTACCTTCTCTTAGTTATGACTTTTGGACCGACCAATGCCCTAACAATGTTTATAGAGTTTATATACCGTGTGTTTCAAGTATATCACAACTCTTTTGTAACTGTTTTTATAGATGACATCTTGGTTATTCCAAGAGTGAAGCCAACCATGTAAAGTATTTCAGGATTGTAATTCAGAGGCTACGTGATAAGAAGTTGTATACTAAGTTTTCTAAGTATGAGTTTTTGTTGGATTCGATCTCTTTCATCGGTCATGTGGTAACTAAGTATGGTATTATGGTTGATTCGGCTAAAATTTCAGCGATTTATGATTGGGATAGACCTACTTCTTGTCACGATCCAATTTCTTATGTCATGATGGCACCTACCATAACCCACCAGTGGGAAAGCCAACCTATAGTCCGGAACGGCTAGTAATGGACTACTCAACAATATAAGGAAAAGATTGCAGAATAAATGACATAAAGATCAATACATAGTAGAATCACAAAACGTTGTGGTATCAGTACAAGATCTTCTAAATATAATAAGAATTCAAAAGTGAACAACAATGGAATTACATTGATACAACTTATCTCTGAATACAATACAGAGATTATCCGAATACAAAAGTGGGAGATAAGTTGTAACACCCCGTATTTTTGAGCTAGAGTTTAGACTGTCGTTCCTATGTATATAGATCCGAACTGAATTATTCTTTATTAACATACATGTGGTAATCACTCCAATCGTAATGCCCCATAAAATTCTCGAGCTCGATTTCATTTTTAGTGTTATGTTTGAGGGGCTAACAAGTAGAATATTTTTCTAAGTGTAATGAGGACTCAGAGTCAGTTTAGCTGGCAATCTTTGGGATATAAATTTTCAACCTTCCCGACATCATTTTTTAGATTTTAAAGTTGTGTTATGATCGGAAAATCTCATAGTACATCTCAGATAAGTTTAGGAATTTTTCAGAATGCATAAGGCTGCGTTTGGATTTGGAAACAGTATCAAAACGCATAGCCTATTGCCAGTTTTCAGCATTTCAGGTTCAACTTCAAACGATTATAACTACCTGTATATAATGAAATCTGTGAGCTATAATATATCAAATGAAATATCTTTGAGTCCTATTTCAAATTCATTTGGTTTAATCCAATTTAAGTATATGATTAAAAATATATAATCGATTTACTCCAGCCTACCAAACTGTCAACCGAGGGACAGATTTGACCTTAATTGATCCTTACGGGTATTTTGGTCATCCTCCACCTCTATATATACCACCAACACGGGATTAAATACCTCAAAATCTAAAATACATCTTCATTCATCAAAATTTCTCAAGAACATTCCTTAAGGTTACAAAATAAAAACCAACATAGTTCAAGATTCGACCGTAGGTTTTTGAAGATAATTACATATTCAGAATCACAAATACGCAAGCTTCAAGAAACATCTAGTTTTTTCGGAAATAGAGGTACGTGGGGTTATCCTAAAATCTCATGGGTGTAGTTTTTATGATCATGCATGCTTTTAAATGGGGGTTTTCAATCAAATGCTAATAACTTGCTTTCAATATGATTTCTAAGTTATTTTTCTTTCTGTCATGGGAATTGTTTGCCTATATACTTCAATGGTTCATGCATATGTTATTTGAGATTTTCCATGGAAGTTTTATGAATATGAATGATAAACTACTTTCAAATTCACATGATAATGTCTTGATACCCCATATCATATTTTGACCAATAAAAGAGAGCATGAATTTGAAATAATTATTGTTCACCACTTGTAAATGATGAAGAACCTTGATTTTTACATGATTATGCATATGTGGATATGATATTGATGACTTGCAAGTCGGGTATGACGATACCCTACAAAATATGATACGTGATTGAATGAATTGAAGTTTGAATGCATTGATTTTACATGAGATGGGTGGATTCCCTAAGAATCCATTTGAGTGTAAGGGCTCATCGCTGGAAGCCGTGTTTGACGACATGGGAATTTAGTTCCAGTAAAAGTGATCTTGTGTACTTGACTTTATGTCATTCCCAAATTGGGACTGTAGGTAGGAGCCCGGGCTAAGTGATCTTGGTCACTACCATTGGGATGAGACACTATGCTCCGTGATTTTGTGTGTCTCTACCCCACTTATACTCTAATCTCGTAGGCAAACGAGGTTTGACAATTGGTGTAAATTATGTAGGGTATTCCACCTAGCTCAGTTGCATTTCATTGTTTTAGAGAAACTATTGCATTATGCCAATGTGTTTTCAAATGATTTTTATATGAAATTGCTTTATAATGGCTCTCAACTATATTTTGTAAAAATATTATATTTTGTTTTGATAGCTCTACGTACCAGTAATATTATGGTGAGCCCCTTCCCTCTCTAACCTCTCAGGTTCAGAGGCCTAGTATAGGGGTCAAGAGAATCAGTAGATCATTTAGACAGAGTTGCAGAGACAAGTGGTGAGCCTTCTATGTTTAGGAACGTCTTATGTCCTACAGTCCTTTTATTCTTATATTTAGTTTTGGGGTCTACTGGGGGCCTTGTCCCATTTTATATATAGTTACTTGACTTAGTCATTTGTTAGAGATTTTTGTAGATAGTTGTTTAGAGGTTGATTGTTGCTGGGGAAACTTTATTTCCCTGTTATTGTTTCTTTTCATATTTATGACCATGTTTTTGAATTATTGCGTTTCTTCCGCATTACTTTAATCATATGAATTAGATGCATGATTACCAGACAGATAGGGGTGTTTCGGGCCTCTATGGTTTGAAATGCTCATCATGGCCAGGGCTCCGATTGGGGTAGTAAAAAACTTGGTATCAGAGCACGGTTCATGGTCCCAGGGTGTCTGCAAAATTACGTCAGGTAGAGTCTTGTTTATATGTGTGTGGCGTGCCACACTTATAAGCAGGAGGCTACTAGGCGTTTAGGAATATTTCCCTTTCTTCATGTTCTAGTTCGTGCAATAGAGTCAGAATGTTTCTCTTTCATACTCAAATTTGTGCTATGGTATCATCCATACGAAAGTAACAGTCATCCCAATTCCTTTCTTACTCGGACATTTTCAGACATGTCTCATCATTTGGCCGATTCAAGTACAAAAGTTTAGAGTATAAATGGTATGGCTCATTCTGATCGAATCATATAAAATTTTTTTGCAAGGACTTGAGAAGAGTCTGTTAGTGCTTCAAAGTGTGTTGGTTCTAGTGTGAACCTTGATTTTGGATGAAATTGTGCTTTTCAGCCTACAGTATTAAGTGTATTCAGTTCTTTTCAGAACTTATGCTGCCAGTGTCACACTTCAGAGGTAATCAGGTGTAGCAGAATGTTGGAGCTGTATTTCCACCCGAATAGTAGCATAACTTAAATTGTTATTGTCATGACCTATTGGTAGTGATATTGGACCAAGAAGTTGGTGATGTAAAGTCACAAAGTTAGAAGTCAAAGTATGGGTGGTTTTGTATAAATGAATATTTCAGATGAATAACCGATGTTTGAGGATGATTTACCGCATTATAGTGATAAACCAATGTGGTAGCTAGTAGCGTGTGTGGATGGTATGGTAGTCAATGGAGGAAGTGTTTTACTCAGATTTTTATTTATACAGAATAATATGTATATTCTTAGACCATTAAATATTATGTGTCAATTTTCTATCTCTTGTAACTTGTAATCTTGTTATCATTATGTTTTTGAAAAAAAAATAATTTAAAGTCTAGTGAAGACATGTGGGGATCTTTTGATTCACTAGCATAGTTGCCTTGTCATCCATATCATTTTCTTATTCAAAATACAAAACCAAAGTCTAGTGAAGCCGTGTGAGGCCTATTTCGGTTCACTAGCAACTTGTTGTTCTTTCGTTGGTTTAATATATAAATGGTTGAATCTGTTTGCATAAGATTGAGTTTGTAAAGAGGTAATTTGTCCTTGTGAGTTAGTTTAGTATAAGGTAGAGAAGGAGTTGTTAGTCAGGGTGATTTGTTGGTTGCTTGAATGTGAAAATGGCTATATTAGCGAGTGAGTTATGATTATAGACTCATGGTTGTTTGAGGAATTTGAAGGCATTCTAAATGTATGATTGAGTGAGTAAGTATGAGGTGAGAAATCCATGTAAGTTGAAAATATTGTATGGAGTTATAATATAAGATTAAGGTTGATCATGTTTATTATGTGACCTTACCCCTTGACCTTCTTTTGTTGGTAGTTGTAAACTAGTACTACTTAGGAGAAGGTATGTAGAAGATTTTGAAGTATTTGGGATAGAATGTTTCAATTTGATAGATTAGTATATTATGTTGCCCTCATCATTGGTGGTAGATGATTGATAGGAGACCATTGGATTGAATCTAATGTAGGATGTGGATGTAAAAATTGTGGCATGAGATTAATGATGTATGCATGTGAGAATAAATATTAGTAGGCTTGATGTGTTGAAATAGTACGTGCTAATGAGTTATAACAAGGAAGACCGTAAGGTCAAGGTCCATTATTGTTGTTATGAAGTTCTAGTGTACTAGTGTTTCTTGATGTTTATGTCATGGTTTCCAAATGAGAATCATGCGTAAGGTTGGGTTGTAAAATCATGTTTAGCACTAGACATTAAGTTTGAACAATTGAAGTTCATAAAGGTGGAGTGATGATTTCTTGATCAATGATGTTAGTTATATGAAAGTGATCTAATAGGCTTGAACGGTGTATGGAATGACTTAAGTCTAAATTGATTTGTGATGAAGTATGATGTATAGGTATGATGTAGAAGTATGCCAAGGTGATATGAGGTTGTGGCATATTTTTCTAAGACTATTACATAATTTGTGTGGCTAGTGGTACCATTGAATTGTTAAGTGGAGATAGACTAGTTAGATGGTATATGATGATCTAAATAGCCATGTTAAGTGTTAGAATCTAAGTTTGAATTTTGAAGGTTGAACCGATAGAACTAAGTGTGCAAGCATTATACTATGACTATTGGTGGCTATGGAAAGATAAAGTATATCCTAGAAGGTAGTCATTCGGGTTAAGTCTACGATATACATGTATTGTCATTTTTTTTAGACCCTAGAGTGCAGTAAGTGTAGTTCAGTTAGAATCTGGTAAGGGATCTTCCAAACTCTAGATGATGACTTGAAGCTAAAGGGGAGATAATAGAACGAATGACCAAGGAAGGCTCTCAAATTCTAGTAGTGATGTAGTATGATTTAGAACATCAGAAAGTAAGGGCGAATCTCAACCCATATCAGTAATTTTTTTTGTTATCTGCATGATTACTCATGCCTTACAATTCAGTTCTGTGATCATAGTTCATGATTCCTGTATATGATAGAGAGTCACGTACTCTTCTAGTTCCAAGATAATGAGTTCTAGTTTATTCAAGTATTCGGAATCACATTCCTTATGTTATGAACTCTAGTTGAGGTCATACAACTTGTGACGCATGTACTCACTCTTTATATATAGTGTGCTCAGTCCTGTATAAAAAAAATTTCATGCTTCAGGGTCTTATGTTTTAACCTTTTAGTAACCCTCCCTATGCAATAATACTGGTGATGATGTAAATGTTCTTGTTGATGGAAGATCATAGTATGCTTGTTTAGATAAGGCCATAAGTATGAAGTAAGATTTATGGCCAAGTCTTTTCTATATGTGATGGTTAGTGGAAAAGTTTATGTGTGTATGTTTTTAGGATAGAGCGTGGGAGTTATATTCAGAATAGTGTAGAAACTATGTGAAGTATGTATTTATGGGTGGTTTCCTTGAAGTTAATTTGTGGTTATAAATTAGGCTTGAATGACATTTTGAGATTGTAGTGAAAGGTCACAATATGCATTAGAAACTTCATATTAAGAGTTCAGAGTAGTCATTGAAGTGGTAAGACATGTTATGCTTAGAATATGATCTTTAAAAGAGGTAAAGAAGGTGGCATCATATGGTTTAGAATAATAGTGTGGTGTAGCATGTTGTATTTTTGTGACTTAGAGTTAGGCTTGATCGCAGAGTAAGTATTAAGCTATTTTAGACATTAGTAGAAAAAATTTTCAATGCTCATATGAGAAATTTAAGCTGAATTGAATGAATATAATATTTATAGGGAATAGTATAGTTAAGGGATATTCGGGAAGTGCGCTAAGCCTGAAAGTAAGAAGTTGTATTGCCAAAGGTCTAAAAATTTTATCCTAATTTAGGAGTTATATGTCTATATTCCAGACTGCAGAGTAGTGTTAATGTTGTGATTTCCTCAGCTGGATGTCTTGTGCAATCCATACCCAAGATTCGTGGCTCCCTATTACTGGTAGAACTTCCTTAGAGAGAGTGTTGAAGAGAATACTCAAGTTAAGTATGAAGGTCCAACATAATTTAGTCTGTATAGTCAGTAAGCCAGTTTAACAAGCAGATTCGTATGGCCGGTTTTCTCGTCTTTTCATTTATTCATGCTACCCAAAATCTTTGATATGATACTATTCCAAGATAGAGTATACTAGTAATTGTGAGTATAGCTCAGTTCATGCGTCATGCATTAGATTCAAATTTTGGATGTTCAGTTATGAATCAATTCGTAGGTGCATTGTGCATCGTCTCAGTTTTCCGAGTATCCTAGTGAATTGAGCATTCACAGAAGGAGATAGTGTCTTAAGGGCGAGATACCCCTTTCAGTTGTAAGCATAGATTCTTATTACAAGTTTCGCATCAGTTATCATTGCGTATTTAGTCATACATTCATACGTCAGTTCAGTCAGATATGCATGCATTAGAAATGCATGTTCAATAGAAAAAGTTCATCTTTTCAGTGTATTTAGTCCTGTGTTCATGAGAACAACTCAGTCACAAATCCATGCATCAGATATGCACGTCCGGTATAAGAATTTAGAACATCAGTTGTTCCAGCCTTATAGTCATGTTTTAGATTAGTATATTCTTTCTTAGAGTAACATATCATGTCCGCGTTATTCCACACCTCTAAGCTTCAATATTTTCCTACCCATCATTCGAGGACGAATGATCCCAAGGGGGAGATTATGTAACACCCCGTATTTTTGGGCTAGAGTTTAGACCGTCGTTCCTACGTATATAGACCTGAACTGAATTATTTTTTATTAATAGACTTGTCGTAATCACTCCTATCATAATGCCCTATAAAATTCTCGATCTCGATTTCATTTTTAGTGTTATGTTTGATGGGCTAACAAGTAGAATAATTTTCTAAGTGTAATGAGGACTCAGAGTCATTTTAGCTGGCAATCTTCAGGATACAACTTTTCAACCTTTCCGATATCCATTTTTAGATTTTCAAGTTTCTTTATGATAGGGAAATCTCATAGTACATCTCGGATAAGTATCGTAATTTTTCGGAATGCATAAGGCTGCGTTTGGATTTCAAAACAGTAGCAAAACGCATAGCCTATTGCCCAGTTTTCAGCATTTCAGGGTCGATTTAAAACGATCATAACTCCC
Source organism: Capsicum baccatum var. pendulum (assembly GCA_030864225.1). Taxonomy (NCBI): domain Eukaryota; kingdom Viridiplantae; phylum Streptophyta; class Magnoliopsida; order Solanales; family Solanaceae; genus Capsicum; species Capsicum baccatum. The sequence continues at coordinate 122,029,622 of CM061560.1, forward strand.
TGTATATAATGAACTGTGTGAGATATAATATATCAAACGACAGATATTTGAGTCCTATTTCAAATGCAGTGCGTTTAATCCAATTTAAGTATATGAGTAAAAAGTTATAATCGATTTACTCCAGCCAATAAAAATGTCAACTGAGGGACAGATTTGATCTTAATTGTTCCTTAGGGGTATTTTGGTCATCCTCCACCCCTATATATACCACCAACACGGGATTTAATCTCTCAAACACCAAAATACACCTTCATTCATCAAAATTGCTCAAGAAAACTCCTTGGGGTTTCAAAATAAAAACCCAAATAGTTTAAGATTCGACCGTAGGTTTTCAAAGATAATTACATATTCGGAATCACAAATACGCGAGCTTTAAGAAACATCTAGTATTTTCTAAAATAGAGGTACGTGGAGTTATCCTAAAATCTCATAGGTGTTGTTTTTATTAACATGCATGCCTTTAAATGGGGGTTTTTAATCAAATGCTAATAACCTGATTTTAATATGATTTCTAAGTCATTTTTCTTTTTGTCATGGGAATTGTTTGCCTGTATACTTCAATGGTTGAAACCATGCATATGTGATTTGAGATTTTCCATGGAAGTTTGATAAATATGAATGATAAATTGCTTTCAATTCCCATGATAATGTCTTGATACCCCATATCATATTGTGACCAATAAAAGAGAGCATGAATTTGAAAGAATTATTGTTCACCACTTGTAAATGATGAAGCACCTTGGTTTTTTACATGATTATGCATATGTGGATATGATATTAATGAATTGCAAGTCGGGTATGATGATACCCTATAGAATATGATACGTTCTCGAATTAAATGAAGTTTAAATGCATTGATTATACATGAGATAGGTGGATGGCCAAAGAAAGCATTTGAGTGTAAGGGCTCATCGCTGGAAACCGTGTTTGTCGACATGGGAATTTGGTACCAGGCTAAGTGCTCTTGTGTACTTGACTTTATTTCTTTCCCAAATTGGGACTATAGGTAGGAGCTCGGTCTAAGTGATCTTGGGCACTACCATTGGGTCGAGACACCATGCTTCGTGGTCTTGTGTGTCTCTCCCTCACTTATACTCTAATATCGGCGGCAACCGAGGTTTGACAGTTGGTGTAAATTATGTAGGGTATTCCACCTAGCTCAGTTGCATTTCATTGTTGTTGAGAAACTATTGCATTATGCCCATATGTTTTCAAATGATTTGCTATGAAATTGCTTTATAATGTCTCTCAACTATATTTTGTAAAAATATTATATTTTGTTTTGATATCTCTGCGTGCCAGTACTTTTGTGCTTACCCCCTCCCCTCCCCAACCTCTCAGGTTCAGAGGCCCCGTCTAGGGATCAAGAGAATCAGTAGATCATTTAGACAGAGTTGCAGAGATAAGTGGTGAGCCTTCTATATTTTGGAAGGTCTTATGTCCTGCAGTCCTTTTATTCTTATATTTAGTTTTGGGGTCTACTGGGGGCCTTGTCCCAGTTTACATACAGTTACTTGACTCAGTCATTTGTTAGAGATTTTCGCAGATAGTTGTTTAGAGGTTGATTGATGTTGGGGGAACTTTATTTCCCCGTTATTGTTTCTTTTCATATTTATGACCACGTTTTCAAATTAGTGTGTTTCTTCCGCATTACTTTGATCATATGAATTAGGTGCATGATTATCAGACAGATAGGGGTGTTTCGGGCCTCTATGGTTCGAAATCCTCGTCACGGCCAGGGCCCCGGTTTGGGTTGTGACATAAGTGATAATCCAAATGTTAGCAGCTCACTCTAACTATCTAAACCATGTGACACAACCCGAACCAGGTCCTTGTCATAATGGGCATCCCAAGTTCAACAAGGATCGGAGATTACCCTGCTATCCAGTCGAACCAAAAAAATATACCCTGAATCAGAAGAATTCTTAATATATAACATGATAGAGTGATTAGTAACATAAAGACCTTGGGATAGGTTCATGACTATTACCAACCTAAATAAGTCCAACCACTCAATGCATAACCAATAACCATAACAACATTAAAATATTAACTAAGTCCATGTCCGTACCAAAACAAAATAGAACAATCATAAATCAAATAAAGTCATACTGTATCAACACCAATACTGATACCAATGCCAAGGCTGACACCACTAACGACACCCCCTATACCAACCCACAGTAGTCTAAAAAAACCTCTACCAAAAATTAAAATAACATCCGATCGGTACATGCCCTCGACCATAGCCAAAACCAATGTCCAATACTAACCAATGAAAACATAAGAAATCAAACAAGAAATAAAGCCTTTCTAAGTATAGAAGCTCACCACTTCAAGTCAACACAAGCAATTCCTGAAGTTTGATCACTGCGTAGGAGGTGTAGTATGACAACACCTAAATCACGTGGGGATATAGCATCGAAGTTGGTTAGCGGTTGGAGTTCTATCATGTAACTCAAGGATAACGATAAAATAGTGCCAAAAGTTCAAAACCAAATAATCAATGCCTATACCAATGCATACATATTCATATATATTCATACCATGCCGGGATAGGGAATGAGATTAACATGAATTTTGAAATCATTAACATGGGTTGTGTAGCATGACCGTCATAGAACAAGGCACACACGGGCTATATAGGCCCAGATCTCCCCTAGATGGAAGGGCCCCAGTGCATGTAGCCGCATAAACTAGAGAATATCCTAATCTGTATATGCCTATATGAGGGACTCGAACCTCCCGGCATAATCAAGCTGACTATAGCACCATTATATGTCTTATGGGGGACTCGAACCTCCCTTTCATATATTCATTTGGGGACTCAAAACACCCAATAATAAGACACCTACATCGGCTAGCGTAGTATCCAGTGTTAATTCTCTGGACTCCACTTTTATGGTTCGGCTACACATCCCACTTTAAATACCAATTTAAAACCATCATTCCACATACACAACCATTTAGTCAATTATTTAACAAAGGAACTTCGTTGGTATCGTCATGCCAATACTACTTGCAAATATACGACATGCTATTACCATTATCAATAAACCATGCATTTATTTAACTTTAGGACTCAAATCTATCGCCTAAAAAAGATACTTGTTAAATCCAGAGTTTAGGGACTAGAACCCATTGTCTAACATAAACATAAATCATGTTAATATTTATGGGCTCAAACCCATTTAACAATTTTAACCACCAAAGTTTCCATTTAGATCGTTACATAGCCAACAAGACCTTCACCTAAACCATTTACCAACCATTCATGTCCATTAGGCCAATGCCTTACTTCAAAACATCCATAAAATGTGACTAGTTTATTCTTTTAGGAATTTTCACATACACTTTGAGGGCATAAATATTATCAAGGACAAAAATTAAGGTAAAAAACATCAAGTTTAGGGTAATCCATGACCCGTTTGTTAAATTACAATTACCAAGAACCCACATATGCAAACCATCACCAAAAATATGTATAAAGAAAAGTTAAACTACGAGTAAACAATACTAAATATACGCAACTAAAACCTCAATTTTGGTTTTTTGAACCACTATTTAAGAATCATAATCACATTTTAAAACACATGATATTTGAGAACTAACAATGAGGGAAGAGTCACATGCCTTATTCAAGAAGATTCACGGAAGAAACTTGACTCTTAAGCCTCAAAATGAACACCTTTGAAGAACCCTAGCCCCAATCTTCAAGAGAAAGTTTAGAGAGTGTTTTTAGAGTGCTTGATCTTTCAATAGTAGGTTATGAGAGGCCAAAATATGTTTTAAGACGTGGGGACTTAAGGTTTTTGGGGTAAGAAAATTTGAAATACCCCTAGCTTAAACGGTCAAAACATGCATGCAGGTGGGTATGACCCATCCCCCTAAACCGTACCTTAGGGAACGAGCGGTACGCTTATATCATACCTTAGCATCATCTTAGACCCCCATATGGACCAAAATATGACCACACATGACTAACTCGTATCCTAAGATACGAGAAGTACCCTATAACTCGGACCCTAAATAGAATACTTTGGACAAGCCTTAGGGTACCATACAACTTAACAACATACCATTCGTACCACAACTAACGAATATTATGATGTTTAATCCTACCTTGGACAACAAGTGGCATTGGACACACTATAAAACATATGAGTTAGGACCTCTAAACCGTACCACATCATACGACTACCATGCACAAGTCATATGATATTCAGGATGTTCAACTTAGAGAATTTTAAGCCAAGGTGTTATACCATGGCTGCTCCGCATAATGAAAACATCAATGGCGATAAGTCATAATATGATCTACAAGTTGTAGAAGTGTAGTATGAGCACCAAACGATTGGTACTTAGTAGGCAACTGCAAACTAACCTCTAAATATAAAGTTGATATATATGACATATAAACAGAATGGAAAATAATTCCAAGAGTTCGGAAATCATATAACAAGTAAATGAGGTAATGAGGAACAACTATCCTATTCACGTCCAAAAGTCTAACTGATAATACTAGGGAAGTGTTAAGGTGAACAATCCTATTCCAGCTACATTTAATATACATCCATTCTATACTGTATATCCTCAGTCAATATATGAATAAAGAGAAAAAGAAAGGTATATAGTAATATACAAGATAGAGAAAAGACTATACAATATAAACAACGAAGGAAGGGATATACGGTAGTGCTATAGCTTCATATAGCTAGACATACATACATATATATATATATATGAACATGAGGTCATCTCAAAGCATAATCTAGATCATTATATCCTCATTCTAAGACCTCATTATAATCCTATAAGGCTCTAAGGATTTCATGGTCAGGGTTTCTAATTCACATGGCAAGACACGAACTAAACGTGCATAACAATACAATCATAAGATAAAAGTGGCCAAAATCTTACCTCAAATCTCAATACCAAATCGACAATCAATCTTTCATAAAGTATCCAAAATAATGATCATAGCAATGATATTAACAAAATCAATAATAGCGCGAATAACTGGCTACTCTAGAAAACCATATACCAAACCGAGCCTATGCGTACCCCCACCGCCCAGACTCAGAAGGTTCAATCAACATACTGATAACACTCAACTTACAAGTCAATTTAAGTGTAAGCCGGTTGTTGTCAGTTTATTTACCTAACTTTGGAGTTGGGGTCGAATCCACGAGGAACAATGTAAGTGGCAATTAAGTTAATTTGAAATAATTGATAATAGTGAAATTCAAACCAATAGTATAAGAAGATAAAAATAGAGGAGATAGGTACCTACACTAATGTTTCTTTTTGTGTTTTTCTACTATAAATTTTGGGCTATGAATAATTAAAATTTTAATAATTATGCTCAGATCATTACATTATGTGTTACTAAGGGAGTGATATGTGGATGCTAGTAGTTAACTTCGGTATTAGTAGGTCAAGTGTGGGTAGGTTTGTTTATAGGTTTTGATGCTAGTCTTTCAATAAAAAACCAAATTTTTACCCAATTTATTCTTTTGAATGCCTAATAGGCGTGTCTAATAATTGGTAGACAAAACCTCAAGCTACGCATCCCTATTTCTAGGATAATGCCCATGGTATAGTCCACATCACAAGTACCCTTATGTCTAAGATAGGGATAGATTAGCAGACTACACACATAATTGTCTACCATTGCCCTGGTCTCCACATCCCCCTTTTAAGGATAATGTGGATTCCTCAAGTTCACCCAAAAACCTTCTTTCGAAGATGACCTTATGTTTTTAGAACTTGGAGCTTTCACTCATCAAATCGATGTGGGTATTTGGGGCTTTCACCCATAAATACCAACTAAGTTAGCATAGCAATGGTTAAGCCCATCAACATAAACTACAAAATAGAAGCTACCAATAACAAGCCACACACACTTAGATCCCTATTCCCACATAACCCCAAGAGGAAGATTTAGCTACACATAAGATAAATAAGTATAGATATACCCATAATCTCCATTGAAATGACTTGTTAAAGATTAAGTGAATGAAACTTCATACTTTACACTCCCACAAATCAATAATAGAAGTGAGCTATTCCTTTACTTAGAAGGTCTCCAATGTATTTTTCACCCAAAATTTATACAATATTTTCTTCTCCAAGTATGGAGGATATGAACTCAAGATCGAAACCTAAAAATTAGGAAAGATGGAATATGATCCATGACTTAGGGTTTGATTCTTTTTGCCAAAAATTTGGGATCAGCCATGTGCATTTCCAGATTTGCCTTTGAGCTGCCATTTTCCGCTAGCCGCAATCGCGTGGGTTTGGCCACGGCCGCAACTTCTTGACATTTGCTTGGCTTCCATAACCGTGGTAACTGAGGTCAGTTCCTGCTCCAAGTTTTTAACTACACTTTCTTTCTACCTTTTGGTCATTTTCATCTCCAATACACATCTTTTGATCTTATCAACTCTATACCTATAAAGTGTGGATATTAGTGCATTTAATCACAATTTTATCTCTTTTATTCATTCTAAAAAAGGTAATGTGCATGAATGATCAGTGTAAATGAATGGTAAAGTCAGCACTCATCACAAACAACAACAAAAGGCATATTTTTCACCTATATTTATGCAACCGTCCCATGCCGGCTAATAGACATAGGTGCATACTGGTAATAGGTGATGCACATGCATGAATAAATGCAAGGTATAGAATCAATGTCATAACACATCATAACTATCATCATTATGACCATCATCATCATAATCAACCTCTGGCCTTTTCGGGTATCAATATTTCATCATAATATCGTTCGTATCTGTCGGGTATCAATATCATTACAATAGTATCCTCCACCCTTGCCGGGAATCAATATCATTAAAGTATCTTCCGGCCTTGCTAAGGATTAAACTATCATCATAATATCCTCTAGCCTTGCCAGGTATTAATATCTATATTATCATAATTACCATTACAGAATAACATATACTAATATACTCATAAAGATAACCATATCACCATAAAGTATTTATCTAAACAATACTTCCCAACTACTCGTTATTAGCAAACTAATACTATTTATAATGAAACCACTAGTTCGCTAGACATCACATGACCTCTAGATATTTTTCTAAACATTGTCCTATTCAAAAGATTGCCACTAACCATTATTTGATAGATACCCAACATCTAATATCTAGCCAACGTTCATCACTAGATCATACTTGCTATTTATCCAATATTCCAAATTATTAACTAATCAACATATATCTGGAATATTAATAGACAACATATAACCACTTATCATCTAACCATCTCTTATTAACTGACATCATTTATTAACTAACCATTGTTAACCAACTAATCCTTGTTTAACTATTTATTAATCAACTATTTAGCAACTATTCATCGTTATTAACTAGTCACCTCTTATTACTAACATCACTTATTATAAAGCCTTGTCAATACACAACTCCTCACTTATCGAACAATTGACATGATGAACTTAGTCATCAATATCAACTAATCTTCACCTATGCTAGACCCGACCTCTCCATTAGCCAAGTATCAACCATATCTAGCTACCATATTTAAGCCAAGCAAGATTCATTAACTAATACATTTCATTCTTAGCCATCAAGTGATTAGTCTCCTAATAGACAACTAACTACAACATAGCTTAACCCTTAATTAAGCATAATAATCATAAAATCATATTTCATCTAGAGTCACATATGTGACAGATACAATAATCATGAACGTACCAAATCTATGCATGCCATTACCATTATCCATTCAATAAGTTTGTAAGAAATTTACGACATCTTCCTCCATCCCATACCAGAGAGATATGTACATAAAACACATCTATGAATCCATAAACTATAATCGTATTCTTAACAATGATAAACACTTCTCAAATATCCAATTATTATCATAACACATTCCCTGGCCCAATATGATATCTGAAATAATCACAACAACATAATCATAGCCTCAAGCTCATATACATATCCAAAATTTGTATCAATAATCGTATTTATAAGCTATAGCATATATCCAATCATCCCACATAAATGAGGTATCTCGTATATGGGAGGCATAATATCAATAAGCATGTAATCATCTCTCATAAAGGAGGCATAATATCAATAAGCATGTAAACATCTCTCATATAAGAGGAATCTCACATCTAGCATAATATTAATAAGCATGTAGTCATCTCTCATATAGGAGTCGTAATATCAATAAACATTTAGTCATCTCTCATAAAGGAGGCATAATAATAAGTATGTAATCATCTCTCATATGGGATATTTTATATCAAAAGGTCATATATCATGACTATGAGCAATATCACCTCTCTAGGGAAATTGTCATATCTCAGAGGAGTATCGTCTCTATAGGTCCAACAATCATGATAAAGAAAAAAGGTAGCATCTTTATAGGCACAATAATTATATCTAAGAGAAAATAGCATCTCTATAGGCGACATAACATATCTAAGCGGAATATCATCTCTAAATGCCTAACATCACTTCCACAAGGAGTATCATAGCCATATTTCAAAACCCACAATCCAGGAACATCAATACGAGTTACCAAGTCATGATATAACCTTATACTAAGTTTTAATATCCTGTCTAACATTCTCAACCAAGACCACATGGCTAACACGAGTGTTGTCCTAAGTAGGTCGGACGATTCCACTCCTAAACCTCAATTTCCACAATTAGGGAAACCATGCCCCAAACTAGACTAAGGTATCTAGATCAACATCTAGATGTCAGGTAAGCCATATTCAAAATTAAGGTAGGAGCTTTAACTAGAAACAAGGGTACTCAAGTCTACTCTACCCAAGTTATGATTTCAAGACTACCACACAAGTCCAACAAGGTTAAATCCATAATTCATGCGTCAAATGCTAAAACCACATCTCAAACATAGCATTACATCATACCTACAATACAACTAATCTAAAATAGAGAGGGAAGGCAATAGGATTCAAAATTCTTATAAACATATCATCTTATGGGTCAAAAATCCTCATCAAATCCCAAAATCATTAACAATCAAGGATAAGTTAATCTATGCATAATCAAGCCTAACATCCAAATTCACGCACAATACATGTCACACCTCATCTATGAAGAGGTGCAGACATAGGACTACCTCAAAGCTGAACTGTAAACTTCACATCAAGCACCATATCTTTTCTTTACCTTAAAATCTCCAAAATTCCATCACACTAACAACACCATGATATACTCTTCAATGTGAATCTAAGGATACTTATATTGCACTATGGAGCTTCAAGTTAAAAATGACATCAAAACACAAGTGGGTCATACATGTAGAAAATGAGTTTCTGAGACCAACCCGTTGTTCAAATACCATTAGGGAGTTATACTAATCAAGAAATTAGTGCAAATCACCCATATTTGGGGCTAAAATCAAGTCTCAATCCATTTGGGGTTTTGGGATAAGAAATCAAGAATTCAACACTAAAATTAAATAATTTATACCTTAGATTCGACGTAATCATGATTAGCAAGTAATACAAGCTCTCAATCAACTCCCAAGACTCCCTCTAAGGTCTACACCCTATATTAGGGTTTTGGGACTCAAAAACAATGGAGCAAATGGACAATTTTTGGTCAAAAAGGCTATTTAAAAGACACTTCCCAAGCCCTCAAGAAGGGCGATCACAATCATTGTGATCTTATCTTTGTCCTGGAATCACAATATCTTGATACATGGCCAAGGCCTCGGGATGTATCCGGAATCTAATTTTTGCAAACAAGATATGTAACCACGCTAAATTCGATGCTCCGAATGCATTGATGGGGTAAGATTTTCAATCTAAGGTCATTTTACTAAATTTTTTCTTGGTGTCCATTTGTAATAAGCGAATAATTCCAAATAGAGATTTGGTTCTAAAAACCAAACGAACTACCCGATAACCAAATTGGCGATCCCAGTAAGTCATAAATAACTTGAGGTGGCTATAGAGAAGCTCAAACGACAAAAATAAGTGTAAATATAGAAAATGACCTCAAGTGTCATTACAATATCCACTACTAAAAGCACTTTGTCCCCAAAAGTCAATGAATAGGAAAAATTTCAAAAACCTGAAGGGATGAATACTGGGCTCGCATGCTCCGAGCATGACCTCCCAAATAACCTTGACAGGAAAAAATGCTTCTAAAGGATTTTGCCATATGTATCCCTTTTCAACCAGCATTCTCATTCTTCTTCCAAATGGCCAAAACTCAACTTAACTACTAACAGGCCTCAAACTGAACCAAGAAGGCTGATGCATATACATCTTAACCACATCATGCTAATACCATCTCTATATCTACATAAATTAACAAAGGTTCATTTAACCCAAAGCCAACCCAAGTCATAAGTCATATTAGCGACTTCAAATCAATATATACGCTCCATTTACCATTTTTCACATGGTATCTAATCCAAGCCAGGGGGGATTTACTTGAGTCACACCCACACTGTCTTATCATAGAGAACTCAAAGAACTGAAGCTGATTTTTTGAAAATCCATATGACAAACAAAAGAATAAGCTCATAAGGCATTGTCTAAGTAAACCAATGGAGGTAACCAAGAAACGCAATCCATACCAATACTGTAATTAGTCTTGAAGATAATCAAATTGAAATCTTAAAGTCCAAGATATAACTACTAATCACTGAATATTCCCCTTCAAGATGTCTCATCCACCAGAAATAAAGTCATACTTAATCCAACTCGAGTAAATTATTCCCATTGAGTAAATCATCCAATATTCCAAAAGAAAACTGAAAATCTATATCAAGACTGAAGTAGCCAATACGGGGCCAAGAGGCAATCATCTGAACACTTATCAATTATAATCCAACCAACGTCAAGAAGACCAAATAGGAAACCACGAAGTAGGCTGAACTAGCCTATAAATGAAACTTGAACAAAAACAAGTCTTAAACAAAAGTTGCACGCAAATTCTACAACACCAAGATGAAATCTCAATATTAAGGTTGAATAACTCCATCTCAAATATTAAAACCATAACTAAAATAGGTAAGCATTAATTGTCCTAATCTAGCATACTTCCAAATCATCATTTCAAAGAGTCAAATCAAGAATTGAGCCCATAAGGCCATATCAATATCAACTTTCTCAAATTGACTCTAGTATACAAATCTGATATACCTGAGATAAATCATACAAAGCCATAGTTGAGACATATCTGAAGAATAAAATCACTACAGAGATAATCACTGACTGATAACACACGCAACCACCCTATATTAATTAGAGAGAATAAAATATAGCCATAAAATAAAAATTATACAAAAGGATAAATCACTGGCTGAAAATGCATATAACCCACTCCATATCTATCGGAAGGAATGAAATATCCAAACATACTAAAAAACTTTCCAAGGAGGAAAACCACCCCAAAAGTGGCAAAAGCTCTAGCAACTCAGATAAAATGCAACTTAATCTTGAAACTAGCCAATTCAATACACCATTTTGACAAGAAAAGTACCATAGGTACATGTCACTAAGAAGAAACACTCCACTAAGCCTGATTAGGCCGAACAAAATCTGAAATAGGGATTTCCCAAATTCACCCATAATTTCATCATCAAAGAAGAAAAATACCAATCTCAAAAACAAGGTCAAAGTCAAAACCACTACCAAAAAATCAACAACTTATGATAAGGAACTTCCGATTTGCCAACTCAAGAAGCGGTCATAAGAGATGAATCCCCTTAAGGCAAAACCATATTGCAGGAAAGAAGCATCCAGTATCCACATTGATGAAAAGGGCAAACCATCAGAATGGAGCAAACCCAAAAAAATTAAGAGATGAATCCATCATATATAAACATCAATGTCAAAATTGCAATCGAACAAAGAAAGTAGCCACACACAAAGAATGAACCTTAAATTTCTTAATCTGACAAACTAGTTATATCAGAAGGGATAGTCAAAACAAAAGCCCTCATAACCTAGGAGGCAAGTCAAAGGGTCTCAAACTCAATAATAGGCAATATAACTAAATTGCCAACTCTAGGATCATAACAGAGCTACAAAAGGTCAACCTGCCTTTTGATATCACAATATATCCCCAAATTAGTCTAATCAACTAACTAAGAGGGAACACAGTCAACCTTACCGTGCTAGAGAAAAGAAATTATCATGTCAAGCTATATCTACTCAAGCCACCAAATAATATCACAAGAAAATAAAAGTTAAACTAGATACCTTTAGCCTATACAGCTACCCAACAAGAATCAATTACATCAAGTAAAAACATCAAGTGATAATATCAAGTAATAATAGTAACCTCATGCAGTGGTAGCAATGGCAACAATAATATCAATATCAATATACTGAACAGGCAGTACCAAAATAAACATGAATATCATGTCCACTCAAGTTTCATAATAAGGCTAATGTGTCCAAATAAATAGGACTCAAGCCCAAGCGACACCCACAGGGGAACAACATTAATATAGATCTACTCCATCCACTAATAAAAGAAATAAATCATGGAGTTGTAATCACTATCAATTCATCTAGGTATATAATCACCAATGGGTATGAAAACCCCAATACACATAATAAGAGATAAAGGTGGGAAATAAAAGCACACCAATCATGGTGACATCTGAAATCATATACCCATCGGGCATAGGGGAAATAAATCTGAATGGGTCTAAATCAAATCAACCGATTGAATTATCAATTAAGGTGCCATTCACATTATCTCTAATTAAAGAGGTCACAATATCACTAGGCTAATTTGAATGAGATGAATTACTAAAAATCCTATGTTGGGGATGCTCTTGAGAATAATAGTTGGTCTCCCTGCAGTCAAAGCAAACTTCTGAGGAACTAGCATGGCGAAAACGTAAATTAAGCCCACATGAATATCCAATTGACACAGAGAAATCAACTAAATTTTGTCCATACTTTTGAAATCATAGCCTATCTCAGAACTCTAGGCTGGCGAGGAAAATCTGCTAACTCTTGCTACACATCTATCATATACCTAGGGCATTTTTTAAACCAATGTCTCGTAACGATATTACCAAACTAAGATCCTGGATTACTTTGAGATACTAGCCCTCATAATTCAAAATGGTTGCCATAGCACGAATAACCATACTATACTATGCAAGTACGATGGGGACCCTATGCACTATGATCATCATGACTAATCTGACAACTACTCATAGTATGGAATACCGTCTACAAGAGCTGATGGGAAGCAGGTGAAGCTGAACTCTTTCGCAGGGATCCTCACTCTCGAATAAAATACCAATAGCGTTATACTAATGGTATACCTTTTGCTTTCATTTCCATAAGTCTCAATACTTGTTCTTCCTATGGTACTCTCATGATCAACACCCTGAGGAAAGGATGATTCGACTTCTATCGAGTGCCCCAATGCCAAAAGGACTGACAATACTAACCTCTAACACATCCATGCATCCATGTCTAACTCAAAAAGGAAAAGTATAGGAATATGGCTAGTCTACTCAATAAATCCAATCTCATACTCAAAACTAGTAAGAAACCCTGATGAACACCAATAGACCCAACCCTGGTCTCAAAACTACTTAATGAATCGAATGTCATATAAGTATGGGAGGGATCTATAATATGCCTCAAATTACCAATGGTGAACCTCAAAGGCTGGAGTAGTCACAAGCTAAAATGGAGCCTATGCTAGCCCAAATACTTTTGGCCGCTACTGAAAATCTTTGATATCTATCTCTGACTCTCTAATTTAATGCTCTGCTGAAACTCTATGAACTACATTTTGAAGTCTTATCCATATCTATCGAAAATATCATATTATCCTTTGGGGATAGAATAGAGACAAAGAATGGATTCGACATTTATAGGAATGCAGACACATGATAGGGAATCAAAATGTGTATTTCATAAAATGTCATTGTAGCCTCCTAAAGATAGGTTATGTACGTCTCCACACCAATTCACAGGACTCTACTAACCCTTAAATCTTGAGCTAATATATTGATGAAACCTATCTCTGATACCAATTTATAACAACCCGATTTCTCAGTTCATGATGGCACCTACTATAACCCACCAGTAGGTAAGCCAACCCATAGTCTAGAGTGGATAATAATGGACTACTTAACATATTAAGAAAAAGAATGCAAAATAAATGACATAAAGTTCAATACATAATAGAATTCCAAAACCTAGTGGTATCAGTACAAGAGCTTCTAAATATAATAAAAGTACAAAAGTGAACATCAATGGAATTACATTGATACAATTTATATCTGAAATACAATATAGAGATTAGCTAAATATAAAAGAAAGAGATAAGTAATACTTCAAATGTCATGAGCTTACTCTGAGTCTCTGAACCATGGCTTCTCCACTCGATGCACACATCAATGTTGATGACCTGTAATATGATCTACAGACTGCAAAAGTGTAGTTTGAGTACCAAATGAATGATACTCAGTTGGCAACTACCAACTGAGCTCCAAATATAAAACAGATATATACGACACATAATAGAATGAAAACTACTCATAAGAGTCCAAAAATCATATAATAAGTAAATTAGGTAATAAGGAATAACTATACTATTCACATCTAAAAGTCTAACATAATAAGATAGGGGAAGTATCAGGGTGAACAATCCTATTCTAGCTACATTCAATATATGTCCATGCTATACCGTGTATCCCTGGTCAATATATGAATAAAGAGAAAAAGAAAGGTATATAGTAATGTACAAGATTAAGAAATCACTATACAAATAAACAATAAAAGAAAGGATATACGGTAGTGCCATAACATTATATAACTAGACATATATATATATATTTATATATGAACATGAGATCATCTCAAAGCATAATCTAGATCATCATATCTTCATTCTAAGAACTTATTTTGATACTATCAGGATCTAAGGCAATCATGCTCAAGGTTTCTAATTCACATGTCTAGACATGAACTAATTGTGCATAATAATACAATCATAAGATAAAAAAAGCAAAAAATATACCTCAAATCTCGATACTAAAACAATGACTAATTTATCATAAGCAATCCTTAATAGTGATCATAAAAATAATAATAGCAATATCAATAATTGAGAAAATAACTAGAAACTCTAGACAACCATATACATAATTGTGCTGATGCTTACCCCCAATGCCCCAGACCCTGAAGATTCAATAACATACAATAATACAATGCTTATTCTTCACTCATACCTATGCAATCATCCAATACCAGCTGATAAACATAGGTGTATATTGGTGATAGGAGATGCGCATACAAGAATAAATGCAAGGTACACAATCAATGTCAGAACTTATCACAACTGTCATAATCATGACCATCGTCATCATAATCAACCTCCGGCCTTGTCAGGTATCAATGTATCATCATAATATTATTTGGCCCTGTTGGGTATCAATATCATCACAACAACATCCTCCGACCTTGTCGGGTATCAATGTTATCATAGTATCTTCTGCCGTAGCCGGTTATCAATGTATCATCATAATATCTTCTTCGCCTGCCAGGTATTAATATCATCATAATAGCATTTTTCGAACTTCTTGGGTATCAATATTATTATAATTATTATTATGGAATAACATGTACTAATATACTTATGAGAATAACCATATCACCATAAAGTATCTGTCTAAACAATACTTCCCAACTACTCGTTGTTAGCAAACCAACACTATTTATAATGAAACTACAAGTTTGCTAGCCATCACATAACCTCTAGATATTTGTCTAAAAATTATCCTATTGAAGGGATTGAAACTAACCATTATTTATTAGATAGCTAATATGTAACATCAAGCCAAGGTTCATCACTAGACCATAATCTCTATTTATCCAATATTCAAAATTATTAACTAATCAACATTTGTCTGTGAACCATTATAAGACAAAACATACCAACTTAGCATCTAACTATCTCTAATTAACCAACAATATTCATTATCTAACCATCATTAACTAACTAATCCTTATTTAACTATTCATTAGTCAACCATTTAACAACTATTCATCATTATTAACTAGTTACCTCTAATTACTAGCATCACTGATTATCTAGCCTCGTTAATACACAAATTTTCATTTATCGTCCAATTAAAATCTCAAACTTAGTCATCAATATCAACTAATATTCACTTATGCTAGATACGACCTCGCCATTAGCCACGTATCAACCATCTCTAACTACCATATTTCAACTAAGTAAGATTCATTAACTAATTAATTTTATTCCTACACACCAAGTGCTATAGTCTCCTAATAGACAACTAACTACCATATAACTTAAGTCTCAATTAAGCAGAGCAATTATAAGATCATATTTCATCTAGAATCACATAAGTTATCGGTACAGTAATCATGAATATACCAAAACTACGCATGCCAACACCAGTATCCAATCAATAGGTCCATAAGTAACATACCACATCTTTCTCTATCCCATATTGGAGAGATATGTATATAAAATATGTATGAATCCATAAACTATAATCATATCCTTTACAATGATAAACACTTCTCAAATATCCAATAATTATCAAAATAGTGCCCTTGACCCAATATCATACCCGGAAAAATCACAACATTATAATCACAGCCTCGGGCCCATATACATATTCAAAGCTCATGTCAATAATCGTATTTATAAACCATAGCATATCTCCATCATCTCACGTATAGGAGGCATCTCACATATAAGAGGTTTAATATCAATAGGCATTTAATCATCTCTTACATAGAAGGCATAATGTCAAAATATATGTAATCATCTCTCAAATAAGAGGCATCTCACATCTAGGAGGCATAGTATCAATTAGCATATAGTTATCTCTCATATAAGAGGCATAATACCTCATACAATAGGTATAATATCATTAAGCATGTAATCATCTCTCATATAGAATATATTATATCAATAGGTCATACATCATGACCATAAAGAATATCACCTCTCTAGGTCAATTGTAATATCAAAGATGAATATCGTCTCTATAGGTCCAACAATCATGACAAAAAGGAGATAGCATCTATATAGGCACAACAATCATAGCTATGAGGAAATAGCATCTCTATAGGATACATAATGTATATAAGGGGAATATCATCTCTAAATGCCCAATATCACTTCTACAATGAGTACCATAGCCATCGCTCAAAACCCACATCCTGGAACATCAATACAAGTTACCAAGTCACGTACTAACCTTATACTAAGGTTTAATGGCCTCATCTTTGTCTATCATCCAAAACAAAGCCCATACAACTAACTTGAGTCTTGTCCTAAGTGGGTCGGACGATCCCACTCCTAAACCTTAATTTTCTTAATCAGGAACATGATTCCCCAAACTAGCATAAGGTATCTAGCACAACTTCTAGATTTCAAGTAAGACACATTCAAGCTTAAGGTAGGAGCTTTAACTAGAAACAAGGCTACTGGAGTCTACTCTACCCAAGTTATGGTTTTAAGACTATCACACTAGTCCAATAAAGTTAAATCCATAATTTATGCTTCATATGATAAAACCATATCCAAAACATAGATCATATCATACCTATGATACAACTAATCTAAAATAGGGAGGGAAGGAAATAAGATTCAAAAGGCATATAAACATATCATCTTACGGGTCAAAAACCCTCATCAATTTCCAAAATAATTAACAATCTAGGCTAAGTTAATCTATGCATAATCAAGCCTAATATACAAATTCACATGCAATACATATACACCTCATCTATGAAGAGTAGTAGATAGAGGCCTACCTCAAAGCCGAACTGCAAAACTTCACATCAAGCACTCTATGCTCGTCTTTAACTCAAAATTCTTAAAATGCCATCACACTAACAAAACCATAATCTACCCATCAATATAAATTAATGATAGCCATATAGCACTATTGTGCTTTGTGTCCAAAATGACACCGAAAACCCCAAGTGGGTCCTACTTATGAAAAATAAGTTTCTGAGGACAACTCATAGATCAAATACCATTAGGGAGTTATATCCCTTAATAAATTGATGCAAATCGCCCATATTTGGGGCTAAAATTAAGTCTCAAGCCATTTGGGATTTTGGGCCAAGAAATCAAGTATTCAACACTAAAATTAAAGGATTCATACCATAGATTCAACATTAATCATGATTATTAAAGTAGTCCAACCTTCCAATCAACTCCAAGGACTCTTTCTAAGGTCTACACCTTGTATTAGGGCTTTGGGTCTCAAAATAATAGAGCAAATGGCCAATTCTCGACCAAAATATCTATTAAGATACCCTTCCTAGGTCCATAAGAAGGGTGATCATGGACATACATGTGCCGTGGTCATGGTCATTACTATCGCACCCTAGTTGTCATGATCACAGTATCTAGCTACACTTAATGACAGTTTAAACTTGGAATTTGTTTCCAAGTTTTGGCCACCGCCTCGAAATACAGTCAGAATCTAATTTTTGCAAACGATAACCACTTTAAATTCGATGCTTCAGACAGGTTGGTGGGTTCAGATTTTTAATCCTAGGTCATTTTACTAATTTTTTGCATAGTGGCTATTTGGAACCAGTGAAGACTTCTAAATAAAGAATTGGTTCTAAAAAACAAATGAACCACCTGGTATCTAAATTGCCATTCTCAATAAGTCATAAATGACTCGGAATAGCTATGGAGAAGCTCAAATGGTAGAAATAAGCATAAATATAGAAAATAACCTAAAGGATCATTTAACATCTCCTATTATCTTTGGAGTTTTGTGGGCTTAGTGGATTATTACTAGCATTTTATTAAAATTTTCTCATCTTTTGTAGATTCTTTCAGTAAGCAGGCTAAAAAATAGTTTTCAAAATTTGGATGCACGTGAGAAGATCTTCCAAAAGATCAAAGATTTATTGATTCAGCTCCTATCTTGACTTTTCTCGAGGAAGGTATGGGTTTTACAGTGTTTTTTGTTGCTTTTATTTTTGGTTTAGGTTCACTCTTGTTGAAGGAGGGTAAGGTGATTTCTTATGCCTCTCGTTAGTTAAAGCCTCATGAGAAAAATTACCCACCCATGATTTGTAGTTAGCAGTCATAGTATTTGTGTTAAAGTTGTGGTACCATTACTGATATGAAGTTCCTTATTAGATTTTCTTAGAAAATCATAGCCTTCAGTACTTCTTCAAACACCGGATCTTAATCTGAGATAGTGGTGTTGTCTTTAGTTTCTTAAGGATTATAATATCACAACTTTGTATTATTCAGGCAAGGCTACTATAGTTGTAGATAGGTTAACTCAAAAGTCAACTAGTATGGGGTGTCTACCTTATCTCTTAACTCAGGAGTGGGCTTTAGCCTTAGTGGTTCAGTACTTAGCTAACCTGATGGTTAGGCTTGCAATTTTTACGCAAGAGCATTATAAGCCTTTATAATGCTAGATCTTCCTTGATGGACCAGATTTGAGTTTACCAGTTTTATTATGATAGTTTAAGGGTGATTTAGGATAAGATGTTGAATAGCAAGGTAAGGAATCCTCTCTTAATTTTGAGGGTACATTGAGGATTGATGGTCAAGTTTTTATTCCAAGAGTTGGATATTAGGTAATACTAATTTTTATTGAGGCACATCATTCTAGATATTTTTTCCATCTAGGTGTGACCAAGATGTATCATAATTTAAAAAGAATTATGGTAGAGTAGTATGAAGAAGGATGCGACAGATTTTATAGCTCATTTCTTATGTTATCAGTATGTGAAGGCCTACTATCAGAGACTTGGTGGTTTGCTTCAGATATTATCCATTCCTAACTGAAAGTAGGAGTGGATTATTATGGACTTTGTGATTAGGTTGCCTCATACATTTTATGGTTCTAATAGTTTTTAGATTATCGTGGATTGGTTGATCAAATCAACCCACCCCATTCCTATATAGATTTCCTTTAGTGTCGAGAGATTAACCCATATCTATGTTTGTTAGATAGTTTCATTCATGGAATACCCATGTCTATTATATCAGATAGAGGCTTAGTTTTCACTTCTAGCTTTTGGTGGACTTTTCAGGATGTGTTTGGTACTCAATTGACCTTAGCACAACATTCCACCCTAGATAGCAGACTATTTAGGCCTTGAAGATATGCTCCATGTATGTGTTATGGATTTCAAAGGATAGTGGGGGTAACATTTTTCCTTGAAAGAATTTGCTTATAATAATAGCCACCAATTAAGTTTTGAGATGGTACCTTTTAAGAAGTTTTATGTTAGGCATTGTCAATCTCCTATTGGTTGGTTTGAGATTTTATAGGTTAGACCCCTTTGGTACTGACTTGCTTCGTGAGTCTTTGGTTAGATTTTGGGTGATTTAGGATGGGCTTCAAACAGATTTGAGTAGGAAAAAGAGCTATGTGGACCATAGGCATCGTACCTTAATGTTTGAGTCTTTCTTCGTATATTTCCCATAAAAAAGTGATGAAGTTTGGCAAGAGGGGAAGGCTCAACCCCAAGTATATTGGACCATTTGAGATTCTTCAGACAACTGGAGAGATTTCTTATAAGTTGTGCCTAGATCCAAACTCTTACGCCTTCCATCATGTTTTTCATATATATATATATGCTTTAATGCTATATTTTGGGTGAGTCTTATGTTCTTTTTGGTATTAGTTTCTATTGGATGAAAGGTTGATCTTTATTAAGGAACTAGTGTATATTTTAGCTAGGGCTATAAGATGGTTGCATTCTTGAGATATTTTTATGGTTAAGGTTCAGTGGGGACACTGTCCTATTGAGAAGGCCATATGGGAGGTCAAGTCTAACATACAAAGTAGTTACCTTCAGCCTTCTACAGATCCAAGTATTTCTTTACCTTTAAGTTCGAGGACAAACTAGAATTTTAGTTATGGATGTTGCAATGAACTAAATTTATGAATATTTTATTTTTATTTCTATTAACCATTTTAACCTTCTTTGTATTGCTACATATTGCTTTTGAGGATCGGGGATAGTTGTCACAAATCTTGATGTAATTGGGGATGATTTTATGTGAATTTATAGTTTTTAGAGGCTTGAGAAGTTATATACATGACTTAAATAAAAATTCACTGTTTTGAGTGTCAAATGGCAAAACGGGTTGTATCAGTAGATCTAAAATGTCAAATTTGGGTTAGTAGCAGAGTTGGTTCGAATTCCAAGTTTTTATATCTCATTTTGACCCTTAATTTGGAAATAATGACAAATGGATTTCGGGTCAAATTCAGAACATTCACTGTTCTGAGTGTCGGATGGTAAAACGGGTTGCATCAATAGATCTAAAATGTCAAATTTGGGTTAGTAGCAGAGTTGGTTCGAAAATTAGAGTTTTTATGTCTTATTTTGACCCTTAATTTGGAAATAATGACAAATGGATTTCAGGAGTAAATTTTTGGAAAACAATCTTGTTTTGAAAATCTAAAATCATCATTGAGTCTATAATGTTGATTATTTTCTTGATACCATATATGGTTTTTCTCATTGAAGTCTCGATCAAATCCCTAGGGTTCGATTAGATCTTGCCAAGCTTGCATTAAAATCAATATTTGCTGATATCTGGTGCAATCACTTTAACGACCCAAGACTGCTTAAGAGGTAGCCTCTTTAGTGGCTGAGCATCGCTTAAGCAGTATTCGCATTAGCATCTTGGTACTACTTTATCGATGGCCGCCTAAGTGGCCAATTAGCTGCTTAAGTGAAAACCGCTCTATATAATTCCTTTTTTTAATTAATTTTCATCATATTTGGACCTTTGAGCTTTAGGTTTGGGATATTCTTGAGGGTTTCTTTACTATTTAAGCTTGGGTAATCTCCAAAATGTTGTTCCCATTCATTTTCATCAAAAACTCCTTTACATTATGATTTTAAAATGAAGAATAAGGTTTTTATCGGTAAAGTTTAAAAAAGCTATTTCTTCAATTTAGACCTTTCTTTAACTCATTTTCGTATGAAATTTCTCCTATAGACTCCAATAACCTTGGGGAATGTGTTTTTAAAATAAAATTCCATTTTTATCTCTTCTTCATTTTAAACTCATTTTGGACCTAGCCCAATTATGGGCAATATGGGTATCGTAAGATTTATTTTAATGTGTAGATGCTATTTTTGAATATTGTAGCTGATTTTGAGGTCATTCGTAAGGGAAAGGCTCCATTTTAAAGAAATTTAGACTTGGATTTCATTATTTTGAGGTAGGCTATGGCTTAACTTCTTTCAGATTGAGTTGGGCAGTTAATAAATTAGTAAAGTATGCTATGGGATGGGGAAAATAATTATGGAGTTTATATTTTGAGATTAATTTTACTATTGTGTGCTCGTGTAGGGGCTTATGTTATATTGTGGTTAGTTTGTGATGCTTGACATTATGTTTTGCTCATATGGGGGCTTTATTTGACATCATTAGCCTTATTTGTTCATTGAATGCCTTTATCTAAGATTTGATACCTGTGGGGGATGGGGGGATTATTATACTAATATAAGTCTTATTTGAGCATTAATTTCTTTCACTATGATAAAGATATCCGAGTTAGGGGTTGATATGATATTAGTGATATCTTGAGTGAATATTTATTCTAATGGTTCTTAGTTGGAGTTGATAATAATGACTTATGAACATATTGATTTGATGTTTTGGTTCACTTATATATGTGTGTGTGTGTGTGTTTGCATATGTGTGTTGGATGGATTGTATATCACCACATTGAGTTGATTATGATCATTACATCCTTATTCTATACATTTACATTCATGAGATAGTGGTACTATTGTGAAACACTATTTTGGAAGAAAATAAGTCACTTTCGAGGAACCGTTGGATGGGGTCATTTTCTGACAAAGTTTGTTATGATATTTTGAAAAACCATTGCCGAGGTCATTTTCCAGCGTGGCTTATTATGATGTTTTGAACAACTTTTTGCCAAGGTTATTTGCCCACAAGGTTAGTTAGAGATATGATTTGAAGTGTATGGGTTTTGAAACCCCCCCCCTCCCCCATATATGCTACCTCGTAGCTGCAAGCTCAGTCGATGTATCTAGAAAGTCATTTGATTACTTTTATCATTCATCATATCCATATTACATTTGCATACGCATCCTACTTGTTTTTCTTAGTTTTCTTAACTTGTGCATAGTTTTAATGCATCTTTCTTTAATATCTATGTTATTTTTGTTTCTTTGAACTTACATATATTACAACTATTATTGGAGCTGGTGTAAACTACCATTTGGGACTTTTTTGCTTGTAAGTGACATGCTCATAGTCAATTTACTTTTCTACTTTGTTCAGTTAGCCTCCGATACCAACTGAGTACAAGTGGACTATACTCACCCCTATTGTTCCATTTCAGTGCAGATCCCAATATAAGCATTTCCCGTGGTAGTTGAGTTTGTGTGAAGACTTTTGGAGTTTGAGGTACCGATCTGCTCCAAAGTTCGAGGCTAAATTAGTTCTTATCATTCCTCATTTATTTTTATTTTGATTATCAAAGACCTATACATATTCTTATTATAGTTTCTGAATATTGTGTTATATGTTCTTACACTATGATACTAAATTTTGGGATTTGATATATGAGATTGCTTTTGGATATTTTCTTTTACATATTTTTTTAGGGCCTGAGTTCATTCTATAATTCTTGCCTTAGTTATTTTCGTGTTTCCTTTATTAGTTTGAGTGATCAACTTACTTATCAAGGTTGGACCATGATAAGTGACATTATTACCTGGTTTCTGAGTCATGACACTGTTGATCATGAATATATCTTTCTGAGTCCATCGACGGATAGCCCTTTATTAGGGGTATTTTGACACAGCCTAAGAAGAAAGGCACTAGGCACGGCGCTGCGGAGCTAGAAATCGACATAATATTACCAAATTAGTTATTTTTAGACAAGGAAAGGTAGGTTCTGCGATACATCGACAAAATAATCCAGTGATAAGGACCAGATGGCTGGGGATTATATCTCTGCAATCGAAACCTTACTTTTTACCACCACCGAAATGTATCAAAAATAAAAGGCGAGCATATATTTACATTGTGGCTCCTAATAATATTTAAAGAGTTATATTCGAGAACATGCTACTTGTATATGTACTTAGGTTCAATGATTCAGAGATTGATCTAATTATTATTGTGGACTTAGTAGGTATGCCTATCCTAAGTCAGTCCTACCATCTGTAGAGCGTCCGTATAACTTCATTTATGAGTGTGCAAAAAATTTATGTAACCGATAAACTGAATCGAAAAAAGGTTATTAGTTTTTTTTAGTGTCAAGTTATTGGGTTAATAGTTTTAAATAATTTTTAAAATTTTTATTGGGCTATTGACTTGGGTTCTGATTTTATGGTTTTAGTTAATGATTATATTGATAACCCAATAAAATTATACTAAAATTACTTTTTTATTTTTAATTATATAACAATGATTTTAGATTTAGTTACAGACTATTGGAAGTTATCAATTAGTTTAGTTAGTTAGTTAGTTAATAGTAGTTAGTTACTGTTACATTGAACTACTATATAATATAGTTAATAGTTAGTTAGCTGATAATGTGGAGCCGAGTGGTGAGCTGGAAATTATGAGTTTCAAATGTGATGTAGTTGAGCTAAGACCAGAGAATCTTCTAGATAATTCTAGAAGGTACACTCTAGTCTCTAAATAGATTCTACAATAGTTAGTTGCAACAATGTAATAGTTTTTCCAATACTTGATCAATGAACAATTATTCTTCTATGGTTTTTTTTCTCTCCTTATATCTCTATTTAGCTGACTCTCTCAGAGTGTATTGTAACTCCTTGAAAATGGGCCCCGAGGCATCACACGGTGCTTAAGGCTATAAGTAGCCCCAAGCTAATCCTTTTAGCCGTTTTTCCACCATTCAACACTTACAATCAAAGTCATTATAATCAACACATCTAAACATCCTACATAATATCATATTGCAATACGAATGAAATACGGAAAGTAACAAAATACAACATCTCTAACAAATCTGATCAATCTATCCATCTAGTCTGACAAGCCTCTACTAAACTTATATCCGTGAGCCATTGGGACAAACCCCAACTGACCCAAACTTAGGAAATAAACTCAACGACTAAAAGTAATTGAGGAAATCTGAATAACTAGTCCTCGAACCAGGAGGACTCACCACTGCGGAGGATGTAGATCAACGTTCTCGGATAATTACCGTCAAACTAGGGAATGAGCACCTGAACCTACATTATAGGGAAAATGTAGTCCATATGCGAACATGTGGGTCAGTACCATGGAAGATGTACCGAGTAATGGGGGTGCATGAAATAAACATATTTATATGCATGCATATATATATATATACATATATACATATATATATACATATATATATATATCTATATATAATGATCATATCATAAGTTTTCTTTCCAAATCATGCAGGACATTTGTAAATGACTCATAAAGCTTGAAAGAAATATAAAATTTGAAATCATACACAATGAATGGTAAAACATGCACATCTGGATACCATGAGCCATTACACTTAATCCAAATATCAAGATTCTTTTCTTATTCTCTCATCAAGCAATCTTAGTGAAATCTGGAATATTAAATACATCATAAATCTATATTTTAAATCTATTTTAAGTTAGTAAAATCAATCTAAGAATGAGGGACGACTCTATTGGAGGTTCTTCTAACCGACATGTACACCATGTGAGCACCCATGATGTCCCACGACTTGCCCCCATAAGGTTAGGGCTGTCCTACCCTTGCCATCGGTGTAGAACAATCTCATCTCAGTGATCACTATCTAAATTTTCCACATATAGTGAAAGTCAATGTATCAACCTACGGTGGCACGTAGTTTTGGGATATGAAACCGTAGTAACATACCCAACTCGGTGATAAATACTACTCCTAATACTATGCTCAAAAATCTCAAGAAAAATCCAGTTTAAGGATAATCTCATATTTCTTAAGTTAAATAAATCATAAAATCCGTAACTCATTTCATAAAGTGTATTTTAACACTATTGTGACCAAAAGGTCAAATCTTTCTATACTTCATCAAAAATAGTCTAAACATGGGTGCATGTAACACCTAAATTCTCAAAAAAACAATCTCAATGTGGGTCAATAACCCTTATAGTGATACTTAATCAAAACATTTCAACATTTACGCTTTATATCACAAGCATGCATAATTTATGTGAAAATCTAAAAAATTTCAGCCTTTAATCATAACAATAATCTCAAACTCATGGAGTTTATTTTCTGAACATTCAAAATAATCATAGTATCTTGAACAACAAAATAGGATAAGCTTTATCACTTCAAATTCATGATAAAACATGTAAAAATCATGTATCTTTGTAAAATAATGCAAACTTTGGGTACAAGAACGAAAGGGTGTTCTTGTTCATAACCCCACATACCTTTATGGTAACGGATTTATTGAAAGATTGGACCCTCAATGTTGATTGTGTAACCCTAGTTGTTTTTATTCTTTAGTGCTCTTGGATGGTGAACATAGAATGATAATAGGGTTATGATGTGCTTAGAATCTGTTAAATTCGTAAGGTTAAGTTTAGTGGTGTCTAAGGAGTGCCAAAAGACTTAATTGCCCTCAAAATAACCCAAAAATAGAGTGTTTAAGTCACTGGACACCATAAGATATGCACCGCATATGATATCGCATATATTTACATAGGCACCACATATGATATCGCCTATACTTACATAGGCGCCGCATATGATATCACCTATATTTACATAGGCGCCGCATATGCTTTCCAGTGGCTATGTGTGATTGGTTAGGCAATGCACTCTACTTCGTAAAGCTATAAATCCTATCTCGGGAGTTGGATTTTGGTGAAATTGATATCGTTGGATAGATAATTCGATTCTCTATAATTTTGTGGGTAGAAATATGTAGAAATACCACATATTTATCAAGTTATTCTCATTCAAAGATGACCCTTGCAAATTCAAACAATAAAACTTGATAGATCTTGCAACTCTTATCTTGTAATACCTTAAGTGACTCATATAACCACACTTAACACATTATAAGATCTCTTATAACTAGGGTACTCTAGGTAATTTAGGTGCCGAAATATGGTTTACAAAATTGGTGTTTCACATATACGAATAAGGATTCGTTTTCTAGCTTAGGAAAGTGTGGGGCATTACACGCATTCATTGAATTTACAATGGCAACAAAGCTCTATCAGAGTGATCCCTTGTTCACTGGAGGTGAAAATGTATCTTGATCTATATTGATTCCAACCAAATTGATTGGATCAGAAAATTACGGAATATAAAGCAGGTGTATGAGGATCGCATTGCTGGGGATAAAAAGGTTTGGTTTAGTATCTGGTGAGTGAAACAAGGACTTGTATATTGAGAAATTAAACGAGTAATGAGAGACTTGCAATGCTATAGTGTTGTCCTGGTTAATGATTTCAATCAGTAAAGATTTATTGAGTGGAATTATGTATTCAACAAGTTTATATAAAGTGTGGAAAAATCTGAAGGAGAGGTTCAACAAGGCAACTTGTGTGTGTGTTTATCAATTACACAGGGAGAATAATACCTTGTCACAAGGTACTGATTCAGTAGCTTCTTATATTACAAAGATGAAAATTTTATGGAATGAGTATGATGCAGTAACCCCTTGTCCCTTATGGGAAAGTCTAAGGGCTAAGGATTATGCAGACCACCTATCTAAGCTAAGGTTAGTACAGTTTCTGGGAGGGCTAAATAATTCCTATGATCAATCTAGGAGACAGATTCTATTGAAAAGAGTCACACCTACTCTAAACTAGGCTTATGCAATAATAGTAAAGGATGAAATACAACAACTTGACTATAATTCTATTTCAAGTGATAAGTCTGATCCCCTTGCAGTGCAGGTGAATAAAAACTCTGAAGTGACTTATATAAATCAAACTATAGAGGCAAGAAGTATGACTATTGTCACTTAAATGGGAACACAAGAGAGAAGTGTTATAAGTTAATTGGGTATCCTACTGATAGAAAATTGAGAAGAAAAACAATTAACAATACTAGAGGATCAAGAGGCTTCATATACTATGGTCATGGTGGTGTACTTGGTAATTAGGAGTATGGGAAGCATAATAATCATGGAAACCAATATGTTAGTCAGGTTACTACTCAGTATTCATCAAGCGGTCTCAAGGAACAAATCACTTATGGTAATATAGGTTATATAGCTTCCACAAGTTAGAGAGAGCATATGGAGGTCAATAATGAAGTAGTATCCAAGGGACAATATTTCAAACAAAAAAAAAGAATATAAATAGATAATGGAACTCTGAACAAGAATCACCAAGACATGAATCAGACTAACATGTCAAGTATAGCTACATGTTTATTTTCTCATTCTAAGCACTAGGATTGGATAGTAGACTTTGGTGTAACTTATCATATTGTAGTAGATAATGATGTAGTTCATAAAAGAAATAAGACAGCTAAAATATGAGTGGATAAAGTAAATCTTCTAAATGGATTAAAGGTGGATATAGCTTATATAGGAAACACACTGATTTTCCAAGATGACTCATTAAAAGATGTATTATTTGTACCTGATTTCAGACTTAACTTATTGTCAGTTTCCAAGGGTAGTAAATAGATTTCATGTTTTGTGTCCTTTTATCCTTACTTCTTTGTGTTTCAGGGTCTCTACAATGGCAGGGTGAAAGGGATTGGTAGAGAAAAGAGAGGTTTCTACATCCTCAAAACTCTCAAAGGTATGCTTGAGAAGAAGATTAACAATGAGGGTCCAAATAAGCTGATAGCAGGTATCACTACATACAACAACAATATATGGCACAAAAGGCTTGGACATCCATCTATTCAAGTGTTGACGTCAGTAGATCTTTTAACTCATAATAAAGATTTTAAATTATTGAATAAGTGTCTTGTCTATCCATTAGCTAAGCAGACTAGGTTATCATTCCCTATTAGTGAGACTAAGTCAAAAGCATGTTTTGATGTCATGCACATGGACTTATGGGGATCTTATAAGACCCCAAATTTTGATATAAATTTCTATTTCCTGACTGTTGTGGATGTTTGTAGTAGGTATACTTGGATTCATTAACTGCAACATAAATCAGAAACTGTTGTGGCTCTTAAAAGTTTTTTTTGGTAATGATTAAGATTCAGTTTGGAACTGGTGTTAAATTCATAATGACTGATAATGGTACTAAGTTCTTCAATACTCAGTGTAATCATTTTTCAAGTCTTTAGGGATAATACATCAAAATAACTACCCTTATACACCACAATAGAATGGTGTGGCGGAAGGAAGCATAGACAGATCCTAAACATGGCTAGAGCTATCAGGTTTCAGTCACACATGCCTATCCAGTACTTGGCCTTGTCTGTTAAGGTGCCTATTTAACTGATGAATAGATTACCATCATCTTTTATTGGTGGTAAAAGTCTCTAAACCACCTTTCTTAGCACACCTAAGAGTAATAGGATGTTTGTATTATTCTTCAACATTGCCTAGAGGTGATAAGTTTATTAAAAGAGCACAACCAATAGCATTGATGGGTTACTCTACTACTCAGAAGGGTTACTTATTATTGAACTTATCATTAGATAATTTTTTTGTCAGTAGAGATGTCATATCTCAAGAATATATCTTTCCATTTATTGAGAAAAGTAGTCAAAACACATACATAGAGCCATTTTTACCATGTACAAAGATTAGTGATGACCAATACTTAGTCATTTCAACTAATCCTGGTGTTGATCATATCTTAAATGAAGAATCATTAGGTAATGATGCATCTACAACTGGTCCATCAGTATATACACCAGAAAAATCAGTTGACACACAACTGGAGTAGTTTATTTACATAAAGACAGTGCAGATTCTAAATCATATCCACCTAGAAGAACACAGAGAGTATCTAAGGAGCCTATTTGGATGAAAGATTATGCAGTTCCTGGTAAGAGAAAAGAAACCAGATATCCTATAGCCAATTATCTATCATACAAGAGCACTACTCCAAATTATCAATCCTATGTAAGTATTTTTCAAACATAATATAGCCTTAGTTCTTTAGTCAGGCTGCAACATATGAAAGATGGGTCCAAGCTATAAAGCAGGAAATTCAGGCACTGAAAAATAATAATACTTGGGAAATAGTTAACTTACCTCTTGGAAAATATGCTATTGGATCAAAAATGGGTATACAAAATAAAATACAAGGAAAATGGTGATGTCGAAAGGTTCAAGGAAAAACTGGTAGCTAAGGGTTGTAGTCAACAAGAAGGACTAGATTATCATGACACATTCTCCCCGGTGGCAAAGATGGTGACTGTCAAATGTGTGATTGCTTTGGCTATATCTAAAGAGTGGTCATTGTATAAGATAGATATTTATAATGCCTTTTTATAGGGATATTTAGTTGAGGAAGTATATATGATCATGCTTGAAGGTTTTCAGCAAAAAGGAGGTCACAAAGATTGTTGATTGCTTAAGTCATTGTATTGACTTAAGAAAGCCTCTAGACAATGGACTATCAAACTTACCTTAGCATTATTGGGTGCAAGTTTCTTTCAAAGTGCTCATGACTACTCCTTGTTCACATTAAAAGAAGAAAAGGGAATAGTTATGGTACTGGTTTATATAGATGATCTATTGATCACAGGTGATAGTGAAGCCATGATCCTTGAAGCCAAGGAGATCTTGCACAAGCAGTTGAAACTTAAAGATCTAGGGGAGCTCAAATACTTCCTGTGAATAGAAGTCTTGAGGTCAAAACAGGGTGTTATCTTGAATCAAAGGAAATACCTTCTTGAGTTAATATGAGAAGATGGTCTAGCTGGTTAAAAACCAGCTTCTACTCCTATGAAATCTAGTGTTAGGCTTACATCATTTGACTATGATGAGCTAGCAGGAATTACTGGTAGTGTTATCTTAAAATATGCAACTACTTATCAAAGATTAGTTGGTAAGCTTATGTATGCCACCATAACTAGACTAGACATCAATTTTGTTGTTCAAACATTAAGTCAGTTCATGCAAAGGCCAAAAAGATTTCATTTTGAGGCTGCACATAGAGTGATAAGGTACCTAAAGGGTTCGATAAGTCAAGGTGTCTGGTTGAAGGCTCAGGCTTCTACAAACTTGGTTTGTTGGTGTGACTCAGACTAAGTTGCATGTCCCAACACAAGAAGATCAATTATTGGTTATGTGGTGCATTTTGGTGGCTCACTCGTATCCTGGAAGTCCAAAAAATAACATATAGTCTTAAAGAGTTCAGCTGAAGATGAATACAGGAGTATGAATACTACCATGGAAGAACTTACTTGGATAGAAGGGCTATTTGTTGATTTGAATGTATAGATTCAAAAACCCATAATCTTATTCAGTGATAGTAAATCATCTATATAACTTTCAGCCAATCCTTCATTTCATGAGAGAACCAAATATATCTATATCAACTGCTATTTTATTAGAGATAAAATAAAACATGGACTTGTCCATCCCCTGCATGTTTCAATATAACACTAGGTCGAAGATATGCTAACCAAGAGTTTGGGACATGATCAACACTGTCACTTATTAAGCAAGCTTGGTGTGCTTAATATTTTGCACTCTTTATCTTGAGGGGGAGTATTGAAAGTTATCAATCAGTTAGTTCAGTTAGTTATTTAATAGAAGTTAGTTATTGTTACATTGAACTACTATACAATTTAGTCAAAAGTTAGTTAGCTAGCCGATGATGTGGAGCCAAGGGGTGAGCTAGCACTTATGAGTTGTAAGTGTTATCTTGTTGAACTAAGACCTAAGAATCTTCTAGACAATTCTAGAATGTATACTCTAGTCTTTAAATAGAACCTGCAACAGCCAGTTGCAGCAATGTAACAGTTTCTCCAATACTTGATCAATGTATAATTATGCTTCTATGGCTTCTCTTCTCTCCTTATCTCTATAAATTTCTCACAAATCTTTTTTTTTACATTTTGTGTTATTGTCTTGGTGCTATTGTTTCCTTATTGAAGTCATTGAATTCATCGAGTGTCACACATCAGCGTGAAATGTGAGCTGACTTGCTTGTATTTTTGAGAAATTTCTACTATGCTACAGAATCCATGTTTGCTACTTAATCACAAAGAAAACAAATATAATTTAGCAATAACTTACTTTTATTTGTGTATGCTTGAAATTTTTATAAATATTTATGCATGAAGATAATATATAAATCAAAACAAAGCAAATAAGAGAATGTGAATAAATTAAAGAGTATTTTCTTATCAGTTAATTTGAAAATCACACCACTAAGGATCAAAAATAGATTAACCAAAAATTGACGATGAATATCTCATTGATTTGTTTTTTCATTTACTATATTTACAAATAACAGATCGATATGTAAAACATGCAATACAAAAAATTTGATTAAACCAACCAATAAGCACCCGTACCTTGAATACTTTGTCAATTAGGCCAAACTATATTTTACTTTAGAGAACCTCATCCTTCTTTTTTATTCACAGCTCTTCGATATGGACTTGTAAATTTGACCCTTTGAAGGGCACAATCTCTCATATCCAATCACGATGATAACCATGGTCGAGGCTGTCTAGAGAGGTTATTGTTGTGGCAACTGAGAATATAATTTTGGACATAATTATTTGGGAATCATGGAATTATGCATGCATGCATCTTATTATTAAAGTCATTTTCCTTACCTCTTTTATTCTTTCCAGGTTAGTTACAAGTATTTTATATAGTCACAACCTAGAAGTGTACAAAGGATCTGAATATATCGATTTAGGTCCAAGACATTCTAAATATTTTTGGTGTAGAGAAACATATTTGGAAAGAAATCTTCAAGGGATGAAAAGCCTAAAACTACTATAATACCCCTTCTTTTAATATGATGATTCTTGTTGTTTATGTTCATTTTACTTTTGTATTGTGACAGGTCCATATGGGTCTTCCCTAAATCTGGACACCATAGAGTCGACCAATCCAACATCTATTGACTTGGTATTGAATGACCCTATGGAAACCTGACGAATGGTACAGTAAGACCTTGAGTGCAAGAATCTCCAAAAATGAGTCCATTATGGAGGGAAGGTTTTTAGATGATTTGTGACCCATATTTTATATAAAAAAGTGAGACATATTTCTCGTAGTTTCACCAAAGAGAATTTGGTAAGAACAAGATGAAAGACCAACCATTGACTCCGGCAATCATGGTCCTTGACAATAATAAGGGTGATGACAGTTTCTCCCTATTTGAAGAATTTAAATGCATGAGCTATAGTGTATGATGAAGCTGACACTCTTCAAGGTATCTACGATTTTGGAGTGCGATAGTTTACAATATCAGTTTTAATTATCTAGAGTCAGGGGAGACATATTAAAGTGAAATTAACATTAATACCTCAACCTTAACGTCAGTCATGTCTCTTTTGACCATTCCTTAGATCACGAGTCTATAACAACCTATCAGACCACCAAACCTCCAACTTGATTAATATTATTCTTACTCTAATCTGACAGTTTATCTACTATTGTTTTGGCGGGTATGAAATCTGTATATTTTCTATACAAACTTTAAACTAAGTTCAAGAATAAGGTTTCAAGAACTACAATGAAGTTCAATACCTTCAAGAACAAGTTCAAATGAATAATCAAATAAACTATTAAAATGAAGTGTTTATCAATTTTATGAAAGAAGATGAAGTAGAAAATTGTAGAATCAAGACCACCAAATTCAGGTTGTGTCCTGAATGAATTTATTCTCCTCAAGTACCTGAGGTTATGGAATCTTTCCTTCCGGAATAAAATGATTCTCTTTCTGAAAATAGCGGTACCTCAAATTTTAAGGAACTTCAAACACACTGAATGATTTGATGATCACATGTGTAATTTTAGAAGAAGAAGAAGATTGTGTTTCTACTCAAAAATACTTGTCTTTACCTGAGGAAAATCTAGTTATTTATAGTCATCAAGTTTTTACTGGATGAAGAGAAGCAATGATTTAGAAAGGTGCAGCCCTTCATAAAGGTGCAAATCTTTAAAAAGGTGCAACTCTTTTGAAAGTCATAGCCCATTGGAAAGGTCATAGCCATTCAATACGAAAAGGTTGTAAGACCCCACAAAAATTCTCTCATAGAATGAGCCTTAGGGAGTGTCAAATAGGCTTTATTCCATCCCTAAAAGATTGAGAAGTGACTTCCTAAGTGAGTATCATGTGAACCATATAGAATTTACCTAATTTCAACTTTTTATCACATGGGAAATTTGATAAGCTTTCCGTCGATATAAGATTCACCCAAATCCGATACCTGGGTAAGTAGTTATGGTTAATTTAAGTCCTAGTCATAAAACAGTGTCATTTTAGTGCTTGGTGCATCGCGGAGAGGGTATTTTTGACAATTGTCAAATTCCAGTGGAACTCCACGATAGTGGTGCAGCACAAAGGACCTAAATTTCTTAATAGTCAATTTACAGTGGCCTAGCTTGATTGTGATGCGTCGCGCTAAAGTTCCATGTCCCAACCGATGGGACAACACGACGACTCCGCATCACAGTGACTCCCAGATTCCTATTTGTCAATTTCTAGTGAGCCACCGTGATAGTGGCATGTCGCGGTGGTCCATTAAATTGGGTTCCCAGTTTAATTTTTCCAGCTTCGTGCAGAAGTTAAAAAGGGCACTTTGGACTTTTTTCAAGCCTCTTAAACCATGCAAACACCAAATTAAAGTCAATTAGAAGCATTCTATGAAGTTTATCTCAAGTTTTTTCTCAACAATAACCCTAAGTATCCAAAATCTCTTCCAAGAATCTCAAGAATCCACCATATATTTTTTAAATTGAGTCAAGATTGAAGGTTCCAAATTCAAGGGCTTCAAGAACCCTCATTCAAGAGTACGAATAGAGTTCCAAAAAGCTTCTAATTCAAGGTATGTGGAATTTTGAACAAGGGTAATCCTTTCACCCATGTGCCCACAGGCTTATTTAAACTATAATTCTCTACAATTTATGAGATTTTACATGAAATTTAATTGAGGGTTTTCTCCCGTTGTTATTGGTTGCAAGCTTTTGATGTTTCCCTAGAATTGAGAGTCTAATGGAATGTTTTTTACATATTTTCTTGAGTAATTGCAGATAGGTCTATACCCCATCATTTTAATCCTTGAGAAGTTAATAGTTTAAATGTTTGAGATATTGAAGTATATGAGTATGTTGAGATTTTTAGACGAATTGCTGAAATTTCCAGATTTCAACATGAGTTATGAATCTATATGCTATCTATTATGCTTTTGATGAGTTTTAACTTGAGATTGAATTATGGGTTACTAATCCCTACTTGAGACTTGAGATTTTATGAACTCTTGTACTATAAGAACCCATGATTTGAGTATTCTGATATTGTTGAGAAATATTTTGACCTAATGGTCATTGAGTTTTGAAATCCACTCTAGTAGATGGGTTTACACGTTTAATTATTGGGTTCTTATTGAACCATGAGATTATTCTAAAGTGGATTTTCATGATATGAGCGAGACAAACTAAAGGGAGTAGTATTTAGCACCGAGTTGGGTAAGTTACCATGGTTTCTTACCCCAGAACTACCTGTCACCATAGGTTGGGCCAAAGGCCAAGTTGATTGTTGTGCCTAAGGCTGAGATATTAGGCCCGAGGCAGAGATAAGTGATCACTGAGTATAGGTTATACTCTTTGGCAAGAGTATGATGCCTCTCCTCAACGTGGGGTCTCTTTCTTAGGAGGATAAAACGTTGGACTCCATGCTTCTCACATGGTTTATGTCGGTAAAGAGAATATCCCTTAAAACAAAAGCTTTGAGATAAGATATTTTCCTTTAAAACTATAATACTTTACCTTACTATGAGTATTTTTCCCTAAAGCTTTAAATGAGATATTTTCCTAACATGAATGAAATGCCTTCAAGTATGTTCCAAAGTTATATGATTCTGAATTCCAAGTATTTGAGTTCAAAAGATTTATGAGTTCTTGACCAGTGAAGAAGTTTTAATCTCCGTGAGCATGAGTTATATGCATGAGTTGAAAGTATTGCTTAAAGTTTCCTTTAGCCTTGAGTAATGAGAATAATAAAAGAGTACAAATTTCAAAGCTAAAAGTATAATGACTCACGAGATTGTGTTACATGTTCCATTTTACATGATTCATGAGCTTTGAATTTTATACTTATTCAAGCCATGTTAGTCATTACTTATTACATGCATGATTTGATTAAAGATTATTGATGTTTTTTATATAAATCCATACAACCCCACGTACTCAGTACATTCTCAAGTGTTGATCCACATATACATCTATGTGCTACATTGACTTATAATGTAGGTTCAGGTGCTCAATTCCAACCTTGTCAGTAATTTTCGGGTTACTCTATCTACATTCCTACAGTGGTCAGTCCTCATGATTAGAGGACCTATATTCAGACATCTCCATATTTTGAGACACTATGTTTTTATTTCAAGTTTATTTCGAGTAAGTTGGCGACCTGTCCCAACAGCTCTCCAGTTCATAGATTAGTGGAGGCTTTGTCAGACTTGTTATCAGATTGTGGTTGTATTGATGTTTCCAATATTGCTTGGTCGTTTGGACCGAGCATTTTCTCTGTATTTCCTTTCATATGATATAAATATGCTAGTGTTTGAATTATTTCATCTTAAAATGAGTATTATTACTAGAAACAGGCTCAAAGGGTTATCTTGGGGCTACTTGTAGCCTTAAGCACCGTGTGACATTTCGGGAGGAGATTTTAGGTCGTTACAAAGGTGCATATTCAAATTGTTTCCTTTCTCTTAGTGTTTTTCTGAAAAAAACACCACCTTTTTATTTTCCATTAACACCTCTTAATAACCCAACACTCCCCTACATGATTGAGGAATGACTATCTTATCAAAAATTTATAGACAAGTATATGGTCAACAAGTAAAGATTGATTGCATCTGGATAAGTCGGTTTTCCTTTGAACTTTCCATAGTGAACATGCATCAGATGCACTCGATCAATTAGTAGATTTTATATATTTGAACCATCGAACTTTAATGTACACCTAGACAATATATGTCACACAACCAACCTTTTATCATTTATGGTTCACACGATTTTGTTCGTTTCAGCCATAAACACATCCTGATTTCATGAGAGCTTAGATAATAGGCCTTTACTAACATTCTCCTTAAAGCAGCTTCCACTTCACCCTTATATAGGTGATTTCTAAACATTCAATCCTATATATTAAACTATTTGGTAAAATCTGCCAAATTTAGATAATCAATAAAAATCTTCACACTATAAGCCTCATCCTTGTTTCCTAAACATTGTATATATCATGAAAATGATTGAGTATATTGACAATGTTGAAGCGTCAGTCACAACTTTGTTTTATCTCCTTGAACCTAGCTCTTGGGATCTCTTGTTTTCTAGGTAGAGTTACAGCCATGTTGACTTGTCCTAGGCTGTAAACACACCCCCTTTGATGTTCTCTCAACTCTCACTCTACATAAGCCTTTTGTAAGTTGATTCGACACACTATCCTTGGACTTTACATAGTCAACAGTGATAATTCCACTAGAGAGTAGTTATCTAATGGTATTATGTGTCTTTCTTATATGATGAGATTTATCATTATACATCATGCTCCCTATCCTACCTATCGTTGCTTGGCTATCACAGTGTCTACATAATGGTGCAATGGTTTGGGCCAATAAGGAATATCTTTCAAGAAATTTAAGAGCCATTAACCTTATTCACCAACTTTATCTAATGCAATATATTCAGATTTTAATATAGAGCATTGTCTAATGTTGTAATACCCAAAAAATCTAGTTCCCGGGATGCCATACAGTACTCTAAACTACAAGTAGTCCTGAGATAACCTTGATTGCCTTCGAATATGTTTGAATCTCAACATGGGGAAATGCAAGTATAAAATCATCATAAAATACAAAAAACTATCTGAATAATCTGAATATATCAAAAAGTGCTAATATCATTAAAATAATTAAATAAATATTGAAAAGTCTGAATACGACCACTAAAATCAAAAACTAAATCAAGTCATCTGACAAGCCTCAACTAACTGAATCTAGAGAGTCACTTGGATAGTCCCCAGCTAACTTTGACAAAACTTAAATATCTATTAATAAACTGAGAACATAAATAGCTAAGTCCCCGAACTATGAGGACTCACCAACTACAGTGATGTAGATGAGATGCTCAGAAATCATTATTGTTGCTGAGATTGAGAACCTGAACCTACATTATGAGACAACGTAGCACATAGACGTATATATGGATCAATACTTTGAGGATGTACTGAGTAAATGGGGGTGCATGCAATAAGTAAACAATATCATCACAATTTATCAAATCATGCATACTAAATGTAATTGACTCTAATAGCTTGAGAAAATCTAAAATCTAAAAATCATAAATAATGAATAATAAAGCATGTAGTATGAATCTTGTGAGTCATTATAATTAGTTTTAAAATCTGTATTCTGTTCTTGTTCTCAAATCATATAGGCTAAAAGAAGTCTGATACTTATTCTGCATAGTAAACACTGTATCTCAAGACTTTAAATAATCAAACACTATTTTAAGAGTGGGGGACATCTATTTGGGAGGTTCTTCTAACCGACATACACAATGTGAACATCCATGGACTTTCACAACTAGCCCCCATAAGGTTAGGGCTGTTCTACCCTTTCCATTAGAATAGAACAATCTTATCTTAGTGATAAAAATCTCGATCATCCACATAAAAGTGGGAAAAATCTAAATCCTACATTGGCACGTAGTTCTAGGGTATGAACCATAGTAACGTATCCATATTGGTGCTAAATACTACTCCCATCTCATGCTCAAAATCTTCAGAAATCCACTTTAAAATTTACACAAAGGTTTACAGAAAGCCAACTATGCTTTGCTTTTCTTTAAATCCCAAGCCGTATGAAACAAAGTGGATTCTTTTTCTAAAATTTGAAAATAATCTAGTCATAGGGTGCTTATGGCACACACAATCTTAAAACAATAATCTTTAAATGGGGTCTATTGACCCAAGCATCAATCTCTTGTTAAAACATCTCAAAATTCATACTTGGTAATGTAAACATTCATAATTCATCTTAAAATCAGAAAATTACTTCACAAGGCATAGAAATATGAATAAAGTCATGTAATTTAACTTCTAAATCATGGAAAATCTCATAATCTTGCAAATAATGATAATGGGTATAAACCTAAACTTGAAATACATGGGAAATCATATAAATTACAGTAAATTTGTAATAAAAGTAAAGTTTTGGGCACAAGGATGAAAAGTGTATCTTTGTTCAAACCCCACATACCTTATTGATGGTCTTTGGTTAAAGGCTTGAATCTTGGATTCCTATTGTTGGTTTGGAGATGAATTCTTAGTGTTTTTGTATTGGGAATCCTTAATTTTGGATTATGTTGGAGGATTAATGAAGCAAATCTTGAGTTTCTTAGAGAGGAAGTATGAGCCTTAGGGTTTTGAGAGAGAATGATGAATAGAGCATAATGTGCTCTCCAATATGATAAATCTTCTGTTTTTGGATGGAATTGGGGTTGAGGATTTACAAAAATACCCCTTTTAAACTCTTAAACAAAATTGAAAAATGAATATTTTTCCAACTTGAGTGTCCACCGTGATGTGCCACTATCACGGTGCCTCACAGGAAAATGACAACTGAAAACTGGACAGACTCTGAGGTGCGGAGTCATCGTGGTGCCACATTGTAATGCCATTTTGGCACATGGTGCGACACTCCATTATCACACTAGACCTCTGGAATTTGAGAACTGGTAAATTAGCCCTCTCCACGATATGACAATACCGTGGATGGCCACTAAAAAAATACAATTGGGATTTGACACTTCTCCGCGGCATGCTAAGGGTCTAAATGACGGTGTATTGCGACTGGAACTTTAAATAGACATAACTTCTTATCCAATTATCGAATTTAGACGAATCTTATATTGTTGTAAAGATAATTTAATTTACTAAACAATGGAAAGTCAAAATCTAAGCCATTCCATACAAAATAAACATTATTCATTCTAGAATCTAATCCTTGACATTTTTGGAAAGAGTTTAAGATGGAAAAATCGCAGGGTATTACAAATGTGATACATATCCACTCTTGGATTTTACTTTATTTGATCTCGTGATTCAATTTGCATCATTATATCCTTCAATCACCTCTGGATGTTTTTCTAATGCAAAGCATAGTCTTGAGTGTATTTTAGATACCCTAAAACTCTTTCCATTGCTATCAAAATAGTTTTATTAGAATTACTCATGTACTGACTCAATTTAATAATAGCACATGTTATATATGACCATGTACAATTCATGATATACATAAAAAATTCCAAAAGTCTTGCGTAGTCCAACTGTGAGTCACTTTCACCTTCATTTTCTTGAAGTTCAAAACTCATATCTAATAGAGTCTTGGTAATACCGAAATTCAAATACTTAAACTTTTCAAGTACTATTTTAATGTAATAAGACTATGGAAATGCCAACCCTTATGGAGTTGTATGGATTCTTATCCCTAAGATCACATCCGCAGCTCTAAGGTATTTCTTATCAAACTTGCTCTCAAGAATTTATTTCGTAGAACTTATATTAAAAATGTCTCTACTAATGATCAACATATCATCCACACATACACAAACAGTGACCTTGTGATTTGGTTTGTCTTTAATGTAAACATATTTATCTCATTTGTTTATTTTAAACCCATTTACCAATATGGTTTGGTAAAAATTTGCATGCCACTATTTGGGAGCTTGCTTTAGTCCATAAAGTGACTTAAAAAGTTTTCACACCTTATTTTCTTTACTAGGAACCATAAAACCCTCAGTTAGTTCCATGTAAATTTCTTCCTCCAATTCTTCATTTAGGAATGATATTTTCACGTCCATTTGATGGATTTCAAGATCATATACTGCCGCCAAGGCAATTAACATCCAAATTGATGTTATCCTTATTACTAGACAGTATGTATCGAAACAATCAAGGCCTTCATTTTGTTTGAAGCCTTTATTAAATGTCCTGCCTTTATCAATACTACCATCCACTTTAATTTTCTTTTTAATGATCCATTTAAAACTTAAAGGTTTATTTCCTGGAGTAAGATTAACCAACTCCCAAGCATGGTTGCTCAAGATTGAATTAATCTTTCTAATGTCTTCCTATTTCCAAAAGGATGAGTTCGAAGACGACATTGCTTCTTTAAATGTTTGAGGCTTATTTTTTAAGAGAAATGTCACAATATTCGATCCAAACAAAGTTGATGTTCTTTTAGAAGTACTACGTCTTTGATTCTCCTTATTATATACATTCTCGCTTGATTCATCTCGAGGTCTTTTAAACCCTCCACTAAACTATTGATGTCTAGTTCTATATGGATAAATCATTTCAAGGAACTCAGCATTATCTGATTTAATTATCACATTTTTATTGATATAAGGATGTTTGGATTTATTAACCGAAAACCGACATATTTTACTACTTTTAGCATATTCTATGAATACGTAGTTCACAGTCTTAGGTTCTAGTTTCACTCTTTTAGGCATAGAAACATGGACTTTCGCTAGACACCCCCCACACTTTGAAATATTTCAAGATGGATTTTTTTAATTCCATTTTGCATAGAGAATTGATAGTGTCTTACTATGGGGAACTCTATTGAGTATTCGGTTAGCTATAAGGATAGCTTCCCCCAAAGTTTTGTGGTAAACCAGAACTTATGAGTAAGGAATTCATCATTTCCTTTAAGGTTCGGTTCTTATTTTTTTCTATCCCATTAGATTGAGGTAAATATCGGGTAGTAGTTTGGTGGACAATTTCATTCTCTACATATTTTTTTGCAAATGGATATTCATATTGTCCATCCCTGTCACTTCTTATTGTTTTGATCTTTTTCTCTAACTGATTTTCAAATTTTATTTTATATTGCCTAAATGCA
This sequence comes from Capsicum baccatum var. pendulum, assembly GCA_030864225.1. NCBI lineage: Eukaryota > Viridiplantae > Streptophyta > Magnoliopsida > Solanales > Solanaceae > Capsicum > Capsicum baccatum. Next base: position 122,071,708 of record CM061560.1, read on the forward strand.
TCTATTGATTCATCCTTACTATTTAGAAAATATGCATAACAATACCTAGTGAAATCGTAAATAAAAGTTATAAAATACTTTTTTCCACCATGAGTTGGTGTTGACTTCATATCAGAAATGTCAGTATGGATTAAGTCTAAGGGATTGAAATTCCCTTCAACAGGCTTATACAAATGCTTAGCATACTTTGATTCCACACACATTTGACATTTTGATTTATTGAACTCAAAGTTAGGCAACCCTACCATACTAATAAGTTCTTGCAAGTTAAACTTGACATGTCCTAAATGAATATGTCATAAATCGTTTGACTTTAGCAAGTACGAAAAACCCTTAGCTTTCTTCATTTCAACAACCATTACATAAAATTTGAAAAAAGGCACTTATTGAGGTAGCCCTTCCTACTTGAGTTTCATTATTTCTTATTAAAACTTTCTCCAAAATAAGCACACACTTAAATTCATTTTAAATAAGAAGTATTGTCGAGATTAAATTTTTCCTAATAATAGGAACATGGAGAACATTGGTGAAGGTCAACACCTTGTCGAAAGTCATTTTGGAATATCTTCCACTTCCTTCAACCTTGGTTGTTGCATTTTCTCATAAAAATCACTTCTTTGTCCACTTAATCATGTCTAGTGGCTCCTAAATTAAACCACCATTCATTTGTATATCCAACCAGATTGCGTTTAGTGATCATATCAGATAGATTTTAAATCTTTCTAGTTGTTTTTGAAATGTTTATCTAATATCTTTCCTTGTTCTTATTTAGAGATTTATGGCTAAAATCAGTACAAATGTAGCAATTGCCTTTGAACATTTTCTTATTCTGCTCTTTCTCTTATCCAGAAGACTTCTTCATCTTCTTATTATTTGGAGAATCATACTTAATAGGATTTGCAACCATGATTGATGATTTTTCATTCAAATAATTATCGTCGTCTATCTTGGAATACCTCACAAGATTTTTGAAATCAGAAAGTTGATTTTCACTCATTATTCTTTTTCTAGAATATGTGGATCTATACTTGTGAACATTTGCATTTCAAGTTTGGCTAACCAAAATGACATCATTTGCTGTCATTCTTTTAAGTTCACACCAAAATATTTTTCTTATTTCTCTTCCATTTTCATTGCTAGAGTAATACCTTAACAACTTAATCACGAAGTATTGGTTGTCATTGGGACAACACCATTCACAATTAAATAAATTTATTATTCAATTTCATTAATCAATTTTTTGTCAATCTTTGACATAATTTTTGTATTTCAAAATACTAACAATAGAAACTTTAATCTTTAGCCAAGTTGTTTCTAGTCAATGATGAAGTTATTATATCTTCAAATCATTAATCGAATGATCTTTGAAATATGACAAAATTTTGATGACTTCAAATCAGAATCAAATTCAAATAGACTGAAACCCCACAGATTTAAACTCAAAAAAGCAATACAAATGTTTTAATGAATTGGGAAAGTTTTTATTCTCTTCGAACTGAATTCTCACATAGATTTCTCGATGAAGTTTTTATATTCTTCTAATCGACGGAGTAAAAATAAAAAGATTTTACTCTCTACAAAATTAGACCCAATACAGATTAACCAAATACTTAATTTATAAATAGTGATAAAAAAGAAATTTCATTCACCAAACAAGCCCAAAAATAAATATCTTTATACTTTTCATAAAATTATTATTTTTCTCAATTTGTATAAAATCTGTATTTTCTAAAAATAACTTCAAACACCTGTTCAAATTAACATATGAACAACCAAATGATGTTTAAACTCTGTATTTACAACGTTGAACTTTTAACAATAAGGTCAACACAACTTATGAACATCAACAAAATAAAGTTCAAACTATATTCTAAAAAATAGCAAAACCAAATATTAAGTGCTTCAGCACAAGTTCAAAAAAGTTATGAACTATCAAAATAAAGTTTCAAAATTTTCAAAAAGAAGTTCAACAATTTAAAGAACTATAAATATGATGTTCAAAATATTTATTGAAAAACAGTAACCCAAACAATACAGTTTAGTATAAATTCCTTAAGATTGTTGTTCCGATGGGTACAAAATGTGTACGTTTTCGATGCAAACTTCAAACTAGGTTCAAGAATAAGTTTTCAAGAACTTCAATGAAGTTCAACTCCTTCAAACACAAGTTCAAATGAATAATCAAATGAACTATCAAAATTAAGTGTTTATCAACTTTAACAAAGAAAATAAAGTAGAAAATTATAGAATCAAGTCCACCAAATTCACTGTGTGTCCTTAAAAAATTTATTCTCTTCAACTACCCGAGGTTATAGATTCTTTCCTTCAGAATAAATTGATTCTCATTTTGAATAAACCGGTACCTCAAATTTTCAGAAACTTCAAACACACTCAACTATTTTATGATCATACAAGATTTTTTATAAGAAGATGATTGTTTTTCAACTTAAAAATAATTGTCTTTACCTAAGGAAAAATTTAAGTATTTATAGCCATCAAGATGTCGCTTCATGAAGAGATGCGAGAGTTCAGGAAGGTGCACCTCTTCATAAAGGTGCAACTCTTTGGAAAGGTGCAACTCTTCGTAAAGTCACAACCCATTGAAAAGGTCATAACCATTTAATCTAAAAAGGTGCCTATTCAAATTATATCCTTTCTCTTAGTGTCTTTCTAAAAAACCACCACCTTTTTATTTTCCATTCACACCTCTTAATAACCCAACACCTATAGGGTAGTACTAATATCATTACTGTAGATGAGAATCATTTTCTATCAAAAGTTATTAGTGTTGCCAGCTATATTAAGGATTTTGTCATCGATAAAGATCACAAGACAATGAATATTGTATCTTTTGAGTGTATTCTTAATTGGAAAATACATGACAATGCCTTGTTAAGGATGTTTTGTCAATTGTTTTACAAACCATTTTTTTCTTAATTTCGTAACTTTTACCCACTTTTATAGCTCGTATTCAGACAATAAAGGGACTTTGTAAGATAGTTGTAGAAAAGAAGGAGTAGAAGGCCGAGTTAGTATCGATGGGAGAGCATATAGTTGTTTTAGAATCCTCGATTGGATAAGAGGATGATGAGTGTAACAATCCCCATGGTGTTTGTTAGTATTTTTAATATTTTTACTATTTTGACCTTCCCTATTGATGCTTTATATAATTTTTGAATTAAGGGGTGGATGGCATTGTAACGATGATTCCATTGTTACTAAAAATATCTATGGTAAACGTATATCAATCTCCTATTTAATATGAATTAGAATTAAGTATTTAGTATGAGAGTGCAGTTTCCATGTACTAAGGTCATACAATACCCCTAGCACAATGTTACGTTGAAAGTATCCTTGCCGATTTAGTTTCAGTCTAAGTTTAAACAAGGGTTAGCTTCAATTGAGCACTCTTTCTATAATTTAATGATTTATGAGTACTAATATTTGCCAAATTAAATATTTCCAAGTCTTTTTTCCAACAAAACCAATCGTTCATCATTTCTCTTTCTAAGTAAGAAGTTATGACCTTTTTACTAAAGACTATCTATGCTGAAAAAGTTAAGGGCATCATAGCGGTTCAGGTAGATATAGACACATTTCTATAGAAAAAGAATATAAAAATAGTGATCCTACAATTTCTTATAACCTATTTTTGATGATTTTCATCCCCTAAGCCCCGAATTTTTATTTCTAAGCCCTAGAAGGGTGATTATCTCTTGGTATGGGTGAAAATTCTTCATTGAGACATGTTTTTTCTATCATCTTCTTCATTTTTTAAGATATTAACATCCTATAATAATTAGAAAAATCTTTAATGGTGAAATTAATGGGGAATTGAATCCTATGTTCATGATATTTTAGGAAAAACCTATGGGTTAGGTTAATATTACCTTGAATCACTTCTAAATTGTTAAGTAACAATTCATAGCATGAATTAAAGATTTTAAAACATGAAAATTTATATTTTGTGACCATGAATGCAATAAATATGGAACCTTTAGCCTTAAAAATCCATTAATGGAGTTGGGTTGAGCTCAAAGGAACTATTTTGATGAGTAATTGTAGACCATAAATAAGGATAAAATTAGTGGATTTGAATACTCAAGGTTTTTTTTGAAGAGTAGTTCATTAATTACCCATGTAATTATTGTTATTATATGATTTAGCCTTCAGAAATGTGAAGAAGAAGGAAGATCATCCATGACATAGCTTACTTGTTGTAGTAGCTTGACGTCCAAGTAGGTTATGATTTATAAGTAGTAGACTATGGTTAGTAATTTTATCCATAATGTAGATTTACCAAAAAATCATTATTAGGCCTGCGGGCATTGAGTTTTGATTAATAAAATATGAATTTAATGTATTAAGGACCTAATTATGTGGTGATATGTAAATGTATAAATCCTTGATGGATGTTTTGTATTTGTATAACTCTATGGTGGGTTGTAATATTAATTATGTGAACATAGATGGCAATAAGATAGTGTGAGCTCATAGTTTAGTTATTTATCCTAATTATTATATGTCGGTGAACTTGGTATCATGTGTGGTTAGAGTATGGGGTCAACTTTCTTTAGATTAGTGAGGAGGACTGATTATGGTATAAGGAGGCAATGACTTAACTTAAGGTCCTAAGATTAAGTTAAGCTAATGGCTATAAAGTAAAAGGTAGAAAGGTATCTAAAAAAAGTTATATTTTAAGTTGAATAATTGGCTGATAGAGAAAGTATTGAACCTAATAATGACTTGAATGTAAGGGTTCCTAAATAATAATAGAATCTCTAGTTTTGATAAGAATAAACAGGGTTTATATTAATGAATGAACTACTAGATTTTTTACTCCATTTGGTTAGATGTGCGCTCCTAAAATGACTACTGACATTTAACGAATATGGCTTGATAATGCTTATATGAATAATCCAAGGATTGGTCTTTGGACATGCTATAATTGTTGAAACCAATGATTCATATCTACTTGTGATTTAGTGTGTTAAAGTATGATTGTTGTTAACATGTATTGATTAACTCGAGTTGACCAAGGATTTGGTTAGTTGTCTATTATTTTAATAATACATAAAGAATGAATTTGATAAATGATATTCTAAGATTTATACATATATAATGAGGTTATTTTAATGGCTTGTTGATTGTACAAGTATGATTGTTTATTTTATTATTATTGTGATGGTCGTGATATTGATTATTATTATGGATGTACTAGAATTTGGATATCTTCATGGGATTTTATTGATATGATTCCTTGGTTGGCTTGGGTACCACACTGACATAGTACATGGATAATAGATCATCCACTGTAGGCTATGACTCATGTACAACTATAAGACCCTTTGCATGTATGTATAAAGTATATATGATTGTGATGGTTCCTTGAGTTGACCGAGTATATGATTGTTGTTATGGTTGTTGTTTATATTATTTTCATGAGTAGACCAAGTTATATCGTGGTTGTTGTTGTGGGTTCCTTAAGTGAAACATATTATAATTTTGCTTAATATATTATTAGATTCATGGTTTGTTGACTTGAATATGGTTAGAGTCAAGATTTGTTGACCTAGATATTGTTAGAGTCAGGGTTGTCAATTTGACCATTGTTTAACTTGGCTTATTGTCTCTTGATTTGTACTTTACTAAAAATGTAGAGTTACTTGTACAGGCTAAGTGTTGTCATCTTGGAGTTTTTATCATAATGTATGTTCATAGTTGTAATTTTTACAAGGTGATGATTATTAATAATCTCTTATAATTAATAACTATTGGGATCAAAAAAGTTAGAGTTAGGATAGAAATACTCTAGGTAAAGGTAATGAATGATCAATGAGAATAAGAATGGAAATACTCTTCGTTAAAATAAGGGATAAAAATAGCATAAGTAGATGAAGGTGTTACAAATTAAATTGTTATATAAGTTTTCATATTTTCTCTTCGTGATTTCTATATTGTGTTTACATGATCTAACCCTGTCACCGATGATACCTACCAGTACATGATGTTTGTATTGATATTACTCTTTCTATATCCTTTTGGGGATATAGTCTTTTTGCAACAATCAATGTTGGTTTCATGATTATTGTGGATAACAACCCTTCAACAGCTTTTACCCCTCTTATTTATGGTAAAAGTTATGACCATTTTTATCGTTCTTGATTTTGAAGCTCTTGTGCCTATATATATTAGTTTCTAGTAGTATTTTATATTTTTGCACTTAGAATTTATAATAAAATAGTTGTAATAAATATTGATTATATATATTTAATGAAGACTTTTGCATGTAATGTTGAATCTGTGGTAAGGGATTTTCCTATCTAGGAAGATTAGAGTAGGATACCTTACGATTCAGTAATTTGGATCATTATAATTTGGTATTAAAGCCTAGTTTATGGTCTCCTAGTACAAGAGAAAATGTTGAGTATAGTCCTGCTAATTAGTGTGTTGACGTCTGCTTTAAATCTTCAGGAAGTTATGAGGTATTTTAGGAAATTATTGCACTTCTTTCTTTCCTCTTGTGTCGTTCGTATAGTTGCTTGTATAGGTTGAATCCAATTGCTATCTCCCAATTCCAATTGTTATCCATAAAATCTTGATTTAAATATAGTCAATTCTAATTGATGTATCTACAATCATAATTATAATCTAGTTGATTCAAGTTGGTACCTTCAGAAATTCATAATAGAAACCTAGTTGTTTCTAGTTGGTATCTATCTATATGGTCTAAAACTTATGATTTTCATATAAATTATGGTGAAATTGGTAGGTTGTAACTTTGTTTGTGTAATATAAGATGTGTTTGTGATCTGTATTTGCTTGATTTACTCTGAATCTATGATAGGTGAGTCTTGCAAGTTTTCATGTATTGTGTGGTGAGTGATAGAACTTGACTATGATTGTTGTTTGTCTTGTTGGTAGTAATATAAAGGTTTAAATTGATTCAGAAGGTTAATTCCTTGGTCGTTATGTAAAATGTACTTGGTTGAATTATTATAAATTCTATGACTCCTAAAAGGTCATAACTCGGTTATGTATTAATGGTTAAAAAAAAACTATTGTTATGTGATTTTAATGAAAAATAGATTGCAAAATACTGGACATGATATTATCATTAGTAAAATGGTAAGGGAAAAATAATACAGAATTGAGGAAACTCTTGTTACAAACAATTCATATGAAAAAGTACCATAGAAAAAGGGCTATTATTGCTTGATATCGAGAATTGCAGTACAAAAGTTTTTATGGTAATTCTTTATTTGACGTAAGGAGAATTTTTTTGTCTTTAAATTTTATGATAACTTAAACTTTTAATTGATAATTTAATTGCTGGTTAAGTAAATAAATGGGTGGATATGGTAGCCCTTGGTAGGAAAGTTATTTGTTTGATGTGGGTAATGTTATCAATTGAGGTATCATTGATATTTGAACATTAGAATTTATCTTAATATGTCATTTTTACTTTTGAATGAGTAACTACTTACATTTTGATGGTAATGTGTAGTTGATATGAAAATCTTGAGATTATGGTAGAGCTAAATTCTTGGGTGTTTGTGAAATTATGGATGTCTATGGTAGAAATAGTCACGCATGTATAGATTACAAAAATGACTTGTCATTAATGGTTTATTGTTTAACATTACTCATATGCTTATTATATGGCAGTAATTATTGATTAATAGTATTCCTTAGGAATGGTATAATTGAAATGCTAGGGTCCTTGTGATGAGATATCTTTATTATGATTAATGACCCTTAGTTTTAAGCTCACATTAAGGAATAAAATTATTAGATGCATCATTAATATTAAGTTTCTTCTAATTAATCACGGTAATACTTTCTTCTTAGTTCTCTTGGGTGGTTGAGGTGTGTTAGGTCAGTAACATTACTAGTTGTAATCTACTTGTGAGGCTTAATAAGTATAGATGTCCTCGGTTGATAACCAAAAAAATGGTTGGTTATGAATAATTCATTGTTAAGGGTTGTATAGACTAATGTAAGTGGTGGTAGAGAATCTATGTTACTAATAAAATCCATAGTGTTGTGTTGGTTGGTGGTCCATAATTTAGATGTGTCAAGGAGAAAACACAGTGTAGTACTTAGTGATGTTATGTTCATTATATCATGAATTAGGGTGTAATTTATCGGGCTGAGAGTTAGAATTTTAAGACTAGGCTAGTCTTGGATAAACTCTGAATGAGGCATGGTCTACGATAATTTGAGAATGGATTAGGTAGATGTAATAAATCCTAGTTTGATTTTATGTTAGCCAAGATGATAAGGAACCTTTAGAAATTTTGTAAATAGAGTTCGGGTTAGTAAAAGACTGGACATGGTGTTCACTATAATAGGGTTAGTTTGGAATGTAAAAATCTACGTATTGAGGGGTGAAAAAGACAAAACTGGGAATATTCTCGAGTTTCTGCATTTCCTATTCTACTATAGAGACATATATTTTTGTTATAGTGATGTCGATATAGCGGGATTAGTCCGTTATTGCAGGATTGATGTAGTAATTATTTAGTTTTGTTCGAGTTTAGGTACTGCCTCTTGATAAAAATTCTAAAGACTTAAATCTTATACCAATAAGGTAAATAGTTAATTCATATTTCTCTTCAACCAAGGCTCATCTGGGGTGAAACAAATAGTAAATTGGTATTTGATGTATTCAGGCTTAGTATCTATCGTAAGAGTATATAAATCTCACTTTTCATATTTTTTAGGATCAATTCTTTTGTACGAAATTGCATTTGATATGTACTAAGGTTATACAATACCCCTAGTACAAAGTTAATTTGAAAGCATCCTTGTTGACTTAGTTTTGTATTACGTTTAAACTAGAGTCAACTTTAATAGAGCACTCCTAAAATATAGAGAGTTAGGGTCCCAATACGTTGAAAATTAAAATCTTTCTTCTTTCCAACGCAATCAATCATTCATCACTCCACTTTTTAAATAAAAAGTTATGACCATTTTACTGAAGATTGTATGTGCTGAAAAAGCTAAGGGTGCTATAGGGGGTCAGATCACTATAGGAAGTCAACATAGAAATAGAAGGTCTCAATAATGATGATATAAAATTTTATAACCTATTTTTGTTGGGTTTCATTCCCTAAACCCTAAATTTTCATTCCTAAGCACAAAAGGGGTAATTTTCTCTTGGTATGGGTGAAAATTCTTTATTTAGGTATGTTTCTTCTGACATCTTCTTTATTTTTCAATCCTTTAACATCCTAAAATGTAATACCCCATAAAATCCTAAGTCTAAAGTTCAGCTCATTAAGCTTTCCAAGCTCAAAGACTTAGAAAATTTTTGCTAAGTGTTCAAGATTCAACACTTAGTCTCATTTTAGACCTCTAAAACACTTAGTCTCATTTTAGAAATCCAAACTTTGAGGATTATTTGATGACCTTCCTGACCTTCATTTTTGGATTTTCAAGTTGCGTTGCGATGGGTCAAGGTCGTAGTACATCTCAGGTAAGTTTTGGAATTTTTCGAAAGGCGTAAGGACGTGTTTGGGTTTCTAGAATAGTATCTCCGAGTGATAGGCCCGCGTCGCCCCAGCTAGAGCACTGCTCTATGGAAGGAGCCACCCAGTATTGTCCCCCGAGATATCCAAGCGTCGCCTTTCATGTCCCCAGGATAGCCAGGTGCCGCCTTGCAAGTCCAGTGCTTGCCCAGTTTTCAGCATTCCACTTCCATGCTCTTAGGGGTATTTTGGTCATTTTGCCTTCATATATATACTCAATAACACAGGATTAAGACTCCAGAACACCAAAATACACTATCTTTTCTCAAAATCCTCTCAATAACAAGCTAGGGTTTAAATTGGGGATTCAAGTTCAAGCAAATTCTACCATAAATTCCAAGAATCTCTCCGTCAATCTTTACTAAATCAAGAAATAAGGTATGTGTGTGTTTATTCATGGATTCCGTTCATCCATGAAGTCCAAGAAACCTATTTTAAACTATATGCCATGCTTGTTATGTCTTGATTTGATTGTTGATCTTGTTTATGTGTTGAATGATGTTAAGATAGCATCTGTATGGGTTTGTATGAAACTAGGATGGCATGTTAGTGGAAATATATGAACTTTGGGTGATTTGGGTTATGAATTCATGAATAAACCTATGCCAAAAGTTGTGCATCATGTTCCATGATTCAATGATGCTTGAATGACAAGTTCACATTCTTTGCTCGATGATTCCACATGAATTCCACGTTATTGTTGTGTGTTGTTGTTGTGCTATGGAATGAGTATGATATTGAAGCTATGCAGGTATATACATATTATATGCATTTCCCTTGCATGTATAAGATGTTGAGAACCATTATTAGTATGAAACCATTATTAGTATGAAATCTCCTACTTATTATATTGTGAATTGTAGACTCTACTCTTATGATCATATCAGTCATGTCTGTCAGCTTCCTTCCATCAAGTCCTGGGGGTACTTGTACCTGAAAAATATAGCTATGTGCCTAGAGCCATGTCATGTTATCACGATACTCTCAGGAAAACTGTGATCTATAGAATTCATTCAGTCATGTAACTCATGAAAACTCAGGAATCTCAGCAGTCTCAGTAGTTCAGTAATCTCAGTATTCAGTAATCTCAGTAATAGCAGTATTCCTAGCAATCTGAGTAATTTTAGTACTCTCAATCAATCCTCAGAACTCAATATGTTCCGTCATTCAAAGGAACTCAGTAAACTTAGTTTAGCTCCGCTAAACAATACCACTAGTATCAGTTCAGTTAACTCTATCCAGTTTAGTTCAACTAATCAGTTTAGTTTAGGCAATCAGTTTAGCTCAGTTAATTAGTTCAGTGTCTTTCAGATGGGAGTAAGATTCAGCACCGAGTGAGCCCAGGGATGCGGACTCACCCGCTAGAAAGGATGGAGATACTTAGTAGCAATCCCTAAGTTCCAGAAATATATAGCCAGCGTAGGTACGAGATTTCACCCGTTAGAGAGGACTGACATACTCACGGATCACCCGTTAGCATATTTATATGTATAGGACTGATCATAGGGGTGACCCACTAGATTAGGACTAACTCCACAACAGTTATCTTTAATGGTGGCACGGTACTGACACCCTTCCAGTCATGGTAGAGATTGGACGCCAGTCAGCTTAGCATGGAGCATGTCAATTAGATGAATACATCCCATAGATTTAGTTAAATATTTAGAACTGTCAGACACAGTCAACTCAGCTAAGTAGTATATATTCAGTACTGTTAGATATAGTCAATACTTAACATTATAAATAGACTTCAAGATTACCCATTAGACAGGACTAATCTTAACTATAGTTAATCAGTATCAAAATTTTCAGATTTAAAGATCCCCCGCTAGATAGGACTGATCTCATACTAAGTCAAATCATTTTTTATTATCAATATACTCAAAGATCGCCTGCTAAATAGGACTAATCTCAGATTCAGTTACTTTATATAGAACGGAACTCAGATAGTTCCATCAGAACTTAGACTGTCAGATATAATCACCTAGTATCAGTTACATCAATCTTGTCGATCATCACAGTTATATCCGTTATGTCTTCCATCCTAGCTTAAATTATCAATATTCAATTTCTGGATTGTTAGACACAGTCAATCAAACCAGTTCTTGATAATTCAAATGACCAGACATAGTCATTCATCTATTCAGTACCTTAGTATTAGTAAATTCATGTCATCGGTATTCAGACTCATTAGTCAGTATCACCATGAGTTCAGTTATAGTTGCTTATGAATGTATGTACTCTTACATTCATATTAGTCAGCATTGTTCATGCATATAACCCTTTGCATTTAGCCTACCTCACTCATGTACTCGGTACATTCAGACGTACTGACACATTTGTGCTATGGTGCATTCTCTTATGTTACACCATAGGTTCAGAGGCACGAGCTCTAGATCAATAGTAGATTCCTGTATCAGTAGTCAGAGTTAGAATTAAGTCCTCATCTTTAGAGGAAATGATGATTTCGTTACTATTTCATCTTTTAGTTTATTTCAATAGTTGGAGTTAGTTAGGGACATATCCCATCAACTCCTTATTCAGACAGTTTCGAGGCTTTCCGGACTATAGCATGTCAGACAGTTATTTTAGATTTGTTTTGGTATTGTTATATCTTTTTTATACATTGTGTCATCAGATATTTTATTTACTTTGAACCTTATGTCCTTCAATGTATATTTCCGCATTATTTATGATATATTATGCAGTATATAGGTACATATATCAGTCATGGGTTAGTTTGTGGTCCTTCGAGGTGATAAGCACCGTGTAGCATTTCGGTTTAGAAAATCAGGGTGTTACATAAAATCATTAGAACAATAAAGATGAAATTCTTGGGTAATTGAACCCTAAGTTTGGGATATTTTGGGGGAAAAAAATTATGGGTTGGTCTAATAGCACCTAAAATCACTTCTAAATTATTAATTAACAATCCCTAGCATGAATTAGTGTTTATAAAATTTGAAACTTGATTGTTGGGGACCTTGAATTCGATAAATTTGGATTCTTTAGCCAAAAAACTCCATTAATAGAGTTGGGTTGAGATTGGAGGAACTACTTTGATGACTACTTGACCCTTGGATAATGTTGTTGACCGTAAATAAGGATAACATTAGTGCGTTTAAATTTTCAAATTTTTTTGAAGAGTAGTTTATGAGTTACTCTTGTAATTGTTACAATTAGATTCTTTAGACTTCAGAAAAGTGAATAAGAAGAAAGATCATCCATGGCATAGCTTACATGTTGCAGCAGCTTGGAGCTCAGGTATGTTATGGATTATGAGAAGTAGATTGTAGTTAGTAATCGTGTCAATGATGTAGATTTGATAGGGAAAATCATGCATTGTTATGCGGGCATGCAGTTTGGATGTATAAAACATGAATTTAATATAATAGGGAACTAATTATGGGCTATTATGTTGGTGTATGTGTCCTTGATAGATGTTTTGTGTTTGTATGACTACAGTGGATTGTAATATAAATTATGCAAATATAGATGACAATGAGATGGCGTGATATTATAATCTATTTATTTAGCCTATTTACCATAAAAAGGTAAACTTGATATTATGTAAGGTTAGAATATGAGATAATCTTGCTAATGGTTATTGAGGATTGATTATTATATAAGGACACACTGACTTAATATAAGGGCCTAAGGTTAAGTTAGGCTAAGGGTTAGGACATAAAAAGTATAGAGGTTTATGACTAAAGCTAGATTATAAGTCGAATAGAGTTGAATGATTACCTAATGGAGTAGGTCATGAACCTAGTAATGACTTGTACATGAGAGTTCATGGATAATAACAAAATCTCTAGTTTCAATATGAATAAAGAGGATTGGATTAATGAATTACTAAATTAGACACTATTTAGTTGAACGTGCACTTCTAAAATGACAACTTGAATTTAATGAATATGACTTGATAATTCTTACATAAATAAGTCGGGGAATGGCCTTCATAAATTCTATAATTGATGAAACCAATTATTCATATCTACTTGTAATTTGGTGTGTTAATGTATGGTTGTTGGTTATATGTATTGCTTAACTTGAGTTGACCAAGTATTCTAGTGGCTATCTATTATTATGATGAATACTTAAGGAATGAAATTGATAAATGATATCTTAAGTTTTAATCACAGATAATGAGTTTATATTAATGGCTTGTTGATTGTAAAAGTATGATTAGTTATTTTAATTGTGGCTGTGATTTTTATGATATAGGTTATTATTGTGGGATTTACCAGAATCTAGACATTATTTAGAGTTTTGGTTGACATGTTTCATTGGTTGGCTCGGGTATGATGCCGGTGCAGGCCATGACTAGTAGCCAACTATAAAACCTTGGAATGTATGTACAAGGTATTTATGATCACGTTGTTTCCCTAAATGGACCGGGTATATAATTATTGTTAATGTTGTTGTTTATGTCTATTCCATGAGTGGACAAAGTTATATTGTGGATGTTATGTGGACTCCTTGAGTTAAACAAACTATGATGCAATTTGATATATTAAGGATTCTTGTGTGGTCCAGTTGCTTTTAATATATATTATTGGATTCGTGTAGAAATAATAAACAGAAGAGATGTCATTAACTAAACTTGTTCATTACAAAAATGTTTAAAGTATTTACATCACTTGATTATACAAAAGGAAGCTTAAACTGAATATATCAAATCAACTCTAACTGATTGTCTATAAAGCCTCTACTAATAATCACTATAGGTAGCTGAGGCATAACCCCCATATAACCTAAGAAATATAACTGAATAAAATATGTAATACTGTAACTATATTTGACTCGAGTCCTCGAATCAAAAGAACTCATCACCTGCTGGTTGGAAACTATGAGTTGTCTAATTATGATATTTCAGGCAACAACTATAACCTACATTATGAAACAATGTAACCACACAGACGTTTATGTGGTCAATACTACTAGAATGTATTGTGTATATGAGGGTGAATGAAATAAGTAAAACTAAATCAATGTATAATCTTAAAACATGAATGCTAAGTGAAAATAGACTCACTAAGAGACTAAAACAAACTAAAAGATAAAATATCATAAAACATGAATAACAAACATAATTTGATAAGTTAGGCGAGTTACTACACTTAGTTTTTGAAATTTATCTTTTATGTGGAGATTTTTCATAACCACCATAAACCATGTGAGCTAGCACGAGTCCAATGTTTGACCCATATCGAGGAAGGTTGCTCTACCCTTTTCATCAAAATAGAACCTAAATTGAACTAGAATGGTCACTAAACTAAGCCTATATTGGGAAATAGGGACGCTCTCTGGTGAGGCCCTTAAACGTATAGGGGCATGTAGTTTTTGGAAAATAGGATGCGCTGAATCCACACTTCCTTTTGGGTGCTAAATACTACTCCAAAAATATATATTAAATGCACATACTACTAAAATTTACCTTCAAATAAGAATATGAGTTTGTAATATGAAAACCAATCATAATTCTGTTTATAATGCTTACTCATGAATAATTGTGTGATTTTATTATCATGTCTGAGATCGTAAGTCTAGATTAAAATATAAATGGTATTATGGTAATCTGAAATAGTAAATCTAAACTTCTTGTAAACTGGAGAATCATTATAAATTCATATGCTCTTATTTGTAAACCGACTAAATCAGCTTGAAATTATATATATTCACCATCTCATTGAAATTCATGTCAAAGTACTAAAATTCATGTCATAATGACAATCATATAAGTGAAAACACGATAAAGGTAAATTCTTGCTCTTACTAAACTTTAAATCCCATGATACTGTTATAAGTTAGAAAATATGGAATTTGGGTATTAACCCTAATCAAAATCTCATAAATTCAATTCTAAGACCAAAGCTTTTGGGCTCAAGGATGAAAGGTTATCCCTGTTCGAACCCACATACCTGAATTTTCTTGATTTTTTTTAGGAAAACTTGGATTTGGATCCTTGAAGGTTGAACTTTAGGAAGATATCCTAACTTCTTTCTCTTAAGGGTGGAGAAGAGAATAAGCATTGTTAATTGATAACTAATGAATACATAAAGTCAGTAAGTTTATTTAAGTTATGGGGGTAGGGTTTGAGGTGAGGAAAAGACCAAAATACCCATAAAGAAATAGGACAAAATTGTAGGAATATTTAAGTTGACAACTAAGTTAATAACCTGTCAGTTTGTTGAAAATTCGTCAACCTAGTCGTCAATCTCTAGATGGATTTTGCCATTTACTTGTAATGCTTGACGACTTAAGTTGATTGCTTGTCAACTTAGTCGACACCTAGTTGACAGCTCATCAAGTCCGTTGTTACCTTATGGCAGACATATACTCCCAAGTAAATGAGCATGACTTTTTACTCTGATATTAGATTAAGGAAAAATCGAATGCATTGGAAAAAAGACTCAAAGATCTTTTATTCGGTTGGTTTTAAGCTCCTAAAATCTACATATTTTAGAAGTTATACTAATTTGAAATTGAACCTTGTAGGATAGAATACTAAAACTCAATTGATACAAATGTTCTCAACTCAACTTTGCTCTAAATTCTTTGAATGACCATAATCATATCAAAAATAATTTATAGACAAGGTGAATGGTCATGATAATTACCAATTGTCTAAATCCTTTTTTAGGGCCCTTAAATATATGGTGAATAGTTGAAAACTTATCTAGGAGCTTGTGGGGTATTATAAGGGGTGTTTAAAGGGGTCTCTGGAGGTGAAACATAATGATAATAACCTCATTTGGTAAATTTGATTGTCTTATTAAGTCTAGAATATTGAACTAGTCTTGTAGCATTATTGGTTTATATCTGTAGGACCTGAAGAAATTTCGAGGGTAAATTCTTAGAGATTTGTATCCTTAAACTCTTGTGGGTGAAAGTCTATAGGTGAAGGGATCAGGCCTTCATCCCATTCATGACCTAGCTGATGAATTCGTGGAGAAGGATCTTATTATCCTTTGCGAGAGTGATGGTGGGACCATGTTCATGAAGAGTAAATAGTTTAGTTTATTCAAATACCTAGACTTAGAACCATTAAAAAATTTCATCTTTGGTGTCACTGGGGTGGGTACGATGTAATACCCCAAAGATTTCTAGAAACTTTCATCCCAAGAATGACTAGTATTAGCTTCTAAAGTGAATGATAATTATTCCATAAGAAATATTCAAGATTTTCACCTTTTTTCATGTGGAAAATTCAGTAAGCTTTCCATTGATATATGATTCGCTTAAATTGGATAATCAGGTAAGAAGTTATGACTATTTCAAGTTCCCATCAAAAAATAGTGCCATATTAGTCAGTGGTACGCCACGCGACAAGAGGAAATGGCATTTAGCAATTTCCAGTAGGTGTTCGCGATTATGGCTCATCGTGTCAGCACTCAAATACAGAATTGTGATTCTTCTAGTGTCTCAGTGTGATTTTCCCTGTGTCGCACCAAAGTTCCAGGTCACGAAAGAAGGGGCAACGTGATGGCTCCGTGTCGTGCCATCCCTCAGTTTCCCTATTGTCAAATTCCAATGACATTCCAAAAATATCTTTCCATACTCGGTATGGTTAGTTTGAATTCTTAGTCATGTCATTTGTTCTTACAAATGCCCTAGTAGGTTTCATAGATTTGATGAACCGCGTGTTCAAGCAGTACTTGGACATGTTCGTCATAGTCTTCATAGATGATATTCTGGTCTATTTCCTTACTGAGTGAGATCATGCAGACCATCTCAGAATAGTACTTCAGACTCTCAGAGATCATCAACTATTCGCCAAATTCAGTAAGTGCAAATTTTGGCTAAGGTCAGTAGCATTTCTTGGTCACATCATTTTCGGTGATGGCATTAGAGTTGATCCTCAAAAGACCGAAGCAGTAAGAAACTGGCCAAGACCTATATCTCCATCAAATATCAAGAGTTTCTTAGGTTTGGATTGCTATTATAGATTGTTTATTGAAGGATTTTCATCTATTACATCCCCTATGTCCATATTGACTCAGAAGAAAGTCAAGTTTTACTGGTCAAACCCTTGTGAGAAGAGTTTTCAAGAGTTGACGACTCGACTTACCTCAGCCCCAGTCTTAGCTCTTCCAGATGGTTCAGATGGGTTCGTGGTGTATTGTGATGCATCCAGAGTAGGTTTGGGCTATGTCCTCATGCAACATAGTAAGGTCATAGCCTATATCTCTAGACAGCTTAAACACCATGAGAGAAATTATCCTATTCATGATCTTGAGTTAGCAGCCGTAGTCTTAGCCTTGAAGATTTCGAGGCATTATATCTATGGAGCTCATGTAGATGTCTTCATAGATTATAAATCTTCAGTATGTCTTTTCTCAAAAAGATCTCAATCTTCATTAGGTATGGTGGTTAGACCTCTTGAAATACTACGACATGAGAGTTCTCTATCATCCGGGCAAGGCCAACGTAGTGGACGATGCTCTGAGTAGGCTATCCATGGGTAGTTTTTCTCATATGGAGGATAGTAAGTTTTCTCAAGAAGTCCATCTGTTTTCCATACTAGGCATTCTCTTAGTCGATTCTTCAGAGGGTGGTGTATGTGTTCAGAGTAGTTCAGAATCATCTCTAGTCTCCAAGGTGAAAGAAAAGCTAGATAGAGATCCTAACCTTGTCAAGTTGAAAGAGTCAATTCAAGATTAGAAAGTATAGGTTTTCTCCCAAGAGGGAGATGGTGTTTTGCGTTGTTAGGGTCGTCTCTGTGTTCCAGGTATAGATGACTTAAGGCAGAAAATTCTTGTAAAATGGCATGGTGCATGCTACTCTATTCATCCAGGGGCCATAATGATGTACTATAACTTGCGAGAAATCTATTGCTGGAATGGGATGAAGAGAGACATTGCAGATTTTGTGGCTCTATTCAAAAGTTCAGTATTGCTACATAGAAGAGGGAAGTTGTGAACATGAACTTCGTGATGGGTTTGCCTCGAACTCATTATCAGCATGATTCAGTCTGGGTCATTGTAGACTGAATGACCAAATCAACTCATTTCCTTCTAGTTCATACCTCTTATTCACCTGAGGATTATGCCAAACTCTATATCAATATGTTGGTCATATTGTAGGGTGTTCTATTGTCCATTATCTCAGACAGAGGTACCCAGTTCACCTCTCATCTCTAGAAAGCATTCCAAAAGGGTCTCGGTACCTAAGTTCATCTCAGTACAATCATCTATCCTCAGACAGATGGTCAAGTAGAAATTACTATTTAGACTTTAGAAGATATGCTAAGGGCGTATGCAATTGATTTCAAGGTAAGTTGGGATGACCACTTGCCTTTGATTGAGTTTGCATACAATAACAACTATCATTCTAATATGCAGATGGCTCCATTTGACGCTATCTATGGTAGGAGATGTAGATCACCAATTGTTTGTTTCGAAGTTACTGAGGCCTTAGTCATAGGTCCTGACTTAGTTTTCGATGCTTTAGAAAAAGTCCAGTTAATCAGAGAAAGACTCCAGGATACTCGGAGCCAATAGAAGTCTTATGCAGATGTGTATATAAAATATCTCGATTTTGAGATTGGTGATCATGACAACATCAATATCTCTCCCATGAAGGGAGTGCAAAGGTTCGGCAAGAAAGGAAAGCTCAGTCCCCGATATGCCGGACCCTTCAAAGTTCTCAGTCATTTCGGCAAGGTAGCTTATGAGCTAGAATTGCCTTTAGATCTAGCCTCAGTACATCCAATCTTCCATTTCTCTTTGCTTAAGAAGTTTGTAGGTGATCCACCAGTCGTAGTCCCTATTCATAGCATTGATGTTCAAAACATCCTCTTTTATGATGAGATTCCAGTCAAAATCTTTGACTATCAGACTGGTAAATTAAGGACCAAAGAAGTCCCTCTAGTTAAAGTTCTTTGGCGAAATTAGTCTGTCGAGGGGGATACTTGGTAAGCAGATGTATACATGCATACCAAGTATCCTCACATCTTCTCCGCCAACTCAGATCAAGCTCAAGGTAACAGTTCTCCTTAAGCTTACTCAGTTTCATGATCAGTGTTCATCATGAACTTGGTATTCAGTTTCATGTTCATGTTCCCAGTATATGCTTGGTATCAAGTACCATTGGATATTCATTCATGCATTCATGTATCAGCTCAATTATATAATTATGCATCAGAAATTAATTCTCATTGTGAGAAACTTAGTTCCTCGGAACATTTATTCATCCATTCATAAATCAGTTACATATGCATCAGATATGCATGTTTCAGTGTGTTATGCTTAGCTTTTCAGTCATGAGATCATGTTCCAATTATTCATGTTTAGCTTATTGTTTCCCCTCTCTGTTAGACTCATTCAAGGACGAATGTTATCAAGAGGGAGATATTGTAATACCCTGAAGATTTCTAGAAAATTTTATCCCTAGAATGACTAGTATTATCTTCTAAAGTGAATGATAATTATTCCATAAAGAATATTCAAGATTTGTACTTTTTTTCATGTGAAAAATTCAATAAGCTTTCCATCGGTATATGATTCGCTTAATTCGATAACCGGGTAAGAAGTTATGATTTTTTCAAGCTCCCATCATAAAACAGCGCCATATTAGTCAGTGGCGTGCTGCGCCACAAGAGGAAATGGCATTTGAAAATTTCTAGTAGGTGTCTGTGATTATGGCTCATTGCGCCAGCACTCAAATCAAGAGTTGTCCTTTTTGCAGTTTGTCAACACAATTTCCCCTGTGTCGTGCCAAATTTCCAGGTCACAAAGGAACGGGCAACGCGATGGTTCCGCGTTGCACCATCCCTCAGTTTTCCAATTGTCAAATTCTAGTGACACGATGTGATCGCACCAGGGGTTCAATTCGGAAATTTTTTTACTGAAATTACAAGATGCATCCAAGGTTAAAAGGCTCAATTTCTCACCCCTATTTAAGCCCTTTAACATGTGATTCAATCACTTTTCATCCAAAATACACTCTCTTTTCTCAAGTTTCTCTCAAGAACAAGCTAGGGTTTTCATATAAGATCTAATTTCAAGAAGGTTTCACCCTCAATATCTACAAAATCATGAACTAAGGTATGCATAGTATTCATTCATGGACTTCTTTCGTCCATGAAGCCCAAGTCCCTTTTATAAATTCAAGTTATGGATTTCTTTATGAATTTCATGTTGGGTTAGTTTTGTTTATGTTGAGAATGATCAATTGAATTCAAATCCATATTGTGTGATCAATTTTATTTGGAATTGATTTGTATAGATGTACATTCATGTGAACCTATGAATAAACCCTAGGATGATTAAATTAGAGATGAATCATGATGAATAATTGTTGTATAATACTTTCTATATGTGATATGCCTACTATGTATTTGATTAAATGACTATATGAAGGAACAATGCCCACCTAATATGATATCATCAAATCCCCATCTATGTACAAGTTGTGCCTATCACATGTTTTGATGGAATGCTTTTATAAATGTATTATGGATTATGATGTTTGTTATATGTTCAAGAAAATTATGCTTGGTCAGTTTCCTTCAATCGAGTCCTGTGGGTACTTGTGCTCGAAACATGAGTTGTGTACCTAGAGCCATGTCTTGTTTTCACGATACTCTGAGTCAAGCCATGATCTTTAGACTTCAGACATTCTTATGACTCAAGAAATCTACATGATCTCACGAACTCATTCAGTTGTCAGATATCTGTAATATTTCTTCAGTGAATGAAATTTAGTAACTCAGTCCATATTCAGTTCAGTAAATCATGTTCAGTGTCCATTCAGATGGGAGTAGAATTTAGCACCGAGTAAAACCAAGTATGGGGACACACACTATCAGATAAGGGTGTGATCCTTAGCAGTCATCCTTGTATTCTAGAACTATGTAGCCAGCATAGGTTGAGACATCAATACTATCGATGAGGGTTGATGAGGTGGATAAGCACTGTCAGATAAGGGCCCCATCATTCTCGTACAGGGGACACTATCAGATGAGGGTCGCCCACAGCTTGTCCTTACCAGTGGCGCGGTATTGACACACTTCCAATTGGGGTTACAAATTAGACCCCAACTCAGCCATAATGGCATATCAAGGGCATGTCGGTTAAATACTACCTCCCATAGTTTTAGTACCAGTCTCAGTAAAAGAAATTGATAGTTCTTCAAATTTAAGACTGTCAGATACAGTCGACTCAGATACAATGAGGAAATCTGATAGTTTCATCAGATTCAGGACTGTCAGATAAAGTCACCCATGTTATCAGTTACATTTAGATACAACTATTTATGCTATCAGATATATCATTTATTACTATGTCATGTCATCAGTATTCAAATTCAGTAATCATGATATCACAGTATCAGTTACAGTTATGTATTTATGTATGCATCCTCACATTTAATTTAGACAGTCAGCTAGCATTATTCATGTATGTACACCCTTGCATTATCCTACCTCATATGTATACTCATTGTTTTCTACTATACTGATGCATTTGTACTAAGGTTCTTTCTTTTAATGTTACACCATACGTTCAAAGATACGAGTTCCAGATCAACAGTAGATTCTAGTCTCAACAGTCAGAATAGAAGTTAGTCCTCATCCTTCGAGGACATAATTATTTCTCCATTATTTCATTGATTAATTATTAGTTCAAGTTAGTTGGGGATATGTCCCATCAACTTCTTATTCAGATTATTCAGACAGTAGAGACTTTCAGACTAGATGCAGACTATTATAATTCAGAATTCAGTGTTTACAGTTTTGTTTTAGGTATTGTATTACTCCACAAATGTTATCTCATCCATGTTATATTCAGTATTGAACCTTATGGCCTTTCAGTGTATGTTTTCGCATTATTCAGTATTGTATGCAGTATACAAGTACATATATCAGTCATGGGTTAGCTTGTGCTCTTCGAGGTCATGAGCCCTATGTAGCATTCCAATTCAGCAAACCAGGGTGTTACAAACTTGGTATCAGAGCCTAAGGTTCAATAGAGTCCTAGGAAGTCTAAAAGTTATATCTAGTAGAGTCTTATGCATGGGTGTGTTACGCGCTATGTTTATGTGTAAGAGTCTATGAGATGTTTAGAAAGTTATAATTTCCATAATGAGTGACCAGCTATCATTTTGGCCAACCCAGTGGCCAACTCAGCTGCATCTAGGATTCGGGACTTCACCCAAATGAATCCTCCATCCTTCCATGGATCTAAAGTAGATGAGGACCCTTAAGAATTACTAGATTAGGTGTAGAAGTTTATAGACATCATGGGGGCGACTGCTACTGAGAGTGTTGAGTTAGCCACATACCAGTTGTAGGATGTGGCCCATACTTAGTTCAAATAGTAGAAATCAAAAAGGTCAGATGATGCAGGTCCTATAGAGTGGGAGGAGTTTGTCACTGTATTCTTAGACAAATTCTTTCCCCAAGAGCTTAGACAGGCTAAGGTGCTAGAATTTGTCAACCTCAAGTAGGGCAATATGATGGTGAAAGATATTTCTCTAAATTTTACTCAATTAGACAGATATGCCCCTCATGTGTTTGCAGACGGCACAACCAAGATGAGTAAGTTGGCTTCAGGGGTAAATGATAGCATGGTTAATGAGTGCATATCCGCCATGCTAAATAGTGACATGAATTTAGCTAGACTCATGACCCATGCTCAGCAGATAAAGAAGCAGAAGATTAAGCAGAGGGAAAAGCAGAATAAGAAATCTAGGAATGGTAGCTTTAATTTTAATCAGCCTAAATTAGAAGGAGGAAATCATTCTAGTTTCTTCATAAGTCATTAGTTCCAGCTCCTTCTTCAGCCATTGCTCCAGCTCCAAAGTTCAAACATATAGAGCTAGGCTCTAAGTCTCAGAGCAGTGTCATCAATGACCAAACTAATCCCCTTTATCTAACTTGTGGCAAAAACCATAAGGGTGCTTACAGAGCTAACAACGATGTCTGTTTTAGTTGTGGCAAACCAGGGCAAAGAGTTAGAGACTGCCCTCAGTCAGGTTATCAAAGTTATTTTCTCTCCTCATCTCAGTCTCAGCTTAGTCTGGTTGCCCAAATCAGTAGGGTGCCACCACCAGTGCTACTAGCAGGCAATGCCCAAATAGACTATATGCTCTTCGGACCCGACAAGATCAGGAAAACTCTCCTGATGTAGTTACTGGTATGTTACAGATCTTTCATGTGCATGTTTGCGCTTTGCTAGATCCATTAGATTCATTGTCTTTTATTACTCCCTATATAGCAGGAGATTTTGGAATTATTCCCAAAATTTTAGCAGAGCCCTTCTCAGTCTCTACCCTAGTGGGCAAAACTATTATTGCCCGACGGGTATACAGGAACTGCTTGGTTATAATATTTTAGAAAGTTACTTCAGACGACTTAGTCAAATTAGAGATGACTGATTAGATTCATTCCTACTATGCTATAGTTAACTGCAAAAACAAAATAGTCCAGTGTAAGTTTCCAAATGAACTCATCCTTGAGTGGAAGGGTAGTGTATCCAGTTTCAGGTATCAGATTGTTTCCTATCTTCGGGCAAGGAAACTAATATCTAAAAGATGTGCCGATCATTTTGTTCAAGTTAAGGACACTAGTTTTGAAACTCCCATTCTTGAATTAGTCCCAGTAGTAAATGAATATTTATATATCTTTCTCGAAGATCTTCTAGGAATTCCTCCCGAAAGGGAAATAAACTTTGTCATTGATCTTTTTCCAAATACTCAGCCTATCTCTATTCCTCCACACAGTATGGAACCAGAAGAACTTAGAGAATTGAAAGAATAGTTGAAGGATCTCTTAGATAAGGAATTCATCAGGCCCAGTATTTCCCCGTGGGGCGCATCAGTCTTATTTGTGCACAAGAAAGATGGTTCTCTCAGAATGTGCATTGATTACCATCAACTCAATAAGGTCACGATCAATAACAAGTATCTTTTTCCCAGAATTAGTGACTTGTTTGACCAACTTTAGGGTGCCACCTATTTCTCTAAGATAGACCTCAGATCCGGCTATCATCAGCTCAAAGTTGGAGAAAGTGACATTCCAAAAACAACTTTCCGTACTCTGTAATGTCACTTTAAATTCTTAGTCATGTCATTTGGTTTTATGAATGCCCCAGCATCTTTAGTAGACTTGATGAACCATGTGTTCAAGCAGTACTTGTACATGTTCATCATAATCTTCATAGATAATATTCTAGTCTATTTCGGCATAGAGCCCAATTATACAGACCATCACAGATAGTATTTTAGACTCTCAGAGATCATCAGCTATTCGCAAAATTCAATAAGTGTAAATTTTGGCTAAAGTCAGTAGATTTCTTGGTCACGTCATTTCTAGTGATAGCATTAGAGTTGATCCTTAAAAGACCAAAGTAGTAAAAGAACTATCCAAGACCTATCTCTCCATCAGATATCAGGAGTTTCTTAGGTTTTGCTAGCTATTACAGATGGTTTGTTGAAGGATTTTTATCTATTGCATCCCCTATGTCTAGATTGACTCAAAAGAAAGTCAAGTTTCAGTGGTCAGACCCTTCCGAGAAGAGTTTTCAGGAGTTGAACTCGAATTACCTCAACCCTAGTCTTACCTCTTCTAGATGGTTCAGATAGAGTCGTAGTGTATTGTGATTCATCCAGAGTAGGTTTAGGTTTTGGTCTCATACAGCATGGTAAGGTCATAGCCTACGCCTCTAGAAAGCTTAAACACCATGAGAGGAATTATCCTACTCATGATCTTGAGTTAGCAGTCGTAGTCTTTGACGTGAAGTTTGGAGGCATTATCTCTATGGAGTTCATGTAGATGTCTCAATAGATTATAAGAGTCTTCAGTATGGATTTTCCCCAAAAAATCTCAATCTTCATCAGATAATGTGGTTAGACCTCTTAAAAGACTAAAACATGAGTGTCTTTTATTGTTCAAGCAAAGCCAACGTAGTGGCCGACGCTCTCAGTAGGCTATCCATGGGTAGTGTTTCTGATATGGAGGATAGTAAGAAGAAGTTAGCTCAATAATTCCATCATCTTTCCATAATAGGCATTCACTTAGTCGTTCTTCAGAGAGTGGCGTATGTGTTTAGAGTAGTTCAGAATTATCTCTATTCTCCAAGGTGAAAGAAAAGAAAGATAGAGATCCCAGCCTTGTTAAGTTGAAAGAGTCAATTCAAGATCAGAAAGTAGAGATTTTCTCCCAAGGGGGAGATGGTGTTTTACGTTGTCAGGTCCGTCTCTATGTTTCAGGAATAGACGACTTAACGCATTGAATTCCTACAAAAGTGCATGGCACGCGCTACTCTATTCATCTAGGGCCACAAAGATGTAACACAACTTATGAAAAATCAATTGGTGGAGTCGGATGAAGAGAGACATTGCAGATTTTATGGCTAAGTGTTTTATATGTCAGCAAGTTAAGATAGAGCATCAGAAGCCTAGTGGGTCCATGCAGGAGCTCAGTATTCCTAATCGAAAGAAAGAAGTTGTGCACATGGAATTTATTATAGGTTTTCCTTGAGCTCGTAATCAGCATGATTCAGTCTGGGTCATTGTAGATAGAATGACCAAATTAGCTCATTTCTTTCCAGTTCATACCTCTTATTCAACTGAGGATTTTGCCAATATCTATATCAAGGAGTTGGTCAGATTGCACAGTGTTCCATTGTCTATTATCTAAGATAGAGGTACCTAGTTCACCTCTCATCTCTAGAAAGCATTCCAAAAGAATCTCGGTACCCAAGTTCATCTCAGTACAGCCGTCCATTCTTAGATAGATGGTCATGAAGAAAGGGCCATTTAGAATTTAGAAGATATGTTAAGGGCCTGTGCAATTGATTTCTAGGGAAGTTGGGATGACCACTTACCTTTGATTGAGTTTTCATACAACAACAGCTATTATTCCAGTAGTCAGATGGCTCCATTTGAAGCTATCTATAGTAGGAGATGTAGATCACTAGTTTTTTTGTTTGAAGTTAGTAAGGCCTCAGTTATAGGTCCTGACTTAGTATTCGATGCCTTAGAAAAAGTTCAGTTAATCAGATGAAGACTCTAGTGGTCTCAGAGCTGATAGAAGTCTTACACAAATGTGCATAGAAAAGATCTCGAGTTTGAGATTGGTGATCATGTCTACCTCAAGATCTCTCCCATGAAGGGAGTGAAAAGGTTCAGCAAGAAGGTAAAGCTCATTCCCCGATATGTAGGTCCCTTCAAGATTCTCAGTCATTTTGGCAAGGTAGCTTATCAGCTTGAATTGCCTTCAGATCTAGCCTCAGTTCATCCAGTCTTCCATGTCTCTATCCTCAAGAAGTGCATAGGTGATCCACCAGTCATAGTACCTATTTAGAGTATTGATGTTCAAAACAGTCTTTCTTATGAAGAGATTCCAGTCGAAATCGTAGATTATCAGACTCGTAGATTGAAGAACAAAGAAGTTCTTCCAGTTAGAGTTCTTGGGCAAAATCATTCCATCGAGGGAGATACTTGGGAAGCAGAATAAGACATGCGTACCAAGTATCATCACCCCATCTCTGCCAACTTAGATCAAGCTCAAGGTAACAGTTCTCCTTAAGTTTACTTAGTTTCATGATTAGTGTTCATCACGAAATTGGTATTCAGTTTCATGTTCATGTTCCCAGTATAAATATAGTATCAAGTACCATTGGATATTTAGTCATACATTCATGTATCAGCTCAGTTATATAATTATGCATCAGAAATGCATTCTCATTGTGAGAAACTTAGTTCATTAGAACATTCAGTCATGCATTCATGAATCAGTTACACATGCATCAGATATGCATGTTCAGTATGTTATGTTTAGCTTTTCAATCATGAGATCATGTTCCAGTTATTTATGTTCAACTTATTCTTTCCCCTCTCAATCAGTCTCATTCGAGGATGAATGTTCTCAAGGGGGAGACATTGTAATACCCTGAAGATTTCTAGCAAATTTGTCCCGAGAATGATTAGTATTAGCTTATAAAGTGAATGATAATTTTTCCATGAGGAACATTTAATATTTTTACTTTTTTCATATGGAAAATTCAATAAGCCTTCCATCGATATATAATTCGCTTAAATCCAATAAGCGAGTAAGAAGTTATGACTATTTTAAGTTCCCACCGTAGAATAGTGCCATATTACTCAGTGGCACACCGCGCCACAAGAGGAAATGGCATTTGGCAATTTCCAGTAGGTGTCTGCAACTATGGCGCGTCATGTCAACACTCAAATCAGGAATCTTCCTTTTTCTAGTGTCTCAGCACGATTTCCCCTGCATCGCACCAAAGTTCCAGGTCACGAAGGAAGGGGCAATGTGATGTCTCTGCATCACGCCATCCCTCAGTTTCCCAATTGTCAAATTCTAGTGACATGGCATAATAGCGTTGCATCGCGCCAAGGGTTAAATTTGGGAAATTTTTTACTGAAATTATAAGACGCGTCCACGGTTAAAAGGGTCAATTTCCCACCCCTATTTAAGCCCTTTAACACGTGATTCAACTAGTTTTCACCCAAACTACACTCTCTTCTCTCAAGTTTCTGTCATGAACAAGTTAGGGTTTTCATATAAGATCCAATTTCAAGAAAGTTTCTCCCTCAATCTTCATGAAATCACGAACAAAGGTATGCATAGTGTTTATTCATGGACTCCTTTCGTCCATAAAGCCCAAGAATCCCTTTTCTAAATTCAAGTTATGGATTTATCTATGAATTTCATGTTGGGTTAGTTTTGTTTATGTTGAGAATGATCAATTAAATTCAAATCCATGTTGGGTGATCAATTTTATGTGGAATTGATTCGTATAGATGTATATTCATGTGAACCTACGAATAAACTCTAGGATGATGAAATTAGAGATGAATCATGATGATTAATTATTGTATAATGTTGTCTATATGTGATATGCCTACCATGAATTTGATTAAATGTCTAGATGAAGGAATAATTCCCAACTAGTATGATATCATCAAACCCCCATGTGTGTACAAGTTGTGCCTGTCACATGTTTTGATAGAATGCTTCTATAAATATATTATGGATTATGATGTTAGTTATATGTTCATGAAAGTTATGCTTGGTCAGTTTCCTTCCATAGAGTCCTGGGGGTACTTGTACCCAAAACATTAGTTGTGTACCTAGAGCCATGTCATGTTTTCATGATACTCTCAGTCAAGCCATGATCCTTAGACTTCAGACAGTCTTATGACTCAGGAAATCTCTATGATCTCATGAACTCAACCAGTCGTCAGATATCAATAATATTTTGTCTGCCAATAGAATTCAGTAACTCAGTCCATGTTTAGTTTATTAAATCATATTCAGTGTCCATTCAGATGGGAGTAGAAATTAGAACCAAGTGAACCCAAGGATGGGGACCTTTATTTAGCCTACCCCACATGTATGCCTAGTCCATTCCATTGTACTGATGTATTTGTGCTATGGTGCTTTTTTCTTATGTTACACCATAGGTTCAGAGACACGAGTTTCAGATCAACAGTAGATAACAGTCTTAGCAGTCAGAATAGAAGTGACTCCTCATCCTTCAAGGAAATGATTATCTCTCCACTATTTCATTGATTAGTTATTATGTGGAATTAGTTGGGGACATATCCAATCAACTCCTTATTTAGATTATTCAGATAGTAGAGGCTTTCTGACTAGATGCAGACTAGTATATTTCAGACTTCAGTGTTAATAGTTTTGTTTTGGGTATTTTATTACCCTATAGATGTTATTTCATCCATGTTATGTTCAGTATTGAACCTTATGACCTTTCAGTGTATGTTTCCATATTATTTAGTATTTTTTGCACTATACAGGTACAGATATCAGTCATGGGTTAGCTTATAGTCCTTCGAGGTCATGAGCATCGTATAGCGTTTAGGTTCAGCAAATCGGGGTGTTACATACGACTAGGGGCTTGAGTCATACCTAATGGATATTAGTCATATACTCTCTCATTTTCCCTCTCGTAAACTAGCAACCTAGGAAGTGTAGCATTCTATCTTTTATATGAGTGAGCTCTCCTCAGTCATACCCTAAGGTTATGATTTGTACTTAGGTAAGTTATATAGAGTGAGGTCTTAGCTTGGAGTGGAATGGTTATGTTACGAGTAAAGTATACGAGTAGGGGGTAATCCTACCCCATAGATATGACTCAAGGAGGCATGGTCATAACTTTAACAGTGTGTGTCACCTAGGAGAGGCCTAGGGTACAAGTCAGGGTACCACTCCTACCCTAGGGAACAACTACTTAAGTGAGTCATAAGGTGAGTCATAAGGTGAGTCATACCCCTGTACAGGTTTATTTTGATATCTTTTAACTAAGGGTTATGTAGTCATTTCCCATGTCTAAAACCCTAAGCCCTCTCACTATATAAGTGTGTGTAGCCTCTTAAACATCTATTTTAATGGATCAAACACCCTAAATACTCTGTCAAGCTTATCTTTGAAGAATTAGAGTCTAGGATTTCAAGGGTGATCTTCAAGAGGCAAAGGGGAGTCAATATTTTTGGTGATTAAAGTTATCTAAGGCATGTATGTCTTCCCCTTTCTAAATAACTCTAAACCCATTTATTTTACACTTGGATTAGTAAGTTTACATGGTGGTTTCGAAATTAAATAAAAATGGTTTTGTTTCCAAATGATGATCCTTACTTAGACTTATGTTTATTCATGTTCTTAATGTTAGTTTACACATAGGACTACTTTATGTATGTGGTCTAACTGGTGGGTCTTGAGTAAACCTAGTCTGGATAATTTCTATCATGAAATCGGCCTTGGTAAAGGCATGTACATATTGTGTTTGTGAAAATATCTAAGTGAGATGTCTAGTTACATGATGATTATGATTTAAACTAGGGAAATAGAACAATGTGTATGAATACTTGATAAACTATATTGTGAAGGTAAACTGATCCATGTATTGTGTAGTTTTATGGTTTGATGAGTGTTATAGTCCATAACATAAAAATGAACGTGAATTATGTGTAGGACTAAATTTTGGTATAGAATTACTAATGAAATATGAATTTCTTATAAGGGTCATCAGGACCATTGTTTGAATTATATGATAAGTTGAATTAAGGCATTGGCCTATTGAAATAGTTGAGCAATAAAGGCTCCCATGAGGACCATGTGGTCATGTATGATGTTGAATTGGCTAAATGGGTTAAAGTCCTTATGTGTTGAATTGAATGTATGTGCATTCATAGACAAAGAGTTAAAGTCCTAATGTTGACTAATGATAGTCGTGATGGCTTGAAGTTAAAGTCCCTTGCCTTATGAAATTACCTATGGTTAAAGTCACTCGCATCATGTCATCTTATAAGGTCCAAGTGTCGTGCTTAATGAATTATCTTGGGGTTAAAGTCTGTTATGTAATATGGCATGAGGTTAGAGTCCTTTGCCAAATATATGAGTATATGGTTAGAGTTCCTAACTTGATTGAATGTGTGTGAGTGGTTAGAATCTTGTACCTATATGAATATTTGTGAGTGGTTAGAGTACCTCACCTAAATTGGTGTGTATGTGGTTAGAGTCCCTTACTTAATGATACATGAATATGGTTGGAGTCCTATGCCTAATGAGAAATGCTTGAATCTATAAGTGTGGAAGGTTGGAGTCCTCCAATGTATGTAAACTGAATGAGGGCTTCCAAAGTATAGATTAATCATGTCCCTTTGATTAGCATGTGATTTGTCTATATATATGGATAAGTTTATAAATATTATTGAATATGATATATTTCTTGTTGTTAAATGATGATTCTATTTTATTCTTATCCTTGAGTTACATACTAGTGTTTCTCATGCGACATAGCGGCCAGAGCATCTTCTTCTCTTCCTATGCAGTAATTAGATGATCGAAGCAATTCTTGCATTGACTTTTGAGTAGTGATCTTCCTTATTTCAATAGACATTCATCCTTGGTATCTTATCTTTCTACATAGTTATTTTGACTTGGTTTGGCTATTGTTGGGGGCTTATCTCGACATATACATTTCTAAACTTTAGTTTGTATAGAGGAATCATGGATATCTATGGACTTGGGTATATTATACATTGTTTAAGTTAGGACTTGTGGTATGTTTTCCACTATCTTATTTTATGGTGGGGATTTACCCAACCTATATGGTTGATGTGATGATTATGATGGGTTACCTGGGAGACCTCCAGATTATGTGGTATGAGGTACCCCTATGACATAGCTTAGTTTTGAGGTATGTCAAGTTGGTATCAGAGCCTAGGTTCATGGTCAGTTGTGTGTCCACAATACTGTGTCGATTAGAGTCTCTATTATGGGTGTGAAGTATGCCACACTTATGAAAGAGGAGTTATGAAACATTTTTGAAAATGTTTCCTTTTCTTATGTTTCAATATCAAGCTATAGAGTCTAAGGTCTTGGATTCCTTGATATCTATTTGCTATATTTCAGATCATGACTCTAAGTAGATCTGAGGTTTAGGCGAACCCTTCTGGGATCCCTAAGTACAAAGCTTGTCCAACTTCTGGAGTTTGGACCCAGGCTAAGGTTGTGGCATTTGACCATATTTATAGGGTCAACTGTCCCCACCAACCCAGACTATGAGATAGACCCTTCAACTTCGTCACCTTAATGGGATGCTACAAATGCCAAATTTTTTTACCCTATCAACCACTTGATTTAATTGGTAGCCTCTTAATCAGAGTGTGGTGCTCCGGATACTGTTTCTTCTGAGGCATCAAAAATTTACCAATTTATGAGGTTGAGCCCTCCTTTGTTCTCCGATATAATAGTTGAGAAGGATCCTCAATGCTTCATTATTAAAATAGAGAAGTTCTTCCAAATCATGCATGCTTAAGAGATAGAGGCATTTGAGTTTGCCTTCTAACAATTGAATGACGTAGTGTACCATTGGTACGAGGCTGGGAGTTATCTGCAGGTGTTGATTCTAGACCCAAAAGTAATAGGACTTCTCTGAGACTTTCTTAGAAAACTTTTTTCCTCAGGAGTTAAGGGAGGCAAAGGCGGAAGATTTTGTTAATTTAAAGCAAGTGAGTATGTACATTCAAGAGTATGCTTTGAAATTCTATCCATTGTCAAGATATGATCCCGAGATGGTTTCTAGCATGAGGGCTATAATGTGTAAGTTTATCATGGAATTATCTCGTGACTTACTACTTAAGAGAAAGGCGGCTTTTTTGATTGAGAACATGGATATTTCTAGGTTGATTGTGTATTTTCAACAAGTGAAAGGAGAGAAAAAGAAGAAAGTTGGTCTTAGTTAGAGGTAATGAATGCAATTTTGGACTTCTGAGCCTAGTGGTGGTGATGGTGGCAAGCATCCACGGAAGAAGTAGGAGAGTACAAATTTTTTCTCCTCGGCTAGTGTTATCTCTCCTTACTCAAAGTTTAGAGTGATCGTCGAACTCATTTTAGTGGTGGGTCCCTGGCACAAGGTGCCTAATTCTAGGATAGTGGTGCTCAATTGGCTTTACCTTACCCTTTATGCAAATTCTTTGGCCAGAGTCATCATGGTCAGTGTGAGAAGATGAGAAAAAAATGTTTCTATTATGGTCAGATTGGGCATGTGCATTATTCTTTCCACTCTCTAGAAGCATCTTGGGCTAATAGGGCCCTATTGCTACTTCATCTACTACAGCAGCGAAGGGTTCTATGTCTACCTCTTCTTCTATTTCTAGCACCGGCACTGGCCGAAACCGCTTGCATCTAGTGCTATTCTCGAGGATTCTGAGGCATCTCCTGATGTTTCCATGGATGTGTTGAGACTTTTCTCTGCTTATGTGTATTGTTTTCTTGATCTAGGGTCTACTCTTTTTTATGTGACCCCGTATATGGCTGTAAATCATGATTGTGGTCTCGAGAGTCTGTCAATTTCTTTTTCTATATCTACCTCGGTTAAAGGCCTTGTGGTTTTTGTAAGGGTCTATAAGTGGTGTATGGTATCGATTGGTGGTAGAAATATTCTTATAGACTTGATAGAGTTCGACATAGTTGATTTTGATGTTATTCTGATTATGTATTGGTTGCTCTCTTGCTTTGCTTTCTTAGATTGTCAGACGCATAGGGTCATGTACAAATTCCCTTATGATCCAGTAATGATATGGGAAGGTGGTTCCTTAGTGCCGAAGGAAAGGTTCATTTTATATCTAAAGGGCCAAAAGTTGATTTCAAAAGGGTGTTTGTATCATTTGGTTTGAGTTAAAGATTCTAACTTGGAAAAGCCTTCTCTAGAATCCGTTCTTATGGTTAATGAGTTTCCCGAGGTGTTTCCCAATGATCTATTAATGTTCCCTTAGATGTACAAATTAATTTTGGGATTGATCTTCTTTTGGACACTCATCCGATTTCAATCCCTCCTTGTAGGATGGCTCCAACAGAGCTTAAAGATCTTAAGGAGCAATTGAAAGACCTCTTAGATAAAAGTTTTATCTTTCCTAGTATGTCTCTATTGGTTGTGCCTGTATTATTAGTGCGCAAGAAGAATGGTTTTCTTTGTATCTGCATTGATTGTCGTCAGTTGAACAAAGTGACCATAATGAACAAATATCGTCTTTCTAGGAATAATAATTTTTTTGATCAACTTCAAGGTGTGAAGTGTTTCTCTAAGATTGATCTTAGATTGGGTTATCATCAGCTTAAGATTAAGGATGCAGATATCCTTAAGATAGCCATTAGAACCCAATATGGTCACTATAAGTTTCTTGTCATGTTTTTTGGGTTGACTAATGCCCTAGTGACATTCATGGACTTGATGAATATGGTCTTCCATCCATTCTTGGATATGTTTGTCATTGTATTCATTTATGATATCTTAGTGTTTTCTAAGTGTAAGACGGATCATGTAGATCACCTTCCCTCTGTGTTGCAAACTTTGAAGGATCATTATTTGTATGCCGAGTTCTCTAAGCGTGATTTTTCATTGAGAGCCAAAAATTTTCTTGGTCATGTTATCTCTAGTGAAAGGATCATGGTAGATCACCAAAAAGTCATGGCAGTTAAGAAGTGGCCTAGACCTACGATTTCAACTGATATATAGAGCTTCTTAGGTCTAGCCGGTTACTATAGAGGGTTTTTGGAGAGTTTCTCTACTATAGCTTCCCCGCTGAATAATTTACCCAAAAGAAGGTCAAGTTCTTATGGTCCGATGCGTATAAGGGTAGTTTTGAGAAGTTGAAAGATAAATTGACTTCGGCTTTGATTTTGACCTTGCCCAAGGGTAGTGATGGTTTTGTGGTTTATTATGTGCTTTTTATGTTGGTCCTGGTTTCATGTTGATGCAACATGGTAGGGTGGTAGCCTAAGCTTTTAGATAATTGAAAGTTCATGAGAAGTACTACCCTACCCATGACTTTGAGTTGTTAGCTGTGGTCTTTGCTTTACAAATTTGGAGACATTGCCTATATGGGGTTCATGTTGATATATTTTTCAATCATAAAGGCCTCCAATATGTATTTACTCAAAAGAAGTTAAATCACCAGCAAATAAGATTTGTTGAGCTATTGAATGATTATGACATGAGTCTTTATTACCATCTTGGTAACACAAATATAGTCCTCGATTCTCTTAGTAGATTATCCATGGGGAGTTTGTCCCATGTAGATGGGGATAAGCGGGAATTGGTGAAAGACATTCACTGTTTGTCTAATCTTAGGGTTTGACTTGTGGACTCAGAGGATGGTGGTATGATTGTTCTTCTGGTATCTCAGTCGTCTCTTCTTGTCAAGATAAAGACAAAGAAAACATTAGAACCCGACTTGATGAATATCAAGAGTAATATGGGTCAACACAAAGTTGCGGACATTATTATTAGTGGTGATGATATCTTGAGATACCAAGGTAGGATAAGTGTTCCCGACGTCGATGGATTGAGGGAAAGGGTCATGGTCGAGGCTCATGGATCCCAGTATGCCATTCATCACGGTACCACCAAGATGTATCATGATCTTAGAGAGTTTTATTGGTGGGGTAATCTGAAGCGTGATATAGCTAGCTATGTGGCCAAGTGTATGTTATGTTAACAAGGGAAAGTTGAGCACATGAGGCCCGAGGGATTCTATCAAGAAATACCATTACCCGAATGGAAGTGGGAGGCAATTAATAGGGATTTCATTACCGGTCTTCTTGGATCTTGAATAAGTGTGATTCTATTTGGGTCATTGTTTATAGAATGACCAAGTCCGCTCACTTTTTACCCGTGAGGACTAATTTCTTGGAAAAAGATTATGCTAAATTATATATTGCGAAGATAGTGAAGTTGCATGGTGCTTCAATCTCTATTATTTTAGATTGTGGTCCTCCATTTTGATCCCATTTTTGGAAATTATTCCAAAAGGTCTTGGGTACTAGAGTGTGTCTTAGTACAGGTTTCTACCCGCAAATGGATGGGAAAGTGAAAAGGACCATTCAAATATTGGAAGACATGTTGTTGGTTGGCATGATTGATTATCGTGGTAGTTGGTATGACCACTTGACTTTGATTGACTTTGCCTATAATAATAGTTACAACTCTAATATTAGCATGGCGTCTTTTGAGTCATTGTATGGTAGGAGATATCGATCTCCTATTAGGTGGTACGAGGTTCGCGAGGGTAAGTTGCTTGGCCCTAATTTTGTTCACCAAGCCTTAGAGAAGGTGAAGATGGTTCGTGATAGGTTGAAAACCACATAAATTTGCCGATGTTCCTATGCATATGTGACGTATAGGGACTTAGAGTTTAGCATTAGAGATTGGGTATTCTTGAAAGTGTCTCCCATGAAGGGAGTAATGCGGTTTAGTAAAAAGGGGGAACTTAGTCCCCTGGATATTGGTCCCTACTTGATTGTGAAGAGGGTTGGAAATTTTGCCTATGAGTTGGAATTTTCTTCTAGTATGAACTCCATTCACCCAGTTTTCCAAGTCTCTATGAAGTAGAAATTTATTGGTCATCCTTCGTTGGTTTTTCCCTTGAGGGATGTTTATATTTTTGACTCTTTGTCCTATGAGGAGATCCTGGTGAGGATCGTGGATCGGCAAGTTTGTCGGTTGCGAATGAAAGAATTTGCTTCGATGAAGGTTCTATGGAGAAACAGAAAGTCTGAGGAAGCTACTTGGGTGGGAGAATAGGACATGAAGTTCAAATATCCGCATTTGTTTCCTATTCTGGAAACTTAGAAAAGAGGTATATATTGATGTCCTTGCTTTGATTTTTTGTCTATGATAGACAATATATCAAAGCACCCAATGTGTTTAGTTGATTTGTGTCTTGTTAGACCATACGCTCAAGTCCCTAATGCTTTAAAATTATGCGTGTTTTATTGTGATGGTTTTAAGTCCCTAGTATCATGTTTTGATTCATGACTTTGTTAAATGATGGGTTCAAGTCCCTTATCCTTGAATTGAGTATTCCCTAAGTTGTGAAATAAATAAGTTTTGATAATCAAGGGTTTAAGTCCCTAAGCTTTGAAATGAACAAGTCTCTGATAAATAATGGGTTTGAGTCCAAAGACGATGACATGAATGATTGATTGATAATGAGCATGATGTGTGTTATATATTTTTTGCATGCTTGTTATAACTTGTTTGAAGGTCATTTTAATGTATGATAATGTGTTTTCTTGTGTTTATTGCTTGCCTTACCCCTCATTCGAGGACAAATGATCCAAGTGGGGAAGAATTGAAACACCTAGACTAAGAACCATTGAAACACTTCATCTTTTGTTGTCACTAGGGAGGGTACGACTAGGATCTTGAGTCATACCCAATGGATATGATTCATATCCTCCCTCACCTCTCCTATCATACGATGACTATCCTAGGAAAGGTAGCATTCTATCTTTATATGAGTGACCGTTCCTAAATCATACCCTAAGGGTACGAGTCACACCTAGGAGAGTTGTATGGAGTGAGGTCTTGGCTTTGAGTAGACTAGTGTTGTTATGAGTGGAGAATACGACTAGGGGGTGATTGTACCCCATGAATACGACTCAAGGATGCATGGTCGCACCCTTAAAAGTGTGTGTCACCTAGGAGAGGCCTAGGGTATGAGTCAGGGTACCACTCGTACCTTGGGTACGACTGCTTAAGTGAGTCATAAGGTAAGTCTTACCCCTGGACAGGTTCATTTTACAGATTTTAACGAAGGACATTGCGGTCATTTTCTACGTCTAAAACCCTAATTATTCTCACTATGAAAGTGTGTGTAGCCTCCTAAACATCCATTTTTATGTATCAAACACCCTAAATACTCTCTCAAGCTCATCTTTGAAGAATTGAAGGATAGGGTTTCAAGGTTTATCTTCAAAAGGCAAAGGGGAGTCAATATTCATGGTGATCGAAGTTGTCTAAGCCATGTACCTCTTCCTCTTTATAATCAACTCTAAATCCATGTATTTCACACTTGGATTAGTAAGTGTACATGGTGGTTTTAAAATCAAATTAAAAGGGTTTTGTTGCCTGATGATGAATAATGATGATCCTTACTTATACTTATGTTTATTCATATTATTGGTGGTCTTTTGAACAAGGGATTGCTTGTTGTATGTGTTCTAATAGGTGGGTTTTGAGTAACGCTAGTCTTGATGATTTCTGTCATGAAATTGTCCTTGGTAAAGGCATGTACACAGTGTGTTTGTGAAAATATCTAAGTGAGATGTCTAATTACATGATGATGATTCTTTGAACTAGGGCAATGGCCCAATGTGTATGAATGCTTTATAAATGATATTGTGAAGGTAAAGTGAGACATGTATTATTTAATTGATGGTTTGATGAATTAGAACACAGTTAAAGTCCCTACCATGAAAATTAGCGTGCATTGTGTGAGGGACTAAATTGTGGTATAAAATTACTAAGGAAATATGAATGGCTTGTGAGAGTCTTGAGGATCATAGTTTAAATTGTTTGATGAGTTGAATTAAGGCATTGGCTTATTGAAAAGGTTGATTAATGAAGGCTCCTGTGAGGACCATGTGGTCATGTATGATGTTGAATTAACTAAATGGGTTAAAGTCCTTATGTGTGGAATTGAATATATGTGGATGCATGGACAAAGGGTTAGAGTCCCAATATCTACTAATGATAGTCTTGATGGCTTAAGGTTAAATTCCCCTGCCTAATGAAATCTCTTATGGTTAAAGTCCCTAGCATC
The DNA here is from genome assembly GCA_030864225.1 of Capsicum baccatum var. pendulum. NCBI lineage: Eukaryota > Viridiplantae > Streptophyta > Magnoliopsida > Solanales > Solanaceae > Capsicum > Capsicum baccatum. The sequence continues at coordinate 122,110,341 of CM061560.1, forward strand.
ATAAGATCTCATAAGGTCGAAGTGCCTCAATAAATGAATTGGATTGGGGTTAGAGTCCATTATCTAATGTGGAATGAGGTTAGAGTCCCTTGCCAAATATATAAGCATGTGGTTAGATTCACTTTCTTGAATGAATGTGTGTGAGTGGTTGGAGTCCCTCACTTATATGAATATGTGTGAGTGATTAGAGTCCCTCACCTAAATGGATGTATATGTGGTTAGAGTCCCTTACTTGATGGTACGCGAATATGGTTAGAGTCCTATGCCTAATGAGAAATGCTTGAATCTAGAAGTGTGGAAGGTTGGAGTCCTCCATGTATGTATGATGAATGAGAGCTTCAAAAGTGTTGATAAATCATGTCCCCTTGATTAGGATGTGATATGTCTATATATATGGATACGGTTATTAATGTAATTGAATATAATATATTGCTTGTTGTTGAATGATAAAGCTATTTTATCCTTATCCTTGAGTTACATGCTAGTATTCCAACTACTAACCGTCACCAAACGCTATGTCCCCATGCGACATAGTGGTCAGAGCATCTTCTTATCTTCCTACTCAGTGATTAGACGATCGAAGCAGTTCATGCATTTACTTTGAAGTGGTGAGCTTCCTTATTTTGGTATATATTCATCCTTGGTCTCCTATCTTTAGACTTAGTCATTTTTACTTGGTTTGGCTATTTTCGGGGGCTTGTCCCAAGATATACATTTATAAACTTTGATTTGTATAGAGGTATCATAGATAAATGGGGATTGGGTGTATTGGTTAGCTAATAAACCTAATGAAATGGTTAGAAATTGTTTAGGTTATAACTTGTGGTATGTTTTTCACTATCTCATTTTATAGTAGAGATTCACCCGACCCATGTGGTTGATGTGATGATTGTGATGGGTTATCAGGGCGACCTCCGGGTCATGTTAGTTATTTCATTCAATCTATGAATTCGCAACTGAAACATTGCATATGCAATTTATTTGAGTCGGTGTCCTTCACAAATACAAGGTGTTGACCACATTCTTAAAGAAAAAACTATTCATCAAAATAATATTTAAACCTTATTTTCGCAATTTGACTCTATTTTTAAGCTTGAAAACTTGATTTTGGGAGAATCTATGAGGGTTTTTCATCAAATTTAATTTGGCAAGATTATAACCCTATTTTAGTCCATTATCCATTGATTGTGTTACAAAATCATGTTAAACCTTGGGGTACTAACTTGTTAAGAGACTTGATGGATTGAGGAAGATTATTTCAATAGAGGATTGTTGATGCACAAAATAGGTAGAAGACTTATGTTATGACCCGGGACTATCCCCTAGTTATAACACTATGCTTAGAATCACAGGTGACTCCAAGATAACCCATGCCCCGGCAAAATGCTAAGAAATATAGATAATATTAGATAAAACAACACTTATATGAAAGCTAAACTTAAATAATAAAATAAATATTCAAAGGAAATCAAATCATCATTAAATAAGTTTGAGATCAAAAGATAAACAACTAACTATATGTCTGAAAAGCATCTATTAAGATGAGATGCTGGAACAAGACCCCAACTAACTCTATCTCTTTGAAAATTAGGAATGACAAAGAAAAAATTAAATGAAATGTTGACTAGTCCTCGCATGATAAGGACTCACCAAAACTGTTGTTGTTAATATGGTAACAAATTATATTAGGCTCAATCAGTATGTTAAGTATTCGAACTGATATTAATAGACAATATAGCACAAAGAAAGTATGTGATCATTTCTTTGAATGTACTGAGTATGTGAGATAGGAAAATAACTAATATGATCTGAACATGGAACATATAACATGATAACTAGTACAAGACCAAGTAATGAACATATGTTGTAAAATGAACTAAATAAATGAATACAACGCCATGCAAGAATCTGATATTTTATAGTAAATTTTGTGCTATGGGAGTTACTAATAACCGACTTTCCCCAACATAAACTAATTAGGGTCTAACCTCTAACCCCAGCTAGAAGGGTGATTAGTACCTTGTCAAAGGTATGCATACTAACTTACATTGATCCACTAAATTATTGTCCAAGAAGACTAAGGTATCAAGCCTGATCTGCGAGTTGACCCTTTAGAACCTACGGTGGCTCCATAGTTCTACATAGGTACTTATATTTAATGTCTCAACCTAATTAATGGACGAGCCTTTGTCACTTCATCTGCTCAGTGCTAAGTACTACTCCCAACTGAATGATATTGATAACTACAATTCTCACTAATGGTAATAATCAGATAACTAAACTAAATATATTATCTAACAGAATTTATACATCTAAATGGGGGAATATATCATCCAGTAGTATATGCATGAAATCCTAGGTCATCGGGTGCTTATAACCCACCATCTCTAAAGAATGCAACTGCAATGTCAATTTCATGAACTAAACATTATTATAGAATTTAATAAATCACGCCCAATACTCATGTAATTTACAATGTATCTAGGGTTTAGGATCATAATCAAATACTAACACTGGAATTTCTGAGAAAATGGGGATCATAACTCAATGATGCTAAAAGACTAATATATCAAAGAATTTACAAGTATTCATTACCTTAGATTATAAAAAAGGGGGAATAACTAATTGATGAAATTCCACCAAACTGGAGATGAGAATACTAAAGAATTCCTTATAGTTGGATGCCTGGAGAATATAGACCCTAACTTCCCTTGGGAAAAGGGAGTTGCCTCTTTTCTGATCTAAAACTATGGGATAAAATTCCAAGTAGTGAGGTATTATGGTAATAAAAATCCCCCTAATGAAACTTGAGATTCCTCAAATTATTATAGTTTTAGTGTTAAAAGAGTGGAAAAAGACTGATATACCCCTTAACTTTTCATAATTTAAAACTACAGTGAGGGACATACGAGACCTTTCCACAATTGTGGAAATAACCTACAATAGTGGGTTGCACTCATGGACAGAGCAAGATGAGATCTCTTTGAACATGATCAAATGAACCTGGGTATGATCATGAGATTCACTTATGGTCATACCTTTGTTTGTATGTTTGTTGGTCATATCAAGGGCATCGATGAGATTTAGGATTGTGTTAGTGGATCATTTTTTCAAAGCACGATCGTATTTTCCTCTTGAGTAAAGAGGGTACACTTTGTCAACTTTCAAAAGGTTGGTTTAACTCTACCAGACTAGGCCATTGCACGGTCATACAATTTAACCATGGTAATGGTTGGTCTTGTGGTATTTTACTGTAGAGCAATGCCTTATTAAAAATGCCCTAACTTTCGACTTCGATGTCGGATTAATGTGAAACTATAGATAATTCAAATTTGTATTAGTTAGCCACTCTAGGATTCCAAAACGCACATGAAGCTTGAAGTTCTACTTGTTTAAAGTAGATCACTTCTTCAAGAATTAGTCGATAAGAGAGGTTTAGTCTTGGTTAAAGGCTATGGGGTTCTTGTGGCCTTGGTACATGGACAAATCTCCTCTTATGCTGTTAAAACTTGATGATTTACCCTAAATTTACCTGAAGTAGGTTGTATTCCAGGCTTGGATTCTTAGGGGTGTTATAATATCTCCACTTTGATGTCATGATCCCCTAATAACAACTGAGTGAGTTAGTCGGTTAGGAGAAAAATGCTATAATTCCTACATTTTCTTCACCATTTATCTTGATATTACTGGAACCATCTACACTATATGTACCTGAAATTCATACACTGAATTTCTATGAGTTGGACCATGACATGGTACTATATTTGTAACTAAAACAGGGGTTGATTCGGAGTCACAGAAGCATGATAAGGCATGGGAGTCACTAGGTGACATGAAATAGAAAGAATTAATTAATTAACTAAAAGAAAATTGTTACCTTAAGTTAGGACTAAGATCGATTGTAAAAGAAGGGGGTATTTGGTCATTATGTCTATCTCTACTACCCATGTAGCTCCCTCAACTGACTATTTTGCCAAAGAACATGTACCATACTGACCTCTTTATTCCTCAACCTGTGAACCTGACAGTGAGGGATTTCTAAAGCAACCTCTTTAATTGATTATACTCTAATTATTCTTAGTCTCGAATTAGTCCCTTAGAAACCCAAGAATTACACTCACATTAGCAAACATTGAAAATCCCCAAACCATTCTGTACCATAGATTTGAACCTAGCAAGCAACTATTATTTTAGACTTACTCAATCACTAATCACATTGTTCCTCGTGGATTAGACCCTGACTCTACTTAGGTAAATATATTGAGAATGAATGCCTTGAACTAAAATTGACATTTAAGTTGAGCGTTATCAAAAATGGCGCCATTGTCGGGGATAAATTTGGCAAATTGAGTTAGTTTGAAATTTTAGCTTACATTTTTTGGTTCAAACATGTAAATATTTGATTGTTATTTTCTTTTATTTCTTATGTTAGGTAGATTTTCTTTATTTCTTATTATGGCATAATGAAAGGAATATGGGTTTGGTGGTTGAAAATCAAGCCTTGATGATCCATATCCATGTTGTGGTGTACCCCACTTTTTGCAAGATTCTAGATATACTCCTAGGAGAGAGATGTGTGAACCATCTACATCCTATGGGGAGTATAGTTGTTCTCTACAAAGTGGTCAAAATAGACATTGGAGCAATTGCTCAAACATCCCCTGCCCCCATTATGCTAACCCGAATCCTAGTGCTTCTTATGATTTTGATAGGTCTTATGAGAAGGATAGGGAATAAAGAAGCACAAAAAACATTAATGTTTAATCAATTCTTCAACATATCTTGGAACGGGTGGAATTAACAGAGGATGTTTTACGACGATGGAGCGATTGTCCAAATGCCCCCTCCCCTGGTTATCGTAACACAAGTGCTAGTTCTTCTTTTGCTTTTGATAGGTATTATGATGAAGCACTAGAAATAATGGTGATGAAGCAATGCTTCAACTTATCCTGGACCGGCTGACATCAACAGGAAATAATATAAACCTGATGTATTAATCCATGGAGGTGGGTATTAAGCAAAGTTAAAGAATAGAAAAGATGGGAATAGAGGTAAATCATGCAAATATGAAGAAAATGTCCATTCTTCTGAATGATTTTGACATTGAAGAATCCTCGGTGATTTCACAAACAACCAAACCTAATATGGTTGAAGATGCTGAAAAGGGAGAAATGGTACTATAGTCGGAAGAAGAAGCCAAGCAAAAACTTTACAAAGACTTTAGTCCATTTCGGGGTGAAGATGACCTATGGAATGCGACTCTGACATTAGGGAAAAGTCTCCATTTTACCTACTTTTCAACATTATACTTAGTTGATTTGATGAAAGTCAATCCACTCAAGAAAGGGATGAATATTCGAGAAAAGGAGCAATATTCTTATATTTTTGAGTTTAACCTTCCAAATAGGTATATCGAGGCCCCAAACTCAAAGGCCAAGAAGCTTAAAGATCGATGTCCAATTAGTGGCCTCCTAATGTTCTCACCATTTCTCAACGCATCTCAAAGATGTAATGATCAAAATTAGGCAGAAATTTAAGTCCTCTAAGTAGATACACAAATGAGAATTAAATAGGCGTTGTTTCGCGACGTTAAATCTAGTTCTTGATGCGGGGCAACCCATCATTTTCATGTTTACACTATTTTCTTTTGACAAAGTCACATAATTTTGATGTCTTATAGGTGCTCTAGACAGGATTGGAAGCTGAAAATAGGGGAAAACCAAGTTTTGAAGTGTGGCAACCATGCAAAAAAAAAGGGAAAAATATAGTCGCAGATGGCCTCAGTTGCTACTATCGGGATTGAGGGTTGCGATCGCAGTACCGCGATCGCACTAATTAGGTGGCGATTTCACCTCTGTGTACAGCATTCAACATGGTTATCAATGCAATTTTGGGATTCCTTTAGACCCTTCTTCTGCTTTCAAGTTATGTAATGAGGTCACTACTAGTTTTTAAAGTTAGGGGTGTGCGGCCTTTCCCTTGTGTGAGTACACATTGTCTTGCAATACTTGAACATAGTTGACATGAAGCATTGAAATTTTTTGAAGTCAGTTGTTTTCATTTCTTGCCTTTTATTTCTTTTAATAATAATGTCGGGTGATCCTTTCCCTATGATAGATTGAGTGACATCATTCTTAAGGAAAAAGTGTCGGGGCTAGGTTTTGATTCGTAGATGCAGGGGAAGTCAGAGTAGCGTCATAACAATAAATGCAAGGGAAATTTAAGTACCTGTGGAATTTGAAAGTTTGAGATTGTCATCATACCTATGATAAAGTCTAAGTAACCATATGGTTTGCCCTCACAAGAGCCAAGTTGTTAGATGGTGGATTATTGCTGACACTAGCAATGGCAAATCTTTTGTGGTGTAAATGCAAATAACACCCCCCCCCTCCATCTAAAATCATTGAAAACCAAAGGGCGTGGACATGAAATATTTTGTGACAATGCTTTACCTCTTCTTATGACTCTGAATTCTTTAGATTATGAAATTTGGTTAATGCTCTCTTTCGTCTCTAGTGGAATGCGCAATTGAGCCTCCTTGACGAGTTAGCATGTCATGTGTGGGGTGAGCATAAATGTTTTATTCCTATTATTTTTTGTATAATCTAGAACTTACCCATTTAGTCTTTCAAGCCTAATTATGATCATAACTTGTTTGAAGAAATGACCTTAGGCCATCTTGGTGAACATAGGAGTTCATTTTAGCCTAAATACCCTACCCGTATATTGATTGTATCTTTAGTAACCCATTTTGAGCCTTCAAACCTTTCTCTAGAAAGAACGTTACAAGCCTTAGCCTATTCAAATGTTATCCCTCTTTTGAATCCTACCCTCCTTAAACTTCAAAATATAATTTGAGGCTAACATTCTAAGTTGGGGGTGTTAAAGATTGAAGAAAGCAACTTTGGTCCACAAAAGTGATAGTGAATGCCTACATGATTAAGCATTGAAACAAATGAATAGAAGAAGAAAGGAATAAGCAAAAGAAGCAAAGGCATGGATTGCAAAAGAAAAAAATAAAAATAAGATGCCTTCAATGAGATGGGTGAATCAAGATAGCAAGACTAGGCATATGTAAAGCGGGAAATAAATAAAGTGGCCCATGGTCAAAATTTTGGTTGAATAGTGTGAAAGTGATGTAAATATTCAAGGAAGGTGTAATGACTCCATTCCTAAAGTATACCCTACCTATTCTCCTCGAACCTATGTTACAAGCTTAAAAGTCCTTTGGGATCTCTAACCAAGAATGTTCATCGTAGTGGCGATAGAAAATAAGGGCAAGCATATGTTATCATGCTTGTTTGCATGGAGGGGTTCTTTATGAACGTGAGTGTTTCGCTTATATAACTTGTAGCTTAATAGACAAATTAGTGAGTGGGATTTTCTTTGTATTTATATATCTCGATGCAATAATAGGGGTAAGCATATGGTAGTTGAGTGCTATCGATAGAGAGTCGCTTTAAGAGAGTGGGAAATTGTTGCAATATTGTTCTTTAAAGTCCTTTTACGCCTATAAAATTGTGTTTCATGTTGAGAGGAGTTGTGAAACTAGATTCAGCCATGCATGTGTGAAAATTATTGGTGCAAATCAAGTTCAAATTCATTGTGATCATTAGGTGGCACAAATGGGCTCACAAGTGCATTGTCTCATCTAGAAAGAACTAGTGTTTCTTGAGGACAAGCAAATATTTAAGTTGGGGGTGTTGATGAGTGGTGAAATTACCACTCATTGACATCCAAATTAGTGCACACTACTATATTTTAAATGTATGAATTAGGCAAAAATGTCATGAAATTGCACTAATTATCATATTTTACAGGTACATAAGTTCTGAGATGAAAATATAAAAAATGAACTGAAAAGGAATCAAAGTGAGAAGGGAAGTGAAAAATTTGGAAAACCTATATAGAACGGCCCTCAGGTACCGCGATCGTGGCGAGACCACCGCAATCGTGGTAACTCCAGAAAGTCAGTAGGCGAGATCACTTGAAGAATACAACGATTGTAGGTCCTCGATCATGGCTATCCACATGCGATCGTGGGACAATGGGGAATCATCCAAGGGGTAAAGTCGTAAAAAGTGCATAGCATACCCCAAATTCCTATTTAAAAACTCAAAACCCTCATTTTAACAAGTATTGTAGATTTCACAACCCTAAATCGCATCCTTTGTTTATGGTTTGTAATTTCTTAGAGCTTGGAGCTCAAAATTTGTACTAATTTGAGATAAGAAGACATTAGAGTAACTTCTAAGTGTGGATTTGGCCTTTTCTTTTGAGGATTCATTCGTGTCTAAAAGGTGGTTTGCCTTCTCTTTTGTTTTCCTATGAATAACTTTAATAGATATCTTGGTTTATTTGTGTTTATTATTATTATGATTTTCGAGATCTACCTCTTGGGATTATATTTGAATAGAAAATAATTGTGCATGGGTTGTGATATATTTGTGTCAAATTTAGTTTGTTGATAACGGGTTCTTTTGTTGCTTGATTGAATAGGTTGGGATTTGTGGGTGAAAGCCCCAAATGCCTAAATGTATTTGATGGATGAATGTTCAAACTCTGGAAAGCTCAAGGCCAACTTCGAAAGAAGGGTTTTGGGTGAACTTTAGAAATTCACATCATCCTTGAAAGAGGGATGTGGAGACCAGAGCAATGATAAACAATTATGAGTTTATTTTGCTAAATTTTCACTATCTTAGAAATAAGGGTGATTGTGAAGTAAACTATACCATGGGTATCATCCTAAATATAAGGATACTTAATTGAGGTAATGGGTGGCTTCAATTGAGACATTTGTTAAGTACTCGAAAGGGTTAACGAGTGACATATTTGCAGTTTTGTTGAAAAACTAGCCTCAAAGACCTTAAACCTAGCCTACCACATCATCAACAATTAGAATTTGCATCGAATTATCATATTCCCATCCATAGTTTGCCCCTAGGTAAGCATAATCCTAAGATCCATTTTCATTGATTATACTTTAATTATTTTTAGTCTCAAATTAGTCCCTTAGAAGCCTAAGAATTACTCTCACATTAGCAAACATTGAAATCCCCTATATCATCTTCTACAATAGGTTTGAATCTAGAAAGCAACTACTATTTTGGACTTACTTAATCACTACTCACATTGTTCCTCCTGGATTCGGCCCTAATACTTAATTGGTTAAATATATTGATAATGATGACTTTGCACTTAAATTGGTGTGTAAGTTGAGTGTTATCAACAAGCAATATAGGAAAATCCTTATACTAACCATTAGTAGTAGACATCTAAACCTAAGGAACTCCTGATATCTATAAGAAAAATAGGTCTAGGCCTGTTTCTCATTGCTTTGCTCTTTTGAGGATAATTTTGAATGCCTTCACCAAAAATAATATGACCAGGGAATTTACTGATTTTAATTAAAACTCACACTTATTGAATTTGACAAATAGTTGGCGATCATTGAGACTCTCTAAGACAACCTTCAGATGATTTGTGTAGTTATCCTAACTCTGTGAACAAATGGGAATGTCATCTATAAAGGCTATCATAAATATGTCTATGTACTGCTTGAACATGTAACACCCTACATTTTTGGGCTAGAATTCAAACCATTGTTATGAATTATGTAGAATGGAAATCAATGTTTTTATGTCTATTTATGTGTGATTATCTATTCTATAGTGTGAAAATGTCCTTTTATATCAGTCGAGGTCATAAAAATCACCAAACTCAAGGACGAGTTGAGACCACTACTATTAATTAAGTTTTAGGGAAAGATTCATCTTGGGTAAACTTTAAACAACCATTACTCCTAATACATAATGATTTATGTGTCCTACCTTATATAAAATGAAATATCTTTGAATCTTGTTTCCAACACATTTAGTTTCACCTTAATCCAATGTCGGAATGAAAAGTTATACCCATTTTACTCCAGCATGTCAGCCTGTCAACAAAGTCACAACCTAAGCTCACGGGCCGTCACCTATGTGATAACTTATCAGCCCAAGTCATCATCCTTAGGTAGAAAACATCAAATCCAGATTCTAGGTGACTACCTGGGGTGATGGGACATCACCCAAGTGATGACTTATCTGCCTAAGTCGTCACCCATGACTAAAAAGGGGCCCAAACCACCCTAAAAATGATGACTCAAGTGATGAGCCATGACCTATGTGATGGGCCATCAGCCTTGGTCGTCAGCTAAGCATTTCAGCAATTGTGAAGTAGTTTTGTTGAAGTATTTTGTTCTTTTTCCTCACCCCAAACCTTACCCCAACGATATAAATCACCAAAAATACATACTTAGCTATTGTGAATCAGTTTCAAAAGCTCTTAACCCTCTTTGTTACCAAGAACAAAACTAGGGTTTCTTCTCAATAACTTCAAGACTTCATCACACTCTCTACAAGATAATCAAGAATTTAAGGTTCCCAATCCAAGAGCATTCAAGAAAAATCAATTCTCTTTCGATATCAAAGCTTTATGGTATGTTAGATTTTCAGCCATGGGCATTTTTTACCCATGGAGTCCAAGAATCCATTTCAAAGTTTAGAATCATGATCCTTACATATTTTTATGAATTAAGCCCATAAACTTTCATGAATTTTGAATTTTATATCATGTTTACACAAAATTGTTGTTGTTATTGAACCCTATATTTTTTAATTGTGTTGTTCGCTGATTTAAGCCTTAATTGGTTATTTAGTATCAAAATCACTCTACTACCATATGTTTAAAACTATTCCTATGTTTAAGCTATGCATTGCAAGTGTTTGATGAAATGCCTCAAAGAATGAGGTTTGAATATTGACTACATGTCAGGTCCTCAAAGTTTTTCTATGATCTTGTTGTTATTGTTATCATGTCCTAGGGGTTTGAGTACTCAAAATTTAGATGTTTACATACTTTTTTATCCTAAGAATTATTTTAGTTAAACCATAAGTATAGCTGATTTCTCAGTTATTATTATCATAATGAGCACTATCAGAATTTAGAATTATTTAAACTCAGTTCAGTCTAATAATTTTGTTTCTTTAAGTTGGGAGTAAACCTTAGCACCAAGTGAACATAGGGATGGCATCTCCCCCATCAATAGGCATAAGACACTTGTCTCCCCCGTTAGTAGGAATGAGACGTTAGTAGCAGTTCTTAAGTTCCAGACCTACGGCGCCACCATAGATTTGAGGGGTCCCCAATCAGATAGGCATGACACCCTTATCCTTCAGGATATTATATTATTAGATCCACACAGCCAGCGTTAGTACCCGTGGCACGGTATTGACACTCTTCCAACCAGGGTTACAAGTTGGACCATAATAATATATTGGGCCATGTCGGTTATAGTCAGCTCTCATATTCTTAGTTCAATATTTAGTATACCTTAATTTAGGTTTGTATTGACCACAACATATAGTTATCAGTTATTCTGTTATCAGATTTTAGCATTCAAGTTTACAGACTATTTTCAAAATTTTCTTATATGCTTGGTCATGCATTCTCAAATTTTATAGAATTCATGCACTCATATCAGTTATTTAGTTATCTTATGTTATTCAATCAATCACTATTCATGTACATAAGCCCATGCATATCAGCCTAACCCCATTTACCATACCAGTATATTCAAAGTACTGACCGCATACTCATTTTTTGTGCTATGATGTTTCATATCATAAGTTCGGATGCTCAAGTTCCCGTCCACACTAAGACATCCCAACATATTAGTAGCAATAGTCGTGGTGAATCATTATATTTTGAGGACAAACTATATTTATTTTTATACTTTGAGTTTAGTAGTTAGTTGGAGATAGTTGGGGCCTGTCCCATCAACTTCTATTCAGCCAGTTTTAGAGGCTTTAAGACACTTCAGACAGTCAGTCAATTTGTCATTATTTTTATCAATTTTTAGATAGTTGTTTTTCGATAATTAATTTTAGATTTGTGACTCTTAAATGTTTTAATATTAAAACCTTATAGCGTATTCAGATATTTCGGATATATTTATCTTGTTATTATTATTCAGTGCTCACACAGGTAATAGCTCATGGGTTAGCTTGTGGTCACTTTTGACCGTAAGCACCGTGTAGCGTCTATGGTATAATCTTTGGATATTACAAACTTGGTATCAGAGCCTAAGGTTTTAAAGTATCCTAGGGATCCTGAAAACTGCGTTGAGTAGAGTCTTGTGCATGGGTACAAAGCGCGTCATACTTATGGACAAGAAGCTACAAGACATTTAGGAAAAGTTTCTATTCTTTTAGTATTCATCTCATAAGAATGAGCATGATCTCATGTTAAATTACCTGTCTAATTCAATATTTCTTCAATTTATAGAACATGTCTCCTATAAAGACTAACAAAAGAAGAATTGAGATCCATCCAGCACCTCTACCCATTCAGGAAGATCCCCTAAATGAGCATGTTTCGCATGACGAGTTTAGAGCTACATTCACTACTTTGGTCACTCTGTAGCAGTTCAAAACACTCGGTCAGCTGTAGTTCTAGACAACCCAGTGGCAAATACTGCCATAGCTAGAATTTGAGAATTTACTCGAATGAATCCCTCTTCATTTTTGGGATCTAAGTCTGAAGAGGATCCACAAGAAATCCTCAACATGGTGTAGAAAGTAACAGACATTATGGGAGTGATTTCTAATGAGAGTGTAGAGTTGGGTGCTTACCAGTTGCAGGATGTTGCTCACACCTAGTTTAAGTAGTCGAAGGAAGATAGAGGTGCAGATGTATGGGTTGTTGAATGGGAGGAGTTTTATACACCCTTCTTAGATAGATTTTTCCCTTTGGATCTAAGGGAAGCTAAGGTGTTAGAGTTCATTAATCTGAAATAGGGTAACATGAGTGTGAAGGAGTACTCCCTCAAGTTTACTCAGTTAGCTAGGTATGCTCCTCATGTAGTGGCTGATAACAGGTTTAGGATAAGCAAGTTCATGTCTGGTGTATCTAATAGGATGGTCAAGGAATGTAGGACCATAATGTTGATTAAGGAGATGGACTTGTCTGGGTTGATTTTCTATGCATAGCAGATTAAGGAAGAAAAGACTAAGGATAGAGAAAGGGAGAATAAGAGGGAAAGAACAGGTAGCATTAATTTTACTCAGCCAAAGTTAGAGGTGCTAATCGGACTCAATTTCATCAAAAATTATCAGTCCTAGCTCTGTCCTCAGCTAATAGCCCCATGCCGAGATTCAGAAATGATAATAGGGATAGGATGCCAGGACATAAGCATCAGGGCAGTGTTAATAGTGCTTAGACTAACCCTATTTGTCTGAAGTATGGGAGGAATCATCAGGGTGTGTGCAGGGCTAGCATCGATATGTTTTTTGGATATGATTAACCAGGCCACAGATTGAGGAAGTATCCGACAGTTATATGGAATTGTAGGAATGATTGCCAACAGGATCAGGCTAACTCTTCAATAGTACCATTAGGTTGACCAACTCAGAAGGGCACCACTTTTAGTGCCACCAGTGGTAAGTGCTAGAATAGACTATATGCACTCCAGTCCCGTCTTGATCAGGAAAGATCTCCTGATGTGGTCAAGGGTACGTTACAGGTCTTTTATTTACATGTTTATGCTTTGTTAGATCACGGAACTTCTCTCTTTGTGACTCTCTATATAGCTGCCAATTTTAGAGTTAGTCTCGAAACCTTAGCAGAACCCTTCCTAGTTTTAACGCCAGTAGGCATTTCTATTATAACCCAATAGGTATATAGAAACTGTCCGCTTACGATATCCCAAAAAGTCAATTCAGTTGATCTTATGAAGTTAGAGATGAATAATTTTGATGTCATTCTCGACATAGATTGGCTCCACTCATGCTATGCATCAGTTGATTGTAGAAATAGAGTTGTTCATTATTAGTTTCTGAATGAACCATTCCTAGAATGGAGGGGTAGTACTTCAGCACTTCGGGGTCAGCTTGTTTCATACCTTATAGCGAGAAAGATGATATATAAGAGCTGTGTCTACCATCTCGTTCGAGTTAAAAACTCCAATTCTGAGAATCCTAGACTTGAGTTAGTTTCAATAGGAAGGGAATTTCCAGATATGTTTCCTGAAAACCTTCTTGGAATTTCTCCCAAAAGGGAAATCAACTTTGGGATAGACTTTCTCCCAGATACCCAACCCATCACTCTTCCGCCATATAGAATGGCTCCAGATGAACTCAAAGAACTAAAAGAACAATTGAAAAACCTCCAAAATAAGGGATTCATCAGGCCCAATGTTTCCCCATAGGGCACACCAAGTCCTTTTCGTGCGAAAGATAGATGTTTCTCTTAGAATTACATTGATTACCATCATCTAAAAAAAGTCACAATAAAGAATAACTACCCACTTCCTTGAATATATCACTTGTTTGACCAACTTTAGGGTGCCAGGTATTTCTCTAACATAGAGCTCAGATCCAGCTATCATCAGCTCCAAGTCAGAGATCGTAAAATTCAAAAAAAAAATATCAGAACTTGGTATGGTCACTTTTATTTATTTTCATGTCTTTTGGACTTAAAAATGCTCCAACATCCTCATGGACTTGATGAATAGAGTGTTCAAGAAGTACTTCTACATATTTGTCATAGTCTTCATAGATGACATCCTTGTCTATTCTCTTAATGAAAATGATCATGCAGACCACCTCAAGATAGTATTGCAGACACTTAAAGCCTATCAGTTGTTCTCCAAATTTAGTAAATTTAAAATTTGGATAAGGTCAGTAGCTTTGATTTTTTATATTATTTTTGGTGATGGCATAAGAGTTGATCCTAAAAAGACTAAGGCGGTAAAAAACTGGCCCAGACCCATCTCTCCATCAGATATTAGGAGTTTCTTGGGTTTAGCTGGCTATTACCGATGGTTTGTTAAAGGTTTTTAATCTATTGCATCCCTCATGTCAATATTGACTCAGAAGAAAGTCAAGTTTTAATGGTCAGATTCTTATGAAAAGAGTTTTCAAGAGTTGAAGACTCGACTTACCACAGCCCCAATTTTGATTTTGCCTGATAGTTTATATGGGTTTATTGTGTACTGTGATGCTTACAGAGTTATTTTGGGGAGTGTGTTGATACAAGAAGGTAAGTTCATAACCTATGCCTCTATATAGCTTAAGACCTATAAAAAAATTACCCTACGCATGATCTTGAACTAGCAGCCGTTGTGTTTTCCCTACAGATTTAGAGGCACTATTTTTATGGGGTATGTGTTTCTGTGTTCATGGATCATAAAATCTTGCAGCATGTTTTCTCGTAGAAAAATTTGAATTTGCATCAAATGAGATGGTTAGATTTATTGAAAGATTATGACATGAGTGTTTTGTACATTCGGGCAAAGCCAATGTAGTGGTAGATGCCCTCAGTAGATTATCTATAGGTAGTGTTCCTCATGTGGAGGATGATAAATAAAAGTTAGTTAGGGGAGTTCATTAGATTACCAGATTAGGTATTTCTTTAGTTGATTTAGTCTAGGATAGTGCATGGGTGCAGAATAGTTTGGAACCTTCTTTGGTTACCGAAGTAAAAGAAAAGCACGCTAGGGATCCCATTCTAGTGAAGTTGAATACGTTAGTCAGAGATCAGAAAGTAGAGGTTTTCTCCCAAGGGGGATATGGTGTATTGAGTTACCAGGGTAGACTATGTGTGTCGTGTGAGGATGAGTAGATACAGTGAATTCTTCCAGATATGTATATAATACCAGTGTTTTTTCTTAGCTTAAAATCATCTCAAGGATGTTAGAACTTTCTTTGAAATATGAAACAATTTTTTTACACGTGGTATTTTTTAAAGATTCTCACTTTTCATCACATGGGAAATTGAATAAGATTTTTATCAATACTAATTTCATTAAAGTCTGATATTGGAGGAAGAAGTTATGGATGTTTTACTAAGAGCTGTCAGAATCACCCAGGTGCGACGGCCAGGTTGATGGACTGTCGATCTAGTGATGGACCATCGCTTAAACCATTGCAACCAAGCCAGGGGGTCAACCTTCTGGATAAAGTGTGATGGACAGGTCGATGAACCGTTGACCCAGCGATGGACTATCTTTAGGGTGCCAGTTATTTCTGTAAGATAGACCTCAGATTCGGCTATCATCAGCTCAGAGTCAGAGATTGTAAAATTCCAAAAAAAACCTATTAGAACTTGGTATGGTCACTTTTACTTTATTGTCATATCTTTTGAACTTACAAATGCTCCACCATCCTTCATGGACTTGATGAATAGAGTGTTCAAGAAGTACTTCAACATATTCATCATAGTCTTCATAGATGACATCCTAGTCTATTCTCGTAATGAAAATGATCATGCAGGCCACCTCAAGATAGTATTGCAGACACTTAGAGCCCATCAGTTGTTCTCCAAATTTAGTAAATTTACATTTTGGATAAGGTCAGTAGCTTTCCTTGGTCATATTTTTTCGGTGATAGCATTAAAGTTGATCCTTAAAAGACCAAGGCAGTAAAAAAACTGGCCCAGACCCATCTCTCAATCAAATATAAGGAGTTTGTTGGGTTTGGCTGGCTATTATCGATGGTTTGTTGATGGTTTTTTATCTATTGTGTCCCCCAAGTCAAGATTGACTCAGAAGAAGTCAAGTTTCATTGGTCAGATTCTTGTGAGAAGAGTTTTCAGGAGTTGAAGACTCAACTCACCACAGCCCTAATTTTGACTTTTCCTAATGGTTCAGATGGGTTTATTATGTACTGTGATGCTTTCAGAGTTGGTTTGGGGAGTGTGTTGATGCAAAAAAGTAAGGTCATAGCCTATGCCTCTATATAGCTTAAGCCCTATGAAAATAATTACCCAACGCATGATCTTGAACTAGAAGTCGTTGTGTTTTCCCTACAGATTTAGAGGCACTATTTTTATGGGGTACGTGTTGATGTGTTCATGGATCACAAAAGCTTACAGTATGTGTTCTCGCGGAATGATTTCAATTTGCATCAGATAAGATGGTTAGATTTATTGAAATATTATGACATAGGTGGTTTGTACATTCGGGCAAAGTCTTAGATTTATTGAAATATTATGACATAGGTGGTTTGTACATTCGGGAAAAGCCAATGTAGTGGTAGATGCCCTCAGTAGATTATCTATGGGTAGTATTGCTCATGTAGAGGATGATAAGAAAAAGTTAGCTAGGGAAGTACATCAAATATCCAGATTAGGTGTTTCTTTAGTTGATTCAGTCGAGGGTAGTGTATGGGTTCAGAATAGATTGGAATCTTCTTTGGTTGCCGAAGTAAAAGAATAGGAGGATAGAGGTCCCAGTCTAGTGAAGTTGAAAGAGTCCGTCATAGATCAGAAAGTAGAGGTTTTCTCCTAAGGGGGATATGGTGTGTTTAGTTTCCAGGGTAGACTATGTGTGTCGTATGTGGATGAGTTGAGACAACGAATTCTTCCTAAAGTTCATTGCAATACCCATGTTTTTTTCTTAGCTTGAAATCATCTCAAGGATGTTAGAACTTTCTTTGAAATATGAAATAATTTTTTTACACGTTGTATTTTTGTAAGATTTTCACTTTCCATCACATGGGAAATTGAATAAGTTTTTCATCGAAACCAATTTCATCAAAATCTGATATCAGGGGAAGAGGTTATGGACGTTTTACTCAGAGTTATCAGAATCAACCACGTCCGACGGCCAGGTTGACAAACCGTCGATCTAGCCACAGACCATCGCTTAGACTGTTGCAGCCAAGGAAGGGGGTCAACCTTCTGGATAAAGTATGATGGATAGGTCAATGGACCATCGACCTAGCGGTGGACCGTCGCATGAGCCATCGCTACCTAGCAAGTGAGACCCTATTCTGGTCCACCTACGATGGTCGAAACGATGGACAGTCAACCCAGTGATGGACCGTTGCATGAGCCATCACTACCTAGGCGGTGAGACCCTATTCTGGTCCACCTACGATGGTTAAAATGATGGACCATCAACCCAACGATGGACCATTGCACGAGCCTTCACAGGTTCTGTTCAGCGAATTTTCAAGTCATTTTACAGGGTCTTTTTGGTCTTTTGCCACCCATTTATATACCTAGTTAAATCCAGCCAAAAATCACATTCTCATTATAATTTCACAGCAAATATTAAGGTTTCTCTCAAACCTTAATCTCCAAGAACAAAATTCAATCTTCTTCAAGAACTAAGGGATTTCAAATTTTTCAAGTTCAAGAACATTTAGAACTTTAACCTAGGTATGCATAGTGTTCATTCATGAACTTATTTTGTCCATGAATCCCAAGAATCCCTTTTCTGAATTCAAGTTATGGAGTTTCTTATGAATTTCATTATTTGGCTGCTCTTGTTCATGTTGATAATGAGTAATTAAATTGTATTCCATGAATGAGTGCTAAATTCCGTGTTGGTTGATTTGTATAGGTATAGATTCATGAAATCCTATGACTAAACCCCTGAATGATTAAATTAGAATTGCATCATGACTGTTAATTGTTGTATGATGTTGTTTACATATTCTAATCCTACCAAGTTTTTGATTAAATTCCTTGATAAAGGAAAAGTGTCCAATTAGCATTATATCATACAATCCCCATGTATGTACACGCTTATGCCTATCATATGTTTGATGAAATGCTTTAGTAAATGTATTATGCTGATTATTATGTATTCAAGCAAGTCATGCTTTGTCCGTATCCTTATATCGAGTCCTGGGGATACTTGTACCCGAAACATTAGCTGTGTGCCTAGAGCCATGTCATGTTTTCATGATACTCCCAGTCAAGCTATTAATCCTTAGACTTTAGACGGTTTTATAACTCAGGGAAATCACTATGATCTCATGAACTTAGTCAGTTGTATGATATCAGTAGTATTCTATCAGTCAACGGAATTCAGTAATTCGGCTCATGTTCATTTCAATAAATCGTGTTAAGTGTCCATTCATATGGGAGTAGAAATTAGCACCAAGTGAACCCTAGGATGGGGACACAAACCATCAGATAAAGGTGTGATCCTTAGCAGTCATTCTTGTGTTCCAGAACTATTTAGCCAGCATAAATTGATATATCAACACTGTCGATGAGGGTTGATGAGGTAGATAAGAACTGTCAGATAAGGGACCCATTGTTCTCATACAGGGGATACTATCAAAGGAGGGTAACCCACAATTTTTCCTTACCAGTGGCGCGGTATTGACACCCTTCCGATTGGGGTTACAGATTGGACCATAACTCAGCCATAATGGTGTATCAGGGACATGTCGGTTAGATAATTACTTCCTACAGTTTCATGTTATAGAATCAGGACTGTCAGATACAGTCAATTAGTCTCAGTAATAGAACTCAGATAGTTCTTCTAAATTCAAGACTATCAGATACAGTCAACTCATATAGTTCCACCAGATTCAGGACTGTCAGATACAGTCACTTATGTTATTAGTCACGTCAGTTATTAACATGTCAGGTTATCAGTATTCAGACTCATTAATCATGTTATCATGTTGTCAGTTACAGTTATGTATTTATGCATGTATTCTCACTTTCATATTAGACAGTCAGTTAGCGATAATCATGCATCTGAACCCTTGCATATAGCCTACCTCACATGTATACTCAGTACATTCCATTGTACTGATGAATTTGCATTATGGTGCTTTCTTTTTATGTTATACCATAGGTTCAGAGACACGAGTTCCAGATCAGTAGTAGATTCCAGTTTCAGCAGTCAGAGTCCGAAGTGAGTCCTCATCCTTCGAGGGCATAGTTATTTCTTTACTATCTCTTTGATTAGTGTATTAGTTGGAGTTAGTTGGGGACATATCCCATCAACTCCTTATTCTAATTATTCATACATTAGAGGCTTTTAGACTAGATGCAGACTATCATATTTCAAATTTTAGTATTTTCAGTTTAGTTTTTGGTATTCTATTACCCCACTCAGATGTTTTATTATTCTGATTTTGTTTAGTATTGAACCTTATGGCATTTCAGTGCATGTTTCTGCATTATCAAGTTATATTATGTAGTATACAGGTACAGATATTAGTCATGGGTTAGCTTGTGGTCTTTCGGGGTCATAAGCACCGTGTATCATTCTGGGAACCAGGTTTGGGGCGTTAAAAACTTGGTATCAGAGCATAAGGTTCAATAGAGTCCTAGGAAGTCTGAAAGCTGCATCTAGTAGAGTCTTGTACATGGGTGTGTTGCGCATCACATTTATGTGCAAGAGGTTATATAATGTTGTATGAACAATTTCCCTTCTTCCAGTATTCATGACATGCCTGTGAGTATAATCACAAGTCAATCTCTTAGTCTAATCTATTTCTCCCTTTTTTGTACAGAACATATCTCCTAAAAGAAGAAACGGAAATCAGTCAGCCCCTCAGCCCAAATAACCTTTGGGCGATCATGTTTCTTATGTGGAGTTTAAGGCCACATTTACCACTCTTGCTCAATTAGTCACCACTCAAAATAAATTGCTAACAGTTATTTCGGCCAATCCAAAGTCCAACTCAGCCGCAGCTAGAATTCGGTACTTCACCTAAATGAATCCTACAACCTTCCTTGGGTCTAAAGTAGATGAAGACCCTCAAGAATTCATTGATCAGGTTCAGAAAGTTATAGACATCATGGGGGTGACTACTGTTGAGAGTGATAAGCTAGTTATATATCAGTTGCATGATATGGCTTAGGCTTGGTTCAAATAGTGGAACTCAAAGAGGTCAGATGATACAGGTCCTATAGAGTACGACAAGCTTTTCACTGCATTCTTAGATAGATTTTTCCCTAAGAGCTTAGAGAGGATAAGGTGCTAGAATTCATTAACCTCAGGCAGGGCAGTATGATCGTAAAAGAGTATTCTCTTAAGTTTACTTAATTAGCCAGATATGTCTCTCATATGGTTGTAGACAGTAGGGCAGGGATGAGTAAATTTGCTTCAGGGGTAAATGATAGCATGGTAAACAAGTTCAGATCCGCCATGCCCAATAGTGACATGACTTTAGCCAGGCTTATGACCCATGCTCAGTAGATAGAGGAGAAAAATATTAAGCAGAGAAAAAAATAGAATAAGAAAGCTAGGACATTTAGCTTTAATTTTAGCCAGCATAAGTCAGAAGGAGGCAATCGTTCTCAATTTTTCCCTAAGTCATCAGTTGCATCTCCTTCTTTAGCTAGTGCTCCGGCTCCTAAGTTCAGAGATAGGGCACCAGGCTCTAAGTCTTAGGTCAGTGTCACCAATGCTCGAACTAATCCCCTTTGTCAGACTTATGGTAAGAACCACAAGAGTGCTTGTAGAGTTGGAAGTGATATCTATTTCGATTGTGGAAAGCCAGTGCACAGAGTCAGAGACTGCCCTCAGTTAAGTTATGATATTCATCTTCTCACTTCAGATTATTCTGATTGCTCAAATCATCAGGGTGACACCACCAGTGCTACTACTGGGCAACGCCCAAATAACCTTGATGCTCTTCAGACTCGATAAAATTAGGAAGATTCTCCTAATATATTTATCAGTACATTATAGATCTTTCATATGCATGTTTATGCTTTGCTAGATCTCGAATACTCCTTGTCCTTAGTTACTCCTTATATAGCAGTTGATTTCTGAATCAGTCTCAAAATTCTAGTAGAGCCCTTTTTAGTCTCTACCCCAGGGGGTAAAACCATCATAGCTCGGCGGGTATATAGGAACTTTCCGATTATGATAATTCAGAAAGTCACTTTAGCAGACTTAGTTGAATTAGAGATGACTAATTTTGATATCATTATTGGCATGGATTGGATTCATTCTTGTTATGCCACAGTAGACTGTAGAAACAGAATAGTCTAGTTTTAGTTTCCGAATGAACCCATCCTAGAGTGGAAGGGTAGTACTTCTGCTTTTAAAGGTCAGCTTGTTTCCTACCTTCGGGAAAGAAATGGATATCGAAGATATGTGTCTATCATCTTGTTCATGTTAAGGATTCTAGTTCAAAAACTCTTAGTCTTGAATCAGTTCCAGTCGCAAATGAACATTCAGATTTCTTTCCCGAAGATCATCCAGGAATTTCTCCTGAAAGGGAAATAGACTTTGGCATTGATCTCTTTCAAGATACTCAGCCCATATCTATTCCTCCATACAAAATGGCACCAACAGAACTCAAAGAACTGAAAGAACAATTGAAGGATCTCTTAGATAAAGGATTTATCAAACCCTGTATTTCCCCGTGGGGCCCTCCAGTATTATTCTTGCACAAGAAAGATGGTTTTCTCAGAATATGCATTGATTATAGTCCACTCAATAAGGTCATAGTTAAAAACAAGTATTCTCTTCCCAGAATCGATGACTTGTTTGGCCAACTTCAGGGTTCCAATTATTTCTCTAAGATAGACCTCAAATTCGGCTATCATCAGCTCAGAGTTTGAGAATGTGACATCCCAAAAATATCTTTTCATACTCGGTACGGTCACTTTGAATTCTTAGTCATGTCATTTGATCTTACCAATGCCCCATCAGCTTTTATGGACTTGATAAACCGTGTGTTCAAGCAGAACTTGGACATGTTCATCATAGTCTATATAGATAATATTTTTGTCTATTCCTGCATTGAGCGAGATCATACAGACCATCTTAGAATAGTACTTTAGACTCTCAGAAATCATCACTATTCACAAAATTCAGTAAGTGCAAGTGTTGGCAATGGTCAATAGCATTCCTTCATCATATCTTTTATGGTGAAGGCATTAGAGTAAATCCTCAAAAGACCGAAGCGATACGAAACTATATTTGCCCTATCTCTCCATTATATATCTAAATTTTCTTGGGTTTGGCTGGCTATTACATGCGATTCCATCAAGGATTATTTTTCTATTGCATCCCCTATGTTCAGATAGGGTCGTAGTGTATTATGATGCATCCAGAGTAGGTTTGGTTTGGGTCCTCATTCAGCATGGTAAGGTCATAGCCTACGCCTCAAGACAGCTTAAACCCCATGAGAAGAATTATCCTACACATGATCTCGAGTTAGCAGCCGTAGTGTTTGCCTTGAAATTTTGGAGGTATTACCTATATGGCGTTTATTTAGATGTGTGCACGTATCATAAGAACCTTCAGTATGTTTTTTCTCAAAAATATCTCAATCATTATCAAAGAAGGTGGTCAGAGCTCTTGAAAGATTATGACATGAGTGTCCTTTATTATCCGGGCAAGGCCAATGTAGTGGCCGACTCTCTTAGTAGATTGTCCATGGGGAGTGTTTCTCATGTTGTAGGTAGTAAGAAGAATTTAGCTTAAGAAGTACATTAGCTTGCCATACTAGGTGTTCTCTTAGTCGATTCTTCAAAGGGTAATGTATGTGTTCAAAGTAGTTCAGAATCATCTCTAGTTTTCGAGGTGAAAGAAAAGCAAGAGAAAGATCCTAACCTTATCAAATTGAAAGAATCAGTTCAGGATCAGAAAAAAGAGGTTTTCTCCCAAGGGGAAGATAGTGTTCTTCATTGTTAGGGTTGTGTCTGTATTCCAGACATAGATGACATAAGGAAGCGAATTCTTGCAGAAGCGCATGATGCGCATTACTCTATTCATCCAGGGGCCACAAAGATATACCGCAACTTGTGGGAGATTTATTGGTGGAGTGGGATAAACAGAGATGTTGCAGAGTTTGTGAAAAATTACTGCACATGTCAACAAGTTAAGATACAGCATCAGAAGCCTAGTGGTCCCATGCAGGAGTTCAATATTCCTTCTTGGAAGTGGGAAGTTGTGAACATGGTCATCGTGATAGGTTTGCCTCAAACTCGTCATCATCATAATTCAGTTTGTATCATTGTGGACAGTATTACCAAATCTCCATATTTTCTTTAAGTTGATACCTCTTATTCAGCCAAGGATTACTCCAAACTCTACATCAAAGAGTTGGTCAGATTGCACAGTGTTCTATTATTCATTATCTCAGACAGAGGTACCCAGTTCACCTCTCATTTCTGGAAAGCATTCCAAAAGGATCTTGGTACCCTAGTTAATCTCAGTATAGCCTTTCATCCTCAGAAAGTTGGTTAAGCATAGAGGACCATTCAGACTCTAGAAGATATGCTAAGAGTGTGTACAATTAATTTCAAGGGTAATTCGGATAACCACTTTCCTTTGATTGAATTTGCATACAACAATAGTTATCATTCCAGTATTTATATGTCTCCATTCAAAGCTCTCTACGGTAGGATATGTAGATCTCTAATTGGTTGGTTCAAAGTTAGTGAGGCCTTAGTCATAGGTCCTAACTTAGTATTTGATGCCATAGAGAAAGCAATTGATCAAAGAAAGACTCTAGGCTGCTCAGAGCTGATAGAAGTCTTATGCAGATGTTCAAAGAAAGGATCTCAAGTTTGAGATCAGTGATCTTGTTTATCTAAAGATCTCTCCAATCAAGGGAGTGAAGAGGTTCAGCAAGAAGGGAAAGCTCAGTCCCTGATATGTCAGTCCCTCCAAGGTTCTTAGTGATTTTGACAAGGTAGCTTATGAGCTCAAATTACCTTCAGATCTATCCTCAGTACATCCAGTCTTCCATGTCTCTTTACTCAAGAAGTGTATAGGTGACCCATCAGTAGTAGTCCCTATTCATAGCAAGATGTTCAGAACAGCCTCTCTTATGAAGAGATTCCAGTCAAAATCTTCGACTATCAGACTGGTAGATTGAGGTACAAAGAGGTTCCTCTAGTTAAGGTTCTTTGGCAAAATTATTCCATCAAGGGAGATACTTGGGAAGCAGAAGAAGACATACGCACCAAGTATCTTCACCTCTTCTCCGCCAACTCAGACCAAGCTCAAGGTAAGAGTTCTTCATAAGCTTACTCAATTTCATGTTCTGTTTTCATCACGAACTTGGTATTCAATTTCATGTTCATGTTACCATCATAAACATGGTATTAAGTACCATTGCATATCTAGTAATACGCTTATGTATAAATTTAGTCATGTATTTATGCATCAGACATGAATTCTCGTTGTAAAAAACTTAGTTTTTCAGAACACTCAGTTATGCAGTCATGAATCAGTTATACATGCATCAGCTATGCATGTTCAGTATGTTATATTCATCCTGTCAATTAGGTCAGTCATGAGATCATGTTCCAGTTATTCATCTTCAATCTAGTGTTTCCCCTCTCAATTAGTCTCATTCGAGGATGAATGTTCTGAAGGGGGATATATTGTAATACCCATGTCTTTTTGTTAGCTTGAAATCATCTCAAGGATGTTACAACTTCCTTTGAAATATGAAACCATTTTTTACAGATGAGAAATTGAATAAGTTGTCCATCAATGCCAATTTTATTAAAATTCGGTATCGAGGAAAGAAGTTATGGACATTTTACTCAGAGCTGTCAGAATTACCTAGGTGCGATGACCAGGCTGACAGAACACAGATCTAGCAATGGGCCATCGATCTAGCGATGGATTATTGCTGAGACCGTCGCAGACAAGGAAGGGGGTCAACCTTCTGGATAAAGTGCAATGGACAGGTCGATGGACCGTTGACCCAGCGACGGACCGTCGCATGAGCTGTCGCTACCCAGGTAGTGAGACCCTATTCTAGTCCACCTACAATGGTCAAAATAATGGATCGTCAACCCAGTGATGGACCATCGCACAAGACATCGCTACCTAGGAAGTGAGACCTTATTTTGGTCCACCTACAACAATCAAAATGATGGACCATCGACCCAGTGATGGACTATCGCACGAGCCAACGCAGGTTCCATTCATTGAAATTTTAATTTATTTTAAAGGGGTTTTTTGATCTTTTGCCACCCATTTATATACCAAGTTAAATCTGGCCAAAAATCACATTCTCAATATAATTTCACAAAAAATATTAGGGTTTCGATCTAACCTTAATCTCTAAGAACAAAATCCAATATTCTTCAAGAACTAAGAGATTTCAAATTTTCAAATTCAAGAACATCAAGAACCTTAACCCAAGTATGCATAGTATTCATTCATGGACTCCTTTGGTCCATGAAGCCCAAGAATCCCTTTTCTAAATTCAAGTTATGGAGTTTCTTATGAGTTTCATGATTTACCTGTTCTTGTTCATGTTGATAATGAGTAATTGAATTGTGTTCCATGAATGAGTGCTAAAATCCAAATGGGTTGATTTGTATAGGTATAGATTCATGAAATCCAATGACTAAACCCCAGAATGATTAAATTAGAATTGAATCATGACAATTATTTGTTGTATGATGTTGTTTATACATTCTAAGCCTACAATGTGTTTGATTAAATGCCTATATGAAGGAAAAGTGTATAATTAGCATGATATCATGAAATCCCCATGTATGTACAAGCTTATTCCTATTACATGTTTGATGAAATGCTTTAGTAAATGTACTATGATGATTATTATGTATTCAAGTAAGTAATACTTATTTTGTTTCCTTCTATTGAGTCCTGGGGGTACTTGTACCCAAAATATTACCTGTGTTCCTAGAGCCATGTCATGTTTTCACGATACACTCATTCAAGCTATGAATCCTTAGACATCAGACAGTCTTATGACTCAGGAAAATTTCCCTGATCTTATGAACTCAGTTAGTTGTCAGATATCAGTAGTATTCTGTCAGTCAACGAAATTTAGCAATTTATCTCAAATTTAGTTTAGTAAATCATGTTCAGTGCCCATTCAAATGGGAGAAGAAATTAGCACCGAATGAACCCAAGGATGGGGACACACACCATCAGATAAAGGTGTGATCCTTAGCAGTCAACCTTGCATTCCAAAACTATGTAGCCTGCTTTGGTTGAGACATACACACTGTCGATGAGGGTTGATGAGGTAGATAAAAACTATCGGATAAGGGCCCCACCGTTCTCATAGAGGGGACACTATCAGATGAAGGTAACCCATAGTTTGTCCTTACCAGTGGCGCGGTATTGATACCCTTTCAATTGGGGCTACAAAGTGGACCCCAACTCAGCCATAACGGCGTATCAAGGGTATGTCCGTTAGATAACTACTTCTCACAGTTTCATATTATAGAATCAAGACTGTCAGAAATATTCAATCAGTCTTAGTAATAGAACTCAGATAGTTTTTCAGAATTCAGGACTGTCAGATATAGTCAACTCAGATACAGTTTGGAACTCAAATAGTTCCATTAGATTTAGGAGTGTTAGATACAGTCACTCATGTTATCAGTCATATTAGTTATTAACATCTCAGGTTATTAGTATTCAAACTCATTCATGTTATCACGTTGTCAGTTACAGTTACATATTTTATGCCTGTATTTTCACATTCATGTTAGACAGTCAGTTAGCGATAATCATGCATGTGAACCCTTGCATATAGCCTACCTCACATATATATTCAGTATATTCCTTTTTACTGACGCATTTGCGCTATGGTTCTTTATTTTTATTTTACACTATAGGTTCAAAGACACGAGTTCTAGATCAGCATTAGATTTTAGTTTCAGCAGTCAGAGTATGAAGTGAGTCCTCATCCTTCGAGGGCATGATTATTTCTTTACTATCTTATTAATTAGCTTATTAGTTTGAGTTATTTGGGGACATGTCCCATCAACTCCTTATTCAGATTATTCAGACATTGGAGGCTTTTAGAAAAGATGCAGACTATCATATTTCATATTGTAATATTTTTAGTTTTGTTTTGGGTATTCTATTACCCCGCTCAGATGTTTTATCATTCAAATTTTGTTCAGTATTGAACCTTATGGCCTTTCATGCATATTTCCATATTATCTTATTATATTATGCAGTGTACAGGTACAAATATTAGTCATGGGTTAGTTTGTGGTCCTTCAGGGTCATGAGCACCGTGTAGCATTTCGGGCACTAGGTTTGGGGTGCTACATACATGGTGCACATTACTCTATCCAGCAAAGGGCCACTAAGATTTACTGCAATTTGAAGGAAATCTATTTGTGGAATCATATACAGATGGATATTGCAGAGTTTGTAGCTAAGTGTTTAATTATTAGTAGGTTAAGGTTGAGCACCAAAAGCCTAGTTGTTCTAGGCAGGATTTCAGTATTCCTACTTGAAAGTAAGAGGAAGTGAACATGTACTTTGTGATGGGTCCACCTTATACTTGTCGTTAGTATGATCCTATTTGGGTCATTGTGGACAGGATGACCAAATCAGGCTATTTATTGTAAGTCCATACTTCTTATTCAACTGAGGATTAGGCCAAGCTCTATCTTAGGGAGTTTTTTAGGTTTCACAGAGTCCTATTGTCCATCATTTTAGATAGAGGTATCCAGTTTACCTCTTACTTTTGTAAAGCATTCCAGAAAGGCCTTGGTACTCAAGTTCATCTCAGCACAGCCTTTCACCCTCAGATAGATAGTCAAGCATAGAGGAACATTCAGACGCTGGAGGACATATTGACAGTGTGTGTTATTGATTTCAAGGGTAGTTGGGATGATCACTTGCCTTTGATTGTGTGTGCGTATAATAACAACCATCATTTCAGTATCTAGATTACTCTGTTTGAGGCTCTTTATGGGAGAAGATGTAGATATCCAATTTATTGGTTCAAGGTAGGTAAGACTACTTTGATAGGGCATGAGTTAGTATATGATGTATTGGAGAAAGTTCAGTTAATCAGAGAGTGGCTTAAGACAACCCAAAGCCGACAAAAATCTTATGCAGATAGGAAGAGAAAATATCTTAAATTTTAGATTAGTGATTTTATATATCTGAAGTTTTCTCCCATGAAGGGATTAAAGAGTTTTTTTAGTAGGGGAAGCTCAGTCCCCGATATGTTGGCCCTTATAGAATTCTGAGTCGCTTCGAAAAGGTGGCTTACGATCTTGGGTTGCCAACAAATATGGCATCAGTGCACCCAGTGTTCCACATCTCTTTCTTAAACAAGTGTATTGGTGACCCAGCTGTTATGGTTCCTTTAGAAAGCGTAGATGTTCATAATAGTCTCTCTTATGAAGAAATTCCAGTCAAGATCCTTGATCGTCAGATTCGTAGATTAAGGAACAAATAAGTTCCCTTGGTAAAAAAATTTTGGCAGAACCAGTCCGTTAAGGAAGCCACTTGGGAAGTAAAATTAGATATGCTAACCAAGTATCCTCATATTTTCTTCTTAAACTCAGGCGCAATTTAAGGTAACATTTTTTTCCATTCTCAGTTCCAGCTATATCATCTTCATGTCATTCCTAGCGTTCATGAACTATTTCAGGTATGTGTCATATTTTAGACTCAATTATGCAATCATGTTATCATCTTGTATATTCAGTATGTAACCTTAATTCCTTAGTGTTCTCAGCTTTACCAGCCTCATTCGAGGACGAACGTCTCAAGGGGGAGATATTGTAACACCCCATATTCTTGGACTAGAATTTAAATCGTTTTTATGAAGTATGCAGACCGAAACTCAATACTTTTATGTCTATTTATGTGTTATGATCAATTATATAGTGTGAAAATGTCCTTTTATATCATTCGAAGTCATAAAACTCTCCAAACTCAAGGATGAGTTGAGAACACTTCTATTGATTAAGTTTTAGAAAAGATTCAGCTTAGGTCAACTTTAAATGACTAATACTCCTTGTAAATAATGAGTTATGTGTCATATATTATATTAAATAAAATATCTTTGAATATTATTTCCAACGCATTTGGTTTCACCTTAAACCGATGTTGGACCAAAAAGTTATACCTATTTTACTTTAGCATGTCAGCCTATCAACAAAGTGACGACCTAAGCTGACAGGCCGTCACCTATGTGTCGACTTATCAGCCCAAGTCGTTAGCCTTAGGTAGAAAACATCAATTCTAGCTTCCAAGTAAGGAACTAGGGTGACGGGTCATCACCTAAGTGATGACTTATCAGCCCAAGTCATCACCCATGACAAAAAAAGGCCCAAACCAACTTGAAAGTGACAACTCAAGTGACGAGGCATCACCTATGTTCTGGGCCATTAGCCTTAGTCGTCAGCTAAGAATTTCAGCAATTGTGAAGTGTTTTGGTAGGGGTATTTTGGTTTTTTTCATAGACCAAAACCTTACCCCCACGACATAAATCACCAAAAACACGTACTTAGGTATTGTGAATCAGTTTCAAAACCTCTTAACCCTCTTTGTTCCCAAGAACAAAATTAGGATTTCTTCCCAATAACTTCAAGACACAATCACACTCTCTACAAGATAATCAATAATTTAAGGTTCCCAATCCAAGAGCGTTCATGAAAAGTCGATTCTCTTTCGAGATCAAAGCTTTAAGATATTTTAGGTATTCATCCATGGGTCCTTTTCACCCATGTAGTCCAAGAATCTATTTCTAAGTTTATAATTTTGATCTTTACATATTTTTATGAATTATGCCCATGAAATTTCATCAATTTTAAATTTTATATCATGTTTACACCATATTATTGTTGTTATTGAACCCTACATGTTTGAATGATGGTGTTCGCTGAATTAAGACTTAAAAAGTTATTTAGTATCAAAATCATGCTACTACCACATGTTTAAAACTACTCCCATGCTTAAGCCATGCATTGCAAGTGTTTGATGAAATGCCTCAAAGAATGAGTTTTGAATATTGACAACATGTCATGTCCTCAAAGTGTTTGTATGGTCTTGTTGTTATTGTTATTGAGTACTGGGGGTTTGAATACTCAAAATTTAGGTATTTACATACTTTCGTTATCCTAAAAATGATTTCAATTAAACCATGAGTATAGTTGATTTCTCAATTATTATTATCATAATGAGCACTATCAGAATTCATAATGAGTTAAACTCAGTTTAGTCTAATAATTCAGTGTCTTTCAGTTTGGTACAAACCTTAGCACCAAGTGAACATAGGGATGGCATCTCCCCTATTAGTAGGCATGAGACACTTGTATCCCCCGTCAGTTGGCATGAGACATTAATAGCAGTCCCTAGGTTCTAGATCGATGGTATCTCCATAGATTTAACGGGTCCCTCGTCAGATAGGCATGAAACCCTCATCCTTCAGGACATTAGATTAGTAGATCCACATAGCCAGTGTTAGTACCTATGGAACGATACTGACACTCTTCCAACTGGAGTTACAGGTTGGACTCTAATAATATATTGGGGCATGTTGGTTATACTCAGCTCCCACAGTCTCAGTTTAGTATTCAGTATAGCTTAGTTTAGGTTTGCACTAACCACACCACATAGTTATCAGTTATTTAATTATCAGATTTTAGTATTTCAATTTATTGACTATTTTCAGATCATTTTATATGCTTGGTCATGCATTCTCAAATCTTACTGCATTCATGCATTCATATCAGTTTTTTAGTTCTCTCATGCTATTCAGTCAATTACTATTTATGTACATGAGCCCATACATATCAACCTCACCCCATTTATCATACATATATATAGAAATTACTGACCACGTACTCGTTTCTTGTGCTATGATGTCTCATATCATTAGTTTGAATGTTCAGGTTCTCGACCACACTTAAACATCCCAGCACATCAGCAGTCGTGGTGAGTCCTCATAATTCGAGGACCGACTATATTTATTTTCATTATTTAAGTTCATCATTTAGTTGGAATTAGTTGGGGCCTATCCAACCAACTCCTATTCCGTCAGTGTTAGAGGCTTTCAGATACTTTAGACAGTCAGTTAGTTTGTCATTATTTTTATCAGTTTTCAGATAGTTATTTTTTGACAGTTGATTTTAGATTTGTGACTCTGAAATGTTTAATGTTTAAAACCTTATGGAATATTCAGATATTCCTCATATGTTTATTTTGTTATTATTATTCAGTGCTCACACAGGTACCAGCTCATGGGTTAGTGCTTCGTCACTTGTGATCGTAAGCACCGTGTAGCGTCCAGGGTGTACTGCTGGGGCATTATAGAACACCCTATATATCATATCATAAAATCTAATGGAGAATTAGTTAGTCCTATTACATAACAACAATTTTAAAGTGACCATACCAAGATCTTAAAGTTATCTTTGGAATGTCGCATTCTCTGACTCTGAGTTGATGATAGCTTCATCTGAGGTCCATCTTTGAGAGGCAATTTGCACCCTAAATTTTGTCAATCATGCCATCAATCCTATGGATGGGATAATTATTTCTTATTGTGACCTTGTTCAACTCACAATATTCGATGCATATTCTAAGAGAACTATCTTTCTTATGCGTAGAAAGAATTAAAGCACCCCATAGAGAAACATTGTTCTTGATAAAACCCTTCTGTATGAGGTACTTTCATTATTTCTTTAAGTTTTTAAGCTGAATTAGATCCATTATTCAAGGTATAAGTAAAATATATTGGGTATCTGGAAAGAGATCTATTTTGAAGTCAATTTCCTTTTTAGGAGGGACTCTGAATAGGTCTTTTTGAAATACTTCATAAATTAATTCGATATTAGAACTAACCTAAGAGTTGGGGGTTTGTATTTTTAATCTTTAACTCGGACAAGATGATATATACACCCTTTGGAGATCAACTTTCTAGCCTTAAGGTAAGAGACAAACTAACCTATACACACTATCATACTACCCTACCACTCTATGACTAGCTCATTTGGAAACTGAAACAAGACTACTCTATTTCTACAATCAACCGAAGCATAGCAAGAATTGTAGCCAATCCATACCAAGAACGAGATTTAAATCTACCATGTCTAACTCTACAAGATCAATTGAGGTGACTTTTTGAAAAATTATAACTAGGTAATTTCTATAAACCCATTTAGATATAACTGAGTTACAAATTAGAGTAGAGATTATGAAAGGTTCTGAGAGAATTTTGGGATTAAAACCAAAGTATACTGCTATATAGAGAGTTATGAATGAAAGTATAGCTCAAAAATATATTAATGCAAAAAAATAAATATGGAAAACTTGTAACGTACTCATGACTACATCAAGAGAAACCTCCTAATACTATTGATTCTGAAAGGCATAGAATATGTTCTGACATTCTCCGCTAATTGCACTACATGAGGCACCTTACTGAGTAGGGTGACCTGCGATATCTACTAAAGAATTTGACTAGCTTTATTAACGGACATCCCTACCCTTTTTATAAGCCACTGGATATTTCCTAAGCCTGTGGCATGGCTTTTTATACCCAAAGCACCCATCACTACCAGTTGTACACTCTTCCTTGTAGTTCTTGCCATATTTTATGCATACTGGTTTGTATGAATGCTACTCACACTACCCTAAGACTTAGAGTTAAGCTCCCTATCACAATGCTTATACCTGAACTTGGGCATAGGGAACTACCAGAAGGTCGGGCTAGAACCAAAGATTTATATAGAAATAGATAGCAGTTTCAATTATCTGACCTTTGCTGAGAGATATTGAAGCTGATAGTTTTAGCCCTCTTATTATCCCTTTTGTTTACCTTAATATTCTACTCCTCCATCTACAAAGCTAGAACCATTAGTCTAGAGATGTCCATCTCCTTCACCAACATATCAGTCTTGCATTCCTTAACCACATCCTCAAAAACACTAGACAAAATCTTTCTTATACTGTCCCTGGAAAATGCATCCATGGTCGGAGATTACCTCTCCAACTAAGTAAATTTAAGGAAATACTTTTATACACTCATGCTACCTTGACCTAAATTTATAAATTTACCTTGTCCTTCCTCAATTCAAGAAGAAAGAACCTACAAAGAATGTAATCACAAATTAGTCCTATTCTACTAATTCTGGATTTTCATCTGTATCCTCATTCTACAGCTTATAAAAAGTATAGATACTAGTTGTAGTTAATAGGAAGCCAATTGAGAACTCTCAGTCGGGGTAACACTCATAATCTCCATAACTTTTTTGATAATATGCACAAACTCTTGTGGATCCTCCTAAGACTTAGACCCAAAGAACACTGGGGGATTCATCCAAGTTAAATCTCAGAATATTGTTGTCGCAGCATTCCCTATCGAGTTGGCTGGTGGAACAATAGGCTGGTTGTTCTGATCAGAAACTCAATGGGCTAAGGTTTTAAAACAAGTCCTAAATTCAACAAGGGAGACTTATTTATTAAGAGGGTTTTCTGGAGCTGGTGGTGTTTACTGATTCTCCACCCCGCTCTTATTCCACTCCTCTTTTTGTTGGACCTTTCTGGAAGCATGTTCTACAAAATGTGTTATGAACGAGTTAGAAAATTTTTTTAATAGAGCTAACACTCAATCACATGACATGATCATGAAATAAGCAAAACATTTCCTTACACATCTCATAGCTACGCATTTATAAGAGTGGAACACTTTAGACCTGTGAATACGTATCTATTCAATGAGACATTGAGACACCCTATAATAATTTAAACATATTGCTCTAATACTAAGTTTATAACAACCTAAGACTATCCCTTAGTCATAACACCGTACCTAGAATCACAGTGACTTTAAGATAACCCAAAGCTTGGTCAAAGCCTAAGATATAGATAATAATAGATAATACAACACTTATATGGAAGATTAACTTGAATAATATAGTTAATATTCAAAGAAAATCAAATAATCACTAAAACGGTCTGAGATCAAAAGTTGAACGACTAAATATATGTCTAAAATTCTCTACTTAGATGAGTTGATGGTATAAACCCCCAGATAACTTCAACTATCTAAAAATTCGGAATGATAAAGACAAAATAAAATAAAATATTAAATCTGGTCCTAGAAGAATAAGGACTCACCAAAATTATTGCTGCTAATATAGTAATATATCATAATTGGCGTGATCAGGATGTTGAGTGTTAAAAGATATACTATGAGACAATATAGAACAAGAAAGTATATGATTAGAACTTAGAATTGATCAAGTATGTGAGATAGAAAACTATCTAATATAAGTTGAACATGGAACATGTAACATGATAACTAGTTCAAGACAAAGTAATGAACATATACTGTAAAAATGAGCTGAATAATAAAAACAATGTCATGTAGGAATCTAAAATCTAAATTGTAAATTGTGGACTTTGGGAGTTACTAATAACAAACATAGCCCAATGTGAGCTAATCAGGTTCCAACCTAAAACCCCAACTGCAGGGGTGTTTAGTTTTTTACCAAGGGTACGAACACTGACTAGTGTAGATACATTAAATTAATATTTAAAAAGACTAAAATATCACGCCTGATCTTATAGGTGACCTTTTAGAACTTACGGTAGCACTGTAGTAATAGAACTTAGGCACTTCTACTAAAGGTCTCAAACTAACTAATGGATGAACTTCATCCATGTATCCTTTTGATGCTAGATAATTCTCCCAACTGAATGACACTGATAACTACAACACTCACTGATGGTAATAATCTGATACATAAAATAAATGTATTATCTGAAAGCATTCAAACATGTAAATATGGGAATAAATCATCTAATAGTATATATATGAAATCCTAGGTCATCAGTTCTTCATAACCCGTCATCTCTAAAGAATTCAACTACTACATCAATTTCGTAAACTAAATACAATTACAACATTCATTTACTCAGGCCCAATACTTATGGAATTTAGAATTTATCTAGGGTTTAGGATCATAATAAATACTAACACTATAAGTCATGCTAAAATAGGGATCATAACTTAATGATGCTAAAAGAATAATATATCAATGAATTTATAATATCCATTACCCTAAATTATGAAAAAGGGAATTGTACTGTACATTTAGGTTAATGTAGGGACTCAATGGGTAAAAAGTAACCCATTTATGAAATCCCACATAAATAGAGAGGAGAACCTTTAAGAATTCCTTAGAGTTGGATGCTGAGGAAGATGAATCCCTGGTCTTTCAAAAAAGTACTCTTCTTTTCTATTTTGAAACTAAATACCAGATATAATTCTAAGTAATGAGAGCTTAGGGTCATATTAACCCCACTAATGACCCTTGATATTCCTCAAAATGATTTAGTTTTAATGTTAAAAGAGTGGTAAAAGACTACATGCCCCATAAATTTATTAACAAGAAAGTCTGGGAAGAGAAATATGAGACCTTACCATGATTGTGGGTTGTACTCACGGATAGGATCTGGATAAGAACTCTATGAGCATGATTAGGCATGTTTTGGTATGACTATGAGATTTACATATGGTTTTACCTTAGTTTGTGGTTCAAAGAACGATCTTGGTTCCCTTTCATTGAATGAGGGTACACTTTGTCAACTTTTCAAAGTTGGAGCTACATCAATTAGACTAGACTATTGTATATCATATAATGTAACCAAGGTCGGGGTTGGTCATATGGTATCTCACTGCAAAGCAGTGCCTTGCTGAAAAGGCCATAACATTCTACTCTAATATCGGATTAAGGTGAAACCAGATGTGCTGGAAATATAATTCAAATATCAATTAGTTGGTAGATTTGTGCTTAAAATGCACCTGAATCTAGAATTTATACTAATGTAAATTTGATCACCTCTTTGGGAATTAATTGTTAAGGGAGGTTTTGGGTTGGTTAGTGTTAGGGGGTCCTTATGGCTCTGGTACATGGCCAAATCCCCTTCTTTTTTTAAAACATTATGATTTACCCTACATGTACTTGAAGTATGGCTCTAGTATAGGCTTGGATTTTCCAAGATATTATAATTTACAACATCAAGGTGCTTATGATATGGAGTTCATATTAGCTGAATGGGTTTTATTTAAAGAATCATATCCATAAAGGGTGTAATGAGGTTCAAAAAGAAAGAAAACCTTAGTTTGAGGCTTTTCAAAAGGCAAAAAGAAAGAAAACCTTAGTTTCAGGCTTATTAAACCTTTTGAGATTCTTTAGAAATTTAAGAATGTAGCCTATAAGTTGGCTTACCTCTGTACTTGTTAGTTGTTCATTTGGTATTTCACATTTCAATATTGAATCAATATCATCCTCAAGATTCTTAGGTGATCTGGTGGAATAAATTTTCTTTAGACCATAATTAAACTTTGAGGTAGGCCTATTATTATTTTGGATAAGCGGATTAGAAAATTAAGATCCATGAATATTAACTTTTTGAAGATTCAGTACAGATATCGCCTAATTAAGGAGTCTATGTAAGAGGTTAACTTTGATATAAAGAGTAACTACCCTCATCTTTTTACTAGATTAAGTACATCTCTTAATTTTTCATTCAAGGAAGAATACGTGTTTTAGTAGTGGTTAATGTGATAGACCTTGTGGTAATTTTTAGTTTCTTAGTGTTTTGAATATTTTACCCTTCGCAGTTGTTGGTTAGCACCGCCTCCAAAGCATTAAGAGTGATTTATATAAGTATGGGGTTTTGAATAGTCTTTAAAGTGATACAGTTGACTTTTGGTCATAAGTATGTGATTCGAGCATCAGATGAAAGTTTTGTCAGTTTCATTAGGTCCGGAGTGTCAAATTTTAACTAGTAGAATGGTTATTCAAGTTTTGAGGCTATATTAGGAGTTTTTAGTATTTCAGTAAGAAACTAATTTATTTCGCCCAATGGGGTTCTCGTAGTGAAACATTTTGATAATCGCCTCTTTAGGTAAATCTGATGGTTCCATTAAGACAGGAACATAAAAATTATAGTACAATTATTGATTTAATTTGGTGGAGCACTAAATGAATTTCCAAGGTACATTCTGGGTGATTTGTAGCCTTACACTAATGTTAGTGCAAGGCTACAGGTGCAGGCCTCAGGCTTGCTTTACCTTTACAGAGAAGGAATTCACTATCCTTTGTAAATGAAATTGAGGGATCACATTCACAATGATTAACTGAGTTTAGATTATTTTCTTCTTTCTAAGCATTCACGATAGTTTTGTTTCATTTGTAGTTTATCCAGGTCAGTAGCCTTCCAATTTGAAGGGCTGACCATATTCATAAAGAAGGAACAGTTTATCAAAATAGTATTTTTCATCAACTTTGATTTGGTTATGCTTCTAAACCTATTTTATCCCTTACCCATTGATTAAATTGCAAAATCAGATTTGTATTTTGAATATTAAACTAAAACTTTTGGGTTTTACCTGATAAAGTGAAAAATACACATTTTTGTGATTTCTAATCTGAGCTGATTTCAGATTTAGAATCCTTAAACTATGCATTAAGTTTTTATCTATTAAATTCTAGGTTTACCTTTTTATTTTTGGCATTAATTTTCAAAGTGATTTGGACTCGAAACTAAAGAATGTCAACATGGATATCAATAGACTCTAATTATGTATATAAACTAGTTTTGATATATTAGTAGCATTTTAAAGCTACTTGGAAAGGAAGGGATTTGTGTTGAGTGGTTCGGGCTTGTGTCTTCAGATTTTGAGGTAGGTTATGACTTAAATTTCTTTAGACTTAGCTGGGTAGATAAATATTTATGTAAATTATGATATGATTTATGTGTAATCATGATATTTACATTATTTAGGATTGATTATCATTATTATCATGATGCCCGAGTGGGGGGTTTGTGTTGACTTTATTATTGATTTGAGAACATATTATTATTATGATGCCCGAGTATGGGCTTATGTTGAGTTTGTATTAATTTGAGAACTTATTATTGTTGTGGTACTTAAGTAGGAGCTTATGCTGACTTCATTGATGCCTTAAATGGTTCTTTATTAGTGTGTTCACATGATTTGTTTATATCTCAATTTATTGAGGTTTGAGTGATTTGAATTGATACATGCCATTAATGAGCTTATTATTGTGTTGTTGATTTTGCTATGATCATGCATGTTTATTTCATTTCTTATTTTCATGGAACTGTACTACCTTGAAATTGATTTTCTATGCAAAAGAAAATAAACTATTTTATAAAAATGCCCTAGCAGAGAAAAGTATCGGCAAGGTTGATTGATGAGATTGTAATATAGGTATTCTCCTCAAATATTAGGCTCAGAGGATGTATACGAAATGGGCATTGTAATACTGTATTTCATACCATATCATCATGTTACACTGCATTACATCACTTATACATAGTTGATACTATGAATTGAATATTTTTACTTCTGATGTTATGATACTTATATTGTTGTTGAGATTTTATCATTATATTGTTTGGAGGTTTTTTGGAGGTGTTTGGAGGGAGAGGTGTACCTAAAGTGTATGTTAGGGCGATTAAGGATATGTACGATGGAGCCAAGACTCGAGTTAGGACTAGGGAAGAGGACTCGAACCACTTTACCATCTTGATGGGGTTACATCAAGGTTCGACGCTTAGTTTATTTCTTTTTGCCTTAGTGATGGATGTTTTGATGCGATAAATTAAGGTAAAATGCCTTATGGTTTTCTTTTTGCGGATGATGTAGTCTTGATTAATGAGACACGTAGTGGAGTTAATTCTTAATTAGAGGTTTGGAGGCAAACTCTTGAGTCTAGAGGGTTTAAGTTGAGTAGGTCCATAACAGAATATGTGGAGTGTAAGTTCAGTGAGGTGTCTCATAATTCCAATGTGGTGGTTAAGCTTTATACACATTTTATAAGTAATAGAGATAGTTTTAATTATCCAGGGCCTAAGATTTAAGAGAATAGAGAGATTGATGAAGATGTCACTCATTAGATTGAGGTGGGGTGGATTAAATGGAGGCTCTCCTCTGGAATCTTGTATGATAAAAATGTACCTTCCAAACTTAAAGGCAAGTTCTACAGAGTGGTGGTTAGACTGGAGTTGTTGTATGGGGAAGAGTATTGGCCTGTTAAGAAGGCCCACATTTAGAATATGAATTTGGAAAAAATAAGAATGCTTAGGTGGATATGAAGGTGTACTAGGAAAGACATGATTAGAAATGAGGTTATTCGAGATAAGGTGGATGTGTCTTCGGTGGAAGCCAAGATGAGGGAAGCGAGGTTGAGATGGTTCGGTCATGTGATGAGAAGGAACGCGGATGCCCCATTGCAGAGGTGTGAGAGGTTGGTTGGGGATGGTTTCAAACGTGGTAGGGGTAGACCAGAGAAATATTAGAGAAAAGAGATTATACATGATATGGAGCAGCTCCAGCTTATCAAGGACATAGCTCTAGATAGGAAGTTAGGAGGGGAGAAGGGGAGGGGGATTAGGGTAGTAGGTTAGTCTGAGTTTAGGGTATGGTATCTTTTGGTGTGTCAGTTGGAGTATGTTGTTTATGGTATTATTGATATTGCTAATCCCTATTATATCTTGTTCTTTTACTATTCTTACTATTATTGTTCCTTATCTAAGATTGTTCTATTTTTATTCGGGGGTCTATCGAAAACAAACTCTCTATCTCATATTTGAGGTAGTAGTATAGACTGCGTACACTTACCCTCCTCAGACCCCATTTGGTGGGAATATACTGGGTATGTTGTTGTTGTTGTTGTTTTTGTATTGTTAGGAGAAGTGCAGCTTCTCTACTTAAACATTTTTATATGTAGGTTGATTAATTAATTCATAATATTATTTTACTTGTTTAGTTATCTACTTAGCTTAGTTGGCCTACAATGCTACTGAGTATGAGTGGACCATACATACTCCTACTTTTCTATACCTTTTTGGTGCAGATTGTAGTTTGAGTGTCATCCACAATTCGTGATTCGTGCAACATTGGGATCTATTGGAGTCGTGGAGAGCTCGCCTTCAGGATCATGTTCCTCACTTCATCTATGTTTTCTTGTCTTTACCTTATTTTAGAGATATAGATTTGTATATTCACACTTTAGGATAATTTCAGAGTTTCTCTTACTCATGACACTAGATCATTGGGGATTTGAGATATATTGTTGAGATATTTGTCTTTGTTAACATATTAGCTTGACTTTATCCTAAAGTATTGTGTTTTACTTTATTATGTATCTTCTTTGTGTTAATATACTCTTCTGGTGTTAGAATTGTCAATCAAAGTTGAATTAGGGTAGGTGTCATCATGACCGCAGAACATTGGGTCATGAAACTTAGAGAGAGGAGTTTTTAAAATATTCATAACCAAAGAAGAAATCAAAAAGCTAATAAAATCAAATTAGTTAAAGACTAACTAATTTTTACGATCTGGTTGACAAAACCTAGAAGTGTAAAGAGATACAGAGAAAAGGGTTAAGGGAGGAAGTCTTTAAGAGGAGATCAGGTGTAAAGGATTAAGAAAAAAGGAAATAGGAAAAAAGGAATATATAGGTGCTTTTTTATGTTTTGGTATAGCGAAGTTTTAATTTGCATGTTAAAATACCCTCGCAAATTAATTTGATTGAGGAGGTTTCTAGCAATCTCCTCAATAAAATCTATACAAATTGTATGCCTTTTGTAGTGAACCATCATAGTAACAAAATATTTTTGAGTGATGAAGGGCTCTGAAGGTAAAGGGTTTAATGAATCTTGACAAATGGATGGTCCCTAATCATAGGATTAGGAATAAGAAACTATATAAAATTATACAGGATGATGTATTTTAAGCTGCATATTTTTATCTTGTTGGTAGAATAGTTGTACAAAACATGATTCTCTGTCTTGTCAACTTTGTAATCCCTTTGAGTTGTATGTTTTATATACTGAGTGTAAGCTTTAAGCAGTAACAGTAGAACAATGGTCATTGTCCGCTGTTTTAACTTTCATGAGAAGGTTAGGCTATTCATATGTCTTATACATCTATTCAATTTTGGGTTTTAATATATGAGGTAGGGGTCATGCTTAACCAAGGTTGGTATAGAATTAGTCCGGGTAAACCGAATCACTCATAGGTTTTCTTGGCATGATTTTGATACCCGATGACCGGTACACAGTCTGAAACCTAGAATACCTGGTAAATGCCCTTTGTCCAACCTAATTTATTATGTATTGTTCTATTAATAGGTTGGATCATTCCAGAACTGGTCAATCCGTTTAATTTTTTTACTTTTTTAAAAAACAAAAAGGAGTTTTTAAAATTGTTTTTAACTTATGGTTTTTTCTATCAATTTATTCTTAAGTTTTCAAAAATTTAAAAGATTAACTTTGAAAATATTTAAACTTTAAAAACTTTGACTATTTTGATTTTTAAAAACTTTAATATTTTGTAACTTTAAAAACTTTGACTATTTAAAATTTAAAAACATTAATATTTTTTAACTTTAAAAACTTTAATTATTTTTGAACTTGACACTTTAAAGTTGAATTTATTTTAAAATGTTAACTTTGAAAAAAAATTAAATTTGCAATTTGAATTTGAAAATGGTAAAAACTTTGATTTTTGTCAGTTCTAAAAAGTTTGAGCTTTTTGAACTTTTAAAAATTTAATTTTTTTTGGAAATTGAAACATTATAGTTTAAAATTAAAATTTCAATTTTCAACTTGGAAGTTGGAACTTTAAATTTAAAACCTTAAAATTTGTAAAATTGAAATTGAATGTTATAGAATTAGATCTATGAAATGACTTACATTAAGTAAGACAAAATTTTAAAAGAAAAA
The DNA here is from genome assembly GCA_030864225.1 of Capsicum baccatum var. pendulum. Lineage (NCBI taxonomy): Eukaryota > Viridiplantae > Streptophyta > Magnoliopsida > Solanales > Solanaceae > Capsicum > Capsicum baccatum. Next base: position 122,152,627 of record CM061560.1, read on the forward strand.
CAAGGGAAGTAGCCTATAAATTTATTCAAATAAATAAAGTAGTGCATGTATTACAATTATTAGAAAAGCACCTAATCTACGTAGCTATCTTCTATGAAGAGTTTGCTTGTACTATGTCTTAATTATAATACTAATATACATAATTTTCATTAACTTATCTATCATTTCCTTATAAGCATTATCCGAAACTTGTTTATGGTTTTCATCCTCCATTGCTTCCATGCCATCATCACTATTTTCTCCAAGTGCTTCATCTATTTCAATTCCATTTGATGCAACAGGTTTGGTGGTCCAGCATTTCTTCATTCGGCATTGATCTAATCTCTGAACAATACTAATATTTAAAAACTATATTTTTCTAAAGAATGCCTATGTTCTACAGTAAATAATCCTCCCGCACCAAAGTTTTCTCCAAAGCTACTGAGGATGCTTGCATACCTATCACATCTCGAATCCCCCTTGAAAGGTTTGGAAATTATTCTGTCCGATTCTTCCACCATGCTATAAGTTGAGAATCTTTATTTTTACTCCATATATTTTTCATGTCAGATTAATATATTTATCAAAATTATTATGTTTAAAAGAATGTGTCATAACCTGAGGCTACCATCTGGTCGCGACAATGGTGCTTACGTCCACAAGTGGTCATAAGGTAACCCATGATGAGCACTATATAACTAGAACCACATGTACGGAAGATAACTGATAAGATGTTGTAATCGCAAACACTGAAATATAATCCAACATATTTAAGATAGCTGAATAGACTTAAACTGAATGAACATCTATCTATCTGAAACAACTAATAAAAATTGAAAATTGACTGACCATGTAACTTTCTAAAAGCCTCTAAAAATCATGAGGAATTGATGGGATAGGCCCCCAACTAACTTCGACTGACTGAACATGAATAGACATGAAAATAATGATAAAATATGTCATGTCCTCGGTAGACGAGGACTCACCACTACTGCCGCGGGATAATGCTAGGCTGCCTAAGTACTTTCGAGAAACTGAGTGTCCTAACCTATGTTATAAAACAACATATCACAAAATAAGAGTATGCGATTAGTACTTTGAAGGTACTGGTACGTGAGATAAGAACTAACTGAACATGGATGTATGAACATGCAAAACTGAGAATGCAAGACTAAGCATAAACATATACTGAAATAATCTGAAATCTAAATAATTGAAATCTGTATAACTGAATATTTGTAATTTGTACACTTGGTCATGCAAACCTAAACTGATCTATTCTGAAAACTATATTGAGACTGTGGGAGCTAACTACAACTGACGTGCCCCAATCTGAGCTATTGGGGTCCAACCTATAACCCCATTGAAAGGGTGCAGGTACCTTGCCAGGAGTACCAACACATGACTGACGATGTGGATCCACAAGGTTGATGTCCCCAAGGACGAGGGTCTCATGCCTCTACTGACGGGGGACCCCTCATAATCTATGGCGGTGCCATAGGTTTAAAACTTAGGAACCGCTACTAACGACCCATTTCATTATTGACGAGGAAGTCGTCATTCCTGCGTTCACTCGATGCTAAGTGTTACTCTCAACTTAATGATGCTAGTGTTATTAGTCATTTAACATGACATGGTACTGTACTTTTAAGTGCTCCGAATGAACATGTTATTCTGAATATAATAATAAAACCATGGTCTGACTGAATTGTTACTTGGAAACAGAAATCATGTATGGACACATAGGTATCGAGTGTTCATAACTTATCAGCACTGAATGATTTCAAAAATATGACAACTACATTTAAACAATGATAGGAAGTCATAATTCAGAGACCCAAAGATAGTAAATTTCAATAACAGCTGAAATACATGAATTTGAACATGGGAATGTGTTAAACATCAGATGACAACATATTTACATGGTTTAATTCATAGAGAGCTTCAAATGGAACCATCTGAGTACTAAAGTGATAACTGCTGTTATAGGAAAACTCAATCAAAGGTATGTGGTGTAATACCCCATACCTGAAAAGCTTATGTGCATCATATGACTTATCCCTTGAGTCGTATGCATATCATATGAGTCATACATGGAACTCATACCCAAAAAAGTGTGTGATAGGTGACGTTTTGTTTAAGGTATGACTTAAACCTTCGGAGTCGTAAGATGATCATATAAGTAGTATGTGGTAAGTCGTAACAAAGTTAGTATGAGATGAGATGAGAACTGTATAGGTTACGAAATAATGATGAGTACTAGTCATATTAAATGATACGAGTCATGAGGTAGGACTCGTATGTTAACCAGTGTATACCATTCTGATTCTACAAAACTTACAAGTAAAGAGTCCCAGTCGTATCATCATTATATGAGTCATATGGTCGGATCGTATAGACTAGCGATGAATTCTGTAGTGATCAGTTAAAGAGGATTTTTGGTCTTTTTCCTTCTTATAACTTCAACCCATAATTTATAACCCTCAAAGAAGCTTATTTTCTCTCAAATATCAAACACTTAACACGTTAATCTCATCTCTATACTCAAGAACAATAGTTAGGGTTTCTTAGAGACGAGAACAATTACAAGGATTCCTCCCTAAAGCTTTTACTATAGGTACGTGGGGTATTCATCAATGGGTCCCTTCCACCCATTAAGCCCCAAAACCCTATTTGAGTTTAAAAGTAGGAATCTTATCCTATTTTATGAGGTTATCCATAAAACTTGTGAATTTAATCCATGAACTTCTTAGTAATTCAAATTCAATCCATGTCAGCATGTGTTTCCATGTTATTTAATTCACTTCATGTTTGAATTACAATTTCTCTCGTCTTAATCCCCTTGATTTCATGATAAATCTCAAGTTATGAATTAAACCATGTAAATATGATGTTTTCTCATGTTTAACACATCCCCATGTGCAAATTCATATATCTCTCATTTATTAAATTGTTGTTTTCTTTAGGTCTTTGAATTTTGACTTCATGTAACTATTTTACGTAATGCTATCGTATTTTGTAATCATTCAGTGCTGGAGGGTTATGAATACCCAATACCTATGTATTTTTACATGATTTTGTTTTTATTAACTAGTCAGTCAGACTATGTTTTTATTATCATATTCAGAACATCATGTTCATGCTGAGCATTTACAAGAACAGTACCATGTTATGGTTAATGACTAATAATACCAGTGTCATTCAGTTGGAAGTAACACTTGGCACCGAGTGAATGCAGGTATGATGAATCCCCCATCATTTAGGCATGAGTCATTAGTAGCAGTCCCTAAGTTCCAGACCTACGACACCACCATATTTTATGAGGGGTCCCCCATCAGTAAAGGCATGACACTCTCGTCCTTCGGAGATCATCCTTGTGGATCCACATTTTTAGACATGGTTGGTACCCTAGCAAGGTATCAACAACCATCCAACTGGGGCTAAGAGTTAGACCTCAATAGCTTAGATTGGGGGAATTCCAGTTATAGCTAGCTCCCACAGTTTGAGTGTAGTTCTCATAATATATCAGTTTAGGTTTGCATTATAAAGTGTACAGATTTCAGGTGTTCAGTCTTATAACATAGGTTTGGACGCTCAATTCCCTAACCGTATTTCAGCGTCTATTGATGTTCGGTCAGTCAGAGTTAGTTGGGGGATTTGTCTCATCAGCTCCATAAGATTTCTAGAGGCTTTCAAGCAGTCAGATAGACATTCAGTTTTCAGTTATCTTATAAGTTATTTTAGATAGATGGACAGTTATCCAATTTCAGTTCATCTGGTTATTTCAGATATGTTGGATTATATTTTTGTGTTTAATTTTAGAACTGTATCAGATGGGTTTACTCTCTTCATATGTAGTTCTCGTATTATATTGTTCAATGCTAATAGCAGGTACCAAAGTATGAGTTAGATTGTGGTCACTTGTGGCCGTAAGCACCATTGTGGCAACCATGGGGTAGCCTCGAGTCATGACAAGTAGTCATCCCAACTACCCTTAAAGTCAATAACACAGTCTCTCAATATGTTTTGTAAGGTTTAAATTGTCTTCTTTACATGGCCATCTGTCTAAGGATGAAAAGTTGTACTAAGATGTATCTGGGAACAAAGATCCATCTAAAAAGCCTTCAAAAAGTAAGGAAAACTGAGTGCCCCTATCCGAAATAATAGACAATGGAATCCCATGCTACTTAACCAACTCCTTGAGATAAAGTCTAGCATAATCCTCAGCTAAATACGAAGTAGGAATAGATACGAAATGGGCTGACTTTATCATCCTATCCACAATGACCCATATCGAATCATATTGACAACGTGTGCAAGGAAAACCTATCAAAAAATCCATGTTCACTGCCTCCCACTTCCAAATGGGGAAGCTAAACTCCTAAAGCATACCACTAGGCCTTTAGTTCTCAACCTTAATCTGCTTATAGTTCGAATAGTTTTCCACAAACTCTATAATATCTTTCTTCACACCACTCCACTAATATATTTCCCATAAATCATGTTACATCTTAGTGTCTCTTGGGTGAATACAATACCGTGTACCATGTGCTTCTAGTAAAATTCACTCTCTCAAACCACCAATATACGGAACACATATTCTGCCCTAATAACAAAGCACACCAACTCCCCCTTGGGAGAAAACATCTACCTTCTGATCTTTAATTGCCTCCTTCAACTTGACCAAACTAGGATACCTATCTTGTTTTTGTTTCACTTCGGCAGCCAATGAATATTCCAAACCATTTTGAACCCATATTCTACCTTCAGCTGAACCAACAACCGAATATCTAATCTATCAAGTTGATGAACCTCACAGACTAACTCCTTCTTATCTTTCTCGACATGAGCAACACTACCCATGTCATAATCTTTTGACAATTCAAGCCATATTTTCTGACAAAGATTCATATCTTTCTTTGTGAACATATAATGTAAACTTTTGTGATCCGTGAACACATCAACATAAAGCCCATAAAGATACTGCCTCCAAATCTTTAAGACAATAGCTGCCAACTCAAGATCATGGGTTGGGTAATTCTTCTCATGAGGTTTAAGATGTCTAGATGAATAGGCTATGACCTTACCTATCTGTATTAACACATAGCCAAGACCTACTCAAGAAGTATCTCAGTACACTATAAATCCATCCGAACCATCTGGCAAAGTCAAGACTAGGGCGGAAGTGAGTCGAGTCTTCAACTCTTGGAAACTCTTCTCGCAGGAATCTAACTGCTGAAATTTCACTTTACTTTGAGTCAGTCGAGATATGGGAGAATCAATAGAAGAAAACCCTTCCACAAGCCATCTATAAAAGCTAGCTAAATCCAATAAACTCCTAATATCTGAAGGAAAGATGGGTCTAGGCTAGTTTTTCAATGCTTAGATTGTTTGAGGGTCAACCTAGATGCCATCACCAAAAATTATATGACCAAGGAAAGCTACTAGTCTCAACCAAAATTTGCACTTACTGAACATATCAAATAACTGATGATCTCTATGGGTCTACAAAATAACTCTCAGATGGTCTGCATAATCATTACCTCCAGGAGAATAGACAAGGATGTCAATAATGAAGACAATAACGAATATGTCCAAGTACTTTTTGAACAACCTGTTCATCAAGTCCATGAAAGTTGCAGGGGCATTTGTTAGTCCAAAGGACATAACCAGGAATTCAAAGTGACCATATCGAGTCTTAAAGGTTGTCTTTGGAATGTCACATTCTTTAACTCTAAGTTGATGATAGCCTAATCTGAGGTCTATCTTAGAGAAATAACTTGCACCTTGGAGTTGGCAGAACAAGTGATTAATTCTGGGGAGAGAATACTTATTATTGATTGTGACTTTGTTCAACTGATGATAGTCGATGCATATTCTGAGAGAATCATTTTTCTATGCACAAAAAAGACTATAGTGTCCCATAGGGAAATGTTAGGTCTGATGAAACCTTTATCTAAGAGATCTTTCAACTGGTCCTTTAATTTCTTAAGATTCGTTAGAGCCATTCTGTAAGGTGGAATTAAAATATGTTGTGTATCTAGTAGGAGAGTTATTTCGAAGTCTATCTCTCTTTAAAGAGAAACTCCAGGAAGATCCTCTAAGAATACATCAAAAAATTCTCTTACTATAGAAATTGACTCAAGACTCAGAGTTTCAGAATTTGAGTCCTTGACTCAGACGATATGGTAAACACACCTCTTGGATATCATCTTTCTTTAATTGAGATATGAAATGATTTGACCCTTAAGCACTAAAGTACTTCCCCTCTATTCGATAATTAGTTCATTAGTAAACTAGAATTGCACAACTTTTTTTCTATATTCAACTGAGGCATAAAATTAGTAGAGCCAAACCATACTAGGAATGACATCAAAATCATTCATCTCTAACTCCACAAGATAAACTGAATTAACTTTCTAAGACACTGTGACCAGGCAGTTTTTGTATACCCATCTGGCTACAATAGACTTACCCTCTGGGTAAGACACTGAGAATAGCTTTAGTAATATTTTAGGACTGACAAAAAAGTTGACATCTATATAAGGAGTAACAAAAGAAAATTAAGTTATGGGGTCTAACAAGACATAAACATACAGATGGAAAACTTCCAACTTACCCGTAACCACATTAGGAAAATTTTCCAGGCCCTTGAAATATGGAGACCATACAATCTACTTAGGTGTTGCCACTGGTGACACTGTTAGTATCACCCTGTGATAATGCTCAGCTTACTCCCATCTTTGAGGGGTAAGGAGGTCATTATTAATAGCCCTACTTATGTTGGGGTCGAATCCACAAGGAGTGTGATTTAAACTTCAAGACTTAATGGGTGTTCTAATTACAAAAAGGTTACCAAAAGTGAAAGCAAACATGACATGTAATGTAAAGTAGGGGTTTATTTTAAAAAGTGGACAGTACAAATCTTGAGTCACACTACAAGATTCACCAACACTTTTGAATTGAAGTCAAAGTTAGAGACGATCTTGGGATTATGTCTATCTAAACGTATAAAGTGTGTAGATTAGAGATAGTTCAACAAGATATCTAGTTTTTGGGTGAGAAATAGGCTAGGTCAAAGGTCCTTGCGATTAGTTATTCAACCAAACTGCAAAGATTTCACCCATAGGCTCTTTTGAGCACCTAACAAGTGTGTTATTCATAGTCACCTATAACCTCAATCGAGCATCCCTATTTCTAGGAAGATGCCCATGGCATGACTTACATTCCATTTATAATTATTTCTAATATTGTAAAGGGTAGTAAACCACATACTTAATTATCCACCATTGCCATATCCCCATATAACCTTTTTTCAAGGATGGTATGTATTCCCATGGGTTCACCTTCATCCCTCCTTTAATGATGATGAAGGTTTTCTAGAGTTTGGGGTTTTCACCCATCAAACCCATTTGGAGATTTAGGTTTTTCATCCACAAATCTCAATGATTAAGCACAAGAAATGGTGGAATCGATACTCAACAAATAATGATCGCGTAAACACATCAATACCCATACATAAATACACTTTAGTTTAACATAATCCTAAGGTTGAAACAATTAGCTACTCATGAAAGGAAAGAGAACAAATCTACCTAGAAATTTATTTGTGGCATTCATAACAAATAAAGGTATAGATAATCTTCAATTTCACCAATTTCTACTCGAAAAAAACAATACAAAAATAAAGAGGAATGAATTTTTCCCTAAATTCTAGGGTTTCACCAATGTCAAGTTTTCAAAATATCCTCTATTGCATAATGTCCATGCGGAAAATAATATTGATTCTTCTATAGGAATTTTAATCAGTTGTCCTATTTGACTGAAATGCCCTTGTTCATTGATACCTATAGGCCACGATCGTGAAGCTTTACCTCGACCGCAGCTATCGAGATCTTGGTGAGGTTCACGCGGTCGCGACTGAGTGACATTATTGACTGGCCATGATCGTAATCCTCAGACCACGACCATGGTAACAGAGGTTGTGCCTGCTCTAGGTCTCCAACTGCACTCCTTTGCTTCCATTTGACCTCTTCTTAGCTCTGATTCATACTTTTTAATTTCATCAACTATGAGTGATAACGCCCAAACTACACCTCTCGTAAGAGTGTAAGCGGTCGCTGTCAAATATAGAACCCAACTGGGTTGGGTGTCGAATCCCACAGGGAATACTTGGTCACTAAGTGTTGCAACTATTAGTAGACTGTTGGTCGAAAATTCTACAGAGGGGATTTAATTATGGCGTGAATTACTATTGTTAAAGTAACAACGGAATGCTTTGATTAGTAGGATTTAATTACAGAGAATAATAAGTTAGGGTTATGTCCACCTTATGAGTTCTACGTATCTATTAACTATGAGTAATGCGGAATTTAGACATGCATGCACTTATAGAGATTCGTATTCTAATGGTAAATCCTAGTGTTTCTCAACCATCAAGGATTATTTCACTTTAACTCTCTCGAGCCTAAAGTGTATAACTAACGGTACAAATTCTCCAAGAAAGTTAATCTGGTTAAGGCATTAACGTGTAAACAGGGGTTGGTAGGCCTATTTCCTTGTCATACTCTCTTTTCCAAACATGTAACTTTTCTCTCGAACAAGTTAATGCTATAATGGCATATTCTATATGTTTGCAACCACAAGAATTCAATTAAAACGAAGAGAGTAATGATATAAGCAGCATACACATCAAGAATTCACAAACTTATAGCAATAGATAGTATATCACAAGGCTTCCATAACCCTAACAGAGAAGTTTAGCTATTCATGAGTGCAACGGAAATCACAATAGACATAATCATCATACCACAACTTGAATAATCTTCGCAATGGGATGACTTTAACGTCAAGAAGGAGATGACGTTTTTTCTTCTTGCCGTTTTTCTCAAGAGAGTCGTTTTTCTCTGTCTGAACTTACAGAATCTGTAAACTGAATAAAACTAAAGTGTCGAATGAAAGCAATAGAATCGAATGAATCAATGACTGCTGAAAAATTCAGCAAATAAGGTTTTTATAGCATCCTTGTCCTAGTCCTACTAGGTTACTGCTGCACCCCTAAGTATTAAGAAATACTGATTTTTCCCGGGACAGATTCTCCATACATCACATTCAGTCCACAAGCTTCCAAAAGTTGCCTTCCTTCTTACGTGAAGTTTTCCTTTGCTGCCCAAAGGTCCACAAAGTGCTGAAATCTTCATTGTTAATACCTGAAAAACATGCTAATCACATAGGTTAGCTCACTTACAGGAAAATGGACTAAAAGTGCAGGAATTATATATTTTATCCTCAAAACTTAGCTATAACATGGGTAAATTATGGTGTTTAGGCGTGTAAATACGTCCAACATCAATGAGCCTGCAAAATGTGGATATTAGTGCATTTAATCACAATTATGTATCCTTTATTCCTTCAAAACATGGTAGTGTACACTAATAATGAATGCAAATGAGTGGTAAATTCGCCACTCATCAACACCCCAAACTTAGAGTTTTGCTTGTTCTCAAGCACACTACCTCTTATCATGAGATACTATACATTTATGCCCAAAGTTCATGCCCCAAAGATTATAATGACTTCAAGATTATTCACTACCACTAGTAGCTCCTTACACATGGGCCACACTATTTTCATAGAACTTCTCAGCATAAAATGCGGTAATCAAGGATTCAAAGAACTTCAAAAAGCAACTAAACAATAACTACCAATACTCTAGATATGACTCACTTTCGACCAAACTCAAGTGATACTCCTTTTTACTTATTTCTTGGAGGATGATGACATCACCTACCTCAACTCATTCACATGCCTTCTCACAAGAAAAAAAATTCACACACAAAGCTACCAAATGTGCAACAAGAAATTTAAGTGCAAAAACTCGCTACCTGTCAAAGGAATTCTCTATGTCAACAAGTGTGATAACATAGGCTTGCCCCTATTTTCAATCACCACTAAAAAGAAAGTAAATGGTTGAAGATCTTAAAAGACCTTTTGATATTGTAATGTAGGTTCGAGTTAGGGTAGGATATCATTTGGGAACAATAAGGCTACACCCTTTCTTGAACATCTACATCACACTATTTAATCCCTTTTTTTATATGGGCCACTCTTTTTTATCTATTCTCTTTTCATATGACTAGTTTTTGCCTCCTTTGTTCACCCATTTTCTTCTATTTCTATTTCTGATAATTTTTATGCAATTCTTTTCTTTGTTGGACCCTTTCTTTTTCTATTCATTTATTTACAATGCTTAGGCAGTTAGGCATTTTAAAAACAATTTTGTGGTTCAAAACTTACTTTCATTAATCAATACAACCCCCAACTTATGCTTTTAACCTTACGTTGCAATTTCAAATTCAAGGAGGGTATGGTTCAAAAAAGGGATAAAAAGAATGGTTCAAGGTTTGTAATGTGTTTGCCAAAGAAAAGTCCAAAGTCTCAAAGTGGGTAACTAGAGATTACATTTATTCATGGGTAGGCGTTTTAGGACAAAGTGGCTTCCAAAGTCACAAAGATGGCATAAGATCATTTCTCCAATCAAATATAATAAAAATTAGTTTTGAAAGACTACTGGGGCAAGTTCTAGATAATCCAAGTATACAAGAGATGAATGCAAATAGCTCACCACACATGGCATGCAAAATTCACCAAGAAGGCTCAATTTTCCCTCCTACTTGAGATAAAATTTTAGTATCTATCACTATTGGCAAGTCATAAATTTATGGAGCCACACAAAGAGAAAAAGTTTTATTACAAAGTTGCTTACGTCCATGCCCTTAATTTTTTTTTGTGAAAAGTTTTTGACGGAGAGGAGGGGTGTTTATTTTGCATTAGCACCACACACAGTTTCCTAAACATAGCAATAATCCCAGCCTTAATCTCACACTTTGGATTTTACACGGGCAACCATAAGGCTACTTAGTTTTCGCCCTAGGTATACATATTTTGGATCCCTAAATTCTCAATGCCACAGTTACTTATACGTCCCTTCCATTTGTAGCATTGATGCCACGGGTTCTCAAACTTTTCTTACATCTATGTCTCAAAACACAATGATGATATTTTTCCCTTAAGAATGATAGCACTTAATCTATCATAAGGAAAAGTTTGTCCATATAACTATGAAAGCTCAGGTAACCTTACCGCACACACCCCCAACTTAAATGTTTGAAGTGCCCTCACTGAAGTAAAATTAAGAATCACAAGGGTTTAGAGGGGATCCCTGAAATAGCAGGTGTTCAGCAGTCTGGTTCTGCAATCACGCCAATAGGTCCACGATCGTGGTAACTGAGATTGAATTCCCATGCTTTTTCTCTGTTTTTAATTCCCTGCATAGCAGCCAACTTTCTAGTCCTATTTTCCCTTTTTTGTACAAAATACTTATGTTAAAAATCCTACAAAACATAAAAACAAGCAAAAAGTAAGTCAAGCATGGGCTGTCTCCCATCAAGATCCTAATTTAACATTGCGGCACGACATTCTTCTTTCACAACTTAGCATCTTTGAAATGGACAAACTCCTCCTTGGCTACTATGAGATTAAATATGTTCTAGTGTTTCACCCTTTGATCGTTGACCAAATATTTCTTTCCTTCTTGGTATTCCAATTCAACGGCACCACTAGGGTGAACATTAGAAACCATAAATAGCCCCAACCATTTAGATAGAAGTTTCTTCGAAAAACTTTTCAATCATCAGTTGTATTGGAGTACATTATCTCCGACATGGAATTCTCACTTTAATATACAATTGCCATTCCACCTATTCATTTTATCCTTATACAATGTGGATCTCTCATAAGCTTTGAGTCAAAAATCTTCCGACTTGTGGTATTTTGTAGCCCTAGCCTCGGAGGCTTCTCCCCAATTCATGTTCAACCTCCTTAAATCCCACAAGGATTTATGCTCAAGCTCAACCGGTAAGTGGCATGCCTTTCCAAACACCAATTGGTAAGGAGACATGCCAATTAGGGTTTTTTAGGCCATTTTATAAGCCCAAAGTACTTCATCAAGTGGCCTTGCCCAATTGGTTTTGCCTACATTCACCATTTTTTCAAGTATTGCTTTGATTTATCGATTGGAGACTTCAACTTGGCCACTTTTTTGGGGGGTGATATAGGGTTTCTAATTTTTTCTTAACCCCATACTTGTCAAGAAGGTCCCTAAATACCCGATTACAAAAATGTGAGGCGCCATCACTAATAATGGCGTGCGGCATTCCAAACCTTGTGAAAATGTTATTTTTCAAAACGGACATGACACTATTTCTCTTATTATTGGGAAGTTTCAAGGCCTCCACCCATTTATAAACATAATCAACCGGTAATAATAAGTATTTGTTTCCATATGAGCTCACAAAATGGTCCCGCAAAGTCAAATCCCCACATATCAAATAGTTCCACTTCAAGGTTTGGTTTGAAAGGCATTTCATTCCTTTTTGAGATACCACCATTCATTTGAAATTTGTGACATGATTTTACCCACTCAATGATATCCCAATGCATGAAGGGCCAATAAAAACCCACATTGAAGGATTTTAGCGGCGGTGCAGATCCTCTATGATGACCATCATAAGGTGAGGAGTGGCACTCTTCGAGGATATCATTCATCTCCAGCTCCATGACACATTGCCTAACAATGCAATTTGTATACTCCTGAAATAGGAATATCTCATCCCAAAGTATCACTTTACATTAAACTAGAATCGTTCTATTAATGGTAACCCATTCCCTCGGGAAGCACACCACTCACTACATAGTTAGTAAAGTCAGTATACCATGGTGTGCTTCTTTGCACAATAGACATAACCAATTCATCGAGAAATTCATCATCGATTTAAATTTCTCCTTTCTTTTCATTATTACCTTTAAGACATGAGAGATGATAAGTGACTTTGTGTTCGCACCTCTTTTGATCTTTTACCTCGAAGTTGAATTCTTGAAAAAGCAAAATACATCTAATTAGGCGCTGCTTTGCATACTTTTTGGACATGAGCTATTTGAGGGTGGCATGATCCGCGTGAACCACTATTTTCATTCCTAACAAGTAGGCCCAAAACTTTTCTAAAGCATACACAACCATAAACAATTCTTTTTCGGTAATGGTGTAGTTGCGTTGAGCATCATTAGAGGTATTTCTTGCATAATATATAGGATGGAAGAGTTTTTCCTTATGGTAACCTAACACCACACCAAATTAAATCGAACTTGCATCACACATTACCTCAAAAGGAGATGACCAATCTGGGGTCACAATGATAGGGGCCAAAATAAGCAATTCCTTGAGATGTTCAAAAGATTTCAAGCATGCCTCATCAAAATTGAATTTGGTTTCTTTCTCAAGGAGCTTACACATTTTATGAGATATCTTGGAAAAATCCTTGATAAACCATATGTAGAACTTGGCATGTCAAAGATAGATTCGAACACCCTTGTCAGAAATGGGATGTGGAAGTTTGACAGTTACCTCAATCTAGGCTTGATCGACTTAAATGTCTTTTCCTGATATCTTATGGCCAAAGACAATGCCTTCTTTGACCATGAAATGACATTTCTCCCAACTCAACACAAGGTTTTTCTCCACACATCATTCAAGCACCTTGCTTAAATGTTTGAGGCGCGACTCAAAGGAGTTCCCCACCACTGAAAAATCATCCATGAAAACCTCCATGGAGTCTTTCACCATATCTGCAAATATTGACAACATGAAATGTTGAAAGGTTGCCAGGTATTACATAACCCTAAAGGCATTTGCTTGAATACAAATGTCCTATACGGGCAGGTAAAAGTCATCTTCTCTTGGTCCTCTGAGGAGATACAAATTTTATTTTAACCTGAATAACCATCTAAGAAATAATACCTCGCCCGGCTAGGCTATCTAATTTTTGAATCATGAAAGGCATTGGAAAATGGATTTATTGATCCATGAGTTTAACTTTCGGTAGACCAAGCAAACTCGCCACCCAATGAAAGGTTGTATGTGTATAAGATCATTCTTCCCATTTTTAACAACCTTGATGCCACCTTTTTGTGGGACACATTGCACCAGACTTAAACAAGTGTTACTGGATATTGGGTATATTGCTCCCGCATCAAGCCACTTTATGATTTCCCTCTTCACAACCTATTGCATGGGATGATTTAACCGCCTTTTTTGTTCTACACTCAGAACATGACCTTGCTCAGGCTTAATATTGTGAGAGAAAATGTCGGGGGCTATTCTTATTATATCCGCTATTATCCATCCAGTTGCTCGAATAAACATCTTTACCACCACTTTCAATACATCTACTTGAGAGGGTATCAGGTCACTAGAAATGATAATTAGTAATGTGTCTCTATCCTCTAAGAACACATATTGGAGATGGGGCTGTAAAGGTTTTAATTCAACTTTAGGGGCTGTGGGATGGATGGTTTTGTGGGTGGGATCTCACAGTTTTTTAGATCAAGGTCCAACTTCACTGGCTTTTAGTGTAAAATCCAAGCCCCGTTAAAGATGAAACCACTTCATCATACTCTTTCAATTCATCCCTTTCGCAATTACATAGAACTTCTACCAAAGGATCATCCAAGAATCTCATACCAACATTATTTTCTACTTTTTGATCAATAACATCAATCACCAAGACGACTTGCAAGTTCATTGGTTACTTCATGGACTTGCAAACATTGAAGGATACCTCCTTATTATTTAACCAAGACTTCATCTTGTCGGACTCGACATCAACCAAAACTTTCATGGTATCCAATAATGGTCTCCCAAGGATTAGGAAATTCAACATCCATTACACAATCCACGATCACAAAGTCCGCCGAGAAGATAAACCGATTAACTTTTACTAGCACATCAAGAAGAACTCCCATTGTCTTTATGATGGACCGATCGGCCATGAGAAATTTCATTTTTATAGGCTTCGGTTTTCCCAATCCAAGCTTTTGAAATATGGCATAAGGCATTAGGTTCACACTTTCTCTAAGATTGCACAATGCCCTTGAAAATTTAAACATATCGATAGTGCATGGAATTGTAAATGCACGGGGTCCTTATTATTTTCTATAAATGTTCTTGACATAATGGCACTACAATGATACTTTACTTCAATGTAAACGCACGGGGTCCTTATTATTTCATGTTCCATAAGTTTCTTCTTATATACAAATCCTTCATGAATTTAGCATACCCCAGCATATCTTGTAAAGCCTTAATAAGGGGAATATTAATAGATAGGGTGTTAAATTTATTGAAGAGCTTGTAAAACATTGCATTTAATCCAATTTTCTTGGACCATTTAGGGAAGGGAGTAGGCATGGGGCTCGATGGTATAGAGAGAATTTGACAATCATTTACCCTTGGCTTTCCCATCAAAATCTCACTTAGCTTTGGCTTCCCATCATTGGACCTTTTTCTTTTTCCCTTTGTTTCTTCCAAACTTTGGATTTCATTACCTTGCCTTTCCATGAGATACCTTGATATTTGATTAACTTTTTGCTCTAATCTTTGAATGGCGGTCCAGTGGGATCTAACCATTTGGTGGAGCGTTGAGAAATCACTTCGCATCTCATTTACCATTTTGCCGGTCATCTCATCCCTACTCAAGATTTGAGCCAAATTATCTCTATTTATTTCCCTATTTCCTTTAACTTGTACCATTATTAGACTCTATTGGTTTCAACCTTGATTTTTGTTTTGCCCTTGTGAGGCAATAAGGAAACCCTCCAAGATTTTAGGTAACACATGTAACTTGTTTTTGGTCACCTCTTCCTCCACACTCTCTATTAGGTAAACTTCTCTTGCATTTATCACACTTAAAATTTCCATTAGGTATCCAAACATATACTCAATTAGGAGTTTGAGGCATGACATCATCTTGACTATATTCCTGTTTTTATCCTCCTCTTTATTTTTTTATATTGGTACACAAAAGATGAGGAGAGAGCCCCCACGGCCACCTCAGAATTCTTTTTGTCCCAACCCCTACATAAAATTTCCACTTGATTCAAGTCTTTTGAAGCAGGCCTATATGGTGAGTTAATGAATGATCCACCATATGCATTGTCCGCTATAGCCTTATTTAATGGATCCAATGGGTGTTCTAATTACAAAAAGGGTACCCGAAGTGAAATCAAATATGACATGTAATGTAAATTAGGATATTTAGTTTTAAAGTGGATAGTACCAATCTTGAGTCACACTACAAGCTTCACTAACACTTTTGAATTGAAATCAAAGTGAGAGACGATCTTAGGATTATGT
Organism: Capsicum baccatum var. pendulum; assembly: GCA_030864225.1. NCBI lineage: Eukaryota > Viridiplantae > Streptophyta > Magnoliopsida > Solanales > Solanaceae > Capsicum > Capsicum baccatum. The sequence continues at coordinate 122,168,855 of CM061560.1, forward strand.
CTATCTAAAGGTATATAGTGTGTAGGTTAGAGAAGGTTCAACATGATATCTAGTTGTTGGGTGAGAAATAGTCTAGGTCAAAGTTCCTTGCAGTTATTTTTTCAACCAAACCGCAAATATTTCACCCATTGGCTCTTTCGAGCACCTAACAAGTGTGACATTTATAGTCACCCATAACCTCAATCGGGTATACCTATTTCTAGGAAGATGCCTATAACATGACTTACATTCTATTTACACTTATTTATAAGATTGGAAATGGTATTAAACCACATACTTGATTATTCACCTTTGCCTTTCCCCCTACAACCCTTTTTCAAGGATGTTATGGGTTCCCATAGGTTTGCCTTTATCCCTCTTTTAATGATGATGAAGTTTTTCTAGAGTTTGGCGTTTTCACCCATTAAACTCATTTGGAGATTTAGGGTTTTCATCCACAAATCTCAATGATTAAGCACAAGAAATGGTGAATCTGTACTCAACAACTAAAAATCATTCAAACAAATCAATATCTACACACAAATACACTTTAGTTCAACATAATCCCAAGGTTGGAAAAATTATCTACTCATGAAAGAAAAGAGAAGAAATTTACCTGGCAATTTATTCATGGCATCCATAAAAAATAAAGGTATAGATAATCTTCAATTTAACCAATTTCTACTTGAAAAACCCAATAGAAAAAAAAAAAGAGGAATGAATATTTCCCCAAATTCTAGGGTTTCACTAATGTCAAGTTTTCAAAATCTCCTCAATTGCATAATGTCCATGGGGAACAGAATTTTGGGCCTTATATAGGAATTTGAATAACCTATCCCATTTGACCAAAATGCCCTTGTTCAATTATCCTGCTAGACCATGATCGTATAGCTTCACCAAGAACACCGCTACCGCGAATGTGGTCAGGTCGTCGTGGTTGCGGATGAGCGACCTTTTTGATTAGCCACGATTGCGCTCGTCATACTGTGGCCACGGTAACTAAGGCTTTGGCTGCTCCATGTCTCCAGCGGCATTCCTTTGCTTCTATTTGGCCCCTACTTAGCTTCGATCCACACCTTTTTATTTCATCAACTATATTCCTGCAAATGTGGATATTGGTGTACTTAATCACAATTATGTCTCCTTTTTTCCTTTGAAACATGGTAGCATACACGAATAATGATTTTAAATGAGTGGTAAATTCACCACTCATCGTCCTGCTAATTTGGGTGAGCTGCTGATGCTGCTGAAAAGTTTGCTAGACCCTGTTGACGATTACTCTTGCCCTTCCAAAAACCTAAAGGGAAATCCCTAGTATTTTGTCCTAGCTTCCCACACCCAAAACACACAGCACTTCCAACTCTACACTCACACTGATTATTCTTACCACACTTCTTCCAGAGCAGATTGGTTCGACCATTGTTCATACTACCCTGGGACTTAAAGCCACGCATTTTATCCCAACTGTCCTGCCTGAACTTAGGCACTGGTGCACTAACTGATGATGTAGCTGGGGCTAAAGATTTCTGGTGGAACTGAGATCGATTACCACCTTCTGACCTTGGTTGGGAAAAAATAAAAATTGGTTGAGCATGAACTATAAGTCTAGACAGGTCCATCTCTTTAATCAACATGGTAGTCCTACACTCCTTGACCACACTATTAAATACACCAGAAATGAACTTACTCATCTTGTACCTGTTGTCAGCCACCATAGTGGGAGCATACCTCACCAACTGAGTGAAATTGAGCGAGTACTCCTTCACGCTCATACTAAGCTGCTTCAATTTTATGAAATCTTGAACCTTAGCCTCCCTCAACACTAGTGGGAAAATATATCTAAGAAAGTCTTGGAAAACTGCTCCCACTCTATAGGCTCTGCTTCCACACCCTTTTCATCCTTTACTGCTTAAACCAGGTGTGAGATACACCCTATAACTAATAGGCCACCAAGTATGCACTCTCACTCGAAGTGATAGCCCTGATGTTTACCACCTTCTACACCATATTCAAAAACTATTATGGATCCTTCTTAGAATTGGATCCAAAAAACAAAGGGGGATTCATCCAAGTGAAATCCCAAATCCTAGTTGCAACTTTATTTGCCACTGGATTAGCTGGGAAAATAGCCTTCTGGTTACTCTAAGCATCTACATAATGGGGTAAGGCTGTGAAAGAAGTCCTAAACTCGACATGAGAGACATGATCATTCAAGGGACCTTCCTAAATAGGTGGTGGTGCAGGTTGATCCCCGTTCCTACTTCTATCATTCCTTTTGAGAGACATTGTTTTTAAATGAAATGAAGGATGAGTTAGAAAAAGTAATTCAATAAAGCACATTCTCTTTCGCACGACATAAAGACTAAAAGAAGGGAAACTTTCCTAAAAGCATCTCGTAGCCTATTGTCCATAAATATGGTGTGCTTCACACCCATGCAAGAGACTCTACTCAACGCAGCTTTCAGACTACCTAGGACACTTTAAAACCTTAGTCTCTGATACCAATTTTTGTCATAACCCGAGGCTACCCCCTGTTCATGACAACAGTGCTTATGTCCACAAGTGACCACAAGACAACCATGATATTGTACTTATTGTGAGAACTAAATAATATAATACTAGAACTACATGTGCAGAAAATAAAATGATAAGATCCTATAATCACAAACACTGAAATATAATCCAACATATCTAAAACAAATGAATAAATTAAAACTGAATAAACATCTATCTTTTTAAAACAATTGAGAAAAACTTAAAATTAACTGACTGTCTAACTGTACGAAAGTCTGTAGAAATCATAAGGAATTGGTAGGACTAACCCCCAACTAATCTGACTGACTGAACATGAATAAACACTAAAATAATGATAAAATGTGTCTTTTTCTCGATAGAAGAGGACTCACCATAACTGCTGTTGGATAATGTTGGACTACCTAAGTATGATTGGTTAACTGAGCACCCGAACGTATGTAATAAGACAACATAGCACAAAAAAAGATTATGTGATTCGTACTTTGAATGTCCAGGTATGTGAAATAAGGACTAACTAAAATGCATAAGACAACTGAACATAGATGCATGAACATGTAAAACAGAGAATGCAAGACCAAGTATAAACATATACTGAAATAATCTGAGATCTGAAATTTGAATAACTAAAATATGTATAACTGAACATGTGAAATTTGTACACTGGTCCTTCAAATCTGAACTGATCTATTCTGAAAACTACACTGAGACTATGTAAGCAAGATATAACTGTCATGCCCCAATCTGAGCTATTAGGGTCCAACCTGTAAGCCTTGTTGGAAGGATACAGTACCTTACCAGGGGTATCAACACATGACCGATGATGTGAATCCATAAGTCTAATGTCCCGAAGGACGAGGATGTCATGCCTCTACTGGCAAGCGACCCCTCATAATCTATGATAGTGTCATAGGCCTGGAACTTAGGGACTGTTACTAATGACTCATGCCCCTACCAATGAGGGATTCTTCATCCCTGCTTCACTCAATACTAAGTGTTACTCCCTACGGAATAAAACTAGTGTTATTAGTCATTTAACAAGATATGGTACTATACTTTTAAGTACTTAGCATGAACATGATGTTCTAAATATGATAGTAAAACTAGGGTTTGACTGACTTGTTTCTTGAAAACATAAATCCTATTAAGACACATAGGTATCGGGTGTTCATAACCCACCAGTACTAAATGATTTCAAAAATACAACAACAACATTTAAATAATAATAGGAAGTCATAATTCAGATACCCAAAGATAGTAAATTTCAATAACGGTTAAAATACATGAATTTGAACATGGAAATGTGTTAAACAAAGGAACACAATATGTTCACATGGTTTAATTCTTAAATTGATGACTCATCATAAAATTAAGGGTATAAAACATGGAATATTGGAATTCAAAACATAAAATAAATTAAATAACTTGGAATACGCATTGGCATGGCAAGAATTTGATTTACCAAGAAGTTCATGGATTAACTTCATAAATTTCTTGTATAATTTCATAAAATAGGATAGAATTAAAGATTTTAAACTAAGAGAGGGCTTTTAGGATCAATGGGTAGAAGGAACCCAATAATGAATACCCCACATACCTTGAATTGCTTGACTTAATAAAGTAGACTTGAACTTAGGACTTGAAAGATAAATTTAAAGAAGAAACCCTAGCTGTTATTCTTAAGTATGGAAAAGGATATTAACGTGTTAAGTGTTTGAGATTTGGGGAAAAATAAGCCTCATTGAGGATTATAGGTCGTGCGTTGAAGTTATAATAGGGGAAAAGGACTAAAAAGCCCTTTAAATGAACATTACAGAATTGGTCGCCAGTTTATATGAGTCAACCATACGACTCATATGGTGAGGGTACGACTGGGCTTCTTGACTCGTAAGCTAGACAGAATCTAAGAGAGTATATACTGTCCAACGTACAAGTGGCACTTATGACTCGTACCATCTTCATATGACTAGTATCCCCTACTCATAACTTGGATAGAATCTTACCTCACCTCATATTGACTTGGGTATGACTCACTTCATATGACTTGTATGATGCATATACAACTCAATGAAAGTATTCATACCTTTAATAGAATATCACCCATCTTGCATTGTCATGGATATTTGTTCAACACACGACTCGTATGGTGTTCATACGACTCAAAGTATGTGTCGTATGATACAAATAAATTTTTAGAGATGGAGTATTACAAAATCATAGCAAGAACCTCATCTATAATATCATCAAAATTATTTAATCTAAGCCTACAACTTAAAGGTCATCTGTTCAATATTTAATATCTTGACTTTATATAAGTCAAATAAATTTCTAGATTTAGTTATGAAATAAAAGTCTTCGTCACTATAGGTAAGTCAATCGTACAAAAGTTTAGGGCAAAATTTTTCTCAGATTAGGAGTTAGAAATTTTAGACTAGGCTAGGTTTAAATGAAATCTAACAAAGGTATGGTCTAGGTCAATATTAGAAGTGGATTGGATAAATATGATTAATTTTAGATTGAGATTATGATAGCTAACATGATACATAATCTATAGTAGATTTCGGAAGCAAATTTGGGTAAGTAAAACTCCCAATATCGAGCTCGGGAAAAAGGGGTTAATTCAGAATGTCGTAGTTTCAGAGTGTTGTGTAAAAAGGCAAAACTAGAGAGATTTTTGAATTTTTTCCTCATCACAGCCTCTATAGAAATGTGCGTGTCTCTACAACGATTGTCGCTATAGCAAAATATTTTTTACTATAAGGGAATCAGTCGCTCTGTAGCAAGAGATATCATTATAGTAGGACCATATTCCTATAGTTGGGCTAGTCATTGTTAATGGAAAATTTTCTCCAAAAATGTTTCATTACTCTAAACTCATTTTTGGGGAAATTCTAAACTCATTTTTGGGAAAATTCTTAGGTGATTTGGGTGATTTTCTTTAGTTTTTCATCAACTTGATTTATAAAGGTAAGTAGTTCATCCCCATTAACTAATTTTAAGTTAATTCACCATAAAATCACTAGTTTATGGATGTTGGAGTGGGTTTAATCTTGAATTAATGGATTATCTAGTGCAGAGGGATAAATTAGGTGTAAACCCCTAGGTTTTATATGTTAATCATTAATTTACTCTTGCATATCATTAATTCACTAATGTAACTATAGAATTGGTAGTTTTTAGGTGAATTTGATGGTAGGAAAATTGTAGAATGGGTTGGGTGATTTTGAATTTGGCATGTGGGTTCAAGATTAGGTTGTAATCCTTAACATATTAGGTCACTTGGTTGATTATATGTTGCATTCATGTTTTTAGACCATAATCAAGCAGAAATTGCATGGAATGGCATGGGTTAGGATTAATTAACGGTGCAATCTTGGATTGAGGTAGGTGATGGTTATTTAGTTTAATCCAATTTGTTATATAGGTGAATGACGCATGTTCTTAAGTAATGTTAATAGAGTTGTTTGATTGTTTGATATTCTAAGTATTATAATATTCATTGAACTTGTACATAATGTTTGTTGGTTGTTACAAATGTTGGTTGTTATCATTGTTTAGTAATGTTGTGAAATCTATTGATTATTTGTGGGATGTACCGGTATTTGGACATATTCACTAGATTTGAAGGAATTAGTTTGGCAGATACTTGATGTATTGAATTGCACATGAACATATCCCCTACAGGTCATTGCTAGTGGACGCATCCATAGGACCCTTAGCATGTATGTACAAATAATCTCGCCCAAATTACACTTCCTAAAAAGTATAACGTAGTTGCTTGACAAATATAAAACCCAACAAGGTTGAGGTCAAACCCATAAGGAATTAAATAATGATCTATCAGGAACTTGTTGATGTAGCTGGAGCATGCAAAAAGTAGATTTTGGGTTTTGCAAGAACAGTAGTAGTAGCAATTCTTAGAAAATTTAGGTTGTTATCAATATGAGATGATCACTAGAATCATGTTGCCGCTGACTTCTTAACTTTGTAGACTTATCATGCTCGTGAAACTATCTTGGTGTCATGCATACAGAATCTAACAAGTTTTGTATCACCTAATCATCTTTATACCTTGGTTTGAGTGAATTTAACTCATCTCCTCTAGGTCTCAGAGTGTCGCATTACTAATCCTTGTCCGGGATTAGTATCTTCACTTCGTCTCAAGTTAATTAGATGAAGGTTGGTAGCTTCAACTTACTATTGTGATCTTCTTTTTCTAATCTCAACCCTCACTCAAGTTTGTATCAAATATAAGAGGGTTCTTAATATCTATACCCAACAATAAAGAATTCAATATAAGAAAAAACATAATAAAAGCAAAACCCCAATCAGTAATGACTTTGCACTTCCTCTACTTTGTTAATCCATCAAGGTTCCCACAACCCAAGTTATAGGGTTTAGATGCTTATGATTGCAATAACATACATAGAATTCATAATAGAAACCATATAAATGATCTCACAAATAATTATGAATGAAAATAGAAATCTCAAATTAATATCAAATCCTAGAAGTCAAGAACAAGAATTCCAAGGTCAAAATTGTATCTCTGAACTCTAAATAATGTACTAAATTTATAAAGTTCATGAACTCATAATGAATAATCCCATGGGAAAATAGATACATCAAAACCCCTAGAAAACCTATCCAAAACAAAGTAGGAAAATAGAGTCTGTACCAACTTATGACCCTACTTACGGGCCGTATGTAGTACCTATGGTCCATAGGTGGGTTCGCAGGAATCAGAGTGTCGTTCAGGTTTTCAAAACCAAACCTAGAAAGGGTACCTACGGAGCCGTAGATACCACATATGCCTTGAAGGTTAACCTTCATAGGAATTAGAAAAATTAATCAGCTTGAAGAACTTTGGGGCTCCACCTATGGACCCAACCTATGAGCCTGTAGTTAGGGCTCGTACATAGCCTTCCTACTACCTATCATCACTTTTTATTCCTTCTCTACTCCAAACCCTGTTTTCCTGTAAAAACAACAAAAAATATATCACATCTAACAAAAAGACGTAAGTACTTTGATAATTATTTTGTTTAATTATCAAAAGTGCCATGAAACCATGGTACATCAACACCCTCAACTTAGAACATTTTCATATCCTCAGGCAACTAACCCCTAGTAAGGAAACACGATTCTTAACTAAAAGAAACCTAAGGCACCTACGGTAATTAACACAATTTGGCTCCAATTACTTACCCCCACTTATTTCCAACTTTGCAAAACCACCGCATGGATCCATACAGAACAACAGTATGGCACAAATAAATCAAGTGATGGCATTACATTAGCAACAAACAAACGAGCGTACATGCAATTTTCACTACCCAAAAAGTTATAAAGTTAACAATACAACCCATGTATCCTCACAACAAAGAAGTAACAACACTCACACTATCATTGTGCATGTCAATACAAGAGACTATATCAACACACTCATGCTCACAAAATAAGTTCCAACAATGTCAATAAATTACCATTGGTTTTCCCATATTTTCTATAACTTAGTTTTTCATTCAATCGGACTAGGATAACTATAGGACTTTTTTAGAATTGTAATGTATAATTGGAGGTAGATATGGTATATTTGGGATATAGTGACTCACCCTTCTTAACAACACACTTATATTATTCGTTCTACTTCTCAACCATTCTTCTTTTATTTCTCCCTTTTCTCTCCTTTATTGCTTATTCGAATTGGGTATGGTATTCTTCTTGCTTTGTATTTATTCACTTCTCTTGTTTTTCTCCTTTTTCATTTTTCATTTTCATCATTTTTTATCCTTTCTCTTTATTTTTCTTTCATTTTCTTTTCTTATTCATAATTTTATACCACACCCAACCCTACTTTATTTTTCTTATTTTTTAACATCTTTCTTCATACCCATTTTCAACTTTGCAGCCATATGATAGTCACCCTCAACTTAGGCAATCCCCCTCAATTTAATTGCATAGTTTTTAAGGAGGGACCAAGGGCAAAACAGGTTCATTGTATTTAAACGAGAAGGTGAAAAGGTGAAAATAAGAAAATAGGACAATTTAGGCTCAAATCAAGGATCAAGGGATACTTATTCTCATTTGGTTGATCTTTTAGTATAAGAGTGAACTTATTCAAATTCAACCTATGATCATTTCCTAACCAACTATCCTACAATCTAGGCAAGACTAACTGACAAGTACTGGATTAAATGCACAAAAGAATTAGGTAAATGCCTCCCACACACATAGTACAAGGTTAACTATAAACTACTACCTATCTAGTTCTTTCAATGCTAAGTTTTGATTATTTTGTCCCTAATTATAATGCCACAAAAAGATACACACAGTGATCATACATATATTTACATCACACAGTTCACAAAAAAAATCGGGTATTATTTTTTCAAACTCTTAACAACACAAAACAAAACATGTTGACTATACTTAAGTTTCTTATTTTTCTAATAAGTAAACATAAATGAAACATAATTATACCTAAATATGCTAATTCTAACTAAGATAAAGCAACTGACAAAAAAACATGAAAACAAAAACCCTCAGATGAGGTACACCCCCACCCCCAATTAAAAGTTGATGCACTGTCCCTAGTGGATACTAGAAACTAAACAACAAAATGGTAAAGGGACATACCTAGGACTCTCTAGGCATTAGAAGTTGGCTCGCCCAAATCTAGGTCATTACGTGGCTCATCGTGAGGAGGATGTAGTGGTGCATTACAAGAAGAGGCACCCAATTCCATCTCCACATGCCTTCATTCATTAATAGTATGCTACACCCTCAACTCCAAAGTGGCTCTTTTTAAGTACTATTGAATATCCTTATATCCTAACTCCTTTACCTCATATCCATTCTTATCCCTAACAATGGGCCTCATCATCCTTAACAAACAAGTCAAAAATCATGGGTGGAGGTCTGAGTGGTGGTTGCATTAAAGAAGGAATCACTAAAGGAATGTCTAGAACATGGCTCTTAACAAATTATTACCCCTTTAATATCAATGTGGCCATCTTCTCACATAGGCCGAATAAATCATACACCTGAACCTCGGAAAGTCATTCTTCTATTTGGGCCTCAAATATGTCAATCTGCCCATGCATCTCTCATATTAACTGATCTACGGAAACCATTATCCTTCCCTCAATACTGGCCTTAAAATTCTCTAATATGCTCAATACCATTGTTGATCATCCAACTTCTCTTATTGCTACACCATCTATTGTAAGAAACCTCAAGGTACACTTATAAAATAAGAAATCGTAGGGCAGGAAAGTAGAAGTCGAGTCCTGTGCTGAGTTATCCGCAGCCCCCTCACTGCCTATAATAGTAGAAGGCTCCAACCGCTAACTACATATATCAATATCCCCACCTGGTTTCCAGCTCTTAACCTGAACAACCGGTAAAATAGGATCTTCAAAATGGGCCAAACCCAAAGAAGAGAATGGATTTGATCACTGTAGTGTAATTGGGTTGGTCGCATCCTTAATCAAATCGATGTTAGCCCTACAGGTCACCTATACCCATTGATCAATCTCTTGAATACCTGGTACCCCTGCCTCCTTAGATAACCTCTGTATCAAGCATGGGAAAGGAAGGGTGGGGAACTCTTTGAATGTCGTCTCATAGATCTCAGTTCGAATCCACCTAGAAAATAGATATCTTAGCCAGCAATCAGGCTGGAAATTAGTACAGCTCTTTCCATAGTGAGCACGTTTTTTGCAAATGTGGAACTCAAATGATTTCTTACTATAGTCAAAAAAAACCTTACTTCAAATAGCAATGATGCCTTCTTAATCTCTCCCTTCCCCTCAACCTATGGGGCATAAGTACCCTACTCTATAATCTACTCGGCTATCTATTTAGCCAAGTATACTCTTTGTTCCCTCTGCTCAGCATCTTATATAATGTGCCTACTCCTCACTAACCTCAGATAGTAGTCAAATTTAGTCGTGGTGATCGACCCCACAAACTTTAGCCCAAGCAAAACCTACGTTATCATCTTCTTATATATATCAACCCTAATCTCTCTAAATAATATATGGGTCAGTGGGGGTTAGTCCACTCCTCTACTCTTAGTTTGATTAACAAAATAAATTGATGTTACCTATGAAGCATAGAACTCCTAGATAATTGTCGGGCAATAAAAAATTAAAGACTGCTCATCCACCCAAATTGATATTTCTTAAATGCAGGTCTGGAGCTCCTACTAATGTAGCTATGTCTATTCGGGTATCTTCAACAGTACCTCACCGAGTTCTACCTTACTCAATAATAGAACTATCACATTAATAAATACTCTGCATCCCCTCTACATACCATCTCAAATTAACCTGAGTTAATGGAACTGTGGAGATATATACGGAGTCTGACTCCTGAGCAGTAGATATTGAAGCTATCGTAGCTTGAGTACCCTGATCTAAAGAAGAAATATCCTTAGGAACATGAATTGCATAATCACCCTCATCAGACTGGGGTGTAGTTGAAAATAATGCAAGTTCACTATCACCTGAACTAGATGCAAACCCCAACCCCTTCTCGAATTGGGAGTCAACTGTATTCTCCTCCTCACCCATCTAGATAAATCAAGTTGGTGAAGTTTAGGGTCCTAACTATGGTGTCTGTGTTGGTTCGGTATGATAGCCAACTCAATTGCAACTACTGCCAGCTGAGAACCCAGCTAAATAGCTACCTTAGTTATAGCCTGCCTCTATGCCTAGCCTCGACTCTAGAGTGGGACCAAAGGTGTACTATCCATAATCACAACATGCTTATCAAGATATCTACTTCTCTTAGGAGACTCATCTCTCAACCTGGATTGGACTCTCTTCTTCGGTGTAGTCTTTGTTGCCATTGACTTGTCTGAAATTTTGTAATTTTTACCATTCTCCGGGTGTTTATCCATGATTTTAACCTACAAAATAGGAACAAAGTGAACACTAAATCCTTGGGTTGCATACCAAGAAATTCTTGATTTAATGTCACAGAACGATCTGGAAAAGTTGGGTACTCAGACTTCACTAACAAACCCACAGGTTGCCTCCCATTCAGCATCTGATTTAACATTGTGGCACTACTTAGCCCCCTTGGCTACTCAGACTTTGATAATGCTAACATTCTCACACATTTTCAACTTATCCATACTTCTCATGTAATGCATAACATGATGCCCGTTCACCTTGAATGGGGCATCACCCTTTTGTTTTAGGTCAGTTGCACCTTGTAGAAATACTCCTACCATGGTATATGGTCTAAACTACCTAGACTTCAACTTTCCAGGAAATAATCAAGGTCTCGAATTATACAACAAGACCACATCACTAGGTTAAAATACTTTTTTCACAATCTTCTTATCATAGTTCAACTTCATCTTTTCCTTGCAAAAGGAGGAAATTATAAAAGCACTGAGGCAAAACTTATCTAACTCATTATTCTTACCCACTCTTAAGTGGCTGGCATCACTCCACTCAAAATTCAACTTCTTCAATAGCCATAGTGCCTTATGCACAAGTTTAACCAAAAAGTGGCATGCCTTGCCATACAAAAGCTAATAAGGAGAGGCACCTATGGGAGTCCTCTAAGTTTTCCAATAGGCTCAAAGAGCACCATCTAACTTTCTTAAACAATCAGTTTGGTTAGCACTCACAGTCTTTGCCAAAATAGACTTGATCTCACAATTAGAGAACTCAACTTACCCATTTATTTATGGATGGTAAGGCGTTTTCACCTTATATTTCACACCATATTTCTCAAGGAATTGGATAGACGATTATAGAAATAGGACTCACCATCACTAATAATATAATGTGGAGTACTAAATCGAGAGAAAATATTATTCTTCAAAAATATTATGACACTACGATCCTTATATTGGGAAGCACAACCGTTTCCACCCACTTATATATATAGTTGACTGCCACCAAAATGTGTTTCATTCCATTTGAACTCACAAATGGACCCATAAAATAAATACCTCACATATCAAATAGCTCATGATTAACAATAGGTGTCATGGGGAGCTCATGCTTCCACAAGATATTTCCTTGTCACTGGCATTGGTCACAGGCCCAAGCGTAATCATTTATATCTTTATAAATTGTCATCTAATTGTAACCACACTTAGAATCTTGTAGGTTGTGCCATTACCACCATGGTGACACCCAACTAGAGATGAATGATAGGCCTTAAGAATGCTCATCATCAATACTTTGAGAGTACACCTTCGACTCACACCATCCACACACACCTAAAATAAGTAAGTCTCATCGTAGAAAACTTACATACCTCATGTATAAATCATTTTAGCTTTGAAAATAACATTTCTTTCGAGATGAGATCACTTGCCAAATAAGTTTTAGAATCGGTAAGCCAGGGAATTAAGTATTGTAATTTAGAAAAAAAACACTAATTTTTTAAAGTATCATCAATCTCTAGAACAACCCCTAATTTGAGCATCTCCTCCTCTTCTAGTGGGATAGATGGTCTACAACCTAATTTTTTGTTCAATTTTGATACTTAACCTCAAAGTCAAACAATTGAAGCAATAGTATCCATTGAATAAATCTAAGTTTAGCATCTTTCTTTGCCATAAGGTACCTAAGATCTTTACGGTGAGTATGCACAATGATTTTGGTCCTAATAAAATTGGACCAAAACTTCTCAAAAGTAAACACCATCACAAGCAATTCTTGTTCACTGATCGTTTAATATTTCTATGTAGGGTTGAGTGCTTTGCTGGCATAATAGATGGGATGAAGTATCTTATTGAATCTTTGGCCTAGGACAGCTCGAAGGGACACACCATTGGCATCACACATTACCTCAAATGGAAGGGTCCAATCTAGACACAATGATAGGAGCAGAAATCAATGTCTCTTTTAGGCACTCAAAGGCCTTGATACAAGCATCATCAAAAACAAACTTCACTTCCTTCTCTCATAAATTGCACAATCGATTTGCAATCATTGAGAAGTCCTTAATGAAACACCAATTTTACATGACCCAAGAAAATCTGAATACCTTTCATAGAAATCGATGGAGGCAATTTCTCAATCACCTTTATTTTAGCCATGTCAACCTCTATTCCCTTCTTTGAAATCTTGTTACCAAGTATTATTGCTTCTTTAACCATTAAGTGACACTTCTCCTAATTCAAACGTAAGTTTCACTCCTCACATCTCTGAAGTACATTAGACAAGTGGGCCAAATAATTATCAAATGAGTCACCCACAATAGAGAAATCATCCATAAATACCTCTATAGTATCCTCTACCATATCAGAAAAGATATACATCATACAATGCTCAAAGGTGGTTGGAGTATTACAATGTATGAAATACATCCTCTTGAATGTGAACATACCATTATGGACATGTAAAAGTAGTTTTCTCTAGGTTCTTAGGGGAAATAGAAATACGATCGTACCTTGAATAACCACCAAGAAAATAATACCATCCTCTAACTGCAAAACAGTCTAGCATGTGGTCCATGAATGTCATAGAAAAATGATCCTTGTGCGTGCAAGTATTCAGCTTCCAATAATCCATCCAAACTTTCTATCCCATGACTGGCATCATAGAAACTAACTCGTTCTTCTTATTTGGGACCGCTGTGATCCCACCCTTCTTCGACACACACATAATCAAGCTCACCCACTTATTGTCGGTAATAGGGTAAACCACACCTGCAGCTAACCGCATAATAATCTCTTTCTTCATTACCTCTTGTATAGATAGATGTGAATGATGTTGATGCTTAATTTTAGACACACACTCTAATTCAAGTTGAATCTTATGAGTGCAAATTCCAAGTGAAATTCTAATAATATTCGTAATAGTCAAACCAATAGCCCATTTAAACCTCTGTAAAATTAAAATCAAGGCATCATCTTGTGTATCAAAAAAATATACTACAATAATAACTAGCAGGGTATTGTTGTCCCCAACAATGCATAATGCAAGTGATTAGGAAGATTTTTAATTCCTAGACCAGTGGTTCCTTAATAGATGATCGAGCTACTGGGGTTGGTCTTCTCTTAAGATTAATTCCGCATACGAATAAAAACCTCTACCAATAAGTGTGCTCACCATCTCATCACAATCATAAATACCATTGCTATAAAATTTCATGATCATCGCTGCCAATATCTCAACACCAAGTCTCTCCACAATGGGTGCAATCTATGCATCTTTATCTAGAGTATCTATCACTGACACCTCCCTCATATTTGTTGGTTTCCTCATTAACTAACATACATTGAAAGTACCCTATTAATCATTGAGCTTTAATTTTAATTATCCTATCTCCATGTCTGCCAATGCCCTGCTCATGGCTAGGAAAGGCCTTCCTGAGATAATAGGGACATCAAAATCTACCTTATAGTCGAGAAGTATAAATCAGTTGGGAATAGGAATGATTCTACCTTTACCAACACATCACACAATACACCAACCAACTTTTTTATAGTACAATCAGCCATCAATAGTCTCATGATTGTCGTCTTAGGTAAACCCAACCCGAATTTCTTATTTACAACTAGCAAAGAAAGATTCATACTAGCTACCAAATCTTATAATGCTCATGAAAAGTTTAGGGACCCAATAGTAGAAGGCATATTGAACTCTCTGGAATCTTTTGTCTTCTCAACCAAATATTGGAAAGCAATAGCACTACATTGATGCATATTATCAGCAGGATCAAAACTCACCATCTGTTTCTTAGTCACTAAATCCTTCATGAACTTTGCATATCCAGGAATTTGATTCAATGTTTCTACAAGATGGATATTCATAAAAAACACTTTAAACATCAATGAAATTTCTAATATTCCATTCTTTATTTTTCTTCATCAAACTTTGAGTAAAGGTGGGGGATATCGTGGAATAGTTTCCAAGACTTATTTGACCTCCTTACCCTTTCCTATATCAGTATCTGCTTGTTTCTCTACACTCATTAACTTCAATGACATCTCACCATCAGTTATCAACTTTTTAATTTCAACCTCGGGTACATCATTAACATGAAAACTATCATCCCTTACTATATCAATGACATGTATAGGTGGATCAATAGTAGCCTTATCATTCTAAGTGGTGATATCTAGGTGATGTGCCATGGTTTTATGGAACTTTCGATGCTTAAAACTGAGAAATATGCAAGTACTTTGGTCTATTTTTTATATATATGATGTTTTTATGTCTATTTTATAGGAAACTAGATATTGGAAGATAAATAGAAGAGAAGAAGTTGAAAGGTAAGATTTTGACTACCTACGTTGGCACCTACCTGACATTAATAGGGTGGAGTAAGTGTTAGAGAACTCAAATTTAGAGAAGCTAAAGTTGCAAAATTTTTTTGTTACCTATGTTGGGGCACCTACGGGGGGTAGGTGCCACTTATGCCAAGTAAGTGGCACCGTAGGTAGTCACCGACTCAAAGCTCCCAGTTCGATTTGGGTTGGATTTTTATGGTTTTTATTTTCTATAAATACTCTTTTGATGTTTTTTAGTTAGTTTATACACTTAGATTCTAACTATAATTATTTTGATTTTTAGGGTTTTTATGTAATCTATAAATACTCTTTTAATCTATAATTATTTTCTTAGTTGTGCGCAATGCTAAAAACCACCTGTATTTGAGATTTTCTTCACAAGAAATATTGAGATTGGGAAAACAAGATTACAACAGTGATTAAAGGCTATTAACTCTCATCTAATAACTTGAGACCCACAAGATGATAGTTAAACTAAGATCAAAGACAAGGGTTAGTAAGGTAACACTCTAAGACTCACAAGGTAAAGAGTGAGATTTACCAACACATTCACAAGACACTTGGTAATACCGAGCTTGTCAGATTCTCCATATGTAGCGGTGAGATAGTTAGATTGAGCATGAGAAACCTACATAGTTAGGAAGCCAGGGGGAACAATGTACTACTATTCTTCTCAGATTGTTTACAACCAAAAGCATTCACGACTTGTTTCTTTTTATGATTTAATATAAATTCCCCCCATTTACATTCCTTCACATCTGGCTATTTCAGTAATCTCGAGAGACGAATTTGACCTATTCTCTATGGGATTGACAATAACCTAGTTGGGTTACTATAATTTGATAGAGACCGAATTGTATATTTTTAGAGGGTATAGTTTGGGTGACATCAAATTTTGGCACTATTGTCGGGGAATATGATTTCATATTTATTGATTGAAGTTATTGAGGTTTTTGGCTTTTAATTTTCTATTCTTGTTGGGGCGTACATCGATGTATGCTTAGTACTAGGAGTCATGGTAATCCCTTGATCACATTTGATACAGAGCAAGAAAGAATCCTATAACAAAATTATAGGATGGCATAATATAGTAGAGACGTTTATCATGAGCTACCTCATAATGATCCATAGGAATTTCCTCCCCCACCTTTTTAGGAAATAGTAGAGTAAACCACTAATCAATTACTAATAGAGAAGAATGTGAGGAGAGATAATAATATTGCCTAGCGTGCAGCTCAAAAGGTAGATAGAAAGAGAGAGACAGATACCAGTAGCTGATTGTCAAGCCAAACTTTACAGAGGTAAAATAGATCAAGATCCAGTATCCCTAGCTTTCTAGTATTTGCAAGCATATAAAGATCCAGATGAAAACTTAGGGTATATGGATCCTATATGGATAGGATCTATCATTTCTCTTACATTACCCTAGGGGGTAAAGTTTGACATACTAGTTCTATGATCTAGTTGATAAATTTTAAACGTGTGTTTGTTGTCTTGCCAACTAATGATGCAAACATGCACCTTATAAATTTTGTTGTAATTTGCACATCATACACTATACTTGGTATGGGTCAAGAAGCTCTCTGAATCAAGTTATTCCTATTCTCTCTAACTTGTGAAGCGATATTATTCAGATTTATGGCAAACACTATTACTGGTAGAGTGTTCATGAACTTTCATTAGAAAGCAAAAACAAATATTCTTGATTGGATCTTTCTTACCTACTAAGAATGGTATTCTTTGAAGGTAGAGAGAGGTATCGGCACTTAAGCCATAGGTACTTCTAATAAGCATAGAGTTGGATCTGATTCAGTAGCTTAGGAGGTTACACAGCTAAGGATAGAGATTGATTTACTGATGAAGTAGTTTACAACAATGAGTTCTGTTAAGGTAAATATCGAGAGAGCCCAAGGTAGATCTTATAGGTCATATTATTTGGATATTGATAAAGAGGTAATATATCTAGATAGAGAGTTGGTGGGTTTTTAAGGCAAGGGCCAATTATCTGCTTAAGAAAATTAGAACTTGAGGCAAGGTAACCAAGTTCTGAACTACTATAGGGATAGATGCAGGGTTTGAAGTAGAGAGAGAGATAGTGACTAAAGGCATAAGGATGATTATAAGGAGAAGAGTAGTGTTTATGTTCTACCAGGGAACATAGATGTTGATTCTAGAATAGAGGCTATGTTGTCAAAGTTGGTGAAGGGTCAAAAAAGTCAAGAAAATTTCCTTAAGGAGATTAAGGAAAACATTTCAGGTTTGACCCAAAAAGTAGAATCACATGCTTCTGTGATCAAGCAACTCAAGTACCAATTTGGCCAAATGTCATCCACGTTTAATCAGGGTTAATCAAACACTCTTTGAAGCAACCCTACGCAAAATATAAAGAATGGCAGACACTGTCTAGCCATTACTACTCAGAGTGGTAAGGCTACTATAATCCCCCTATATTTGTCATTAATAATCCAATAAATGATGTTGTTGATATAGATGAGGAATTTAAAGTGGAATCATAGAAGTTGGTGACTAGTGCTAAGTCATTACAAAAATTAACAGGTGTTGACAAAGGTAAGAGAAAGGAAAATAATCCAGTAGTGAAGACCATACCACGATCTTCCCCACCTTTTTCACAGAGATTGAAGCAGAAGAACGAAAAAGGGAAGAATAAAAAGTTCATTTGTATATTGAAAGAGTTAATTTTGAATATCTCTCTTCTTAAAGCTATTGAGCAGGTGCTTGGGTATGCAAAATTTATGAAAGATTTGGTGTCAAAGGAGTGAGTTGTTAGTTATGAGTAAATTGGTAGGTTGTATCATTGTAGTTAATTACATCCAGATCTCTAGCACAAGAAAAGATAATCCCGGAGCTTTCACGATTCCTTACACTATTGAGATATCTAAATTTGCCATAGCTCTATGTCACATAGGTTCCAGCATTAACTTGATGTTGCTGACATTGTTTAAACAATTTGGCTTGAGACCTCCCGAACCTACAACATTGTGCTTATTGATGGAAGATCATACAATGAATAAGTATGTGGGCATATATTATATAATTTGGTTAAGGTTGACAACTTTATCTTTTCAGTCGACTCTATTATCTTGGTTGTGAAATTGATTTTTAGATGCCTATTATTTTAGGGAGACCAATTTTATCCACAGGTAGAGAATTAGTGCATATGAAGAAAGACGAGCTTAAGTCTAGGTTGAATGATGAGGAGGTCACATTTAATATTTCTAGAACCACAAAAGCAATCAAATGGCATTAGGGTGGTTTTGGTGATAAGTTCTCTTAATGGTCATGGAGGCTAACCCTTTGGCTACCTTGATGAATTTTATGCAATCAAGGCACCCGCGTTGTGTTGTAATGTTAAATTAGGCGCTGCTTGGGAGTCAACCCAAGGTATATTATTATTTTTGCATTTGTGTTAGTTTGTGTTAGAGTGATTGACATCAGACCTATGCATTAGGGACAATGCATGTTTATAAGTTGAGTGTGGGGATACTTGTTGGTCTAAATGTCCTCTTGAGGTTTTTGTTGGTATCTCTTTTTTGCTCGGAGTCTGTTCTTAGTAAAGCCTGCATTTTTAGGACATTTTGTGTTTTATTTCATGATGTTTTGTGTTGTTTTGTTTAACTAGGATAAACAAGTACCTAAGGGTAGTTGATGATGTATTTTGATTGTTCTTAAATAATTTTTTGAGAAAAATAATACCCCTCCATAAAATGTGTTTTGAACTATGTGATGTGTTTGTGTGTGTATATATATGTGACCATTGTGAATATTGTGATTGCATTATGATTAGAGACATGATAATCATAGCTAATAGTTGCATGAACCGAATAAGAAGTAGTTTTTGATATAACCATTCACCATGTGTGCTAGAGATCCTTATTTAGTTCCCCTTATGTGTTGAATCTAGAACTCACTCGGTTGGTCTTTCCTAGGTTGTAGGATAGTCGATTAGGAAAGAATCATAGGTCGTTCTTGAACATAATCCACTTTTAGCCAAAATAACCTTCTGAATGTGAATACGTATCCCATGATCCCTATTTTGAGCCTACATAGACTATTTTTCTTATTTCATATTTCACTTACCCATTTTATTTACAATGAAACTATTTTAGCCCTGGTCCTTCTTGGATATTATGCACCTCAACTTAGGAAAATCTCCTAAGTTTAGATGAAGAAGGGCATAAATTAGATAAAAGAAAAGTAGGATTAGGTGTGGTAGATAAAGAACAAAAATAGAAAAAGAAAAGGAAAAAGAAAAAAATATAAACTTGAAAAAAAAAAAGAACAAAAGAAACAACACACAGCCTGAATAAAAGGAAAAGGGAGAAACAAAGGCGTAATCAAAGAAAAGTTTGTTAATAAGTAGACCCCGAAATATAATTGTAGTGCCAAGGAGGCTTAGTCACTAAATTCCTAAATGTGCCATACCAGCCCCCAAGTCTACGTTACAACTCGAGTAAAGTCCTAGATTGATCCTAACCAGACTGTCTGAAAACTAAGGTAAAAAAATAAGTGAAAGCCTATGGTATTCTGTAGGCATTGTGAAACTTCTTTGTGAGTGTGAGTGTCTTGCTATTGTCCAAGCATTAACATGAATTATTCTACTAAGTGAGTGGGACTTCTTTGTTATAAGGGTACATGGGTTGTGTTGCTAACTGCTTATCTGTTCGGATAGTGTAACTTATACTTATGCTTGATTATGTGATGCTAATGTAATGCCATTAGTTGATTCACTTCAGTCACATTATTGGGATACATTGATTCACAAAGTTGGTTTTGAAAAGTTAAAGTAGGAGGGGGTGATGTTTTTGAGCTAAATTTGAGACTAACTGCCATAGGTATCTTAGGTTTCTTTTAGTTAAGAATTGTTGTTATGTTTTGTTGTGTAATATTACCTGAGGACATGCAAACGTTCTAAGTTCAGGGTGTTGATGTGTCATGATTTAATGGCACTTTTGATGCTTAAAACCAAGAAAAATACTAGTACTTAAGTCTATTTTGGTAGATATGATGTGTTTTTGTGTCTATCTTGCAGGAAACTAGGTTCTGGGAGCTAAATAAAAGAAAATAAGTTGAAATCTAAAATTTTGACTACCTACATTGGCACCTACCTGGCTTAGGTGCCACCTACCTAGCGTAGGTAGGGTGGCGTAAGTGTCAGAAAACTAAGATTCAAAGAAGCTGAAGTTGCAAAAAAAAATTTGCTACCTACGGGGGGTAGGTGCCACTTATGCCAAGTAAGTGGCACCATAGGTAGCCAATGACTCAAAGCTCCCAGTTAGATTTGGTTTAGATTTTTGGGATTTTTATCTACTCTATAAATACTTTTTTGATTTTATATATTTAGTTTATGCACTTTTACTTACTCATACTATTCACAAACATATATTTGATTTTAAAATTAACTTTTGATCTTGGAATCTCTTTATTCTTGGTTTTTGGGTGATTAATTGATTTGAAATTTTGGGTTTTAATCTTTATTATTATGAGAATGCTTCTATGCTTTCCTTATCTAATATCATGGATTGTTTCATGACTATGAGTGGCTAATTCCCTTAACTAGGGTTATGAGAAACCTAGCAGAATAACAAGGTAGGGGAAGTGTGAGGTTCTTCTAGATCAGTACTTACACTTGTATTGTGATCTCCATTTTAATTGTTTCCTTAGTAGTGCACAACGATAAGAACTCTCTTGTATTTGAGATCATCTTCACAAGAGATATTGAGATTGGAAAAAAAAAGATTACACAGTGATTCAAGGCTATTAACCCTTGTCTAATAACTTAAGACCCACAAGGTGATAGTAAAACTGAGGTCAAAGACAAGGGTTAGCACGGAGATACCCTAAGACTCATAAGGTAAAGGGTAGATTTACCAATCTGTTTATATGATAATTAGTAATATTTGGCTTGTCAGATTCTGCATTTGTGGCATTAAGATAGTTGGATTGAGCACGAGAAACCTAAAATGTTATGAAGACAAGGTAACACGGTCCAAGTGTTCATCTCAGATTGTTTACAGCCAAAAGCATTCACAACTTTTTACTTATTACAATTTACTACAAATTCCCCCTATTTACGTTTTTGTACTTTCATCTACTTCGGTAAGTTTGAGATATGAATTCAACCTATTTCCTTTATGATTGACCCCAACCTAGTTGGGTTGTTATAATTTGACAGCGACCACATTGTATCTTCTTAAAGGGTATAGTTTGGGAAAATCACTAGGAAATGATTATCATTCTTTGAATTGGAAATGGTATTTCTCGAAAGTGTGTCTGGTTGAAGTTGATTCAATGTAGTTAACATCTAACTAAGCTATTTCGCAAGTAGCTTACTTGTTGTGGCATGCAATTCTACTTTCTGGATCAATCCCGATATGCCTGCCTTAATCTCCTTAAGGTAACTCTCTTGGACCTATGAACATTTACAAACTTAGCAATCAATGCTTTAATCCTAGATTCATCATCATGATTCCCCATTGAAACATACAAACCACCTATCTTCATAGTAGTTTTGAACTTGATTCCCTAGCCTTGAGTTCTAAATGTCCTAATTCAACCCTTGGACCTTGTCTTAGAAACTTGTCATCTCTCTATATAAGTACTTTGCTTCCTCTTAAAAATCAGACTCATTATGGCTAGGAGATTTACCTTGAGCACCCATAGTGTTTTCATTTTCTACTCTCATAGATGCAAATTTCTTAGTGAGCAACTCAATTTCAGTCCTCAATTATGCAACCTCTTGAGCTACTATCTCATCTAGGTCTCATTGATCTTTGGAGGAACCAATAGCATAAGTATCGGCTCCTTTATTTGCCTCCAGAGTAAACCACCCTTGGTTGGTTTTAGTAATCCATTCTAAGATCTATACGTCCTGATCCTACCATAGAATCCTAAAAGCTCCACCTATAATGGTGTCAGCCATAGCCTTGGTATTAGCATCCAAGACTCTGTAGAAATGTCCAGTAAGTTCCTACCCAATATTCTATTATTTGGAACATTCATTATCATTTTCTTAAACCTCAACTATGTCTTGTAGAGTGACTATTAATGTAACTATTTAAAATTATATGTATCATCCTTTAACTCAGTATTCTAGAAGGAGGGGAAAATAAATTGAGGTATTGTATTCTCAACTCATTCCAAGTGGTAATAGACCCACGAGGCAACACTCCTAACCATAATGTCACATTACCTGTAAAATAGAATGGGAACAACCTTAGTCTTAAATCTTCCTGACTTACCACCGGTAGATTATATGAATTATGAATTATAATAAAATTCATAATATGCATGTGTCATTGGTAGGCAGACCAAAAAACACACCCTTCAGATTAAGCAACTGAATCATTGCACTCGTAATGTCAAACTTCGTTCCTTCGGGAAATTTTGGAGGAATAACAGAACCTATCTTAGTAGGTTTAACATCCCCCATATCTTTTTTGGTTCATCATAAACTAGTGAATACTGATGAACTAGCGGTGATTGAACTCTTTTCCTTCTATCTCTATCCTAGAGTGTTGCTCAATAATGTTCTTACTCCTGTTGTCTAGACCTTTCCTCATCATGTTGGGTTAATGCTAACCTTGCATTTTCTTCAGATATCAATTGGTTGGTAGTTTCCTCAATAGTTTATGACCAGTTGGAGGTGGTTGATTCAATGCATTTGGATCATTCCGAATCCCTTCATACTAGGACCCATGCTCATACTCTCCTATCTTATGATTCTATCGTAAGGTCCATTCAATCTCAAGATCAAGGGGAATAAATAGATTGCATTGAATTCAAGAACTAGGCATACATCGAATATACCAAAGAAATAGTAGGAAATAGAAAACCAACAACCTCACAATAAATCCGTAATCGTATTCCCGGACAACTACACCAAAATTTAATGTCACCCAATTTACACCTCCTAAGAATTATATGAGGTTGCTTGTCAAATATAGAACCAACAAGGTTGGGGTGGAACCCATAAATAATAGGACTGAAATCTATCAAGAACTTGTTGATGAAGTTGGAAAATACAGAAAGTAAATGGGGTTCTTTTAAGAATAGTAGTAGTAATAGTAATAACAATGCTTGGACAATTTTTGTTGTTATCAATATGAGTCAATCACTAGGATTATGTTCCTCCTGACTTCTTAACACCATAGCATTATCATGCGTGTCAGACTATCTTGATGCCTTACATGCAAATCTAAGAAGTTATGTATCACCTAACTATCTCTCGACCTTGGTTTCATTGAATTTTACTCTTCTCCACTAGGTCTTAGAGTGTCGCATTATAGCCCTTGTTCTGGATCCCAAATTAACTATCTCCTCTTGGTCTTAAGTTAATTAGATGAAGGTTTGTTACTACATATTACTATTATGATCTCTTTTTCTAAATCTCAACCTCTCTCTCAAGTTAGTATCAAATATAGGTGGATTCCTAACATTTTCAACCATCAAGAAAGCATTAAATACGAAGAAAACCACAATACATGCAGGAACATTAATCATGAATCACTTTGAACTTCCTTTGCTTTGTTAATCCATCGGAGTTTCCACAACCTAGTTATGGGGTTTAGTTGCTCATGATTGTAAAAACACATACATAATTCATAATTGAAAGCATATGAATGATCTCACAAATAATTGAATGAAAATCAAAATCTCAAATTAATATCAAACCCTCAAAGTCAAGAACAAGAATTCCATGATCAAAATTGTATCTCAAAAGACAAAATAATTTAATATATATATATAGAAAGTGCGTAGACTAATAATGATACATCCCATGGGTATTTATAGATACACCAAAAGGCCTAGAAAACCTATCCAAAACAAAGTTAGAAAAAAGGGTTGGTACCAACCTATGACCCCACTTACGGGTCGTAGGTAGTACCTATGGTCCATAGGTGGGTTTGTAGGGATCAGAGTGTCCTTCAGGTCATCAGAATCCTACCTACAGGGGTTCCTACGGGGCCATAGGTACCACCTACACCACGTAGGTTGGCCTAATAGGAATTAGAAAACTTAATTAGCTTGCAGAACTTTGGGCTACATCTACGGACCCAACTTATGAGCCCGTAGGTAGGGCTCATAGTTAGCCTTATTGCTACCTTTCGTTATTTTTTGCTCTTTCTCTACTCCGAACCCTGTTTTCCTACAAACCAACATAAAAACACAACATATCTAACAAAGAGACCTAAGTACTTGCATAAATTTCTTGTTGTAAGCATCGAAAGTTCCATGAAATCATGGTACATTAACAAGGATTAGGTGAGTGCGACAGTTACATAAGTGAATCAAAGATTTTTTGCTTTATTGTTATTCTCACAACCCCAATTATCGCATCGTGGTGACACCTATTCTAATCCACCTAAATAGGAGAATCCCTTACCACTCTTATTGCAAAAACAATGCTACTCACTTCATTCTTAAACCTTAGATTGTTTGAAATTCACTAACTCCAAACATTAACATTACATTCTGTAAGGATTTAAACTAATGACAGGTAACTCCCCCTCTTAACTACATCAATAAGATTTTACCACATTATACCATGCTAAATTCTAGGATAGCCGCTCAACATAAACATGAAATTATCATAATACATCACTTTTACCACCTTATCCCAACATTATAAATTTTAGACATTCAAATATTTTGCCTGAAAGACCAACCATGAAATATCTCGTCTATCTATTTTAAGTTCATTCTTTCTAACCAATTTGACATAAATCAATTAACCATAGCTTTCCTGAATGCCAATCAACTATAGGTAGGATGAACAAGTGTGAATTCCATCCTTTCCAAGATCATGGATGCATCAATCCCAGAAAATCTATGGGTTTGCACCCACTATTCCTCTTCTCCATAGCTCCCAGACATGGGAGGGAACCCTAAGGATTTTTAGTCTTCCTACATATTTGATTTCACTCGAAAAGAGGAAATAAAATAAAAGGACTTGCTTTAAGGGATTATGATCGCATCATCTTGCTATAGCAGCATGGACGTTGCTATAGTGGGATGACGTCTTCCCAACCACAATATTTAATTTTTGAAAAATACTACTTGCACTACCCTAGACAAGTTTATGAACGTAATTTTGATAATCATTGTACCCCAAATTAATATCAAGGCATTTTCTACCAACGATAGTGAACAGGCATAAATATTAAATTGTAATATTTGTCTTGTGATAACCCACAAAATATGAAAAAAGAAATAGAGTATGAAAACAAAGGAAATGATAGAATCAAAATTGCACAAAATTAAAAAATGGATGGGTAGGTAGATAGACACAAGAGAATATAAGAAAGGACAGTCAAAGAATGTATCAAAGTTAACAACCTCCCTTTAAAATACAATCAAACACCTATCTATTATGTAAACCACAAGAGAATTGAACTCCTAAGTAACCCATGTTTCGAAATGAATGTTCAATAAAAGTTAATCCCATATCTCACACTCACACTCACAAGAGTAGTCATAATAATAATCAATAAAAACTTAGAACTAAACTCTTAGGGGTCGTTTGGTTTAAAAACAAGTTATACCGGGATTAATTAAGTTGGGATAAGTTATGATGGGATAAGTTATACTGGGATTAGTTATGCTGGGATTATTTTTTATTGAGTGTTTGGTTTGTTGTATTCAAAGTAATATCCATGGTATAATTTCTAGGAATAAATTGATTGATTACCAAAATACCCTCCAACTTATTTAACTTTATATATATATATATATATATATATATATAAGCTTTAAATATTCATTCTTACAAATTTTATTATTTTTTAGAGAAATTAAAATATATAAATAAACATAATTTATATATTTTACAACCATTTTGAATGGTAAACTATTCAAAATTTATTTATTTATGAATATATTATACGTTAATTAAACAAAATTTATGTGTATGTGAGAATATATTATGTTATATATAATTGAATTATATATAATTAAACATAATTAACATAATTAAACCTAATATATTATAATTATATATATTAACATAATATATATATATATATATAATTAAACATAATTAACGTATATATATTCATAATACTATACGTTATATATTATGTAATTACATTATATATTACGCAATATATTATATTCATAATTAATGAATATATTATACGTTAATTAAAAATAATTTATGAATATATAATTTATATATATTTATGAATATATTAAAGGTTATTCATAATATATTATGTTATTCATAATATATATTATACGTTCAAAACATAATTATTATACAGTCTACCAGTTTACATTAATTATTATTATACATATATATAATTTATTTATGAATATATTATATGTTAATTAAACATAATTTATTATTTATGAATATATAATAAATACATATATGTCTGTGTGTGAGTGAGAGAGAGAGAGAGAGAGAAATAAAAATAATAGAGTTTGAGGGTATTTTTGTCCTTTCATATATTTATCCCAGGGATAAATTATGGTGGAATTGTTATCCTACCAATTGAGTGGATAACTTATCCTAGGACTATTTATTAGTCCCGGGATAAGTTATCCCGAATATTGCCAACCAAACATGCAGTAGAAAATTTTATCCCGGGATTGTTTGCCTCAACACCTCAAACTAGACGACCCCTTAAGGTTCTAATATTTATAGCCTTGGTTCTTTTATTAATTATATGAGCCCAAAAGTGACCCAATTTAATAAAAAAAAGTTAAGTTGGCCTCTTTGGCCCACATGCCCACATAGATGGTCATGTGTTGGCGTAGATGAATGGGGCAAGAGCTACTTGTGTGTGCAGGTCATTCACCTTCAGGCACCCATGATTTCGTAGGTCACTCCAGATTACTTAGTGGAAATTTATCCTTCTTTTATGCATTAGGCCATCCACAACACTCCTTAAATGATATCTAGATAGTTTGAAACGCATCTAGCTCCATCATAATCCTTGGAGTGCTTACAGTGCTCGGGCTTGCTTCCTTGTTGAAGTCTTGAGATAAATTTGGCTCCCAAAAATAAGCGATCCTTGACACGTGGTTTTGAGCTCTTGGGAGATTGAAAGGGGTCCTCAAATATATCATTGCATCCTTAAGATGATTGTAGCTTGGATCCCTTTCTTCCATCCTTGAATTTTGGTCCTTTAAAGGTCAACATCGATTTGGCTTATGTCATCTGCCCCTCCTTGAAAAAGATTAGACCTCAAATCTAAACCTTGAAAACCATAGGGGAAATAAGAAAAAACAATACCCTCATAGAATGAGGGTTAGGGTTAGCAACAACAAGCTTATCACTAAGCCAAGGAGGAACATACTTAACATATAGCCAAGAATCAAAATGATCAATCAAGAGTTTGTAACCTCTCAAATTGGAAGCAACTTGGCCACTCAAGACACTTTCACAAAAGGAAAAGCTACAAAACATGGTAATTAGTCAAGCACGTATGAAAATTCAATTGGTTCCTTGTCTCAACAAGCAAACGATACTTTTTAAGTCAAGATTTATATATAAAGATCATTCCAAATTAAGACTCCACCCAATGCAGTATCAGTCTCCAAGAATGGGATTTCTCTCAAATCATCATCGGGGTCAAATATAACAGTATCCCCCATACAAGTCAATAAACATATTGCTTTTAATCTAATCATATTCTCTCCTTCAAAACATTTGTGCTCAGATAAGATATTGATTTACCACAATCATGATTAACATCATATGCAAAAGGCTAACAAAGAAATAAATCACATAAATGAGATCCATCCAAGGGGGTTTCAAGACAAGACTCACTCTCCAATTTATAAATAATAAAAGCTTGGTCAAGAATGGAAACACATAATGGTGAATTCTCTTGGATATTTTTAGGGCTTCACTTCTTTAAAGAAAATTAATCTTTTTTAGAGATCTTTCCCTTTCATAACTTGATCACTTAAGTGTGTTAGAAATATTTGAGAAAGACTCTTCATCATAGGGACTAGTACCAATAACTCTAACCAAGTTTTGATTGTTAGTTTGACCAAGCACCAAGTGTGGTGTATAAGAACCACCACATTCCAAATGGTCACCAAGGTCAACTGGATAGAGTGGTTATAGACATGGGTATAGAAAACACTCTTCTTCCCCAAGGGTAACACCAATACAAAAAGTTATACTCCCACGCTAGCATAAGCATCACCAAAGTTAAATAGCGAGTAAATAAAGGTGTCACACAAATTTATTTCATATAAGGTGTTCTAAAGTACATGCTCAATTCGATGTGTAGGAATATTTTCAAGAGCATGTTGTGGAATTGAAAAAACTCAAAGAAGAGTAAACAATTGGTACATAAAGACCATCTTTCACTCCTTCACAATCTTTTCCCATAGGAGTACTTTCATCTTCCAATAAATAAATCTCCATAATTTGGAGGAATATTGTCACACTATAGTGAATTTTTATATAGAATATATCCCTCAGGAAGAGTCGCATCATCGACATGATGTACATCACTAGGTAGTTCACTATAAAGAATAAGATGTCGAACCTACAGGGACTCCATAGTAATTCATTTAATTTTAATTTTAATAATATTTCAATCAAGTATTGTAAAGTACCAAAAATTTTGTGAAAGTTTAGTAGCAAATAACAAATAAGAGGGCAATAAAATGTAACAGGCGCAACATAGGCAAATATGTAATCAATATGAGAGAAAATTCCATGGCTAAAACACTCTCTATAATAACGTAATTCATTATCCTTCTTGTTGGTCTAATTGGGTATAGGGTTGTTGATTCACAAGGTTAAAAATATGATTATGGTCTTTTGAACCTCTAATTATCTACCTAAAAGGATATCCCAACTACATCATTGAGTGGGTATGCAATAATCCATTTTAGATTCTTTACGTTATCTTTTTGTAGTTTAACCAAATAAGGCATTGTAGATATATTCCTATCCTAGACGCAAAATCAAATCCTTTGATGTTAATAAGATAAGAACTTGTTCCTTAAACCCTTCAATCTATCCTAATATCATCCTTCCAGGTTCACAAAAGAATTAAACATGTATTTCTTTGGTGGTCAATCATCAATATAGTAAAAATAAGGGATTAAGAACAAGTCATACGATAAACCAACATTAAATAACCATTAAGAATAACAAAGTACAATCATGTGTTTTGCCTCAACCCAAGAATAAGGGAAGTTAGACAATCATGTTCATAATCAACATCCAAGAAATCAAAATATTCATACCAAATTAAAAGTAAAAGAGTTGAATGGTGAATAACCAAAAAATGAAGCCCTCGTATGTTTTTACCTACTCTAGACGTATGCAAAGAAAATATTACTAGTGTTTCTTTTATAGTTGGCTACTTTTCACAATTTAAACACACCAGCATGCCATTCCCTTATAGGGGAAGTTAGTGTCTGTGGCATGCCAATATCGTGGAAGCTTACTAGAATGTGCCATCTCCTTTTATACCTCCTCCGTGCCACACCCTTATCATAGAGACTAAGTGGTATGGAAATACTCTATCGCATAGTCTTATTGGAAAATGTCATCAGCTTTTAAACTACTAACGTTCCACACCCTTATTGCGGAAGCTAGGGTCTGTGGCATACTGCTAGGTTAAGTTTTGCATTTCTAGCTCATTTTCGTTTCTTCCTCTTTTGGTCCTTAATACCATGATTTGTAAGATTTGTTCTGCTCTTTGTGATCACCATATTTCTCTTAACACTTTCAATGACCCATATCTTGATGTTCGTGCCCCAATCGTATTATTTTCACCAAATTCAAGTCCTGCAATACTAAGCATATCCATTAGCTAGAGAGTTAAATTTTAGATCAAACATAAGACATTTTTCAAGATTTAGCTCATAGAATAAGTACATATATAGGTCATAATTGACACTTGGACATACAAATATGCCTAAGATCACCACCCAACATTTAAAGTCTTGTTCACCCTCGAATAAGTCTATGCAGTTATTCTTACCAACCAAAGCTTTGCATCACTATATTAATAAGATACTTCTGTTGAGTACACACTGGCTACACATGACTTACCAATATTCATCCTGCATATCACATATCATATATTAAACACCAAATTATTATTTTCAGAATTTTTACCCTAAACAACAGACTCTACGATATTGGCAAACTCATGCACATTATTTAGTCAAGAACTCATACAAGTAACCTAGCACTCGCCAGCATAAACCTTTACAATAAGAGAATTACCCATATTCACTCTTCATTATGCAATATACATAAGAATGGGTACAAAGAACAAATTTTCCTCACTCTTCTAAGGAATTCACTTATGACATTAGACGAATCTTAAGCTTGCCCTTAGTGTAATACTATACTAATATAAGAATATCACTTTTTAGGATCAAGTAGGATTTTACGAGTTGTAATGTAGGTTGTGGATAGGTAGGTACTATCCATTTATATGCAACTTTTCTTCCATCACCCTATTTTTCACCAATTTTGTTTCACCCTATGGTTTTTTCATGTTTTCTGCCCCATCTCGTTAAGATAGCTTACAAATTGCATGTAGGGAGTATTAACTTCTCATAAGGAACTTGGGGTACGTGTTATGTCTATTTCACTACTCCCTTCTATCAATATATAAACTATATAACACCAAAATCTAATTTTGGGGGGAATTACTTTCACTTTTTTCCTTTTCTCTCACATACTTACAAATAACTCAACTGTCAATCAAATCGCTAGGAGTTTTAGAATCAAATTAGGGCTAATTGAAAGAAAAGGATTAAGCTACTTATAAGGTTTCCAAAGAATAGGATTAATGCTCAAGGGGTTGAGTAGGGTTATGCAATAAGGGAGGAAAATCTCCCTCACATATGGTTCATGCTAATTTCAAGTAGGATCCCTATGAACTCTTGCCCTAAAAATTGCACAAATTCAAAATTAAGCCAACATTAGTAAAGAGTCAAATAATTAAGCCTAGGCATCTCAAAAATAGCAACCCATCTTAGTTTGACATAATTCTACATAGAAAAATATTTTTCATGTCACATAGTCATATAACCCAGCAACAAATACCCCGTATTAGATTAGTGATTGGGTTTTCCTACTAATTTACTCCCTAAGACTAATTCCCCTTAGGAAGGTCATCATCCATCCATCATCGAGAAAGGCACCTAAACTATGAGTAGTTATTGGAATGCATCCCTTAAAAAAAAAAATTTTACTCTTCAAATAGACATGAAAATAACTAAGCAACTAAAATTATGAAGCTAGGAATAATAAAATGATGAAACTACTGATCACTACTACAAAACCGAATTGACAATAATAATAAATACTAACTACTACAGACCAAATATAGTGGAATGTCTATCATAGCACCAAATCACATATAATAATCCACAGAATAGTACAAATAGAAATCCAATTAGAATACATAAAAAAAATAGTGATATCTACCACCTTACACTTAAAATGTGTCACTTTCCCCAGTGCTTCTAGAGATAACACAAAAGAAAATATAAGGTGATCTAAAAATGCCAGGTCACTTATCATCTGTGTCGTCATCACCATTAAGGCCTAAGGACTCATTTCCTATGTTTGGGTCCATATCATCATCATCCTTAGACTCAATGTATGAATCCCATAGCATCTTATCCTAATCTATCGGGATGTCATCATCGACTGGCTCAACAAATATAGACCAATTTGCAGCAAAGTCCTGGCATGGTGACCAAGTGGTAATCAAGCTCCACTCAGTGTATCTCCTCTCTAGTGGTTACTCAGCCTTCCACACACATATATAGGATCTATATCCTATACATATTGGTTATGATCTCATCATCTTAATCATGATGCTCGGGTAAGGTCAGCACTGGCCCATGAGTAATATCAAGACTCCACATTTGGGTCACATCTATAATACATGTATCTAACAATGGTATGTAGTCTAAGGCCTCCTCCTCTATATCATTACCCTTCAAAACATGAGTTAGCAGCTCACCAAAACCACACCTTCTTCCCAGATTAAAGCAAGCCTTCTTCATTGCTGAAATGATCACTACGCCCATATTTATTGAGAAACCCTCCTGCATCAATACATAAATCAAGAAAACCTAGTCTTGGGTGACCTCTTTCATATGCTTCCCAGGAATAAGGTATTGATAGATGATGTTCAGCCATACTCTAACTTCCCTATTCATTTGTGTATAGGGAAATGTTATATGATAGCATCCCTCTCGGTAGTGAATCCACCCCATCATTAATTTGTTGTCATAAAATAAGTGTTTGATGTCACCATAAGGTGAGTGATGCTTATCTGCCTTAGCTAAAGTGAGTGTGCCTCAGGATTTCCCAAAATGGCATTCAGGCTATGTGCATTAAATGTCACCACTTGCATGCAAATTTTGACTTCTGAGTCAAGCTCTCTTAGGTCCCAGTTCATGTAGAATTCTCTGATTACACTCAGTAGGCTGCTAAAAAATAAAGTTCATCTGTATTTCCTTAATTCTCCAAACTATGCCAGGTAACTCTTTCCGCAAACTCTCTCGATCAATAAACTCATTTGGGTATATTTGGATTTTATGTACTTGTTATAACATTTCTTTCCTACTTTCTTAACCCACCAATACCCATATCTGTGAGTCTAACCTCATCAGACTACTAGGGCTCTGGGTGCACAAGTAACTAGACAAACTCTCTTCTTTCACACCTCTGATAGCCCAACAACATCATTTCCTTTGTGTGCTCTTCTAGCCACAGTGTCTATCAAACACCATATGATCCATTTATACATAGAAAGCTAACACCATGTGTAAGAGTCCTAAGGGTCCACCCCACACTTAGTTGCTAGTGTAGGTATAAGAGTTTGGACACAGGGTACTCAGACATCCCCTGTTCGATAGTATATACACATGGTTACCACACTCCTGCAAGCCATCGATCAGTTTGGAATTTAAGTTACTAAACTTAAGGTTACTATGCTTTACTCATACTTTGAACATGTACCTCACTTCTCATGTCACAATATTCACACGGTTTTCATAGTAGCAAAATAAAATTCACCTCGAGTGAAACACTACATTAAGATTTTCTTTTCAACTCAAGCACATGTGCTAAAGAAATTGCAGGGTATAATCGTGCAGTCAACACAGTTAATATTATTACATGACTATCTTGTATACAAAAACATCACCATAAAATAGTACTCAAGACATCAAAATAGTAGATTTCAATAAAGGCACCACCTTTCTTATTTCAGTTTAAATGATATCAAATAAGAGCAAACACAGCTATAACACCAACATATATTCATACACACAGAAGCACACACGTCACCACAATATCAAATCATACTTTAGTGGGAGAGAAAGTCACAAAAGCATTTATTTCTAATATTTTGAACACACAATTTATTAACATAGAGCACAACTTACTTGTTTCAAATTTTTTATTCATCCAAAATGCACCAAATTTAATATTTGTAAGCAACTTAATACCCTCACATTTGAGTAGAGAGTAAAAGATGGAATAAAGAGACTTTCTTTGGTTAGAGTTGCGCTGACAGAGGAGAGATTGAGCAGTGTGGTACACTCCAAATGAAAAGGATTGTGGGAGGGTGAAACTCTAGGGTTATGTTATTGAGAAGGGATTTAGGGTCTTTTAAAGGGTGGATTCATGTTAAAAGAGTAAAAGTAGGGTTAAATCTGAATATTAATTTAAATTGGCCTAACTTATTTAGCCTTCGTGCCATGCCTTTATCGCAAAGAATAAGTGGCGTGGCATGCCACTATCACAGAGGCTTACGGTAATGGCCCAGCTAAACTTTTCTCACTATCATTCCATGCCCTTATTATAAAGGCTAAGGGTCGTGGAATGTTTCTATCGCAGAGGCCCACCGGAAAGCTCCTTTGGGGAAATTTTGGTTCCCCGAATGCTTGACCTTGTTTTTATTTGTACCTAGGGGCATCCTCAAACCTGGTAGCCTTCCCAAAAGTGCATTTTACTATCAATTTATTTATCAGCATGATAAGACATCCTCAATCCTTCAAATCTCATCAAAAACAACAAAATAAATTAAAGAGTTGGGTTACCTCCCACCAAGCATCGCAGTTTAAGTCATGGCTTGACACATTTTTTTTGTATTTTTGATTTTTTTTATTTTTAAATAAAAGGAAATACTACGATATTACACTATATTGGTGGGTTGCCTACCACATAGTGCTTGATTTAGTGTCGTGGCATGACCAAACTCAACTTCACTAATCCACAAAGGTGATAGATATTTTTGGTCTATCCTCATGATCTACCTAATAGTTCTTACCCCTCTGTCCATTTACTAAAAGTGTCATATTTTTATATTTTTTCCATAGTTCAATAGCCCTATGAGGGGTCATTTTAACCACTTCAAATAGCCCAGACCACTTAGACCTCAACTTACTTAGAAAAAGTTTCAACCTTGAATTGAATAACAAAACTTTCTGGCTAGGCTCAAAGACTCAGGTCAAGAAATTCTTATCATAACATCTCTTTTTCTTTTCTTTATATAACTTTGCATAATCTTAAGCATGTAAATGGAGCTTATAAAGCTCAAGAAATTGAAACATCCTTGTCTTCCCTGAAATCTCCAGATCAAGGTTCAATTACTTCATAACCTAATAAGCTTGATGCACAAGCTCCATATGCAAGTGACATGCTTTCCCATATACCAATAGATATGGGGAGGTCCCAATGGGCATCTTGTAGCCCAATGGGCATCTTATGGTCTATCTTATATGCCCATAATGCATCATCTAGTTTTACCGATCAAATTTTGTGCTAACTATTTACCATTTTCTAAAGAATCTATTTAATTTCACAGTTGGATACCTCCACTTGACCACTTGTCTATGGATGATACATTGTAGTTACCTTATGTCAAACCCCATATTTTTTCAGAAGGTTCTTAAATCCATGACTCATAAAATAAGACCCGCCATCACTGATGATTGCCTTGGGAGTTCCAAAATAAGAGAATATATTTGTTTTAACAAGCTTCATCACCACTTTTGCATCATTAGTGGGGAGATTTGCAGCCTCTACCCACTTGGACATATAATCTACTACCACTAAAATATAGATATTACCATATGATGGTAGAAATAGGTCCATTAAATCTATCCCTTGTACATCGAAAACCTCCACCTCAAGAATATTAGTTAGGGGCATTTCATGATGCCTTGAGATAGTGCCCATTTTCTGCATTAATCATATTATTTCACAAAATCAAAAGAATCTTTGAATAACGTAGGCCAAAAAAAACCGACTATAATACCTTGTGTGTTGTTAGTTAACCTCTATGATGACCTCCATAAGGTGATGAATTACAACTCTCAAGTACTTGTTTGGATTCAACTTCTGGAACACATCTTGTAACTACTCGATTAGCCCCCTGCTTGAACAAATAAGGATCATCTCACACATATGAGTAAGAGTCATGATACAATTTTTTTCTTTTGCTTACTAGTGGTATTTGGAGGATATACACCACTGACCAGCAAGTTCACTATATAATCTAACCATAGGAGCTCTGCTACACTCAGTGCCATTAATTATTTGTCCAAGAACTCCTCCCAAATACACCCATTATCAACTATATGTGATCAACTTTCTAACCTAGATAGGTGGTCATCCACTTGATTTTCAACTCATTTTTTATCACTTATCTCTAGATTAAATTCTTCCAGTAGTAGGATCTATTTGATTAGCTTAGGTTCACATCTTTCTTATTGACTAGATATCTAATGGTTGCATGATTCGTATGAACCATCACCTTAGTGCCCAGTATATAGGATCTAAATTTGTTAAATGCATATACTAAGGCCAACATCTCTCTCCACGTCATTTATTTGGGTAGCATCTAAGGCTTTACTAGCATAATAGATAGAGTAAAAAACCTTTTTCCTTGTGTTGCCTAGAACTACACCTATAGCCATAATAATTGCACCGTACATCATCTCGAATGGTAACCCCCAATCAGGAACTATCAATAAGGGAGCTTATGTCATCTTTTTCTTTAAGTCCTCAAATGATTCTGACAATCAAACCCAACTTTAAATTTAACCTCTTTCTCCAGCAACTTATATATTGGACCTACCATCTTCAAGACGTCCTTAATGAACCTTCTATAAATCCCTACATGTCTAAGGAAACTGTGTATTTCTTTAATTGATACTGGTGGTGGCAGTTTCTCAATCACCTCCACTTTTTCTTTATCGACCTCCAGCCCCCTTTGTGACACGTTATGTCGAAAGACAATACTTTTCTTGACTAAAAATGGAATTTATCCCAGTTTAATATCAAATTAGTCTATTCGTATCGATCTAAGACCCTATCTAAGTTCCATAAACATATACCAAATGAGTTATTACAAATAGAAAAGTCATCCATAAATACCTCAACAAAATCCTCCTCCATGTCATAGAAAATGGACATCATGCACTTTTGAAAAGTAGCGGGTGCATTGCACTATCCAAAGGGCATTCGTATGAAGGTTTAAGTTCCATACGGATAAGTGAATATTGTCTTCTCTTGGTCCTCTGGTGCTATGGATATTTGATTGTAGCTAGAATACCCATCTATGAAGCAATAGTATTCTTGTTCGACAAGTCTATCAAGCCTCCGGTCAATAAAAAAATTGGATAATAATCCTTTCAGGTGGCTTCATTAAGATTTTTGTAGTCCATCAAGATTCTCCACCTAATCATAGTACAATTCGAGATCAACTTATTATTATCGTTTATCACAACTGTTATACCTCCCTTCTTTGGGATGCACTAAACGAGATTAA
The DNA here is from genome assembly GCA_030864225.1 of Capsicum baccatum var. pendulum. Classification (NCBI taxonomy): domain Eukaryota; kingdom Viridiplantae; phylum Streptophyta; class Magnoliopsida; order Solanales; family Solanaceae; genus Capsicum; species Capsicum baccatum. Next base: position 122,206,448 of record CM061560.1, read on the forward strand.
CCCATTTTTTATTTGAGATGGGATAAACTATACCTGTGTAGAGCCATTTGATCACTTCCTTACTGACTACCTCTTTAATATCTGGGTTTAATCTTCATTGATATTGCATACTCAGCTTGTGACCTTTTTTCATAAATATTTTATGCATGCAGAAGGCAGGATTAATTCATTAGAGGACTGTCATATGCCATCCAATAGATTTTTTTTCCATTTAAGATCTGCCAATGCCTCTTTTACATGTACATCTGATAAACCTAAAGAGAGAATCATAAGTAAAGTGTCATCATCACCAAGAAAGGCAAATTTGAGATGGGAAGTTAAAGCTTTAAGCTCCAATTTAGGGAATCCTCAATGGAAGGACTGGTAGAAGGACCAAGAGGCCTATTCAAAGGCTCAAATTCACCCTTCAAAATGAATATGCTTGCAACTTATATGATCTGCATCATCTTATATGCTTTTTCGTCACCAAAAATATTATAGCCCACTAATGATCTTTCCAAGGGGTCCTTGTATGTAATAAGAGGGAGCTCAAAGTCCAGGTCAATCACTGTGATATCATACAATTCCTCAAATATCGTCGGTAGCTTCATCGCCTTATACACATCAAATACCTCAACTTTATCATGACCTCTCATTGTCAATTTCCTTATAGCCAATCAATCAAAGCATATCCTATTGCTAAAAAGGGATTTCCCAAAATAAATAGGGCTTTCAAATCAGCATCAAAATCTAGAATAATAAAGTCTACCAAAAATATGAGAGAGCCTTTGCATTAATACATCTTCTACTATTCCATCTGTCTTAGTGAGTGGTTAGATGTAAGATCATTATGGTGGGCCTCGGGCTACCTAATCCCATTTTCTTGAAAAATAATATAGGTATGAGGTTTATACTTGTGACAAGATCACATAATCCTCGAGCACTATTAGATTTCCCAATAGTGATCTAAATAAGGAAAATTTCTAGATCTTTAAGATTTGTGGGCAACCTATTGCTACATATGGTTTTTATGATAAGAAGATGACTATAAGGGGACAGGTCTCTGGATGTTTGAAGCAACAGCACATCTGGCACGCGTCTGCATAGCTTTGACCATTTATGTAACAAACTTGTAGGTGCTACTTGTACCAATTAAGACACCTGGCCCAATAAGATTTTAGCCCTAATCATCACTCATCTATAAAAAGAAAAAATATATTTCTATATTAAATGATTTTTGCAAATTTAAGAGCGAAAGATAGATAGAAGAAAAAACTCAACATTGAACATTGCTCAAGATCTGATTGAGTGTGTGAGCTTAAATTGAAATAGTTCTTGAGTTATATACTGATTTGTAATTGAACTACTCCTGTTATAAGAGTAGTTTCTTTTTTTTTTTGAGAGAACTACTTAGGTAGAGGTACATAAGCTAGTTGTTGGTTGGATTTAACCAGATTTTGAGGGAGTCTTAGCATAGGTGTCAAGAGTAGCTTATAATAGAGGTATTTCAAGCAGAAGAAACCTAGAGTTAGGTTCTCAGTCGAGTCTATAATCAAAAGTTTGATTATAATGGACTGGTTTGAGCTTATGAGGGTAAGTCGTTGTTTTTCCTCCTTGAACAAAGGGATTTCCACATAAAATCTTGTATTCTTTATCTTTCCTATAGTGTTTTTCATTCCTTACTGCTATACTATATTTTTTCCAGTGATTGATTTTGAGGGACCTGGTCCCTCACTGTATGGTCCAATCCCCAGGGTTTCTACACCTATTTTGAATTCTTGAAGTGAACTCCTCAGTAAGTGGAACAATGGCATATTATGTTAATAATATCTTTAATATACTTAGCATATTTTGGTACACCCTGCAAAACATCGACAAGATAAAGGTTAATATGAACCTATTTCAGCAAGCTAATAAATTTTTGATATCATGCTTTCTCTTTCTACTTTTTTAGCCTCTGGGGGAATAGTGGAGATGGATTTACACTTTCTGCCTTTCTCTCAATGCCCTCAACTTTGTCATTCTCAACCTTCTTTTCATCCTTAGTAGTAACTCTATGAGTCACTTTTCTCGGTTCTAAATCCTTTAATTACAACCCACTATTAGTAGAAACTGTATCACTTGCTTGGGATTTGGATTAGCATCACTCGGTAAACCTCTCTGAGGTCTAGTATTTTGTGCTCCCACAAGCTGATTCAACTGAAACTCTGGTGTCTTTGTAGCTAACTGTTGATTCTTTATATCGTCTTCCATCTACGCTTGATTATCCATAATCTATTTTAGTATATTATCAATATTTCTTAACTCAGTATTAGCCTAAATACTTGGGATATGCTGTTGTTGGTTCTAATCTCCTAGACCTCGTTACTGATGTGCATTTTGCCCCTAATTTCCACCCCATAAGAACTTAGGGTGATTTCGCCAGTTAGGGTTATAAGTATTGCCAAAATTTTGATTCACGTATTGTTGTGCATTACCCACATAATTAACAGATTCCGGATTTAATGCACATGCATCTACTACATGGTCAATACTACCACATACATCACACCAAGTTTGAGTCTGATGTACTGTATTAGTTATTGCTGGTGTGTTCCTTAAATTCAAATTTTTGAACTATGTATTCATCTATTTTATAACGAAGTAATTTGCACTTTGATAGCAGTTAATTGGTCAACTTCTGGCACTCTTCCAACTTTTTTTGGAGTGTCTTTCAATATATCTGCATTTCACTCGGGATTGCCCTGTGAAATCCTATCCAGAAGTGTGTATAGTTCATCATAAGTCTTTCTTAATGCATGTCCACATGCTACTTAATCCATGAGAATCTTTGTAGTAGGCTCAATTCCTTCAATAAAAGTATTTACCAACATATCATTGGTCTGATATTGGTAAGGAAAATCATGGAACATAGACTTAAACCTTTCCCAAGCTTGGTACAAATTCTCTCCATCTTTCTAACTGAAACTCAGAATTTAACTTCTCGACCATGTGGTCTTTCTAGGTGGAAAGAATTTAATAAGAAATTTGTGTGACAAGTCATCCTAGGAAGTGATGGAATTCAGTGACTCCTCCTTTAGCCATGTTTTTATTTTCCCCAATAGAGAAAAGTGAGAAAAAGTAAGTCTAACATAGTTGGTTGATAATCCAGTGGGAATGTACGTATCCCTAATCTCAAGGAAGTTCTATAAATATTGTTGTGGATCCTTATGAGTTAAACCAGTGAATTTCCCATTTGTGTGCAAGTGTTGCACTATATTTTGTTTCAGCTCAAACCAACCTCTAGCATCTGGTTTATGAATGCTATTAGTAATATTATTCAATCGTGGGATTACCACTTTGCGAATAGGCCTATCCGCTCGTATGTTAGAAGGAACAATATATATCATATCTGCCATATGTAGTTGTTGAATTGGGTATTGGAGTGTAACCACCCTCCACCATTAATGAATTATTACTTAGGGTACAACTATGGCTCAACCAATTCTCTTTCCCTTGCCAGCCCGACGTACCAATTACACATGCAAAATTAAGCTGCTAAGATCAAGTTATCAACACTCAAATTTTACTATCAAAAGAAGAAATTTAGAAAACTACTAATTACTTGAGTCCCTGGTAACGACGCCAAAAACTTATTGTAGCCTACCCGCACACGCAAGTGTATGTGATCAGATAAGTAACATAGTGACTCTAAAGAATTAGATGTCGAACCCACAGGGACTACTTGCTTAGCAATTCACTTAATTTTTGTTCCGAAAATATTTTAATCAAGTGTTATAAAGGACCAAAGAGTTTGTGAAAGTTTAGTAACTAATAATAAGTAAGAGAGTAGTAAAATATAACAGATGCACCATAGGAAAAGATATAATCAATACGAGAGGAAATTCCATAGCAAAGACATTCTTAGTAATCATGTAAATTGTTATCATTCTTGTTGGTTAGGTTGGCTATCAGTTGTTGATTCCCAGGGTTAACAATATGATTATGGTCTTTCGAACCTCTAATCATCTACCTAAAAGGATATCACAACTACATCATTGAGAGGGGATGAAATAATCCATTTTAGATGCATTACATTATCTTCCTGTAGTTGAACCAATCAAGGTTAAATGGTGTTTTTAGCAACCCCTTCACTTCACTCCTTACAGCCTCTCTTTTTTTGCTCTTGGATTATTATTTTGCACTCCTTTACTCCCCTTAATCTTTTTCCTCTCATCTTCAAAGGATTTGGAGTAATTTTTCTTATTTTATTGGGTTTGGGAAGGGTAGGTGGAAAGACATGACTTCCCCATTGGTCCACTACAATCTTAGGCCAATTTTCCTCATTTGAAACTCTATGTTCCACAAACCAATTGGAGCCCAAGCATAAGTGTCCAAATTTTAAGGGGAATATATTACACCAAAACTTCTTATAGTATGCATCATGGGTAAAAAAACTTTACACTCCTAAAAACTCTATAATATCTTTCCAAGAAATATGGATAATACCTGGACACTTGAGATATCCCTAAATAATAAATCGTAGAGGGAGTGATTTAATTTACAAAGAACTAATCATTAAGGACAACAGTGCATCCTAAAATCCCATAAATTCACCTTCCTAAGGCCAACTTGTCATCTCATATCCACATTATAAAGTTTCGTGAATTCTTTTGGCATGTAGATAGAATTCATGAATCCTTTCAAGGTACTCTATGTTTGATTGGGCCTTTTTGCAAGTTCCCACTATCTCAATGTCGAACCTTGAATGTGTTTGATAGCATATATGGGTTGTTCAACTTTGCTCATATTATTGTCCTTGAAAAAGATTTCACATTGCCACTCCCAATCAAGATAAGCCTCGGGATCAAGTTTACATTTTAGAATAGGAAGATATGCACTGGGGAGATTTTGAATCCTACTATACCCTTCATATCTACCTTGGTTCCTATGCCCAAACATTTGATCACTACAACTAGAAGGATAAGATTTAGTATTCCTAGACATTGGATATGCACACTCTTTTATTCCCATGGGCCAACCTTTACTATAGTAGTATAACCATTCACACCGATTTGTCTTTAATACGAAGTACCATAAGATAAGGAATATGAATCTTTTCAATCCTCATGTACATTCTCAACATGACTCTCATAAGGTGCATAAGAGAAATGGTTATTCCTTACATCACCTGTATGTTTAGAGTGGGAAGTGTAATACTCCTCACATGCCCTATCATCCTCATAAGAACCATCATAAGGATCTTCATTATATCTATACTCTCCATAAGAACTAGAGTTATCATTCACCTTATATTCTCCTCCAAAATAATAGTATTCATTCTCACATGGCTTTTAATCATGGCTATATTCATAGCCTCCAGAATCTCCACCCTCTTCATAGCCATATCCTTCTTCACCACAATCACTATCTCAAAAATAGATTTTCTTCAATATAAATCTAGTGTATTTTGAGATCAAAGCTCAAGATTCTGACTCTAATAACACTAGGGAAAACAAACCTAGTGCTGAAACCACAAGAATGAAAAAACACAAAAATACTTTTAGGGTTATCTCAAAAATAATTTTTTTCTTTTTCTTTTGACTTTAAGTTTCACTATCACAACCCAAGATTAAATTTGTTGGAATGAACTCAAGCTCGGCTCTAATACTAAATGATAACCCACAAAATACAAAAAGAGAAATTGAGTACAAAAACATAGGAAATAATTGAATCGAAAGCGCAAGAAAACTAATTGATAGATAGACAAATAGATAGACACAAGAGAATATCAGAAAGGGCAGTTGAAGAATATACAAAATTCAACAACCTCCCTTTTAAATATAATAAAATACCAATCTCTTATGTAAATCGCAAGGGAATTGACTCTTTAGCAACCCATGTTTTGAAATGAATGTTCAACAAAAGCTAATCCTATCTCTCACACTCACAAGGTGTAATCATAATAACAATCAACAAAATATAAAAAAAAAAATAAGCTAAGGTCCTAATATTTATAACCTTTGGCCTTGATTACATATATGGGCCCAAAAGTGACCCAATTAACCAAATCAAAATAAGCTGGACATTTTGCCCACATTCCTACACGATGGTCATCTAACCTAGTGTAGATGATGTTACGATCCGAGACTACCCCTAGTCATAACACGGTGCTTAGAATCACAAGTTACTCAAAGCTACTAACCCATGGCCTAGAAAAACACTAACAAATGTAGATAATAATTGATAAAACAACATTTATGCAAATCATAACATGAATTATATAATAAACATTTAAAGGAAATGAAATCATCAATAAACAATCCTGATATCAGAAGTCGAACAACTAACAATACGTCTGAAAAGCCTCTACTAAGACTAGTTGTCTGGACAAGTACCCATCTAACTCTAATGTCCAAAAATTGGGAGAGATAAAGATAAATGTTAATTCTGGTCCTCGCATAATAAGGACTCACTAAATAGATCTTGATAATATGGTAAGAGATTGTGTTAGGTACAATCAGGATTTTGATTGTTTGAACCTACAATATAAGACAAGATAGCACAAAATAAGCATTCGATCAGTACTTTGAATGCACTCAATATGAAAGAATAGGAAATAATTGATATAAGATAAATATGGAATATGTAACATGATAACTAGTGCAAGACCAAGTAATGAACATATGCTATAAAATGAACTAAATACAACATTATGCAAGAATCTAAAATTTGTACTGTACACTTTGGATTGTGGGAGCTAATAATAACTTATATACCCCAATATGAGCTAAATGAGGTTCAATCTGTAACCCCAGCTAGAAGGATGTTCAATATATTGCCAAGGGTACGACACTGACTGGCATGGATTCACTAGACTGATGTCCAAAAGGACTAAGGTGTCAAGCCTAATCTGAGGGTTATCCCTTTAGAACCTATGGTGCTATCATAGATCTGGGACGTAGGGACTTCTACTAAAGGTATAAGCCTAACTAGTTGATGATCCTTTATCCGTGCATCTACTCTGTGCTAAGTACTACTCTCAACTGAATGACACCGATAAATACAATGCTCACTTGTGGTAATAATTTTATGATAGAAATAAATGGAGTTTTTGAAAGCATTCAAAATATTTAAATTGGGGAAAATAGCATCCAAAAGTTTATACATAAAATCCCAATTCATTGGGTATTCATAATCCCACCATATCTAAAGAATGCAAGTACTATGTAAATTTCGTGAAATGAACATAATTAAAAAATTTAATGACTCAGGCCCAATACTTATGGAATTTAAAATGCATATAGGGTTAGGATCATAATAAAATACTAATACTGGATTATTCATGCTAAAACAAGGATTATGACTTAATGACACCAAAAGACTGAGATATCAATGAATCTACCAATACCCCTAACCTTAAGTTGTAAAAAAGGAATTGTACTAGATAATTAGGTTAACTCTGGGGATTAATAGGTGAAAAGGAATCCATTGATAGAATGTCACATACCTAGATATGAGAACCTTAAAGAATTCCTTAGATTTGGATGTTTGAGAAAGATGAACCCTACTGGCCTTAGGAAAAGGGAATTATTTCTTTTTTTCTTCTGAAATTAAGTAACGGATAAAATTCAAAGTAATGAGATATTAGGGTCATATAAACCCTACTAATGACCCTTGAGACTCCCCAAAATAACGTAGTTTTAATGTTAAAAGTGAAAAAAAAATTGATATATCCCTTAAATTTTCCTAAATACAAACGGTAAGGAGGGACATACGAGACCTTTCCATGATCATTGGAATAACTACGATTGTGGGTTGCACTTATGGCTGGGAGTTAGATGAGAACTCTTTAAACATGATCAGACCATTCATGGTTCTATCATGGGATCTAACGACAGTCATACCTTGGTACATATCTTTGTCAGTTACAACAAAGACATCTGTGGGACTCACGATTGTTCTAGTGTATCATAGTTTTTTAGCACGATCGTGGTTCCCTCTCGTGAAAAGGGGTACACTTTGTCAACTTTCATAAGTTTTGGTTACCTCGATCAGACGATACCATTGTACGATCGTATAATGTAATCAAGTCCGTGGTTGGTCTCGTGATATCTCACTATAGAGCACTGTTTTTTCTAAAAAGGCCATAACTCTTTACTTCGATATCGGATCAAGAAAACAATAGATGTGTTGGAAATATAATTCAAATATCTATCTTGTGTGGATTTGAGGCCCAAAAATGCACCTAATTTGGAAGTTATACTCGTTTAATGTGGATCACTTCTTTAGGAATCAATCGGTAAGGAAGGTTTTGGTTTGATTAAGGGCTGGTGGCTCTTGTGGCCTTGATACATGGACAAATTCCCACTTATGCTCTTAAAACCTAATCATTTACCCCATATGTACTTGAATCATGGTTCTAGTCTAGACTTTTATTTCTTAGGGCATTACAATATCTACTTCTTGGGATCATTCGTTCTCAAATGAAAACTGAGTGAGCTGGAAGGTTAGGAGAAAAGAGTTGCAGTTTCCACATTTTCTTCACCACCTCTCTTGATATTATTGGAACCCTTCTAGACTATATGTACCTAAATCTCCTACACTTAGTTTCTAAGAGCTGAGCACTGACATGATACCGGATCGGCAACAGAAATAGAGGTTGATATGGACTCATGGATGCATGCTATGGCACGGGAATAATTGGGTGTCATGAAATAGAAAGAATTAATTAATTAAGAAAAAACTACTACCATAATCTAGGACTGAGCTCGAAGGAAAAAGAGGGAGGGGGGACTTGGTCATCATGTCTACTTGTACTTCCCAAGTAGCTTCCTCAACCGACTGATTTTGCCAAAGAACCTTTACCAATGTGACCTTTTTATTCCTCAACCTGCAAACCTAGTGATCAAGGATTTCCATAGGAACCTCTTCGTAACAGAGACTATCTTTCACGCCAACTCTTTTAAAGGGCACAATCGATGTGGGATCACCAATGCACTTCTTTAGCAAGGAAACATCAAAGACTGCATGCACTGCTTCTAAATCCGCCAGTAAATCAAACTCATAGGCCACTTTGCCAAAATGGCCTACAATCTCATAAGGACTAATAAAGTGGTAACTAATATTTCCTTGCTTCTTGAACCTTTTCACCCCTTTCATAGGTTAAAATTTTAATTAAACTAAATCACCAACAACAAACTCAAGCTCCCTACTCCTCACATCTGTATAGGACTTTTGATGACTTTGAGTCGTTCTAAACCTCTTCCTAATCAGTTGAACTATCTGCAGAGCCTCATGGACTGGGTCTAGTCCTATCAATGCAGCTTTACCAACTTCAAACCAACTAATAGAAGATCTACACCTCTTCTCATAGAGTGCTTCAAACGTAGCTATCTGAATAATAGAGTAATAACTATTATTATACAGAAACTCAATCAAAGATCGATGATCATCCCAACTACCCTTAAAATCAATCATGCATACTCTCAACATGTCCTCTAAGGTTTAAATAGTTCTCTCTGCCGGACCAACAAGTGCAAATTATATAAAATATTAATGATAGTGCAAACTATAAAATACAAATACAAGTGTGAATTATAAAAGACAAATATAAGTGTAAACAATAAAATTTAAATACAAGTGCAAACTATAAAATACATAGAAATACTAGTGTGAAATATAAAATACGAATACAAATATATTAACTAGTATAAAATATAAATAATGATGTGAATACAAATACAATAAATAATTATGGAGTTTTTATTATTATCCATGACTTATGCTCATTGTGGCCATATTTTTTGAGAGTTCAAAGAAAATATAAAATAGAACTCAAAAGAAAATGAGAAAGAAACAATGCAAAAAGAAAAAACACAGAAAGAAAAATAGAAACTAAATATGAAGAGTAAAAAAACACAAAAAAAAAAAGAAAATAAAAAAAAAGAAAAAAAACCAAAAGCAAAAAGTGAAAAAAGAGAAAAATAGAAGCTAGAAATAGAAGAGTAAAAATAAAAAGCGAAAAGAAAGAAACAAAAAAATAAAAATAGGAAAAAAAAAGAAACAAAAATAGAAAAAGAAAAAGAAAATATGAGAAAGAAAAAAAATTAAAAAAAATCAATAAAGAAAAAACTAAAAATAAACCCCCCAAAAAAAAAGAAAAAAAAAGTAAAAAGAAAAAAATGGACAAAAAAAAAAGAAATCAAAATAGAAAAAAAATGATTAAAAAAAAGATGAGAAAAAAACTAACAAGAAAAAAAGGTTAGAAATATAAGAGACAAGAAGAGATAGAAATAAGGAGGATAAGGAGCCAATAAAATATTGTTATTGTTGCTAACCAACATAATTTTCTTAAAACATTGTTATTTAGCTTAATTATGGACTTAAGTTTGTTATTTCTTGGCTTTTTTTTATATAAGTTTCATGGCATGTCAAATTTATTATACCTACTAGACGTCGAGAGCCCGTGTTTTTTGTCTCAATTTATGTGACACAAATAAAATTTAGAAAATCAATCATATTTTTAATATGTTTTTAGATATTTTAAGTTATTAACTGTCGTAATTTATAATATCTTTCATGTAATTTTTAAATAATATATGTTACTCTCCTTGTTCAAACTTTTGTGCCATTGATAGTATTTTTAAAATAATTTAAGTTTTAAATTATTGTGATTTATAATATTTTTTTATATTTCAATTTAAATGACACTGATATAATTTCAAGAGTTCAATCAAATATTTTATATCTTTAAAAAAAATTAAGTTATTAATTATTGTAATTTATAAATTTTTTACCTATTTTTTAAAATGTAACAAATTATTTTTCTTTTTAGATATTTTAAGTTGCTAACTATTGTAATTTATAATATTTTTATGTAATTTTCAAATAATACATGTTACTCTCCTTATTCAAACTTTTGTTGCATTGATAGTTAATTATATTTTTAACTACTTCAGTTTAAGTGAAACTGATATAATTTCGAAAGTCAACCAAATATTTTATATCTTTTAAATTTTTTTAAGTTGTTAATTATTGTGATTTATTGTATTTTTTACATATTTCTTTGAAATATATAATAGATTTTATTTGATATTTTAAACTATTAAATATTGTAATATATAATACTTTTTATGTTATTTTCAAATAAAATATGTTACCCTCATTGTTCAAACTTTTGTGGCATTGATAGTCAATTATATTTTAAAAATAAATAAGTTTTTAATTAATGTGATTTGTCTTATTCTAATTTAAGTGGCACTGATATAATTTGAGAGTCGGTTAAATATTTTATATCTTTAAATTTTTCTTAAGTTATTAATTATTGTGATTTACAAGAATTTTTTTTTTTTTTTGGAACATATTACCGAATAAAAAAACAAGACAAACGAATTAAATGGATGAGGAAATGAAGGCAAGGAAAGGACCAATAAAGTTGTGTCAAAGCAAGCAGATTAACCTTTAAGTTGTTTAAGTTGTTAACTATTGTGATTTATAGTATTTTTTATGTATTTTTTGAAATATATAACAATTTTATTTTAAATATTTTAAGCTATTAAATATTATAATTTATAATACTATTTATGTAATTTTCAAATAATATATGTTACTCTCATTGTTCAAAATTTGTGGCATGATAATCAATTATATATTTTTAAATAATTTATTTATTAATTATTGTGATTTATAATAGTTTTTCTTCCATTCCAATTTAAGTGGTACAATATTTAGGTGGTCATAATAAATTAATAAGGGGGTGATATAGTAAAATTACGATTGAAACGTCGAATCAAACATGTCTTAAATGACTTATAATAATAAACTAAAAGTGATATAACAAAATTACCATAAAAGATACTTGTAGAATAACAATTAAATGGGACTCATATAAGACGTCAAATTAATTTAACATTAAATAATAGTATTAATATTTTAATACTTAGATGAATTTATAATAATTTTTATTACTTAAATGACTTACAATAATTAATTAGGAGTGATGCGCTAAAATAATGATTGAAGCAGTTGAAGTAGACATGTCATAAATATCTATTTTACTTTTTTTAACTAAATATTATTAATTTATAAATGATAGGGGCGGACCTACATTCATTCGTGGGATGCTCTAGCACCCACTAAACTCGACATGGAATAGGTAAAATTACATAAAAACATATACGAAAATAGATATATAATATATAAAAGCACCCATTAAACAAAAAGTTGGTTGGGTGAATTGATATTTAGGTTGACTTTAAGATTCTCCACTAGAAGGGATGCCCTGGGTTCAAACCTCAATCTACTAAAAGGGATGTCTAACACTACTAAAAAAAAAAAACTACCACAAAAAAACGACCACAAACTGTGGTCAGAAAATGGTCGGTTTTTTAAATTTTTTTAAAAGAATTTTTAAAAAGAACGACCATATGTGGTCGCTTTTATATTTTAAAAAATTAAAATAATTATTTCAATAATTTTTTATATTAATTATTATTTATTTTACAAATAAAAAAATCGATCACTTGTGGTCAGTTTTTTTAAAAGAAAAATTAAAAAAACCGACCACTTGTGGTCGATTTTTAAAAATTCTTTTTTAATTTATTTTTAAAAAAACCAGTGGTCGGTTTTTAATTTTTTTTTAAAAAAACAAAATATTTTTAAAATATCGACCACATATTGTCAATTTTTAAATTAAAATAAAAAATAATTTATAAAAAACCCACCACTTGTGGTCGGTTTTTGAACTAAAAAAAATTAAAAAGTAAATAATTTTTAGTAACACCTAATTATATACATGTAACCAAATATATATATTATTTTCATTAAAAGTAATTATATGTATAATCTAATATATATATATATATATATATATACATACATATATGTATAATATTTTAAAATTACACTAATCATACGTAGTCAATAACCAATATAATAGTAATAAAAATCAATCGTTCTTAAATTTTGTGAAAAAAATTACACTAAAAAATATTTCAAATAAAATAAACAAATTACGCTAAACATAATCTTTATCTTTTATTTATGTTTCAATAAATAAAATAAATATTTTCCTGTGTATATTTGTTAAATGACGTTAAACATGCATAATCTTTGTATAATGAATATGTGTATATATATATCATACCGTTGAGATAATGATATTATGTTACTATTCCAGTCATAATGATATTACCATTGAAATATCTTTATATATATATATATATATATATATATATATATATATATATATATATATATATATATATCATGTAGTGATCAATTGATGAACGATGTGGTCAAAATCTAGTATATTAAGCTAATCAAATATAATTAATCGATCACTCATCTGAGTATGTATATGAAACACATCGCATTATATTATTAGATAATATACTTGTGTACGTATTTGATATATATAGTACGTATTTAGAACTTGATATAGTCGATAGTGTGTATATATGTGTGTATGTATAGGTATATATATATAGTATATACATATTATTCAGTGAATGTATATTAATGACATAAGATAATGTAATCTATAATTCATCTGAGTATTTATGAAATACGTTGTATATTATTATGGGGTAGTAAAATCGTGTATGTGATGTTTATAGTACATATGTGAAAGCTGATAGATAATTGAATATATGTATATATACGTATATCTCGTGTAGTGACGTATGTCGTAATCGAAAGCTAGATAACTGAATTTATATATCAAAATAGTTTGAATGATACATTGATATATATCATGCTATTGAGGAAGTAGATATACTATTTTGAGTCAATATCGACCCGCATATGTTGATGAAGTTGTAATAACGTAAGACTAGTATTACGAGATATATATATATATAATATTGTATTTAAAAGCTAATTAACCAAAAATTTATCGTAATTTGCAAAATTCGTTGATATTATTATACGATTGAGGAAATATACTACTCGTGTTAATGTGATGATAAAATAACTATTTATCTAATTTATATATATACGAATTATATTAAATTAATTGGATGTTGTTTCGATCTCATACACACTGTATGTACTGTGTATTTGTATATATACGAATTGTATTAAATTTATTGAATGTTGTTATAAATATTATAGAATTTATTCAAATTTTAATTTGTTAAAAAATAATTTTAATTTATTAACTTATTTTTGTAATTTATTAATTGTAATTTATTAAACTTTAATTTCAAAAATATTTTTTTCTTATTATCATGTGGTCGATTTTCTGTAATTATTTTTGAAAACCGACCACATGTGGTCGGTTTTCATAATAATTAAAAAATATATATAATTCTTTAACCCGACCCGTAATACATCATAAAACACAAAACACTCCAAAAACTCACCCATTTCACCAGTCCAAAACAGCAACAACACTCCAAAAAAACCCCAAATCTCACACTTTAACCTAAACCCTCAAATCTCCATTATTCTTTCTCTTTCAAGGAAGTTTCTACGCAGCTTCTTGAATTCTTTTTGGCTTTAATCAAATTTTCAAGGAACTATTCCATCCTAACTTTCAATTTTGGGCAAGGTAACAATTAACTACAACTCATTAACTAAATTTAACTTGTTTTTGTATCCACAAACTCATTTTTTTAATATCTAGAAATGTTAAAGGTCTACATACAAATATCTTAGTGTTAATTTCGTCAATTGAATGTGGTTTGAGTTCTAGGGTTTGGATATTTATTTTATTTTGCTATAGCTAATTCTTAGAATTTGAGATTGAATTAGCTAATTTTAGGTTTATTCCTACATTAATTTGATTTTGAATTACCTAAATTTTGGTTAACGTCGACACTTATTTCTCCATTTTACTCAATAATTATTTAATTTTTTTTTTTGGGGGGGCGGGGGGGGGGGGGGAATTTATTCCTATTCCATTACTAAATTGTTGTAATTATTTAAGTGAAAGATTATTCTTTGTAATAATTTTACTATTTGACAGATTTCAAATTCGGTAAAAGAATTGCTTTGTTATTTTTTTCGGTGACTGCTTATCTCTTTCACTTTAATTTACGCCAAGTAAATGTAAGTTGATTTCTCTCTATTTTCTTATAATGAAGTCTTGTTATTGTTCATATTGAAGTCTAGTGAAGCCGTATGTGGCCTTGTTCAATTCACTAGCATTGTTGTTATCTTCTTGTTATTGTTTATATTGAAGTCTAGTGAAGCCGTGTGTAGCCTTATTCGATTCGCTAGCATTGTTGTTGACATCTTGTTGGTCTTGTTGTTCATTTTTTTATTTTGAATGTGGTTATGTTTGGTGGCTTGGTAGGTTGAAAATGATTAAGTGTAGGACTTTAAAGGTGTTTTTTTGTTTTGAATGTGGTTATGCTTGGTGACTTGGTACATTAAAACTCATTAAGTATAGGGACTTTAAAGGTGATGTTTTATTTTGAATGTGGTTATGTTTGGTGACTTGGTAGGTTGAAAATGATTAAGTGTAAGGAATTTAAAGGTGATTTTTTTGTTTTGAATGTGCTTATGTTTGGTGACTTGGTAGATTGAAAATAATTAAGTATACGGACTTTAAAGTTGATTTTTTGTTTTGAATGTGGTTATGTTTGGTGACTTGGTAGGTTGAAAATGATTAAGTGTAGGTACTTTAAAGGTATTTTTTTGTTTTGATTGTGGTTATGCTTGGTGACTTGGTAGGTTAAAAATGATTAAGTGTAGGGACTTTAAAGGTGATTTTTTTGTTTTAAATCTGCTTATGTTTGGTGACTTGGTATGTTGAAAATAATTAAGTGTAGGGACTTTAAAGGTGAATTTTTATTTTAAATGTGATTATGTTTGGTGACTTAGTAGGTTGAAAATGATTAAGTGTAGGGACTTTAAAGGTGTTTTCTTGAATTGAATGTGGTCATGCTTGGTTACTTGGTAGGTTGAAAACCATTAAGTGTAGTGACTTAAAAGGTGTTTTTTTATTTTGAATGTGGTTATGCTTGGTTACTTGGTAGGTTGAAAAAGATTAAGTGTAGGGACTTTAAAGGTGCTTTTTTGTTTTGAATATGGTTATGCTTGGTTACTTAGTAGGTTGAAAATGCTTAAGTGTAGGGACTTTTTTGGGGACTTGGTAGGTTGAAAGTGGTTATGCTTGGTGACTTGGTAGGTTGAAAATGATTAAGTGTAGAGACTTTAAAGGTGACTTGGTAGGTTGAAAGTGGTTATGCTTAGTGACTTGGAAAGTTGAAAATGATTAAGTGTAGGGACTTTAAAGGTGAATTTTTTGTTTTGAAAGTGGTTATGCTTGGTGACTTGGTACGTTGAAAATAATTAAGTGTAGGAACTTTTAAGGTATTTTTTTATTTTGATAGTGGTTATGTTTGGTGACTTAGTCACTTGATATTGAAAAAGTGTAGAGACTTTAAAGATAGTTTTTTGTTTTGAAAGTGGTTATGCTTGGTGACTTGGTAGGTTGAAAATGATTAAGTGTAGGCGGTTATGCTTGGTGACTTGGTAAGTTGAAAATGATTAAGTGTAGGGACTTTAAAGGTGTTTTTTTTGTTTTGATAGCGGTTATGCTTAGTGACTTGGTTGGTTGAAAATGATTAAGTGTAGGGACTTTTAAGGTATTTTTTTTATTTTGATAGTGGTTATGCTTGGTGACTTCGTAGGTCGAAAATGATTAAGTGTAGGGACTTTAAAGGTGATTTTTTGTTTTTAATGTGATTATGATTGGTGACTTGGTAGGTCGAAAATCATTAAGTGTAGGGACTTCAAAGGTGATTTTTTGCTTTGAATGTGGTTATGATTGGTGACTTGGTAGGTTGAAACTGATTAAGTGTAGGGTCTTTAAAGGTGATTTTTTGCTTTGAATGTGGTTATGTTTGGTGACTTGGTAGGTTGAAAATGATTAAGTGTAGGGTCTTTAAAGGTGATTTAATTGTTTTGAACGTGGTTATGTTTGGTGACTTGGTTGGCTGAAAATGATTAAGTGTAGGGACATTAAAGGTGAATTTTTTTGTATTGAATGTGGTTACGCTTGGTGACTTGGTAGGTTGAAAATGATTAAGTGTATGGTCTTTAAAGGTGAATTTTTTGTTTTGAAAGTGGTTATGCTTGGTGATTTGGTAGGTTGAAAATTATTAGGTGTAGAGACTTTAAAGGCGAATTTTTTGTTTTGAATGTGGTTATATTTTGTGATTTGTTAGGTTGAAAATGACTAAGTGTAGGGACTTTAAAGTTGGTTTTTTATTTTGAATGTGGTTATGCTTGGTGATTTGGTAGGTTGAAAATAATTAAGTGTAGGAACTTTTAAGGTGTTTTTTTGTTTTGATAGTGGTTATGTTTGGTGACTTGGTTGGTTGAAAATGATTAAGTGTAGGGACTTTAAAGGTGTTTTTTTGTTTGTTTTGAAAGTGGTTATGCTTGGTGACTTGGTAGGTTGAAAATGATTAAGTGTAGGAACTTTTAAGGTGTTTTTTGTTTCGATAGGGTTATGCTTGGTGACTTGGTAGGTTGAAAATGATTAATTGTAAGGACTTTAAAGATGATTTTTTATTTTGAATGTGGTTATGGTAGGTAACTTGGTAGATTGAAAATGATGAAGTGTAGGGACTTTAAAGGTGATTTTTTATTTTGAATGTGGTTATTTTTGGTATCTTGGTCGGTTGAAAATAATTAAGTGTAGGGACATTAAAGGTGAATTTTTTGTGTTGATTATGGTTATGTTTGGTGACTTGGTAGGTTGAAAACGATTAAGTGTAGGTACTTTAAAGGTGAATTTTTTATTTTGAATGTGGTTATGCTTTGTGACTTGGTAGGTTGAAAATGATTGTGACTTGGTAGGTTGAAAATGATTAAGTGTAGGGACTTTAAAGGTGAATTTTTTGTTTTGAATGTGGTTATACTTGGTGGCTTGGTAGGTTGAAAATGATTAACTGTAGGGACTTTAAAAGTGAATTTTTTTTTTGAAAGTGGTTATGCTTGGTGACTTCATAGGTTGAAAACTTTTTTATGACTTAAGGAAAAATGTTGAAGATGTTCCTAATAGAGAAGCGGGCAAATTCAATGAACAATTACATGCTGCTAGTTATCCTTTGTTTAACGGGTGTTCGCACTTTCGTTTGTCTGTTGCTGTTAGGTTATTAACTATTAAATCTGACTGGAATATTGCTGAAGGAGGAATGAACTCAATGATAGACCTTATTAAAGAGTTAAATGACCCCGGATTGGAGGTTTATGATTTTTTCTATAAGGCAAAAAGATTGGTGTCAAAGTTAGGTCTCTCCTCGATTAGAATTGATTGTTGTGAAAATGACTGCATGTTATACTTTAAGGAAGATGCTAACCTAGAGTCTTGTAATTTTTGTCAGCACCCTCGATATAATCGTGGTTCTAGTGGAAATCAAATTGTTTTTAAGGAGATGCATTATTTACCTCTAATACCAAGGTTGAAGAGGTTGTATGCTTCAAACAGTTCAACTCCTCATATGAGATGACATAGTAAAAGTAGAAGACCCACTAGTGTTATGTGTCATCCATCTGATGAAGAGGCTTGGAAGTATTTTGATGCAGCTTATTCAAATTTTGCAACTGAGCCACGAAATATTCATTTGGGATTATGTGTGGATGGCTTCTCTTCTTTTTCAGTTGGTGCTGCGCTATATTCATGTTGGCCTGTATTTATCACCCCGTATAATCTTCCTCCTAAAATATTGATGACTAGTCCCTATATATTTTTGAATTATGTTATTCCTGGCCCGCGTAATCCAAAAAGCGTAATAGATGTCTACTTTCCCTTTGATCGATAAACTTCAAATTTTATGGCATGAGGGGGTTGAAACTTAGGACATCTCACTTAAACAAAATTTCAATCTGCGTGCATATCTAATGTGGACTGTAAATGATTTTCCTACTTATAGAATGTTGTCTGGGTGGATGACAGCTGGAAAGCTGGCTTGTCCATACTGCATGGAAAAAATAAAATCTTTCACATTGAGAAATGGTAGAAAAAATTCATGGTTTGATTTTCATCGTTGTTTCTTGCCACCTGATCATGAATTTAGGAGACTCAATAATGCATTCAGAAGAAATAGAAGGGAACATGATGGTCCACCTCCAAGGCTGTCTAGTCATTACATTTGGGAGATAGTTCAGGATTTGCCTAAAGCCAGCAAGGAACCATTGTACAGGCTTGATGGATATGGCATTTTGTATAACTGGACTAAGAAAAGTATATTTTTGGAATTAGAATATTGGCCAGATAATTTACTTAGAAATAATGTTGATGTCATGTATACTGAGAAGAACTATTTAGACAACTTGTTCAGCACAGTTATGAATGTCACCGGCAAAACAAAGGATAATCTTAAGGCCAGACTTGACTTACCAGAATATTACAAACGCAGAGAATTAAATTACAGGAGGGGCCCAATGACAATGTTCTTAATCCCATGTCTATTTTTACATTCAAGTTGGACCAAAATTAACAAATATATGAGTGGGTCCAAAGTTTGAAGATGCCCGATGGATATGCCTCAAATTTGGGAAAGAGGGTTGATATGGCACAAGGATCTTGCATAGAATGAAAAATCATGATTGTCATATTTTCATGGAACAATTACTTCCAATTATTTTTATTAGTTTACCTGAAAACATATGGAAACCACTAGCAAAGATCAGTTTGTTCTTCAAAGACTTATGTGCAACCACATTAAAAGAAGAAAATCTAGCGCAAATAGAAAGTAATATTGTTGTTATCACCAATAAGCTGGAGAGATTTTTCCGCCAGCGTTCTTCAATGTGATGGAACATCTTCTCATTTACCTTCTACACGAAGCTCGTCTAGGCGGTCCAGTTTAAACTAGGTGGATGTATCCATTCAAACGGTAAGCAGTTGCAACATATTTAAATTCATATATATCTTTTTTTAATATAGTAAACATCTAATCTTAAGATTATGCAGGGCAATTTGAAAATTGAAAAAGGGTCCGAAAAACAAACATAAGGTGGAATGCTCTATAGTTGAGGCATATCTTGCAAGAGAAACGTCTCTATTTTGTTCATACTACTTTCGTGATGAAGTTGCTTGTTCAATAAACCGACCGAATTGCCATCAGGACGATGTGAATGGGCCTCATTTGCAACCGATATCAATTTTCAATCAATCTGGTTGTAATGCTAAAAAGACCATACGTCGCCGGCTCACTGCCACGTAGCGCAAATCAGCAATTTTGTATGTCTTGCTGAATTGCTCAGAAATTGAGCCCTTTCTGAAGTAAGGAGATTAAAATTTTAACATATCTTATTTATTTACTCATTCCCTTAAGGAAACTAATTGTGTTTCGCATGTTGGATCTTTAGTTCATTTAAGACTCAATTTTACAAAAATCAAGTGTATGCATCCTTTGCAACATAGTTTACATATGAGGTTCGTAAATATATTAATATTTCTATAAATTTTAAATATTTACACATTCCTCAACTAACATATATATATATATATATATGTATGTATGTATAAAATATTTTTAGGTACACCAGTCACCAAATGCATCCACATACGATCAACTCTTGAGAGATATTTCTTTGGGTCCAGTTGAAGCTCATTCAATGTCCCATTCATAGTAAATTGTTTTAAATTTTCTATCGAGCAACACTCCAGAACAAGAAAAACAAACAATAGTGGTGTTTGGGTTAAGGTTGATGATGATGCTGATTACTTTGGCATCAAACACGAGATCTTAGAACTGGAGTATACTAGTTTCCCAATAAAAAAATTATCTTCATTCGATGTAAGTGGTTTGATCCAAGAACAAGAGGCACAAGAGTACATAAAGAGCATAACATCATTGAAGTGGAGCACAATAGGTCGTATCCTGTTTATGATTCATTTTTTCTAGTATAAAATGCTAAACAAGTGCACTATGCTCCTTATCTGTTGTGCAGTGATAAGTCTGATTGGTAGGCTGTAATTAAACCAAAGCCTATAGGACGGGTGGATGTTGAGAATGTGTTGGTGATTGCGTATCAAAATGAAATGCAAATTGATCACCAGCTAGTGGACGTTGACTTAGTGGATACTTTAAATCACCCAAAAAATATATTTGAAGAAGTTAATATTGTGGAAGAAGAGACTGAGTGGGTAGGAGATGAGAAAAATTCCGAAGAGGGTGAATGGTTTAGTGGAGTGTCTTCAGAAGAGGAGGATTAGTTGTGTAGGTTATATTTATTATGTATTGATGTCTTTATGCTTTGTACTATATATTTACCTTTATGTTTCTTGTTTAAGATTGATATGTAATATACTATTTAAGATTGTTGTTTTCACTTCTCCATAATTTATATAGTAGTAAAAATATTCTTATCTATCTTGTGTTGTTGGACCCATTTGAAATGTGAATTAGTAACTTGAAATTAGTTACTAGGAATATTTTCTTAAATATTCATTTTGTAGAAACTAATTACTTATTAACTATACATAATTTAGATATCAGGTAGAGGTGACAAAGGTAAGGGAAAAGTTGATCCTACGAAAAAAAAAAAGAAAAAACAACCTCCACCTTATAGACGATCAACAGGTATTCATATATCTGAGGGTCGGTTTGCTAACACGACAGCACAACCCTCATATTCTAGGTCATCTCAGCATTCGGTTCTTGCTCCTACGCATGTGGGTCCACTACATAAGTCTGCACTGACTCATTCTGCTCCTATCACCATGCCACCGCCACCATAGTGCTATCGGACGACCGCTGGCACATCCAGACATCTACCATCGTCAGTACCCTCCTATAGCAGTCACCTAGGTTCGCACAGTGATTCTGCTAGATCTATTGGATTGTCAAATCTTCATCTTGGAGAAACTTCATCCAGTGCTTCAGATCCACCCACGCCAGTGCATCCACCATCCCTTGATCCATAATCCAAAGACAGTGATGATTATGGGAGGCGTTATCTTATTCCATATGGGTTAGGGTAAGATTTCTAAATATAATAACGTTATTCATTTTTTTATTACTATATTATTATGCTCTATAAGATTACTATTTGATCTTGTATTGTAGGTTTAGGCTGGATGCTGGAGTGGGACAAACTGCGAGAAAATGCATTTGTTTGAACTTCAAGGGCTACTAGACCAGTTGGCAAAAGGTTCCAGAAATTGACAGGGAAAAAATATTTCAAGAATTTCATGTAAGGATTTAACTTATCGACTACTTAACTCATTGTTAGAACAAAAGATTGAATATTATATTTTCTTTGTTGTAGAAATATTACTGGTGGGATGATGCGAATTCATGTCTTATAAAGAGGAATTTTTTTAGAAGATGTAGATCCAGAGTTAACGGTCTGTTGGATTATGCCCGAACCAACTTGGTACGACCTGACTGGATAAATGAATCCTTATGGCAACAGTATATTTGATATTGGAATAGCGAAGAATACCAATTGTTGAGATACAAAGGAAAGAAAGTCCGGGCATCATCCAAGGGTGGGTCCCTACATGCTGCGGGTGCCAAAAGTATGATTGTTATGGAGGAAAAAATGGTATGTAACTTTTACAGTTTTAATTGTTTGTTTCTATTTAAATATTTAATTATTTGAAGATTGATAATTTTTTTATATGCAGGAAAAGGAAAAATGTAGGAAGATACCACATGATAAGCTATTCGAGGAGATGCATCTAAAAAAAAAGAACCCGACTGATGAAGATGTCTGCGTTGAACCTTGTGCAAAAGTTGCCTATGTAAGAATCAAATTTTAAATTTATGAATCTTTTTATCAAAGTTGATACTATTCAAGTATAAGTACTTTAATATTTTTTGCCTAGTAATTTTTTCTTTACTTTAAATATAGAACAAATATAGGCAGCTCCTTAGTGAGTTTCGTAGTTGTCAGCCTCCTAAAAGTCAGGGTGACCCAATACCCCAACATGTAGAGGAGGATTTTTGTGAACAAGCTATGGGTCTGCAGTTAGAGGCCATTTCTACGGAGACCACAAAATAATTTTTGGCGAGAATGTTAGGTCTTCGTTTGATCCTACATCATCCTATACCTCTTCAGTTGATAGAGAAACCATTGAATCACTAAAAAATATGATTTCTAAACTCACTTAAGAGCTTGCTGAACAGAGAGAGAAGGCGAAGAAGAAGGAGGAGGAAACATCATCACAAATCAGATGCTGCACGAGCAGTTTAGCTTTTTTATTCAGACTGCAGGGATTATTTCTCCATGTTCCGGTGATGCAGCTCGGGCTGCAAAAGGTCTACGCCCACTCGATGATATCAGCATAGATGAGTATGCGGAAGATGAAGACGATGACGATGACGATGACAATGAAAATGAGTATTAGTTTCTTGACTTTTGTATGGGTTGTACTTTGGATTTGGACATTTTGTTGTAGTTTTTACACTTTTGTATGTATTGTTGTAGTTTTTACACTTTGCTTTGTTGTTGATGTTGTTGTTGTATGGATTTGGATATTTTGTTGTGCTTTGGTTTGTTGTTGTTGTTGGATTGTATGGTGTTTCATTTATTGCTTTTATTTTTTTAAAAAAAATTTTCAGAAAATTCGACCACTTGTGGTCGGTTTATTTTGTATTTTTTTATTTTTAAACTCATTTTTTTTATTTTAATAAAATAATAATGAATTTTAAAAATATATATATATATTTTTAAAAAAATCGACCACACGTGGTCGGTTTTTAAAAAGCTACCACAATTTTACCGACCACGCACTTTTGTCGGTTTTGTGGTCGGAATTTGAGGAAAACCGACCACTTGTGGTCGATTTTTGTTATTGGTTTTTCTCTTTTTTTTTTAGTAGTGTGGGTTCTAACCTCATTGAGGTGAATTTTTATTTTTTTCAAATTTTAAATTTTGTAAGCACCCACTATCCTTAAATCCTAAATCCGACACTGATAAATGACATATAATAATTAATTAAGTGTTATATAATAAAATTACGAATCAAACAGCGAACAATCTACCAGCAGAACGACCGAAAGCTGCTCACTCCCTCTAAGAATATACATAGCTAAAATCTAAACTTCGTACTCAAAGTATGTAGGTTTTCTCGAAATGAATAACAGCTGCTTAACAAATTCGTTACGTGAAGCTAGTCTAGGTTTAAATGCTAGCTAGTGATCAATTTATTTTTTCAGAACTTAATAGTATCATATACTCTGACATGAAAAATGTCATATGCGTCCCATAAATGAGACAAACGCACCAAGTCTGTCAAGACAATAATTAGTGACGTTAGTCAAAAGAATAATCACTCCAGCAATCAAAGATGTAAAATTTTCTATATTTATTCTGCAAAAAAGTACCTCTTAAAGAAAATCAGCAGTAGGAGCTCATTAACATAAATAAAATTAGTGACAACAGAATATCTAAGCAATATTTTCATTCACAACAGAGGGCCTTTTTATATCCAAAAACAAATTAAATGGTCTCTCTCTTTCTCTCTCTTTTTCGGTTCTTAGAAATATTTTCCAATAAATAATTGGATTTGTTGGAGAAAAATTAGATCAACTAATTTGGTTGACAACATACCAACAAAATATATTGGAGCTCTCACCAGACACAATTGGACATCGCTGTTAAATATGGCTCTGAAAGTATTATTTGTAGGTAAGACAAATTTAAAGAACTATTGCTACAGAAAAATAATTAAATAATACAAATCCACAGCGCCACCGGTTGGTAGGACAGTGTTGTTTCATCTATGTTTAGTGGTTCTTATTGGTTCTCTAATCTTGATGCAATGCAGCACACGTGACCAAAATTTTGGGTGGGCGATTAGAATAAAAATAATCACTTTTATTTGATTTTTTTGAAATTGAAATTGTGTTTGGTCGTATCTTTTTGAAAGATTTTTTAAAACTGAAATTGTTTAAATATAGTTAAATTTTTTTTAAAAAAGTGAGATAAAAAAGTGAAATTAAGTATTTATTATTTTTACTTTTCCAAATACAACTTCGAATTGTATTTAAAATTTTTGTGGCGAAACAACATTTTTCGATTATAGAAGAACAGGCTAAGAATTTGGCTCCACAGATTGCTGTTGAATTTGTTTATTGATCAGTTGCATTAGATATGTTGGTTATGTCATTATATCACGACAACATGTCCCCTTTATCCCATAGGTGGAGTCGATTATGTTATTATTTGTGTTGAAGAACAACGCTTATGTGAGAAAGCTTATGAGTTAACTTGGATGGTTGAATTGATATGACACAGTATTGTTGGAATATACTCAATATAGTAAAGTCAAAACTGGGACACGTTATGACTTTTGTGGTGAAGTTATGATCACTTAAAGAAAAGATTCTTCAATAATTTTAACCACCCAATTTGAGATCATGGCATTTGGAAATTGTGAAAATTTGAAAAATAATACATTAAAATGGATTTTCTTGGAATCTTTATTAAACCTTACGTTTGAGGTCACAGAACTTGTTTCGTGAGGTTTACATCCAACCAACTTACTATGTAATAATGCTTGGAGTGATGGTAATTATCATGATTATAAGTTAACAAAATTACCATTATAACATCATCCCTATACCTCCATGCATCATCCCCCCTCCTAGGGAGGAAATTGTTTCCTATGGCCACTTGCAAAATTTGAATAGAAGAAAATAAGCATTTTAAACTTTCCATATGTTATTTTAAGATCGATTATAGCTAATAATAAAAATATCTCGTAAAAAGTATATAAAATTAAAAATAAATTTATAAAAGAACTATACAATAATTTTACTAACCAAATCTGAATTCTTCGATGAAAAAGATAGATCTCAATTCTCAAAAAACAAACAAACAAATAGATCTCAACTTTTTTAAGCAACCAACTATATTTAGAACTTTTTGCCATAATATTGGAAGTATTTAAATAAAAGTAAAATCAATTAGTTGTAGTGTAGATTCCAAGATTTGATGTACATCCAAGTATATGGGGCCTCTATTTCTAAGCTTAAGCAATGACACTTATTTTTCTTGTAGGAAAAGAGAATAAACGACCAATGATAAATTCCATTGTAAGAGAATAACTAGATGCAAGTAAAAGAACTCAAGTAGCATTCATTACATATCTTATATATAACTTTTTATCTCTTTAAGTTGGATTATATTATGAAGAGTTTGAGCTACCAGCATTACCTGATATTAGTGGCAATCCACGAATTATAATTTAATAATAAGATGAAAATTAAATGGTATTAGGAAGTAATCACATTTTAGTTGATCAAACAAATCCCCTATTCTTGAATCTCCAACTACTTTCAAATGATAGCAACTTTACTAATAATCAATACTATAATAAGGATGTTTTGTTGATAAAGTTATATCATCGTCGTCATACCTATTTTGGGCAGTGAAAGTACTTGTTAATAGTTAATACCTGATAAAAGATTTATAAAAGAAAATCACCAAGAAGAAGAAAAATTGTAGGTCAGTGAAGCTTGTACGACATATAGTTAGGGAAAGGTTAAGATTTCCTTACGCAATGCAATAATTTTGCACTAATAATTCTCAATTTTTTGTATGTATTTTTCTATTGGCCAAGGGTGCAATACACATGCTGGCATTTAATATTTATATAACTATCTAATTTCTTAACTAACTTAACAAAAAATAAGTACATGCTTTCAATAATGAAAATTTTAGAAATCAAGCACCCCGTCCTGATACGCCTAAATTACACCTCTCTTACGAGAGAGTAAGCTAGCGTTGTCAAATATATAACCCAACTAGGTTGGGGTCGAATCCCACAGGGAATATGGTGTTAATTAAGTTGTATGCAGATTAGTTGACTTTTAATCATTCGTTTCCGTAAAACAAATAGGGGGGATTTGATTCAGTTCACAAATTAATGGTTTCGGTTTAACAAGATGAAATACGTGTAGTAGTATTAAAATTTAGAGAAATATCAAGCTAGGGTTATGTTCTCCTTGTAGTTTTCAATACTTTCTAACTATGGGATTTACGAATTCATACATGCATCGTGCTTATAGTGAAATGTATTGTATTTAATAACATAATCTTAGTGTTTCTCAACCATCAAGGACTAATTCACTTTAGTTCTCTCGAATCAAAAGCGTTAAACAAAAACAATACGAAATCTCCAAGTAGTTAATCCTGCTAAGGCATTAACATATGAAATAGGGGTTGGTAATCCTATTTTCTTGTCACTACTCTCTTTTTCGAACATCAACCTTTCGTTTGAACAAGTTGCGTTTTAAGGCATATCCTCTATGTTTGCAACCACGAGAATTCAAGATAAGTGAAAAGAGTGATGTAAACAAATCAACACATAATGAATTCAAAACTCAAAGTAATAAAATGTATGCTACAAGGCTTTCATAACCCTAACTAATAAACTTAGCTACTCATGAATAAAACAAAAATCACAATAGAAATATTCATCATACCAAAAAGTAGAAGACGATCTTGGTGTGCGAATAGTAAAAATAAGAGAGAAGAAACATTTTCTCTTTCTCTCCCCTAATCTAAGCCGCCACTCTCCTTTCGAAAACTAATACAGAATAATTCAATAATAACTAAAACTTCCGCATTAAGCCTTTTAATAATCTTTTCTCTCATAATTGTCTTGAAAGTTCCTGAACTAATTATAAATGACAAACTAGTCTTGGACATAGTTTCTAGGCGCCGCATTTGGTCCAGATTGCTACTCTCTCTTGTGTCATATGCCATCAGCATTCCATAGTCCCATTACATCTTCATCTACTTCATTAATACCTAAAATCATGCTAATCACATCGGTTAGCTCAATTACATAGAAGTAGAGTAAAAACATAAGAAACTAGGCACTTTTTCTCTAAACTTAGCTAAAATATGAATAAGTTATGGTGCTTAGGCATATAAATACACCCAAGATCACCACCCCACACTTAAAGCTTTATTCGTCCTCGAACAACATATCCATTTATGCATAATACACAAGTCTTAGCACCCACAAAGGAAGACAAGATGCTCAAATAGGCTCACACAACAAATATGAACAAGAAGTAGATTCAAGAATCATTATTAGAGACAACCTACCCTCAAGAATAGACTCATTAATTTGGCAATTTCATGCATGCTTTTTAAGCCAAGAAATCATATAAATTACCCAACCTTCATCAACCATGTGCCCTCACAACAAGAAAGTTACCCATAATCATTCATAATCATGCAATTTCTAACAAAATAGGTACAAGAATCAAGTTGCGCTCACTCTCACAAAGAATTCTGAAATTACAACTGATGACCATATGTTTTCCCTTAGTGTAATACTCCACTAATATCAGAATGCTAAGATTAGGATCAAATAGGTCTTTTACGGGTTGTAATGCAAGCTAAAGGATGGGTAAGAACTATTTTGACTAGAAATAGTGACTATCTTCCCTAAGCGCTTTAATACACTACAGTATGCAATTAAGACCAATCTCTAACAACTAATTTCCACTTCTTCTATCTTCACAGATTTGCTTTTCACCCCAACTCGTTAAGCTCAATTAATAACACTATGGTGGGAGTATGCAACCCTTTTGAATATTTTTTTACACCTTTTTCACGTTATGCATCCCTATAATAGCCACCCTCAACTTAAGCGATTTTGCTTAGTTGAGGTGTACAATGTCTAAGAAGGACCAGGGCCAAAACAAGTTCATTGTAACGTGTCCGAGAAAAAAATTGGAACTTTTTCAAAAATTTTTGCTACTCCCAACCACATCAATTTCACACATCAATAACTAGACTTTTGGGCATCAATTTAAACTTTTTCCTCTAATTGTTAAACTCCTACCTCAAATTGATTTTACATTAAAGCGCTTAGGAGCTTTTGGATCAAATTACGGTCTATTAAAGAACGGAATAGGCAACATATGAGGCTAACAAAAGAACAAGCTAAAGGCTTAATGGGGCTAGCTAAGATAATATACAAAGGAAGGTCAAAAGAAGGTATGAACCATGGCTATCAAATAAATGCCTAAATCATCTCCTAAACTTACAATCTTTATTTCGCTTTGCAAACACACCAGGCAAGTTCTAGCATCAGTTGCAGTAAGGAATATACAACAGTCTTACACACTTATGGCACATGGTCAACTCAATTAGGAGCATTATAGATTCTTGACCCAAAAATTACATGAATTCAAATAAAACCAACAATCACAACAATAGTCACAACTAGAGCCTAGGTGTTTCAAACGTAATGATCCATCACATACTTATGTTATAATGTCATGTGAAACACAACAATAGTTACATGCAATTAAATGACTAATTTTCTCTTAAGACGGTCACTATCCATCCATCATCGAGAAAAATACCTAATTATGACTAAATAGAAAAAACATCTAACAAGAAACAAAATAAACAAAATAACTAATCCTATCATAGAAGAATGCTAAGGAGAAGGTACTATTTTCTTACAAAAAAGTAGCAAAGTAACCAGTCACCCCACACTCAAGCTCAGCACTGTCCCCAGTGCAAATAACAAGATAAAGAACCTAACTAGTAGTACTCATTATCCACATTAGGAGTCATGCCACTTGCATTGAGATCATCATCAGAGCCATTTTTCCTGTGTTTATCATATCATCCACGTCAGCCACACATAATAAAACTAACTACAATTAAGATGAAGGTGGTGAAGTCACCACCCCACACTTAATTTGTTAGTATAAACCAATTAAGTGTTATTATCGGGTACTCCAATTTTGCCAACATACACTTTGGTATGGTGCACCTACATTATTCGCAATACAATTCACTCACTTCAATTCCCCCAATTCTATTTCAATAAAGCACTTTTTAAATAGAATCATTCTCTACACTTTCAACCATACAAAGATATACAAAACACCATCACTTTCACAACATCGCTATGGCAAGAATTTAATTCGCAATCCTTAAGAAATCAATTAACTATAGCATAGAGTCACAATAACTAAGAATTAAAAAAAAGTAAAACTTACCTCGAAGATGGAAGATTAGTGAAGGACAAAGAGAATGGTGAGAGCTCAATATTGGATGGCTTAAGGGTGAAATAAGGATGAATTTGGGCTTTTAGGGTGTGAAGTCTATTTGAAGAATGAAAATCTGGGTCGGTTTGAACCATGTTAAAGTTGGAAGTCGAGTTTTAGGCTTATTTGGACTAAGTGTGCGACACGCATCTTATCGCACATCTCAAAGTGTGTGTCGCATACGTTGTCGCACAGTTAGGATAGTGAGCCTATGCGGAGAAGTGGGCAATGCACTACCTATCGCAGACATCAAGGTGTGCGTCACATAAGGTATTGCAGACTTAAGGCGGTAGGCATGTGCGGCTAGGTGTGTGATACATATCTTATTGCACGAGTTAAAGTGTGCGACGCATAAGTTTTCAAACACATCAAGGTGTGCGGCACATTGTGCATCGCATAGTTGATCCAGTGAGCATATGCGATGGGATGTGCGGTAGACTCTTGGTTGCACACATAAAAGTGTGCGATGCACACATGCCCTCATTTTGCCTGGTATGAAGTAATGTATCTATGCTAAGTGCTAAATGATGCCCTTACCAAGAATTAAGTGAAATTGAGCGCCACACCCAATAGTACACTTAAAATCTGACATTATGCACAATATTTTTCATATGAGGTAGTGGGAAAGGTCCATACTATGGGGGCTTCACCCCTGCACCCCCATCGAGGTCAATGGTGGGCTTTGGGATTGGGCCTATCAACCAGATCCCTACTCTACCACCACAGATCTCATTGAAAGTCACAAAATAAAGTCGCACCGTGAAACTTTTTGGGTTGGATTAATATAATTCGAGGCATGACTCTAATGCGAATCATACTTGAGCCTTAAACATTTGACCACTCCAACTTACCTGTAATGTTCCCATCACTCCTAAACTTACCACTATTGACATAGTTTAATTCCAAATCAAATTTAGTACTAATCTCCTCCTTAGTACTTCATGCACCTATACTTACTCAAAAACAATAAAAATGATTAGAAGGATGGGTTTCCTCCCACCAAGCACCATAGTCTTGGTCGTGGCTCGACTCTTCTTTTTGCATTTTTTTTAACATGATAAAGTGAAAATAAAATCATGGGCTGCCTCTCATTTAGCGCCTGATTTAACGTCGCAGCACAACTCGATTATCTTGACTACTCAGACTTCATCAAGATACATTGATGATACCATTTGTACCTCATTTGTTGGATCAAGACAATGCTTTATTCCTAGTCCAACCACTTTGAAGTCACTCATATCCTTGCTTGCAAGTTCAACGAAACCAACTATGGTCTCCATAACAGACCCATCCTTAACAAGTATATCTCGCTCATCTTTGTAGAATACATCAACAATCGAGAAGATACTCGTCTTCTTTTGTTTTTTCATAGATCGACATACTTCAAAACTAACTTC
This sequence comes from Capsicum baccatum var. pendulum, assembly GCA_030864225.1. Lineage (NCBI taxonomy): Eukaryota > Viridiplantae > Streptophyta > Magnoliopsida > Solanales > Solanaceae > Capsicum > Capsicum baccatum. The sequence continues at coordinate 122,237,808 of CM061560.1, forward strand.
TTTCTCATTGAGCCTAAATTTCAGCTCATTCAGCTCCATGTCAACTAACACTCTCCCAGTTGCTAAGATTGGCCTACAAAAAATTATGGATACTTCAATGTCCACTTCTTAATCAAGAATTACAAAGTCGGCAGGAAATATAAAATCTGCAACTTTTACAAGTACATCATGTAGAATCCTAATCGTTCTTTTTACCGATCTATCTGCCATTAGAAGCCGCATATTAGTGGTGTAGGGTCTCCCAAACCCAGTTTCTTAAAAACCGTCAATGGCATAAGATTTATACTTGCCTCAAGATCACAAAGGGCCTTTTCAAACTTCAGCAATCCAATCGTACATGGAATAGTAAATGCTTTTGGATTAGCTTTCTTCTGGATAATAGATCTTGTAGCAATAGCACTACAATGATGAAGATTGTCTACCGTTTCATAGCTCACAGTCCTTTTCTTCGTCAATAGGTCTTTCATAAACCTAGCGTATCTGGATATCTATTCCAGTGCTTCAACTAAGGATATATTCATTGTTAACTGCTTCAACATAGCCATGAATTTGCTAAACTTTCCATTATTTTTTTTCTTCTTTAATAGTTTTGGAAATGGGGGTGGTGGCCTTGGGATTTCAATTGGAACAACTTCTACCGCTTTTCTTATGCCTTGCTCCATATCACTAACATGCTTCTGCTAGGTGGTTGTTCCATTTCTGAACTCTTCTTTTCTGAACCTCCCAACTTCACAAGCACCACTGGAGATTCCTCAACCATCTCCCAATCTATTTCGACCTCATCAGTATAAGAGGATGCTCCCAAACCTAGACTAGATAACATCTTACTACTCCTAGTGGTAATGGCCATGCACGATCTATCAATCCTCAGATTTTGAACTGTATCACTTGGTAGCATACCATTTTGTCTTTGGTTGAATGTTGTGGATAATTGGATCATCTGTTGTTTCAATTGTTTAATAGCAATTGAGTGTGAGTTTACAAGTTGACTCGTGGAAGATATGTCACTCTTCATAGTAGTCACCCCAAAATTGGTTGCCTCAACTCCCTTTAATAGTTTCTCCATTATTTCCTCCATGGACATTTTGCCTGAACTGGTGGTAGCATTATCACGGCTTCCAGGAGGTACATACAGTCCACTCCTATCACTTTTATTCTTCTAATCTCCTTGATGCTTCCAACCTTGGTTTCCTTCACCACTGGTCTGAAAACCCTCTGGTTATGCAAGTAGCTAGCCTCTTCCTTGATGTTTGATTCAGTCACCTTACCATGGGACCCAACACCTTTTACCTTCTCTACATTTCCTGATAGCAAATATTTTATGAGCAAATCCATCTGGGTTTTTATGTGAGCCATCTCCTGATCATATTTCTCTTCTCTCCTACGTTGCTATGCTGATATTACACTAGGCCCAGTATTACTTGCTACCATATAATCTCTGGTGTGCCAAACTCTACTTGTCTTAGTCATCCTTTCTAACATGTCCGCAGCTTTAGTAAATGTGAGCTCCATAAAAGCTCCTCCTGCAGCATTATCCACTATTGGCTTTGTAAGTGAGTTCAAAGCTCTGTAGAATATTTCCATCAAGTGTTCATCATTCATCTTATGGTTTGGGCATTGAGTCAACTTCTTTTTAAATCTCACCCAAGTCTCATGCAAAGCTTCATTAGCCAATTGCCTAAAATTGCTGATCTCATCCCTCAACTGTAACATTCTAGAGGGTGGAAAGAACCTTTCTAGGAAAGCTTCTTTCAATTACCTCCAGTTTGTTATAGAATTAGGAGTCATCTCATTCAACCATATAGTTGCTTCTCCAGACAGAGACAGTGGGAACAATCTTAATTGAATAGAATTTTGTCCCACTCCAGGATTATCAAATGACTTATAAATACTAATGAAATTCACTAGATATAGATTTGGATCATCACCAGGTAATCCACCAAAGAGACCTTTCAGATTCAGTAGCTAGATCATAGTACTGGTGATGTTGAATTTTACCCCCGGAGCTAGTGGTGGTAGAATGATTACCCCTGTAGATTCAGTTCTATCTAAATCGTTCTCATCATTGTCAACATCAAACTGTGCAGCTTGGCGGTCTAGTCTTCCTCTGAATGGACGATTTTGATTTACAGGTTCAACCACCCCTGTTGCACGCCTCATATTAGTTAGGTCAATTAAATCATCATCTCCCAGGTTCTCTTTATCTAGATTAGGTACCCGAACTAGGTTATCTGCATTCTGGAGATTTATTGAGCATTAGTCAAAGAGGCTAATCTTTCAGCTTCCTGTTGGTTAGCCATTCTTCAATGAGATGAGGTTCAGGATTGAAGGGTAATAATGGTTCTCCTAAAATTTTGGTTTGTGGAATAAACAACAATGAGCTTGTAATGAACAAAAACAACAAATAAACGTAAAATCAGGAAACTTGACTAATAGTCAATTAACACACATAAACTCAATCGACAACTATATTCCCCGGCAACGGCACCAAAATTTGTTACGCCTAAATTACACCTCTCTTACGACAGAGTAAACGGTCGTTGTCAAATATATAACCTAACTAGGTTAGGGTCGAATCCTACAGGGAATATGGTGTTAATTAAGTTGTATGCAGATTACTTGACTTTTAATCGCTCATTTCCGTAAAATAAATAGGGGGATTTGATTCAGTTCACAAATTAATGGTTTCGGTTTAACAAGATGAAATACATGTAGTAGTATTAAAATTTAGAGAAATAGCAAGCTAGGGTTATGTTCACCTTGTAGTTTTCAATACTTTCTAACTATGGGATTTACGAATTCATACATGCATCATGATTACAGAGAAATGTATTGTATTTACTAACATAATCCTAGTGTTTCTCAACCATCAAGGACTAATTCACTTTAGTTCTCTCGAATGAAAAGAGTTTACCAAAAACAATACGAAATCTCCAAGTAGTTAATCCTACTAAGGCATTAACATATGAAATAAGGGTTGGTAATCCTATTTTCTTGTCACTACTCTCTTTTCCGAACATCAACCTTTCTTTCGAACAAGTTGTGTTTTAAGGCATATCCTCTATGTTTACAACCACGAGAATTAAAGATAAGGGAAGAGAGTATGATGTAAACAAATCAATGCATAATGAATTCAAAACCCAAAGTAATAGATTGTATGCTACAAGGCTTCCATAACCTTAACTAATAAACTTAGCTACTCATGAATAAAACAGAAATCACAATAGAAATATTCATCATACCAAAAACTAGAAGACGATCTTGGTGTGCGAATAGTGAAAATAAGAACTAATTTAAGTATAGCAAATAATATTAATATCGAATACTAAAATATTACAGTCACTAAATTTAAGAAACTAGTATTAATTAGCAAATATAGAGATATTTTTCAACATTTTATCAGGACAATCTTAAGATACTACAATCAATAAAAATATAACGGAACGACAAGCTTATTCAACCTTGTGAAACAAGTTACATCGATGACAAAATAAAATATGCAATTAGTAAAAGTAATATAGGTAAGTCATCCTCTATGCATATGAAAATAACAATACATTCAACGAACATTGAAAAGATAAAAATTTGGGCTGCATAATTTTTTATTTCAAGTAGTGAAAAATTAAAATAAAGCACAGTGAAAAATATTTTCGAGTAATCTAAATTTTTGAGAAATGTGAATTTTTTGAATCACGTGAATATGAGTGTTGTTAGGGTGGGGAAGAGGGGTGGTGGGGGCATAAGTCATATTTGTCATTTTCTGAAAAATGACTTACCTTGGTCCATGAAGAAAGTCATTTTCCCCCAAATAGAGGAAAATGAGTAATCTTGAAAAGTATTTTTTAAATATTTTACTACAACCAAATAAGAGAAAATAGAAAAATATTTTCTAGAAAATATTTTCCATCATACCAAACACACCCTTAGTGAGTTTCTGGACAGTGGAATAATGTACATGGCATCTCTGTAGTGATATTTTAAATGGGAAATACTATTTTTTGTTTTTCATTCTCAGTGTTTAGTGTCCGCATTGGAGCCCCGACTAATTCGGATCACACATTGCAGGGTCCATTAATATGACAGTGCTCCCAACAGAGTTTTCTTCATATCCAGGGTCGAACCCTCAACCTTTGGTTAAGGGTGAAGCAGCCTCATCCATTGCACCACAACCCATAATGTTGGTAAATGGAAAATACTTAAAATAGAATAACCTTACCTTATATCTAATAATAATATGTTCTCTTCTTAATGTACATTCAGCAAAGTCATACAACCTAGAAAACTCTTTAACAAAATCACCAAAATATTCATTCATAATTCTGTTTTTTACCTTTCTACAGGTTGTTTTACTAACATACAACACATAGTCCTTTCTTAAAAGTGCTTGAATCTGATGCAATTTTATTGATGGATCCCTCATAATCCTATCTTTGTAATGCTTACTAATACACAAAGGGTTGCACATCTTATTTCTTGTCCTTTTAGAACACTTATGTACAGGGAAGTAAGTTTACATAGTAAAAAATCCTGTGTTATCAATACTTTCAAGAATAACCCAAGGACAACCCTTATACTTACACTTATCCCTTACCCTTTCCTTCTCATTAGGTTTCAACTTAAGGTTCACACCTTTTTGAATAGAGTAACTCTGCAGTGCCTCTCTAAACTCAATAGCATTCAAAAAAACCATATACAACTGAAAACATACCTTCTTTGCAGTTTTATCAAAGTATATCTTGCTAGAAGAAGTTCTAGGTAGTGGATCTACCACTTCATCATCATTAAAAGGATCTCCTTCCTCTTCATCACTAATGTCACTACCCGGATCTAAACTATCAAAATAGGGTGCATTGACTTATTTTATTCCGTGTTTGATATGTGTTTTGAATTTTGATAAATTTAAAATCTTGTCGTATAGAATCAGTTAAAAGGAAAAGGTATTTTTATCAAAACCAAAAAAAACATCCACAAGTTTCGAAACATAAACCTCTCTTTGATAAAGCTCAATCAAAAACTTGTATTATTTCATTATCTCCTCAGCCATCTTAAACTTGTATTATAATTACAATCTCTCAATCTGATAATATATTTTAGAAAAGAGCCTCCCCAATTTGTGTTTCCAAAGTTTTAGCTCCCTTCTCAATAAATTTTATTTTCCTTCCTTTTCTTATCTCTTTAATAAACTCTTACACGTGTTCTCTTCTTTCATGTCTTTCTAGAAAGAAAAGGCGTACCTCAAGGTGGTACTAAGTTTGAACATGAAAACTAAAACTTTTTGGAATTGGAGTTAAAATTGGAGTTGAAGTTGTGTTTGGTCATATTCTTTTTGAATTTTTTTTTTTACTTTTGAAAACCTTTTTTAAATATGATTTTATGCCCTAACTTTTACAAACTATCAAAATCACCCAACTAAAGTTTACCTACTAATGGAAAAAGAACACAATTAGCCACTATTATAAAAATAATTACATAGACATGACCATATTTAATGAATTTCAATTATGACATATATAATATTTACATTAATAGCCATTTTCTCATATTTGAAAATTTTAAATATGGATGTTATATTAACATATCACTGCTTCCTGTTTTTTAGGTAACAAATATTATCTTTCAAGCAAATTTATTTTTTTAGTAATTTATTTCCTTCATTTTTCGTTCCTAAAAAATAGAAAATGATGAGTTGTTATTAAATTTTAGGGTATCACTAATTTATTTATTTAATTTTCTTATACATAAAAGATTTTACTGTGTGTGAATAAATTATTTCTATGTAAAACATGCTTTGCATATTTATGGTATATTATATCATATACCATAAATATATAAATATGCTCAGTATGTTTCTTTATACTTTGTATTTTTATATATGTATGTATATGTTATATACATAGCATAAACTTCATATATAACATACTTTGTATATTTATATTATAAATATGCTTAGTGTATTTCTTAATACTTCGTATATTTATATATGTGTGTATATAGTATATACATGGTATAAACTTTATAGATAACATACTTTGTATATTTCTATTATAATATAATACTTTATATATTTATGGGTATAAATATAAATTAGAAGTAAAATAATGTCTTAAATAAGGGAGAAAAATAATGATGAGAGAGAAAAAGAGATATATATTAATAAGGATAGCATTAAGTTTGAAATTATAATTATCTTATTCTTTAAAACTGCTATATACGTAATATTGAAAGAGTAATATTATAAGGAGAGTTTTATGTAAAAATTTAAAATATTGGGGTTATATGTAATAATAATAAAAGTTGGAATTGGAGTTGGAAAATTGTGAAAACAGAAAAAAACATGTTTTCCCTTTTCAGAAAAAAATTTTGAAATTATTTTCCGAATTTTCATGGCCAAACACCACAATTTCCAACTCCGAAAAAATTTTCTGAAAAAAGGGAAAAAAATTTCATGACCAAACGAGCCCTAAATACCCTAACAAGGGGGTGGAATCTACCGATCCTTACTAAAATGAATACTTGAAAAAATGGGGGAAAAGAAGAAAAAGAACTATGCACATGTGTATATATACATACGTTTGTTGATATTAATTTGTTATACGAGCTGTATATTAATTGCAAATAGATCAATCATGAGCCCAACATCACCGATTAAAATTTGGATAAATTGCACAAATTCCATACTTAAGAGATTATATTACCTAATATTCCTTATTTAAAATTTACATAAAATTTCATTTTTCAACTTTACTCTTGATACATATCAAGAAAACTCCACATCCTATTTTTACTTCACCATTAACTCATTGGGGAAAAGACAAAAATAACACCTAAAACTAAAATAATTCCACAAAACTAGAACATAAATTTAAAAATCCAGTAAATAGCCATTAAGCATCACAATTTCGCCCTTTCCGTTTTGTGTATTGGGCCGAGAGATCTCAAAGCACACTTATGCGACTCATTCTTTCTAACATAGTATGAGCTAACTAACCATTTCAACCAAATCTACTTGATAACGCAAGCAGATACGCTAGCAGCTCCACTTCAACATAGTTTCATCTTTAATGGGTCCATGTTTTTTTGGCTCCTCTTCATTTTAAAGAATGTAAAGTTCAATCCATTTCACTTTCAAAAGTCAAAGTAGACTTTGGACAATTCAATTGAACTTTTATGAAGATTTATAAGTTTTATTCTAAACCATTTACATGACAATCTTTTTAAAGTGATATAACATTATTAAAATAACATACTATTTGTTTTGTTTAGTTTTACTTATTTATACAATAAAATACAATATCATATACTTTTAATATAATACAATTGTTAAAGATATATATTTATATATAATAATAATACAGATTCTATACATACACATATTCTATATATAATTTTAGTATTTTTATACACATTCTATACAATTTTTAACTACAATTATTGTTTAGATACATATTTTATACGACTCTATATAGTTTCTACATGCATTCTAAAAATGTATCAATCTAGTATAAACGAGTATCAATTGGGTATATGGACAATGCAAGTATATCAATGTAGTAGAAAAGTTTATTAATGTGGTATAAAAGAATATCAATTGGGTATAGGGACTGCATGTGCTTGCATAGAATTTCCTTTCACTTTTTTTTTTAAAATGTATCAATATAGTACAAAAGTGTATCAATGTGGTATAAAAGTGTATCAATTGGTATTGAGACTACATGTGCCCAATTGGGCCAAATGACTAAAAAAAAAGGGAATTACTTTAGCCGACTGTCTATAGCATGTCCACCTTTTCAATTATGGGTCATTTTTTTTAAATGGCTATGCTATGTCCTTTTCCCTAACTCATTCAACATTTCAGTCCCTAAAGGCAAAATGACTTTGTGGACCCTTGTACTATGTCAGTTTTGTAAGTTGGATGCTTCTACTTACATGTTTGTCATCAGAACCCCTGAACCAATTAAAAAACAACTTTTTAAACATAATTTCTGATGTGGCATCCTATGTGGCTGGGACCACATAGGAGCGTGTGTTTTAGTGTCCAGGTGCGCGTCAGCCCAAAAATTAAAAGGCTCCAACAGTCAAAAAGGGTTCCAACACTTATTATAAATGCTCCTTCTTCCTCATTTGGTTCCAATACCATTGTTGGAGCAATTTGAGCATTTTTTCCATCCGTTCTTCTCTATTTTTTCTCTCTCCAAGTTCTTGTTCATTATTTTTTTTTTCTTGATATACTTGTAATATTGGAAAGTTAATGTTTTATGTAATTTTTTGCAACACCATGACAATTCGAATTTATTATTGTGGACTTTACGTGGAACTTAAGATGTCAAGAACACCAACCAATTCGGGAAGAATGTTTTAGGGTTGTCAAAAATATCAGGTTGGTACTGTTGTGGATTATTTTGATGGGCCGATGAAAATAAACAATATAAAAGTAGACATCAAAGGCAATGAAGACAACAAGGACTGGGAAGATATGAAAGGCACGAAAGATATGGAAGACCAAACATTAGTATTGATATCACTATTATCATTATCGTTGTCATGTGGTTTCTATCTGTTGTATTATTTAAGATGGCTTGATCAATGTAGTTGGTATGTACAATGAAATGAAATTAAAATTTAATGAGAAACACCAATGCCAACATAAAAATCTACAATATATAATTGGCATCAAAATACTTGTCTTAACAATATCAAAATGTTTGTCTTAACAACAATGAACCAGAAGTCTTAAAAAATTATCTTAACAACACTTGGGATCAATACAGAAAGAGAACTACACTAATGTGTTGCGTGAATGCTTGTTGTGAATTGATTCTTGTTGGCTTTAGTGGTTGGAGATAACTTTTCCTTTGATCTTTTGCTACTTTGTTGTTGTAGCTGTTTTTGAGTTATTGCAGCTCCACCATTCCACCTTAGTCTATTTGGTTTGAAACGCAAGTCAATATTGGTTGGAACTGAACTAATAAGTTTTGGACTATGTAATACTCTATCAAAATTTCCAGACCGTAAAAATAAAAAAAATTAGTTGTTCATGCACTAATTAAAACCAGTTAAATGTAAAGTACATTACATGAAACTTACCCTCTCTACCACACTTCCACTTGGTCCAAATAGCACACCAAAACCTGCTTCTTTTGCCTTCTTTTGCCTTGATCTTTTATATGCTAGATTTGCACCACCTCTCAAAGCTGTGCTAGTCTTCCTCTTTTGGGCACCAATACCACTAGTAGACAGCTGAGTTGTAGATTGTGTAGTAGTATCACCCACTGCTGAAGTGATAGTGGGCATCACAATAACTACAGGCCTTATATCAGCTGTTGAGGCACGTGCAGGCCTCACACTACCAACTGATATAGCATTTGTATGTCTTTCTGCAGCTGTTGGTGCACTGTGAGCATTTGCAGGCCTTCCTGAACATGTTGGTGCACTTTGAGCATTTGAAGGCCTTCCTATAGGCCTTCTGTTGCCTGATTTAGTATTTACAGGCATCTCTTCATCTGTTGAAGCATTTGCATCTCTCTCAGCAGAAGCAGCTGCAGTACTAGTGCTGGCTTGCACACTTGGTTGACTACCGCATCTACTACTGAAATCTTTTTTCTACAAAAAAATATGGAAAGGTCAAAAACACATTCAAAAGAGTAAAATTCATCAATAAGAAAAACTTTGGCTTACCAAAGTTGGACATCCTTTCTTGTTGTGTCTAATACACTTGCACACAGAACATGTCATTTTTCTTTCCTTTATTATAGCCCAAGATTCTTCTTAACAGCTTCATCCTTAGCTTTCTTTCTATTTTTACTTGGCCTTCCTGGCATGGGAGCAATCTCAGGTGGCTCAATTGGTGGTCTTGTGCTTCTTGGCCATATATTAATATTTGTCATTGGTTGAATATACTTTTCATATGCTTTCATGTATGTTTCCCATTGATACCATTGATTAACATATGACTCCACATTTCATCCCTTGTAATGCATTGCAACAATTGCATGTGCACAAGAAATTTTCTTTAGTTGCCAAGACCTACAACTACATTGCTTCCTCTTCACATTAACAACATGTGTATAAGGTGGATTACCAATCTCAAAGCCCATATCACCATTAAATATCACCTCACACTTGGCTGCATATTAAGCATTCTCTGTAAGAACTTCCATAGCCATTGGTGATACATCAGTGATCCATTTTTCACAAAAATCTCTCATTTGATTCATTCTTTCCATGACTTTGCATCTCATTTCCTCCAACATAGTGATAATTGTCTTGAACCTAGCAGCTAAAATCCAACTATTGAAAGTCTCACACATGTTGTTTTCAACCACATCACACCTGCTATGTTCCTTAAAAAAGGCCCTACACCATGCCTCTTTGTTGTACTTGAGCAAATCTTCCACAATTCCAATACCCAACTCACTTATTTCATTAAGTTTATTTTGCAAGTACACTTTAAATGGGCCCTTGCAACCTGCCAGAATTATTTTCTCCTTTCCTTACCACTCCAAACCTGCTTTCAGTTGGCCCATATATGTCTAGCACACCATCTATGCTCAGTATTTGGCAATAGATTAGTAAGTGCCAAATGAAGACCCTATCAAAACATGTAAAACAGTAGTTAACCATTAAAGACATCATTGCAGCAAACTAGCCAGTAATAAATAATTGAAAAATATGAACAGATGAAGAGTCATACCTTCTGCATATCAGACAAGACTGTCAAGTTTTCACCCCCATTTTCTTCAAGTTCCAAATCATGGATGATGCACCTAAGAAACTATGACCATGTGTCCTTGGTTTTTTTTACCAACCACAACCCATGATACAGGGTACATTTTGATTATTTTTATCTTTGGAAATGCAAGAAAACAAGATACCTTTACATACACCCTTGAGAAAGGCACCATCTAAACCAATTATTCTTCTGCAACCCTTTTTCCATCCACTTTTTAAGGCCCCAAGACAAATGTAAATGCCTATAAACACATCTTTTCCTGGAACTGGATTCTGGGATATCCTAATAGATACAGTAGTACCAGGATTGGTGGTCTTTAACTATTCATCATAGTCATACAACCTAGAAAACTCTTTAACAAAATCAGCAAAATATTCATTCATATTTCTGATTTTTGCCTTTCTACAGGTTGTTTTACTAACATACAACCCATAGTCCTTTGTTAAAAGTGATTGAATCTGATGCAATTTTATCGATGGATCACTCATAATCCTATCTTTGTAATGCTTACTAATCCACAAAGGGTTGCACATCTTATTTCTTGTCCTTTTAGAACACTTGTGTAAAGGGAAGTAAGTTTACATAGTAAAAAATCCTGTGTTATCAATACTTCCAAGAATAACCCAAGGACAACCCTTATACTTACACTTATCCCTTACTCTTTCCTTCTCATTAGGTTTCAACTTAAGGTTCACACCTTTTTGAATAGAGTAACTCTGCAGTGCCTCTTAAAACTCAATAGCATTCAAAAAAACCATATACAACTGAAAACATACCTTCTTTGCAGTTTTATCAAAGTATATCTTGCTAGAAGAAGTTCTAGGTAGTGGATCTACCACTTCATCATCATCAAAAGAATCTCCTTCCTCTTCATCACTAATGTCACTACCTGGATCTGAACTATCAAAATAAGGGTCATCCCCACCCATTTTACCTTTATATCTAACCCCCTTGTTCTTACAAATATCCTCAAAACCAGCATCTATATCTACTGGTCCAGATGGTATCTCATCTACATTCACCCTATTAGCCTTTTCTTTTGTTTGTTTTTAAATGTTAGCCTTTCTAACTTAAAGCAACTTTTCATCAAAATCACTCAACTCTTCAATGTTTTCATCAACATCATAAAGTGAATAACTATCAGAATCAGTCCAATCAAAATCTAATTCAGAATCAGATGTTTGGAGATGGTATAGGGAGAAATTATTAAATTGGCCTTCACCTAAGTCTTCACAAGAAACCTTAGCTTTTCCTTTTTCTGCCCTAAGAGGCTGATTTTCATTTATATATTCATCTTCATTTATATTTAATGGATGAGATGAAGACACATCAGCCTGATCAGGTTTAACAGGGGCTGCCACATCACCATTACTAAGTTGTAATAATGGTAGAGTGGCTGCCACATCATCATTAACAAGTATAGGTTTACTAATTTGGTGAACCACATATACATCAACCAAATCTCTATATTTTAAACTACTGATAAGGCTTAAAACATCAACATTGTTTTCTAACTTGTAATAATAGCCTTATTTGCTTACTCTACACCAAAACGTTTCAATTTTTTCCATATCTAAATCTGTTGCTGAGTTATGAAACAACATAACATGAAGCTCATCAACATCTACTCTAATTTTATCAGGAATACGAATTCCATTTGCATACCTTAAATCAGGGTCTGACTAAAAAACACCCCCATACGTGAATTGAATTGTTACAATTATATCCATTTATTTACAAAACCTGCACAATGACAACATAACATATACATTAGGCAATTATCCACAAAGCCCTAATTTTTAAACAAAAAACTAAGGAATAAAAACATTAATTCTGATTTTACCCAACAAACCCTAAAGTGTAATTGAAATAACAAAACAAGCCATTGAAGGCACAAAATGGTTATACACACATTTAATAGGAGCATTAAACAACAAAAAATCAAAAGCCCCAAAATTTTTGGACCCAATTCTGAATTGACCAAAAAACCTCTAAAATTTTATTGAAATAACAAAAATACCATCGAAGGTATAAAAACTGCAATATGTAGCTTTTATACGAGTATTAGACTACAAACAAACCAAAAGCCCCAAATTTTCGGTCTCAATTTTCCAATTTACGAAAAACTCAAAAACCTAAAATTCTAATCAAAACCAGATATATACCATTGAATCCATATCATCACTACAAATAATAACTACAACAACACTACATACAAAAAAGAATAAAATCACACAAAAAATTACAGTAAAACGTTCGTAATCTGAAAAACCCTAAAATCAGTAGAACGGACCATCATTTAATCGACTACAAGCTTCAGAATAAACAACCACATACTACAACTACACCAAAATGTTAAATACTTACAAGGATTGCAACAAGCTTTAACAACTATCGGCCTAAATTACCCTATAATCATGCTAATCTTTCAGTTTTGAATGAGAGAGAGAGAGAGAGGAGAGGCGAAGAAGAAGGCGTAACATGACCTAAATTTTAGGTCAAATTTTACAATTTATACTCTGCACACGTTATTTCATACGTGGAAATTATTTTACACAAAATTAATGACATGACAGAGATTGTGCAACACACACAGCTGAGTAGACTAACAAAGGGTTTAAAAGGTTGCTTTTTAATGGGTTCAGGGGTTCAGATGACAAACATATAAGTAGAAGCGTCCAACTTACAAAACTGACATAGTACAGGGGTCCAGAAGGTCATTTTTCCTTCCCTAAAATATCTCCCTAATTATCAACAATTAAATCATCTTCTTTCCTGATGTTTTCTCCTCCATTAATGCATACAACTTTTTTTTTTCCTCTCCTAAAATCTCTTCCATTTTTTTTTAAAAAATCTATTGATACATGTATAAATTTATTTAGTTATTCATACATGTTTATTCTTTTAATGGTGATTCATATGAATGATAAATATGATATCATTATATGAGTATTATGGTGATTCATACGATAGATACATTTTGTATCATTTTAACGGGTGATACATATGATATTTATGGGTGATACATATTGTATTATGGTTATTCATATGGTAGATACAGTTATTTATTTCAATTATTGGGTTATATATATGATATTAATGGGTGATATATATGGTATTATGGTGATTCATATGGTAGATACAATTATTTATTTCAATTATTGGGTGATTCATATATATGGTATTATGGTGATTCATATGGTAGATACAATTATTTATTTCAATTATTGGGTGATTCGTATGATATTAATGGGTGATATATATGGTATTATGATGATTCATATGGTCAATACAATTATTTATTTTAATTATTGGGCGATTCATATATTATTAATGAAAGGTAATGGTGTAGTCAGTGTAGAAAATAAAAATAATAATATTTTTTTAAAAAAAGACTAAAAGCAGAATTGAAACATAATTAAAATTAAATCTAAAAAAAGAAGACTAAAATCTAAAGATGAAAAAAGATAAAAAAGACCCCAAAAAATATATCATTCATAATTAAAGACGAAAAAAGAGAAACATAATTAAAACACCTAAATTAAATCTAAAAAAAGGAGAAAAATTAGATATCTTTCCTTAAATAAAAGAATACAATAAATAAAAGAGAATCTGTTACTTCCCTAAATAAATATCTTGTTAGTTTCAAATGTATCACTTTTTTATATGTATCACCATATATCATATGTATCATCATTTCAAAAATTGGGATAAAATATAATTAACAAAATAGTTAAAATTTTATGTAATATCACTTAAAGATTGAGGGATTTATGTAAGTTACTCTTAAAATTTTGATTAATTTTCTATTTATTAAATCCCAGTCAGTGAGTCAGAGAATTTAATATTATTTTTAATGAACTGCATATGTATGATGTTGTAGGGTTGATATAGTATTATTGCAGGAACTTTCTTTTAATGTGTGAAGCATGAAAATTAAATTTTACACAGGTTGAATTATTTCTCTTCATATTTATTTTCCATGCATTTTATAGTTTCAAGCCAAATATTAAAAAAAATGCATACAATTTGTGCACGACTATACCATCAACAACAACATACAAAGTGTATTCCTACAAAGTAAGGTTTGTGGAAAGTAAAGTGTAAGCTGTCTATACTACTACCTCAAATGAAATAGAGACCTTGTTTCCGATAGACCCTCCGCTCAAGATAAATAATAGTATAATAAACAAAAAACATAAAAACAAGCAACAAAATGAGACGATACACCACTAGATAATAAAATAAATAAACCACCCATAGAGTATTACTATAAACGATCTATCCGAAATCACAAACATCACCAAAATACCCTAAACAAGAAACTACAAGGCACATGCATAACACTATAAATATAGACAAAACTACAAACAAGGTACTCCTCCCTATAACTCCTACCCAATAGCCCTCTACCCTAATCTATGTCCTCCATACCTCCCTATCTAAGGTCATGTCATCTATAGGTTGTAACTGCTTTATATCATGCCTAATCGTCTCCCTCCAATATTTGTTCGGCCTACCTCTACCCTGCCTGAAACCATCCATAGCCAGTCTCTCACACATTCATACTAGAGCATCCGTGCACCTCCCTATCACATTCTCGAACCATCTGAACCTCACCTTTTACATTTTGTCTTCCACTAAAGCCACTCCCACATTCTTTCGTGTAATCTCATTTATAACCCTATCTCCTTTTGTAAGTACACACATCTATCTCAGCCTCATCTTTTGCCACCTTCAACTTTTGAGTGTGAGAGTTCTTAACAGGCTAATACTCCACTCCTTACAACATAGATGGTCGGACAACCATTCGGTGGAACTTACCTTTAATCTTAGAAGGCACCTTCTTATCACACAAAACTCCCGAAGAAAGCCTCCATTTTAACCACCTTGCACCAATATAGTGTGTGACATCCTCGTCAAACTCTCCATTGCCCTGAATCATAAACTCATGATACATGAAACTATCTTTCTTTTGAATGGTCTGAGAATTTAGCTTTACTAATACCACGTTAGCCTCGTGTGTCAAATCACTGAACTTATATTCCAAGTACTCCGTCTTGATCTTACTTAACCTAAATTTTGTAGACTCTAGGGTCTGTCTCCAAACCTCCAAAATATCATTAACTCCTTCCCGGGTCTCTTCAATTAGCACTACATCATTAATAAATAACATACACTAAGTCACCTCTCCTTGAATACGACGTGTCAGTATATCCATTATCAAGGCAAATAAAAATAGACTAAGAGTCAATCCTCGCTATAACCTTATCAAACTAGGAAAGCACTCTAAATCTATTTCTACCATCCTCATTTGAGTCTTCGCTCCGTCATACATTTCCTAAATCAACCTAGTCTATGCCATGGGCATACCTCTTCCCAAGACCCTCCGCAGAACCTCCCTAGGGACTTTGTTGTGTGCCTTCTCAAGATCAATGAATACAATGTGCAAGTCCTTCCTCACCTACACTATTCCACTAATCTCCTTATGAGGTGAATGGCATCGATACTTGAGCAAACTGACATGAAACTGAACTGATTCTAAAAAATAGTCAGATCCTCATCAACCTCAACTCTATCACACTTTACCAAACTTTTATAGGATGACTCAACAACTAAATACCCCCATAGTTGTTATAACCCTGAATGTCCCCCTTGTTCTTATATAATGAAATCATTGTAGTCCATCTCCAAGATTCGGGCATCTTCGTCTTTGCTGTTAACAACCTTGTCAGCCACCCCATACCGTCATATCCCCCTTTTTACCAAAAAGATTTGAATTTAATGTTTGAAAAGGGTTTTTATTATTAAAGTGACAAAAGAAAGATTTATTTCAAAAAGGGTTATTCTTACATTCAAATTCAGAGTCACCACTTGGAATAAATCGGGTGTGCCAAGTCACCTTTGGAAATCTTTTTTCAAAACTGTTTGACTCTTTAAAATTGGTCCACGAACAGAGATTCCGACTAAGGAATTCTGTTGATCGAGGGAAAGGTGTTAGGCACCCCTCGATCTCATGGTTCAACCACAGTTGCTTCGTGGAGTATATCAGCTAGTTGATACTATTAGTGTATAGACCAAAAAAACACATAAAACAAGCAAATCAAACAAAATTCAAAACTAAGATAATGTCCAGTCCAAATTATATAGTCTTAAAAATAAAAAAATACAAACATATAAATCTTATTCTAAACTAATCATAGACTATGCTCTACTCGATACCTCAGGACTTGATCACGATTATCTTTCACCAACACAATATGTTGGGGCATTCCCCAGTCAATAAATTCAAATGTCCTCAGGACATTCCCCGGCTAAATGAGTACATTTTTCAATGCGAGAAAACCAACATCATTCAACAAACACTTCAAACATTCACAATTTCACAATCCCTATGTTTTCCTACCCCCTATAATTTGCCTAATGATTCACGACCTAAAATATAATACTATCAAACTTAACAAAGTCGATGCTTATTCTAAATCAAGCAATCGTCAATGAACTAACATAAACCAATATTTACTTTTAATAATTTTCAATTCTTGTTCCAATTTATTCCCAAATGAATTCAATTCATTATCAACCAATTAGGCAATTCAAGTGATCGATTAATCAATATTCATGATCCGAACAACACCAAATCAAATAAAGAAAGATCCACACATTATTAATTTGCCAAATACAATATCAAAATTTTAAAATTACTCGAGAGAGGAATGAGAAATGGACCTTAATGTCGTTTTTCAATCAAGCATTATTCACTTAAGCAAAGGCGAGAACCATGAGTCAACCTCCATAAGAAAACTCACAAATCGAACAACCCAATCTATCTGACCTAATACTATTTTCTTTAATTCGAATCAAAATTGTTAAAGAGAAAGACCTACTTTGGATTTTATAGGAACAAGTCTGTTTTGGTCATCTTTAGACGGAGAAAGTCGATTGCCAAAACTGATTGGTGTTTTTCGGTAGGTTTCCACCGTTCCAGCGTAATTTCACCCGAATTGACCTAATGGGATCAATTTTGATTGGGAATGAGCAGATAATGACTGGTTTACTTTGTCAGATCTCGAGCAAGCTCAGGCGATAACAAAATTAGAGAAAACCGGTGAATTTTAGAGGAGGCAGTAGTGTTTTTCGGTGAGGATTCGCTAGAAAATTACTATCCCACCATTTGTTTCTCATTCACTTGTGGCTTTTTATTTGATTTTTTGACTATTTTATTTTCCATCCCCTTTCCATTAATGGTCTCTCAGTACCGATTTCACTCTCTCTATTTTTGCTCTTCAACCCATTCTCCTTCTCTCTCTATCTCTCCAGTTTTTTCTATCTCCCTTCTTTGGTCTTTCCCTCCTACTAGTGTATGTGTATGCGTATATATATTAAGAGTGTGGTTAGTTTTGTTGCTGCTGACTGTGTATATATATGGCGTCTTCTCTTTTTCTAGTGAGTGTGGGTATGTATATGTATTCTCTGTGTGTGTAAGTGTATTTGGAATATAGTGTGTATGTTTGAGTGGAATTTATGAGTGAATATGTGAAGGTTACAGTGTGATTATGTGTTTGTTTGCTGTGAGTTTTTCTCTTTGAGCGTGGGTCTGTGAATATGAAGTTGTGAGTATATGTGTGTGACGATGGAGGATCCCGAATGTAAATTATGTTCTATGTATATGTATTGTTGTGTGTTCAGTATCGTGAATCCTTTCTCTTTTTGTGAGGTATGAGCATTATATCAATGGGCATCTATGAGTGAGTGTGTGTATACATATGGAAAATGTGAGGGGAGGGGGACACCCTAGGGGTACAGGGGTATGTGGGGGTAGAGTGTGGGGTAGGAGTGTGAGGTGTCAAAATTTTATTAAGGGGAGTTGTTAATTTTTTTATCAAAAGAATATTAGGGATTGGGTTTGTTATTTTTTCTTCTAGTGGGGAAATTATCATATGATTGAGGGTACACGGTGGAATAAGGTATGTAGGTAAAAATACACTCTTGGGAGGGATAAAATTATGTGTCTACATCATGTCTCTCTTTGGATATAAATACAAAGGATTTGCAGACAAAGAAGTAGACAACGAGACCAAATTTTGACCCAACCATTATTCATAGAGAGGAAATAGAAGAAAGGAATACGATCGATTCTTGATTTTAGACATCCTACTTACCAAAATTATGAAGGAATTGAGTCACAGGTATCTTAAAGGGTTGGAAAGAAAGGGACTATACCAAGTTGAAGAGTCAGTGAGGCCCTATCGAGGTTCTGGTCCACGACTCTATTATTACATTAAAAATGAAAATTATAAGTTAAAAGATAACAGAAATTACAAAAGTCCTATATATGCAGTTTCTCTGGACTCTTGACATGAGTTTCTGATGCTTTCAAAATTGATAAAAGATCTGATATTCTTTGGGTTTAACTTGAGAATAGATTCTTTCTCCATACAAAATTTAATGTTGGAGATGAACACACAAATTGAGCATGTTTTGTCGGTGGTACTTCTGAACCTTGATCCTGAATTTTAAAATCTTCACCCTATTCTTCAGGTGGGCTCCTGACTTAAAATTTTTTCACCTTGTTTCTTGACTTTTAATTTCATCACCTTGTTATCCAGGCGAGCTCCTGACTTGCTATTTTTGATCCTTAGATTTTCAATTTCACTGACCTATTTTTTAGGTGGGTTCCCGACTTGTAATTTCCTTACTTTATTGCCTTTTAATTGCTTCACCTTGTTTCTGGATTTCAATTGCTTCACCTTGTTTCTGGACTTTCTATCTCTTAACCTTGATACTTGACTTTCAATTTCTTCTCCTTGTTCTTTAGGTGGGCTCCTGACTTATCATTTCATCACCCTGTTCTTCATGCAGGCTCCTGACTTGCTATTTCATCACCCTGTTTTTCTGGCGGGCTCCTGACTTGTAATTTCATCACCCTGTTCTTCAGGAGGGATCCTGACTTGCAATTTCATCACCCTGTTTTTCAGGCGGACTCCTAACTTGAAATTTCATTACCCTGTTCTCCAGGCGGGCTCCTGAATTGCAATTTCATCACCTTGTTCTCCAGGCGAGCTCCTGACTTGCTATTTCATCACCCTATTCTCCAGGCGAGCTCCTAACTTGCAATTTTATCACCCTATTTTTTAGGAGAGATCCTAACTTGCTATTTTATCACTCTGTTCTTTAGGCGGGCTCCTGACATGCCATTTTATCATCCTGTTCTTTAAGTGGGCTCCTGACTTGCCATTTCATCACCCCATTCTTCAGGAAGGCTCCTGACTTGCAATTTTATCACCATGTTCTTCAGGCAGGCTCCTGACTTGCCATTTCATAACCCTATTCTTCAAGCAGGCTCCTGACTTGCCATTTCATCACCCTATTCTTCAGGAGGGCTCCTGACTTGCTATTTCATCACCCTATTCTTTAGGTGGGATCCTGACTTGCCATTTCATTACCCTATTCTTTAGGCAGGCTCCTAACTTGCCATTTCATCATCCTGTTCTTTAGGCGGGCTCCTGACTTACAATTTTATCACCCTATTCTTCAGGCGGGCTCCTAACTTGCAATTTCATCACCCTGTTCTTCCGGCGGGCTCTAGACTTTTAAAATTAAAACTGGAACAAAAATAACCCACACAAAGATTATGATAAAGAAAGATTTCATTTTTCTAAAAAAATAAAGTTTCACTTTTTAGGAGGGTCCTAAAGTGAAGTTCCATATAACATGCAACAACAACAACAACAACATACCTAATATATTCCCACATAGTGGGGTCTGGGGAGGGTAAAATGTACGCAGTCTATACCACTACCCCCGATGAGGGTAGAGAGGCTGTTTCCGATAGACCCCCGGCTCAGGACCAAAGACTGTAGACCAACAGGCAAGCAAAATGATAAAATAACATAGCACCAACATCCACAAAAATAAAGTATAATTAACTAAAAGGAAAGCATTATGTTAAAGTAACAAAGAATCAACATTCACAAACAAGACATATAGTTAACCCACCAAGGACCCTCCATACCCCAAGACCCTTCTATCTACAGACTATGACTCGACCCCACTCCTTAGCCCTCTAACTTAATACTCTTCTTCCAAACCTTCCTACAGAGGGTCATGTCCTTAGTAAGTTGTAACTGTTACATGTCATGTCGAATCACTCTTCTCCAGTACAACTTAGGTCTACCCCTACCC
This sequence comes from Capsicum baccatum var. pendulum, assembly GCA_030864225.1. NCBI lineage: Eukaryota > Viridiplantae > Streptophyta > Magnoliopsida > Solanales > Solanaceae > Capsicum > Capsicum baccatum. The sequence goes on from CM061560.1 coordinate 122,258,722, forward strand.
CACTTAAAACCCTCCAAGGCCAAACTCTCACACCTACAAACTGCGGCATCTATGCCCCTTCTCATGACGTGGACAAACCATCTCAATCTCACTTTCAGCAACTTATCCTCTACCGAGACCACTCCTACTTCTCCCGAATAGTCTTATTCCTGACCCTGTCAGCCCTCGTAAATCCACACATCCAACATAACATTATCATTTCCGCCACCTTTAACCTTTGGATGTGAGAACTCTTAACGGACAGCACTCAACCCCATATAACATGGCCGGCCGGACCGCAACTCTATAAAATTTACCTTTAAGCTTAAGAGGAACCTTCTTATCGCACAAAATTCCTGAGGCAAACCTTCATTTCATCCAACCTTCCCCAATACAGTGGGAGACATCCTCATCAACCTCACCATTCCCCTGTATAATAGACCCAAAATACCTAAAACTATCTCTCTTACAAAGAGCCTGTGACTCCAACTTCACCGCTACCTCGTCTTCTTGCATCGTATCACTAAACTTGCACTCCAAGTACTCTATTTTGGACCTACTCAACCTGAATCCTTTAGATTCCAGGGTCTGTCTCCAAACCTCCATCTTATTATTAACACCTCGGCGCGACTCATCAATCAAAATGACATCATATGCAAAGAGCACACACCAGGGAACCTCCCCTTGTATATCACGCGTTAACATATCCATCACCAAGGCAAATAAAAATGGACTAAGAGTCAAACCCCGATGCAGCCCTATCAAAATTGAAAAATGCTCAAAGTCCCCTCCCACCATCCTTACCCGGGTCTTCTCCCCCTCATACATGTCCTTAATCAACCGAATGTATGCCACAGGGATCCCTCTCACCTCCAAGCATCTCCACAAATTCTCCCTAGGGACTTTGTCATAAGCTTTTTCCAAGTCGATAAACACCATGTGCAGATCCCTCTTTCTCTCTCTATACTGTTCTACCAGCCTCCTCACTAGATGAATTGCCTCAGTCGTTAAACGACCAGACATAAATCCAAATTGATTCTCTAAAATAGGCACTATCTTTGTCAACCTCTATTCCACCACCCTCTCCCAAATCTTCATCGTGTGACTCAATAACTTAATACCATGGTAGTTGTTGCAAATCTGAACGTCACCTTTGTTCTTATATAAAGGAATCATTGTGCTCCATCTCCACGCCTCAAGAATCTTAGCGGACTTGAAAATATTATTAAACAAATGGGTAAGCCACCTCAATCTCGCACCGCTAGCAAACTTCCAAAAATCTACCAGAATCTCATCCAGCCCCGTCGCCCTGCCTCATCGCATCTTGCGAATAGCCTCCCAGATTTTCTCTACCTTAAAATGCCTATAATAGCCGAAGTCATAAGATTTCTCAGTATGCTCCAACTCCCCTAACACAATACCTTTGTCCCCCTCATTATTCAAGAACTTATGAAAATACGACTGCCATCTTTTCATAATAAGAACATCCTCCACCAAAACTTTTCCATCCTCTCCCTTAATGCACTTCACCTAGTCCGGATCCCTACCCTTACGCTTCCTAGTTTTGGTGAACCTTTATAACCTCTTTTCCCCGCCTCGCTCCACTTGACCTGAATATACTCTCTCAAAAGCTGTTGTCTTAGCAGTCATAACTGCTAACTTATCCTCTTTCTTAGATAACTTGTACTCCTCCTTGCTCACCCGTTTCTCCTCTTCTTCCTTACTCTTAACCAACTTAATGTATGCCGCTTTCTTCGCCTCAACCATTTTATTAACTTTTTCATTTCACCACTAATCCCCCCGATTCTGGCCAGACCAACCCTTCGTAACACCCAAAACCTCTCAACTAGTCTCCTTAATACAACCCGCAGCCCTATTCTACAAGTTATCTACGTCTCCCCGACACTCCAAAGACCCATCATTTCCAACTTCACCTCTATCTCTAAAGCACTGGCCAAAGTTAGGCCACCCCACCTAACTCTAGGTTGACCCTCCCCACCCTACTCTTCTTGCCCATTTTTATAACTAAATCCATCACCAGGAGTCTATGTTTAGTCTCAACATTCTCATTTGGAATAACCTTACAATTCTTACACAAGGCTCTATCCCCCTTCCTAAGCTACAAAAAGTCAATCTGGGTCTTGGCTAACTTACTACGAAAAATAACAAAATGCTCTTCTTTCTTCGAGAAGCTAGAGTTCGCTACCACTAACCCAAAGGCCCTCGCCAAATCCAACAGAGTAGTACCTTCATCATTCCTATCCCCAAAACCAAAGCCACCATGCACATCACTATAACCAATCAGCAAATGCCCGATGTGACCATTGAAGTACCCTCCTATGAGAAGCTTCTCCGAACTAGGCACGCCTCAGCTCACCTCATCTAGGACCTCCCTAAAACCTCCTCTTCTCCTCCTCAGCTAGTACTATATGTGGCGCATAAGCACTACAGACGTGCACCGTAAAACCCCCCAATGACCAACTTAATAGTCATCACCCTATTATTGACCCTATTAACCTCCACTACCTGCCCTCTAAACTCTTCATCCACTAGGATACCTATACCATTCCTACGTCTCTCATTACCTGAGTACCACAACTTGTACCCATCCACGTCCTTAGCCTTAAAGCCTACCCATTTAGTTTCCTAGACACACACAATATTGATCCTTCTCTTCCAAAGAATCTTAACTAGCTCTATCTACTTACCCTGAGGTGTCCCTATGTTCCACGATCCGACCCTCAACCTAATATCTCTCGACTCCCCTCCCCTAAAGCCCTACCCTCTGCGTCTTACCTTTAACCCAACACCTGACCCCGAACCCACCCACAGTCCCCCATACCCCCAGGCCCCCAGGATATGACCCTAGTCTACTATCTACTATTCTCACCGCCACTACTCACACACCAAAACACATCCCTAAATAGATAATAAAACTAATAAAGAAAACAATAGGAAAATAGCGGTCATGCACAAACCCGTAACTAGTTTAGCAGCTAAAAAAAGACAATAACAATCTACCAATAAGCGAACACAGACACAACACACCAATAGTAGTCTACATAGTACACTAATATTCCTAGAAGCTAAGACAAACCAACACAACCCCAAATCCAAACAAAGCAGCCAATTCCCATTACAAAGACCATTAACAGTAAACAGATGCAGAAAAGTAAAACAGAAACAAAAATAGAAAATTAAAAAATAAAAAATAAGGGAAATTGGAAACAAAAAAAATAGATGGATCAAAACTATATGCAGTGGCTAACTAAATAAAGTTTAGATATCACCGGTATGTTTGTGGGCTGCAGGTTTCGTCAGCTTGGTTAAATAGATTGCTGCTGGAATAAGATCACCGGTAAGTAGGCTACTGGTAGTCTCCTGAGTGTCACTGGAGAGACGCCGCATTAACGTCGTAGAGACTTTAGGGTGCCGTAATCGAAAACCTCTCTCGTTGCTGGAGATAAGCCGGTCGGGATGCTAAAATCTGCCTGTGATAGCAGCAGCGGGACAAACAAGGGGGATTTTGGGGGGGCAAACATACAAGGGGGCTGAGGGAGAGAGGGATCTGGGGTGGGAGATGAGGTTCGACCTTATCTTTTTTGGATCATCGATGTTGTTGCCAGCGTCAGAAGCTGTCGGTTAGTCGAAGTTGGCATAAAACATTTATGAGACTGTTAGAGAGAGAGCATTTTTATTTAAGATCACACATATTCTTTAAAATAATTCTTCCATATAACATGAATTAGTTTTATTTTTTTTCCCTAGTTTTCATCAAAAGTTTTTGCAGGTGTCAAACCCAATCACAGCTACTTGCAACATGTGCATAATGCAAAGATAAATAAAGATCCTGATCAATAAATGCCCCCTTTTGAGGGTAAAATTGAATGATTGAGAACAATAAGTCCCTCTTTTAAGAATGAAAGTGAAAGTTTCTTGATAAAAATGCATCTTTTAGAATTAACGGTTCAAATTAGGAAGTGCACCTCCCAGCCGTGAGACATGAAAGACCCAAATTAGAGAATATGTTTCTTAGGGGTACAAGATGATGAGTTTTACCATAATTATGATTACCGAACTTGTACAACAACACTGATCTTGTATTTACAGAAACAAAGAATTGTACCTCTGGACATTTGCTCTTTGAAGCCTTTGATTTGAAGGTTGCAATTGTTCCTGTTTCATACAAAAAAACTTGTGAGTTTAAAACTGGGTGATTGGCTTGAGACTTTGGTTTTTGAGGCAATTTCTCTTGCACTCATCACATTTAAATCTTACTTCCAATCATTATCATTTTTCATTGCCTTATTGCACCATTGATCCAAACTCAGAATATTAGAGTGACTCTAAAACAAATACAGTATCTCTATTTTTCTATGTTTCTTAGATAATTCCTTTTAAACCTTCGTATTTCCACGAATCCCCCAAATCTATCAGTTGAAAACAACCTTCCGGATGCCTTATTCTAACTTACAATCTTATTTCTTTAAAGTGCCGGCCTTTGTCTTGCTTTGTGCAATTAAAAAATTGGTAGCCTATTTTAAAATCTTTTCTCACTTGCTTTGATACTGATTTGACTCAAAGACACAAGAAAAATGACAATGATTTTTTTAATTTGGATAACTGACTAAAAAAATAAAAATAAAACTATAAAGAAGAAAGAAAAGACAATGAATGTCCTCGTTGAAAAAAAAGAAAAGAAGAATTTATCTAAAAGTGACAGTCAACTCTAATGATTATGATATGCATTTTGGATTAGACTGTCCAATCTTTCCATCTAGCATTCACCAATTGTTGTTGAGTTAATGTCCCTGAAACTGAGTTACTTCTTTGGGCCTATTGCATTCGGAGACCTTATTTGGCTACTGACACCTTGAAGGGTTTTCGCCAATGAGCCTCTCTCATTTTTTTCTCAGCTAACCATTGCCTTATGGTTCATGCGAGGGTTTTTAACCAATGAGACTCTCTTATTTTGATTCCACTCAACTCAGAATCATTTTATGGTGCCCGTGAAGGTTTTCAATGATAAGACTATCTCATTTATCTCCCTCAACTTACCATCGCCTTATGGTTCCCATGAGGGTTTTCATTGATAAGACTCTCTCATTTTTATTTCATTCCTGATTTGTTATGCCGAGTAAGACAAGTAAGTCCCAAAATGCATTATCATATGCATTGCATATTAAGCTTTATCATTCTCAAAGATTGATTTGAATGTTTTTTTTTGGTTTTAACTTGAATTTTGGATAAGGTTAGAAAGAAAGGACGACGTGAGGACCAAATGACACTTGAAGTGGGGTGGAACTACAACTTTTGAAATCGACTCAAACAATAAAAGTTAACTCATGCCTAGTTTCTTTTGACTGGGTAAATCTAAATTGTTTATTTGGTTAGAATGAGCCCAGAGTAGGGTAACCTATGTATGTCACCTCCGAGAGAGGAGAATCAGGCCATACGTATTCTGCCAGCTTGCTCTTTTGCTTGATTATGATTTCTTTTCATTTCTTTTCTTTTTTTGAAACCTTTTCTGGCTTTATTTTCTTGACACTTTTTGTTGACACATTTTTTCTGACTCTATTATTTTGCTCGACACTTTTTATTTGAACTTTGCTGACTCTTATCTTGATTCCAAAAGAGAGGTATTAAAGAAAATAGAATTAAACCTCAAACGGGGTTCACAAAGGATGACATAATGTTTGGATAGAAGAATGAAATGCCTCTGTCATATTAGTCCTTGAAAAGGCAAGTACATATCATGCAATGTGAAAGTGAAAGATGGAGATCATTCGTGACATTTTTACATCACAAACTTTAATTGAATTTGAGAATCATTACTCTTGCACTTTGTTAAACATACCACTCCACTTTTGTTGTACATTTCTCATGTTGAAGGACTCATGACTTCATAAAGCTGATTCTCTTTTTGTTTCTTCCGACATATGATTGCACATTCACTATTTGACCTAATTGAGATATGTCTTTCAATTAATGACCAAGTTATTCTTATGATTCTCAAAGTAATTGCCTTGATTATTAAAGAAGGCTTCAACTTGATCACCAAATGCCTTAACAGTTTATCTATTTTCTCAAATGCTTTCTTTTTCTAACTTTAATCCTCTGACTCAATGTTTCATGATTAAACTAAATTTTAATATCCGGCTGAAAATTCCACTAGCATGTCATATCACTAGAATTGGTATGAAATATACTATGTAAAGAAAACAAACAAACAACACATATTTAAAATACAAAGGGAAATGGACACTTCATTCAGTTGAAATAAAAGATAGAAGGGTTTAAACATGAATGACAAAGAAATAAAACAAGATAGAATCTGAACTATAACCATGAAATAATTCAGAAAACAGAAAGAAAAATAAAACAAACTACCAACAATCCTTCCTAGTAAGGAGAGGAGTGACTTTTCAATTGTTGAGCTTGACATCTTAGCCACTGAGTTTCATGTCATCATGACTAGAGCTTTCACCACTGTCAATGTTCTTCACCACAATCAATATATCTTGAATTATCTTTTTTGTTTCTCTTTTCAAAGCCTGAAAATCTTCAATACTGTGATCCTAAACATCAGAATAGTATGCATATCAGACATGAGGATCAAAATTTCTTGAATGTGGGTTGGAGTACACCCAAGGAGAGGAGTGATCATGACCCATTGTAGTAATCTTTGGAATAAACTAGCATATAATTCTCCAATTGGCGTGAAACTATACTTAGGATTCTACCTCTTCTCATTGTTTGACTTGGATCGAACATCGGGCCTAGAAGGGATTTGATATATTTGTAGAGTTGAAGGGTAACTCTGAGGCATTGGTGCATGCCATAGTGAGTAAGAAAGGAGTTAAACATATTGTTGTGTGTAGTATACTAGATATAGAGGTGTGGAGATGGGGTATGATAGATTTTAGGAGTGATTATATGGAGTGTGGAAATGAACTTAGGATTGAGACTGAGGATAACGACGATGTTTTCTTCTTGGACGTGCCCGTTTTCCAACTATAATAGCAACTACATCTTCCTTATTCTTCTTTCCTCTAGTTTCCTTTAATAGATTGCAATATTATCCCAAATGTTTCATAGATTTCTCATGTCTATTTTGCTCCTCAAATTTCGATATCTCAAGGCTTGGAGGAAGGTTAACACTTAAAGACATGCCCTAGTTTTAATATGAAACATCTTTTTTACCCGTCAGTCCTATGGAACTTTTCATAGCATTTTCTGCACTCTTCATTTTTTCAACCATTTTCTCTAGCTCTTCAGGCACTCTAGGCTTCTTATTAAGAAAATTTGGTGGTACAATTAACTTAAAGGTAGGATCAGAAGTATAACAATGATTACCAAGAGTATTGAACATGGGTCCACTAGCCACACAAGGAAGCACAATCATTGGGTAGCTAGCAAATGTGGATGTCTCAGTAGAGGATTGAGCAACAGAATCACAGATGACATGTAGTGTTGTATATGTAGTAGGCTTATGCTGAGGAGCTAGAGAAAGAGTAGTGAAAGTATTGGGATGCTTTTAGCTTGGAATGAATTCTGAGTCATGTTGCAGTGCATCAACAATAGTAGGAAACTGACTTTGCAATTATGGTGTAAAATTTGAGGTATTTGTAGGATCAATAGTGGTAAATGGAGAAGGGGGCAACCCACTGGCCCAAGCTCGGTACATTTTTGTCATTTGTTGCCTTAGTCTCTCAATCTCTTGCTTTAAACTCTCATTTTCCTGACTCTTTGTTTGATCCATGATGTCACTCTCTATATCCTTATTGAACATAACCAACCCTTCCTTGGATTTTTTTTGACTTGGAAGAAAAACCACAATACAACAAACTAACCACCTTAAACTAACTGAATAAGAAATAACAAACATGTTAGAGTTCAACACTTCCTCAAAACCTTTTTCTTTCTCTTTTATTTTTGAAAGATCACCAAACCTAAGAAGGGTGCCTATGTATCTCACTCCTGAGAGAGGAGAATCAGGTGTGTGTAGTTCATGAAGTTTGGCCATAAAACGACCCATCAACTTTTTTTTCTTGAAAATTTAAGAAAAAAAAAATAACAAATTGTCAAAAGAATTGATGAAAATATTTTTAAATTTTTTAGCTTCCTATACAAAATAAAACTTATGATTGATTACCAAAGAAAAATCCTTCTGGGTTTTCAGTTTTGAATTTCATACGAAAATAAAACTGGAAACTATTAAAGAATTTTTTTTTGTGGTTTTATATTATATATATATATATATATATATATATATATATATATATATATATATATATATATATATATATATATATATATATATATATGATACCTAATCTAATAAAGTGTGATGAAAATCTTATTGAATTTTTAAAATAAGATTTCTGAACCCACAATAGGCTATCGACGTATCTCACTCCCGAGAGAGGAGAATTAGGGGTGTGTAGTTCATCCAGATTTGACAATTAGGGATTAACTAGTAAATTGAACCCTGATTTAAGAGACAACCAAAGACAAACGACAAAATAACTCAGTAAAATATTTTTTGAATTTTCAATTTGACACTTCACGTAAAATTGACACTAACAACTATGAAAGAAAAATTATTTTGGTATTTTCATTATATGAAATTTTCAAAAATTCTACCATCATTTTTTGAATTTTTATTTTATACAAAGCTCCTACTGTAAAATAAATCTTTTAAAAATTTTGAATTATGAATGCATGGTAAAGAAATAAAGAAAAATCTTTTTGATATTTTTATTTTTAGGAAATGAGTGCAATAGGTAAAAATGTTTCTGAATTTTTCAATTGCAAAGAAATAAAGACGTAAAGAACTCTACAAAAACTACTAAATTCTTTTTTAGACTTTTCACGCGCTCCTTTAATTCTAACACATGCTTTCCTCAAATCAATTCGTCAAACGATCATGTTATCCATAAAGATGCAACAATTAGCACGTAGGAATACTTTAGGGGTGAGTCTCCTACGAAGGACCAAGTAGGTCACGCTAGGTTTCAATATGATGCAGATAAGCTTGACCTAAAGGCTGACCAAGGCTGAGGTCTACTAATAAGGCTGTTCGGGTGCGCATATGGTTGATAGTGGTTGCGATTGCTTTTTACCTACTCCATACATCCAATGTCTCCCCCTTCTAAAATAAGGGTGACTCAACTAGATTTTATGTACACGATGTGTACTCTGAGACTTATTACGGAAAAAAATAACTCGGGGTAATGCATATAATGCCAGATATAAAGTGATTAACACATAAAAAAACTATAAACACTTAGCACATACACATCCAACAATGATAAAATAATAACACAAAAATTTTTTATACACTCATAGTGTCAAACTAAGTCGATACAACTCAAAAAATAAGCTTGAATTCTGAAAAATCCACAGCAAAGTTGCTAGAGCTTTCACATCCCTTTTTTAACCAAAAATATTAGAATTTAAAGTTTGAAAAGGATTTTTATTATTAAAGTGACAAAAGAAAGATTTATTTTGAAAAGGTACTATTTTTACATTCAAATTCAAAGTTGGCACTTGGCATAAATCGGGTGTGCCAAGTCACCTTTGGAAATTCTTTTTCAAAATAGTTTGACTCTTTAAAACTGGTCCACGAATAGAGATTCCGGTTAAGGAATTCTACTGACCGAGGAAAAGGTGTTAGTTACCCCTCGATCCCATGGTTTGACCACAGTTGCTTCATGGAGTATATTGGCTAGTTTAACGCTTTGAAGTGCAATACAAACAAAACACATAAAACAAGCAAACAAGCAAATCAAATAAAATTCAGAAACAAGATAATGTTCAGTGTGCATTATACAGTCCCAAAAATAGAAAAATGCGAAAATGTAAATCCTATTCTAAACTAATCTTAGACTATGCTCTACCCGATTCCTCAAAACTTGATCACGATCATCTTCCGCCAATACAATACATCAGTAAATTCTCTGGTGAATAAATACAAATGGTCTCGGGGCATTCCCTAACTAAATGAGTACATTTTTCAATGCGAGAAAACCAACATCAATCAACAAACACTTCAAACATTCACAATTTCTCAATCCCTAAGTTTGCCTACTCCCTATCATTTATCTAACGATTCATGACCTAAAACATGATACTATCAAACTTAACAAAGTCAATGCTTATTCCAAATCAAGCAATCGTCAATGAACCAACATAAACTAATATTCACTTTTAACAATTTTCAATTCCCGTCCTAATTTATTCCCAAATGAATTCAAGTCATTATTAACTAATTAGCCAATTCAAGTGACCGATTAATCAATATTCATGATCCAAACATTACCATATCAAACAAAGCAACATCTACACATTGTTAATTCGCCACACAAAATACCAAAAATTTAAAATTACTTGAAAAAGGGATGAGAAATGGACCTTAATGTTGCTTTTTAATCAAGTATTATTCACTTAACCAAACTCAAAAACCTCGAGTCAACCTCCTCAAGAAAACTCATAAATCGAACAACCCGATCTATCCAACCCGATCCTATTTTTCTTAACTCAAACCAAAATTGTTAAAGAGAAAGACACGCTTTTTATTTTATAGGAACAGGTCTATTTTGGTCATCTTTAGATAGAGGGAGTTAGTTTCTGGAACTGACTGGTGTTTTTCAACAAGTTTTTGCTATTATTCTTGCGTATTCACGAGAACTGACCTAATGGGATCGATTTTGGTCGAGAATAAGCGCACAATGATTGGTTCTCTTTGTTAGAGCTCTAACAAGCTCAGGAAAAGACAAAATTAGATCAAATCGATGAATTTCAGAGGAGGAAGTAGTGTTTTCGGATGAGGATTTATCAGAAAAATATTACCCCTCCTCTTGTCTCTCTCTCTCTCTCTCACTTATGTTTTTTTCTCTAATTTTCTGACTACTTTATTTTTCATCGCCTCTCCATTCACGATCTCTTAGTCTCGATTTCACTCTCTCTATTTTTGCTCTTCAACCCATTCTCCTTTCCTCTCAATCTCTCTAGTTTCTGCTAGCTCTCTCATTTGGTCTCTCCCTCTTACTAAAGTGTGTATGCCTATATATGCTGAGAGTGTGGTCATTTTTATTACTACTAACTGCGTATATATAGTGTCTTTCTTTTTTTGGACAATATGGGTGTGTATATGTATTCTATATATGTGTGTAAGTGTGTTTGGAATATGGTGTCTGTGTTTGAGTGGAATTTATGAGTGAATATGTGAAGGTAAGAGTGTGATTATATATGTGTGTTTGCTATGAGTTTTTCTCTTCAAGGGTGGGTCAGTGAGTATGAATCTGTAAGTATATGTGTGTGATAATGGAGGAGCCTCTGTGTAAATTATGTTCTCTGTATATGTATTATTGTGTGTCGAGTATCGTTAATCACCCTCTTTCTATGAGGTGTGGGTATTTTATAGATGTGCATCTATGAGTGAGTGTGTGTATACGTATGGAAAACATGAGGGAAAGGGGCAACTTAAAGGTAAAGGGGTATGTGAGGTAGGGTGTGGGGTAAGAGTGTAAGGTGTCAATTTTTTATTAAGGGGAGTGAATAATTTTATTATCAAAAGAATATTAGGGACTGGGTTTGTTAGGGGTTTGTTATTTTGAGTTCTAGTGGGGAAATTATCACATGATTGAGGGTACACGGTAGGATAAGGTAGATAGGTAAAAATACACTCTCAAGAGGGATAAAATTACGTGACTACACATACCTTCCCCGCTAGTGATGAAATACCTAGACTTTGAACCATTAAAAAGATTCTTTAATTGATGTCACTAGGGTGGGTACGACTAGGGAAATGAGTCGTACCCCTTGGATACGAGTCATATCCTTCTTCCCCTCCCCTCTTGTAGCCTAGGAAGTATGGTGAGGGTTACTCAATGTCCTATGTATGAGTGAACCCTTCCTCAATCATACCAAAAGGTATGAGTCGTACCTAGTGAGTTGTATATAATTTGGACTTGAACTTTGAGAGGACTGCTTTTGACACGGGTAATTCATACGAGTTAGGGGTTGAGTCGTACCCATTGGATACAACTCAAGGCTGTGTGATCGTACCCTTAACAGCGTAGGTGACCTAGGAAAAGCCTAGGATCTGAGTTAGGGTACCACTCCTACCCTAAGGTATGATTTCCTTAGTGAGTTGATGTTAGGCGTATTTATACCCCTAATAACCATAATTTACCCATATTTTAGGTTAAGTTTGGAGGATAAAATATATATTTCCTGCACTTTTAGTCCATTTTCCTGTAAGTGAGCTAACCTATGTGATTAGCATGTTTTCAGGTATTATTGATGAAGATTTCAGCACTTTGTGGACCTTTGGGCAGCAAAGGAAAACTTCACATAAGAGGAAAGGCAGCTTTTGGAAGCTTGTGGACTGAATGTGACGCATGGAGAATTTATCCCGGGCAAAAGAAGTATTTTTAAATACTTAGGGGTGCAGCAGTAACTTAGTAGGACAAGGATGTTCTAAAAACCTTATTTGCTGAATTTTTCAGCATTCATTCGATCATTATTATTCAACACTTTTCATTATTGAGTTTACAGATTCTGTAAGTTTAGAACAGAGGAACACGGCAAACACTTGAGCAACGAATAGAGAAAAACGTCAATATCTCCTTTGACGTTAAAGTCATCCCATCGCAAAGATTATTCGAGTTGTGGTATGATGATTATGTCTATTGTGATTCTCGTTGTAGTCATGAGTAGCTAAACTTCTCTGTTAGGGTTATGAAAACCTTGTGAAATACTATCTATTACTATGAGTTTGTGAATTCTTGATGTGTATGCTACTTATATCATTACTCTCTTCGTTTTAATTTAATTCTCATAGTTGCAAACATAGAGAACATGCCATTATAGCATTAACTTGTTCAAGAGAAAAGTTACATGTTTGGAAAAGAGAGTGTGACAAGGAAATAGGGCTACCAACCCCTATTTACACGTTAATGCCTTAACCGGATTAATTTCTTGGAGAGTTCGTACCATTAGTTATACGCTTTAGGCTCGAGAGAGTTAAAGTGAAATAATCCTTGATGGTTGAGAAACACTAGGATTTACCATTAGAATATGAATCTCTATAAGTGCATGCATGTCTAAATTCTGCATTACTCATAGTTAATAGATACGTAGAACTCAGAAGGTGGACATAACCCTAACTTATTATTCTCTGTGATTAAATCTTACTAAACAAAGCATTCCATCATTACTTTAATAATAGTAGTTCACGCTAAACCCAATTCCCCCCTTTCCGTGGAATTTTTGACCAATAGTATACTAATAATTACAACACTTAGTGACCAAGTATTCCCTGTGGGATTCGACACCCAACCTAGTTGGGTTCTATATTTGACAGCGATCGCTTACACTTTCTTACGAGAGCTGTAGTTTGGGCGTTATCATGAGTCGTACCCCTGGATGGGTCCACTTTCTAACTTTTAGTTGAGGGTCTTGTGGTCATTTTCTACACCCTAAACCCTAATTCCCTTCACTATATAAGTTTATATGGCCTTCTTAAACACATCATTGAAAGGATCAAACATCCAAAACACTTTTTCAAACTAATCTTTGAAGAATTAGAGGCTAGGGTTTCAAGGGTGATCTTCAAGAGGCAAAGTGAAGTCAAGAATCTTGGTGAATCGAGTTGTCTAAGTCATATAACTCTTCCCCTTATTAAATAACTCTAAACCCATGTATTTTACACTTGCATTAGTAAGTGTACATGGTGGTTTTGAAATCAAATAAAAAAGGGTTTTATTGCCTAATGATGAATAATGTTGATCCTTGCTTAGACTTGTGTTTATACATGTTATTGATGATGATATGCATATGTGGGTTCTTTTTGTATTTGTTTTAATTTAAGGGTATTGAGTAACCCTAATCTTGATGATTTTTACCATGAAAATAGCCTTGTTAAAGGTATTCACATGAAATGTTTATGAAAATATCTAAGTGAATTGTCTAGTCACATGTGGTGATATATTAAACTAGGGCAATAGCCCAGTAAGTATGAATAATTGATAAATGATGTTATAAAATTATTCTGTGCCATGTATTATAAAATTATGACCTCATTGAGTTAGTGACTAATAAGGGGTTGAAGTGCCTCAATATGAAGATGGATTTAAATTGTGTGTTGAACTAAAGTGTGGTGAAAATATGGTATAAGATTACTAATGAAATTTGAATAGTTAGTGAGGCTCTTGATGACCATAAATTAAATTGTATGATGAATTGAATGAAGGTAATGGATTATGTAAATGGTTGAGCAATGAAGGCTCCCATAAGGACCATGGAGTCATACAGGGTGTTGAATTAGCTAAATGGTTAAAGTCTTTAAGAGTTGTATGAAATAAATATTGATGCATAGGCAAATGGTTAAAGTCCCAATGTCAACTAATGATAGTTGTGATAGTTTGAGGTTAAAGTCCCTTGCCTTATGAAATGGCTTGAGGTTAAAGTCCCTTGCCTTATAAAATGGCTTGAGGTTGAAGTCCCTTGCCTAATGGAATTGCTCAAGTTTAAAGTCGCTTGCTTAAAGAGATCTCTTGAGGTTAAGGTACCTTGCGGAATGTAATGTCTTGCAGTTAGAGTTACTTAGCATGAGGTTAGAGTCCCTTATCTAAATGAATGGGAATGAGGTTGGAGTCCCTTGCCTAAATAAATGTGTGTTTGGTTAGAGTCCCTTGTTTGAATAATTGGGTATGTTGGTAAAGTCCTTGGCTAATAAAATTGTGAGTGTGGTCAAAGTCCTTTGCCTAATGATATGTGGATATGGTTAAAGTCCTATGCATAATGAGAAATGCTTGAATCTATAAGTGTGGAGGGTTGGAGTTACCAATTTCATGCCTAATAGATGAATGTTCAAGAATGTTATTAAGCCTTGATTTCATGATTTGAATGTGATATACCTATATCTAATGGTAAGTGTATGAATATGATTGAATATGATATATTGACTTGTTATTGAATGATGATGCTATTATATCATTATCCTTGAGTTACATGCTAGTGTTCAAACTTCTAACCGTCTTCGTATGCTATTTCCCCATGCGACATAGGGGCTGCATTATCATCTTTTCTTCCTACATAGTGATTAGGTGATCAGTGCGGTTCGGGCATTGACTTTGGAGAGGTGAGCACTCTTATTTTGGAAGACTTCCATTCTTGGTTTCGTATCTTTAGACATAGTCTTATTTTGATTTGGTTTGGCGATTGTCGGGGGCTTGTCCCGACATATACATTTCTAAAGATCAGTTTGTATAGAGGTATTGTGGATGACTGTGTACTTGGGAATATTGGTTAGTTTGATGAATCTTAGAAAGTGTTTAAACTTAACTAAGTTATGACTTATAATGTTTTCACTATTTTATCATATGTTTGGGATTCATCCAACCCAAGTGGTTTATATTGGTGATTGGGTTAGGTTATCTGGGAGACCTTAGATTCATGTAGATTTGAGGTACCCATACGACATGGCCCAATTTTAGGGCATGTCAAGTTGGTATTAGAGCCTAGGTTTATGGTCAGTTGGGTTTCCATAATATCGTGTTGAGTAGAGTCTCTTTTATGGGTGTGAAGTGTGCCACACTTATTAAAATGGGGCTATGAGACATTTTAGGAAATATTTCCATTTCTTGTGTTTCAATCTCAAGCCATAGATTCTAAGATCTTGGATTCCTCTGATTTCCCTTTGCTATCTTTCTAATCATGCCTATAAGGAAATTTGAGGTTCAGGCAAACACTTTTGCCCTAGCTGATCTTCCTATAGACGAAGCTCATCCAACTTTTGGAGTTTAGACCTGGGCTAGGGCTGCGACATCTGACCATTTTCATAGGGTTCAACCTGTTCCCACCAACCCGAATTATGAGAGTGACCTTCCTATTCTGTCACTTCAAAGGGATGCTGCTACTATTGAGTGTCGCCGCTCTATCAACCTCTTGACTTAATGGTATTCTCATAATTAGAGCGTGGTACTCCAACTACCATTTCTTATAAGGCAACAAGAATTATCTAATTCATGAGGTTGATCCCTCCTATGTTCTCTGGTACGAAGGTTGACAAAGATCCTCAAGGATTCACTGATGAAATAAAGAAGATCTTTTGAATCATGCATGCTTCAGAGATTAAGTCCATTGAGTTTACTTCCTACCAATTTAAAGATATAGCATACCAATGGTACTAGGGGTGGAAGTAGTCTAGAGGTGTTGATGCTAGTCTCGCTGTATGGGATAATTTCTCCGAGGCTTTCTTAGACCGATTTCTTCTCCAATAGTTAAGGGAGGCATAGGTGGAAGAGTTTATGAACTTGAAGCAAAGACTGATGTCTGTTTAATAGTAGGCCTTGAAATTCCACCAATTGTCAAGGTATGCTCCTGAGAAAGTTTCTAGAATGGGATATAATGCATAAGTTTTTCTCAAAATTATCCCATGAGTTAGTCCTTGATAGAAAGGAGGCATTGTTGATTGATAACATGGATATTTCTAGATTGATTATGTATATGCAACAATTGGAAGAAGAGAAAAAGAAGCAAGTTAAGCTTAGTAAGAGGAAGGGAAAGAAATTTAGGCCTTCTGAGCATAGTGGTGGAGATGGTGGCAAGTGTCTACAGAAGAAGTGGGAGATTTAAGTTCCTCCTCCCAGGCTAGTGTTCGCTCTCCTTACCTGAAATTTTCAGGTGATCGTTGATCTCAATTTAGTTGTGGATTCTGGGCACAGGGTGCCTAATTCTAGGCTAGAGGTTCCCAGTCAGCTCCACCCTACCCTCCTTGTAGATTCTGTGGTTAGAGTTATCATGGACAATGAGAGAAGGGAGAAACAAATTTTTTCATTATGGTAACATTAGGCATATGCAATTTGAGTACCCCTCTCTAGCAGTTTCTTAGACCAATAGGGCTCCTGTTGCTACTCCATCTACTTTCACACCGAAGGGTGCTATGTCTGTTTCTGCTTCTATTTCTGGCACTGGCACTGTCCGGAACCATTTGTAAAAACTTGCTACTCGTCGAGATTTTGAGGCATCTCCCGATGTTGTCATAGGTATGTTGAGACTTTTCTCCCGTGATGTGTAATATTTACTTGATCCAGGGTCTACTCTTTCTTATGTGACCCCGTATGTGGCTGTGCATCTTGATTGTGGTCCCGAGAGTCTATCAGTTTCTTTTTCTATTTCCACCCTGATAGGGGACTGTATGATTGATAGAAGGGTCTATAGGGGTCGTGCAGTATCTGTTGGTGGTAGAGATACTCTTGTAGACTTGATAGAGTTAGGCATGGTTGATTTTGATGTCATTCTGAGGATGGATTGGTTGCACTCTTGCTATGCTTCCTTAGATTGTTGGACCCGTAGGGTCATGTTTAAATTCCCAAATGAGTCATTCATTGTACGGGAAGGTGGTTCCCTAGTGCCTAAGAAAAGGTTCATTTCTTATCTAAAGGCCCGAAAGTTGATTTTAAAGGGGTGTTTGCATCATGTGGTCCAAGTTAAAGATTCTAACTTGGAAGAGCCTTCTCTAGAATCTGTTCCCATTGTTAATTAGTTTCCCGAGGTGTTTCCCCATGATCTTCCATTGTTCCTCCTAATAGGGAAATTGATTTTGGGATTGATCTTGTTCCGAACACTTATCCAATTTCTATCCCTCCTTATAGAATGGATCTGGCATAGTTGAAAGAGCTCAAGAAATAATTAAAAGACGTCTTAGATAAATCTTTTATCTGCCCTAATGTGTCACTGTGGGGTGCTCCCGTATTGTTCATACTCAGAAGGATAGTTCCCTTTGTACGTGCATTGATTATCGTCAGTTGAACAAAGTGATCGTAATGAATAAGTAGTCCCTTCCTAGGATTGATGATTTGTTTGATCAACTTTAGGGTGTGAAGTGTTTTTTTAAGATTGATCTTAGATTGGGTTTTCATCAGCTTAAGATTAGGGATGCGGATATGCCTAGGACTGCCTTTAGAACCCCGTATGGTCACTATGAGTTTCTTGTCATGCTTTTTGGGTTGACCAATGCATCAAAAGCATTTATGGACTTGATGAATAGGGTCTTCCATCAGTTCTTAGACATGTTTGTCATTCTCTTTATTGATGACATCTTAGTTTATTCTAAGAGTGAGGCGGATCATGTAGATCACCTCCATGCCGTATTGCAAACTTTGAAGAATCATCATTTGTATGCCAAGTTCTCCAAGTGTAAATTTTGGTTGAAAGACATAACTTTTCTTGGTCATGTCATCTCTAATGAAGGGATCATTATAGATCCCCAAAAGGTTACGGCTGTTAACAAGTGGCCTAGACCCACGACTCCAATTGATATTCAGAGCTTCTTAGGTCTATCCGGTTGATATAGAAGGTTTGTGGAGAGTTTCTCAACTATAGCTACCCCATTGACCAAGTTGACCCAAAATAAGGTCAAGTTCGTATGGTCGGAAATGTGTGAGGGTATTTTTGAGAAGTTAAAAGATAAATTGACTTCAACCCCTGTTTTGACCTTGATCGAAGGTAATGATGGTTTTGTGGTATATTGTTATGCTTCTTGTATTGGGCTCAGTTGCGTGTTGATGAAACATGGTAGGGTGGTGGCCTATGTTTTTAGGCAATTAAAAGTTCATGAGAAGAACTACCCTACTTAGGACTTTGAGTTGTTAGCCGTGGTCTTTGCGTTAAAGATTTGGCTACATTGTCTTTGTGGGGTTTATGTTTATATCTTTTCAAATCATAAGATCCTCCAATATGTGTTTACTCAAAAAGAGTTGAACCTCCAATAAAAGAGGTGGCTTGTGTTGTTGAAAGACTATGATATGAGTCTTAATTACCATCCTGATAAGGCAAATGTAGTTGCCAATGCTCTTAGTAGAATATCTATGGAAAGTTTGGCTTATGTAGACGAGGATAAGTGGGAATTGATAAAGGACCTTCACCGTTTAGCTAATCTTGGAGTTTGAATTGCAGACTCCGAGGTGGTGATGTATTTGGGTATCGGGTATCTCAGTCATCCCTTGTTGTTGAGATAAAGGAGAAGCAAGTATTGGACCCTGATTTGATGAAGATTAAGGGTAATGTGGGTCAACATAAATTTGGGAGCTTTCTGATTGGTGGTGATGTATCTTGAGATACCAAGGTAGGCTATGTGTTCCCAACATTAATGGAATAAGGTAAAGGGTTATGGCCGAGGCTCATGGATCTCGTTGTTCTATTCATCTCGGCTCCACCAAGATGTACCATGACCTTAGAGAGTTCTATTGGTGGAGCAATATGAAACATGATGTGGCTAGCTATGTAGGCAAGTGTATGGTGTGTCAACAAGTAAAGGTTGAGAACATGAGGCTAGGTGGGTTGTGCCAAAAAGTTGTATTTCCCGAATAGAAGTGAGAGGTAATTAATATAGATTTCATTACCGGTCTTCTTAGATCTCAAAATCAATGTGATTCTATTTGGGTCATTATTGATAGAATGACCAAGTCTGCTCACTGATAACGCTCAATCTACAGCTCTCGTGGGAGTGTAAAGCGGTCGTTAGCAAATATAGAACCCAACCTATGTTGGGTATCGATCCCACAGGGAATAGCTTGGCCAACAAGTAGGCAACGATTACTAGACTTTTAGTGCAAGTCTCGTAAGAAGGGGGGATTGTAATGTGTAACCAAAACAATAAAGTAAAAGCTGAAGATAGCAAAGTAAAGAGAAAAGGATTGTTACGTAAGTTGTAAACAATGAGAATTGAAGCATTGGGGTTATGTCCACCTCCTGAGTTATACGTCTCTATTGACTATGAGTATGTAGAATATCGACATGCATGCGCTTATAGAGAATTGTATTCGATGGTAAATCCAGGCGTCTTTCGACCTATTCGAGGATTATTTCACTTTAACTCTTTCTAGCTTAAAGCGTGTCTAACGGTACGAATTCTCCAAGAGGTTAATCCAGTTACGGCACTAACTGTTTAGTAGGGAATTTAGGGGGTGACCCTACTACCTTGACATTATCTCTTTTCCAGACAAATAACCTTTCTTTCGAACAAGTTAAATGTTATACTGGCGTATTCTTGTATTTGCAACCACAAAGAATGTAGATTAAGATGAAGAGAATAATGATATAAGCAGCATACGTGTCATAAACTCACAAACTCATAGCAATAGATAGTATCTCAGTTGGCTTCCATAACCCCAATAGAGAAGTTTAGTTACCCATGATTGCGAAGGAGATCACAATTGACATTGTTGTTATACCACAAGATTGATTAACTTCGTGCAGCACAAGTGGTAGGCGTTTAGGTGTGAATTCCTAGGCAAAGTAACGTTTCTCTTGTTGCGGAATTTAAGAATAGAAGAATTAAGGGAAAGATTTCGGAATTGAGAAGTAGAAGAATAAGAACTAGAATTTATGAGGAATGTATGAAGATGAATGTATCTCTCCACTAAGGGAGGAATTGTTTTTCTCCACTAAGGGAGGAATACCTCTCCAATAAGGGAGGATTGAATAAAAATCTCTAGCATGATAGGGTATTTATAATACCCATATCATATTCCTACTAAGCTAATGAAACACTTAACCAAATCCTACTAAGCTAATGAAATACTTAACCCAATTGTACTTGGTTAATGTATCATTATCCTAATCCTAATAAGCTATTGAAATACTTAACCCAATTGTACTAGGTTAATGTATCATTATCCAAATCCTAATAAGTTACTGCTAGTCCCCAAAGTCTTCAGAAATGTTGTTTTAGACCGGGATAGATTTTCCATGCATCACTTTTGGTCCTTTAGGCGTCCAAGCTCCCTTCCTTCCTTCGTGAGCTTTCTTTGGCGTCAAATTATCCACAAAATGCTGAATTCTGCATCATTTATACCTGAAACTTTGCTAATCATGTTCTTTAGCTCACTTACAGGAAAAAGGACTAAAAGCGCATGAAATATATACTTTGTTCTCAAAACATGGCATAAATATGGGCAAAATATATTGATATAGGCGCGTAATATCGCCTATCATCAACACCCCACACTTGAAGCTTTGTTCATCCTCGAACAAAATATCATGTCCCTCTAAACATCAACTTAGGGTTTCACAACAGCAACAACACAAAACATTCGTCAAGACAAGCACAACAATTATCAACAAAGAGTAGTTTTCCGATCATTAGTAGAAACAGTTTAACCTCTAGCATAGACTCGTGATGGTGGTCAACTCATATTCAAAAGTTAAGGCACAAGGAATCATGTACAACTATCCAAAACTCATCAACCATGCGTGTCTCACAATATATTACCCATAGTCACTCACAAGTATAGTATATTTTTCAAACATGGGTTTCAAAATATCCTTGCTCTCGCTCTCACAAAGAATTCGTATGCAGCAACTCATGACCATAGGCTTGCCCTTAGTGTAATACTCCACTAAATGTCAGAATGTTAAGATTAGGATTAAGTAGGTCTTTTGATGGTTGTAATGTAGGCTAAGGGACGGGTAGGACTATTTTGGCCAGAAATAGTGACTAAGTTCCTAAGCACTTTAATACATCACATTGTATCATTGACATTTTTTTCTTTCAACCTTTCTTCTTTCTTTTATTCTACCACCCTTGTTCTCCTCTTTTGTTTTTCAGTTTTAAACATAACTCACGCTTCAGCTTTCTTTTTCCTTTTTCTTTTCATACCTCTTATAATAGCACTTTCTTTTGCATAACACATTCAAGCATCACTACAATTTAGAGCATCATACTCACCCAATTTCCTCTTATTTCGTCACATGACTTTTGCACTTTAAAGCACTTAGGATTTTGGATCAAATTATGGTCTTGAAAAAATGGATTAGGCTTACATATGAGGTTTGTCAAAGAAAATAGGCTAAAGGCTCAAAATGGTTTAACTAGGATGATGTCCAAGGGTAGGTAAAACGAAGGTAAACATATGTAGGTTGCCAAAGAAATGCCTAAATCATCTCCTAAACTTACACTCCTTATTTTCGCTTTGCATACATACCAGGCAAGTTCTAGCATCAGCCACAAACATAGAATATACTATTATCTCACACACACAAGGCACATGGTCGACTTGATTGGAAGTAATATAGACTCTCGACCCAACAAGTGAAGGAATTGAACCACACAATATCACATAATGAGTCACAACTAGAGCCTAAAACGTCTCAATAGTCATAATTGTAGCACATACTCTTGTTATAATCTCATGCTGCCTATTAGAATAATTTCATGCGAAGCTACGTTAAAAAAATTACTACTAAAAAACATAACTTAACTAAAAAACGAAAAAAAATAAAGTAAAGTAAACAAAGTAAACAAACATAGATGCGATAGAGAAGTATAGCATGCGATACCGCCACCGCACACTTAAACGGGACACTGCCCTCAGTGGAAAAAAAATACGAAGAACCTGGTCAGTCGGACTCTTCCTCAATGTCGGGGGTCATACCCCCTTCGTCGGAATCATCATAAGAGTCGTCGTCAAAGTTCTCGTCCTCGTCGGAGTCTGGCAAGCGTCGATCGTCATCGGTCGGCACATCATCGTCTAGAGGTTCCTCAAAGTAAACGGCCACTCCACACATCTCCCATGCATGCATGTTCATTGGATAGTCGTGGTCCAGCTGTTGGAGCTCTGCAGCAGTTGGAACACGTCCACCACTCATCATAGTAAATCGTGTCATGCCATAAAGATGACGGAAGAAACTCTCATCACGAGCATGTCTCTCCGCAGTAGTAAGGTTGACACCATGAGTTATTTCAGCATCTTTGACCTTTGTGAGGTCAACCTTCTTCGGGTTATGTGGGAGTTTGTGATCAGCTGGTTCCTCTTCGATATACTCCTTCCGTAAGAGTGCTATCAACAGATTACCAAAAGTGAAGTGGGACCTTTTGTGGAGTCTGGCCTTCCGCATTGTAGAGCGAATGATTGCCCCAAAATTGATAGGGACATTCGTCATCAAAGCATAGACCAAACACACTCTATATCTTGATATTTTGGTGTATTGAGTCCCAGGAATAAGGCATGAGTTGACAATACGCAACCGGATTCTTGCTTCCCTATTCAATGGAGCATAGGGGAAGGTGTTGTGTCGTCCGGTGTCTCGGTGTCTGCCCTACCTTGCCATGGATCTACTTCCACAAAGTGTGTGTCGTATTGCTCTATAAGGAGGCCTGCTGTACAGCTCTTTGAATGGTGCTGGGTCGACCGAAGGTAAACCAAGAAAGGAGTTGAGCAAATCCGCGTTGAGCTGTAACACTTGGCCCCAAATCTTGACTTCGTTGCCTGTGGTTTTCGGCGACCAGTTGGCGTAGAACTCCCTTGTCAAATCAATATTACATTCTCCCATGTCGCGGAAGATAAAATCCAGTTTCAACGCCATTATTTTCGCCAACATACGCGGCTCCTTCTTCGCTATGGTGTCCTTGTTGATCAAGTCGACGTGAACATATTTTCGTTCCTTGTTTTTCTTGTACCATTCCTTGGCTTCCTCCTCAAGAACCCATTTTATTCCAAACATTCGTCGGGGTAGTTGCATGGAGGATGATTCTCTTTGTTCCTTGCGACCTCTCTTCTTGCCCTTTTGGGAAGTGGTAGCCTTATCTTGTCGCGCTTTAGGTGCCATTGTTCCTGAGATTTAAACAGTATTCATGTTAGCATCAACTCAAAGGGAACAATCTATAAACAAGCCGTCAGGGTACCACCCCACACTTAGGTTCATTAATACAAATAGTGAAGTGAAATCATACGTTTTAGGAACTATGTTCCGACAAGGAAATCAGCGATGTATCACTACTTGCAGCCATTGCACTACTTTCATGTCAGGTATAACAACACTACTACGTAGGGGTGACATTATGGTATAGTTACTTTCAACAATCACAACCTCCTACGTCGGTAGGCAACTATAAGTCTTATCCCGATGAATGAGATAGTCTATCATGTAAGTATCCATGTATCAAACTTAAGCAATTGTCATAACCCTAGCAATTTCGCAAATATTATAACAATGCTATTAAAACAAAATTCAAGTCGGAAACAAGTCAAGATTATCCTAACGTATATGTTCACGCACATGGTTTTGTGTCAACAATCCAAACACATTAACATCACCAATAATCTTTCAAGATGTAGCAATTCATAATAGGCATAGCAACGTAGTACTTACGAGAAATAGATGAAGAATACAAGAGTACTTATGTGATTGAAGCCTTTGGAGATGGTCTTGTGAATTGGAAGAGCAAAAAGAAAAAGTTTGAGATGATTTAGAGAGAGTATGCGGCGCTTTTAGGTCTATTTCTAATGTGGTTATGTTTCAAGACCAAGTATCCTTTATATAGGAAAATAATGGGTTGGGTTTTGACCCATTTACAAATGGTTTAGGAGACAAAAATGCCCTATATGCGGTGCATAATGCTTGGCATAGTCATAGTATAGGCGGCGCATAGTGTATGGCATTTAGGGACATATGCGCTGCATAGTGTATAACATTTGAGATACTGAGACCTAATGCTATAGCATAGGCGGCGCATAGTGTATAGCACACTTAAGAATGGGCGGCGCATAGTGTATAGCACACTAGATTCCGAGACCTTAGGCTATAGTATAGGTTTTGCATTGTTCTTGGCCTAGTTTTACCAAGGCCTAGCCTCCCTCGATGCCTATTTTGGCATGAGCAATGCTCAATCCATAGCCTTATGCATCCTTATTCCTAACTTACCACCTTTACCATAAAATTCGTCCAAATCGTCATTTGAAACCAATCTCCTCGTTGAATACTTCTCGCACCTATATTTGCTCAAAACCAATGAAAACGATTAGTACGATGGGTTGCCTCCCACCAAGCGCCTTAGTTTTGGTCGTGGCACGACTCATATTTTTGGATTTTCATTTATCAAAAGCAAAACAAGTACTAGAATGAAAGAAAGACAAAACGATAAACGATAAACGATAAAACAATAAAATGATAGAATGATGGGTTGCCTCCCATCTAGCGCCTTATTTATTGTCGTGGCTCGACATAGTTACCTCGATTACTTAGACTTCGTCGAGATAAGTGATAGCCATATAATTCATCGAGTCAAGAGGACCGATATAAGGTTTAACACGTTGTCCATTCACTTTGAAGACAACACCATTATTGTCTTCCAATTCGACTACTCCAGACGAGTAGACTTGGATAACTTTGTATGGACCAGACCACTTAGACTTTAAATTACCTGGGAGCAGCTTCAATCTGGAGTTGAAGAGAAGTACCATATCACCTCTTTGGAAGTTTCGTTGAACAATCCGCTGATCATGATACTTTTTCATCCGCTCCTTGTATAGGTCTGATCTTTCATATGCATGGAGACGGAACTCATCTAATTCGTTCAGCTGCTCCAACCTCAGATTCTTAGCATCATCCTGATTCAAATTCAACTGCTTTAATGCCCAAAATGCCTTATGCTCGAGCTCGATGGGTAAGTGACAAGCCTTCCCATAAACTAGTTGATAAGGAGACATGCCAATGGGCGTTTTGAACGCAGTCCTATACGCCCATAGTGCATCATCAAGCTTCCTAGACCAATCCTTCCTATTTGCATTAACCGTCTTTGCAAGGATTTGCTTGATCTCACGATTGGAAACTTCTACTTGTCCACTAGTTTGGGGATGATAAGGCGTATCTACCTTATGTTGCTTGACACCATACTTGGCCAAAATGGATTTGAATAGCTTGTTGCAAAAGTGAGATCCTCCATCACTTATGATAGTACGTGGTACTCCAAAGCGAGAGAAGATATTCTTTTTTAAGAACGCTACAACACGCTTCCCTTTATTGTCGGCCAAAGCTACAGCTTCCACCCATTTTGAAACATAATCTACAGCAACCAAGATGTACTTCATTCCAAACGAATTCATGAATGGACCCATGAAATCAATACCCCACACATCAAAGAGTTCTACCTCAAGAATTTTGGACATGGGCATTTCATGGTGTTTTGAAATAGCACCTTGACGTTGGCATTGGTCGCACCTTCTAACATAGTCGTAGGCATCTCTAAATATTGAAGGCCAATAATAACCACTTTGCAAAACTTTTCTTGCCGTCCGATTGCCTGCGTGATGTCCTCCAACTTGGGAAGTGTGGCATGCTTCCAATATAGTAGGCACTTCTTCATGAGATATACATCGTCGAATGATACCATCCGCGCATCTTCGAAACAAATAAGGTTCATCCCAATAGTAGTACTGTACGTCATGCATAAACTTCCTCCTTTGGTGGTAAGATAAATTGGCAGGTATCATATTACTCACTATGAAATTTGTAAAGTCGGCATACCATGGTAGTTCCTCCATTGTTGTCGCTAATATCTCTTCGTCCGGGAATGCATCATCAATCTAATTTTCAGGTTGCGCCACATGTTCATTCTCAAGTCGAGATAGGTGATCGGCCACTTAGTTCTCGCAACCTCTTCTATCTTTGACCTCAAAATCAAACTCTTGTAGCAGCAATACCCATCGAATTAACCTTGGTTTTGCATCCTTCTTTGTCATGAGATACCTAAGAGCTGCATGGTCTGTATGAATGATCACCTTAGTACCTAATAGATAGGCACGAAACTTCTCAAATGCGTACACAACTGCTAGGAGCTCTTGTTCAGTAACAGTGTAGTTCCTTTGGGGTTCATTTAGGACCTTACTCGCATAGTAGATAGGATGAAATAATTTCTCATTTCTTTGTCCAAGTATATCTCCAATGGCTACACCACTAGCATCACACATGACTTCGAACGGGAGAGACCAGTCTGGTGCTACCATGGTAGGGGCTTCAATGAGTTTTCCTTTAAGGAATTCGAATGCCTTTAAGCAATCTTCATTAAAGTCAAAATTCGCATCCTTCTCCAATAGTTTGCACAATGGACTAGCAATTTTGGAGAAATCTTTGATAAACCGACGATAGAAACCTGCATGGCCAAGAAAACTATGAACTCCCTTCACCGAAATTGGAGGCGGTAGCTTCTCAATAACCTCTATTTTTGCTCGATCAACCTCTATTCCTCTTACGGAAATCTTGTGCCCAAGAACAATTCCTTCTTTTACCATGAAGTGGCACTTTTCCCAATTCAGCACAAGGTTGAATTCTACACATCTTTGCAATGCCATGCTCAAGTTTTCCAAGCACGACTCAAAAGATTCACCAACAACTGAAAAATCATCCATAAATACCTCCAAAGTGTCCTCAACCATATCAGAGAAAATGGACATCATACAGCGTTGAAAGGTGGCTGGTGGATTACATAACCCGAATGGCATACGTTTGAAGGCAAACGTACCATATGGGCATGTAAATGTTGTCTTCTCTTGGTCTTCGGGGGCAATAAAAATCTGATTGTAGCCTAAATAACCGTCAGAGAAGCAAAACCATCCTTTCCCCGCTAATCAATCTAGCATTAGGTCCATGAATGGCACTAGGAAGTGATCTTTGAGTGTCCAAGAATTCAGCTTTCCGTAGTCCATGCATACTCTCCATCCAGTGATGGGTCTGAGTGGAATAAGCTCGTTATTTGTATTCACGACCACCGTCATGCCTCCTTTCTTGGGAACACATTCTACCGGGCTTACCCATGTACTATCAGAGATTGGATATACAACTCCTGCGTCTAACCACTTGATAATTTCTTTCTTCACCACTTCTTGCATAGGTGTGTTTAGACGTATTTGATGCTCAATGGTGAGTGTGCAATTTTCTTGAAGCTGAATTTTATGTGTGCAAATCCCAGGTGGAATACCAATAATATCCGCAATGGTCCATCCAATGGCTCTAATATACTTGCGTAAGATAGCAATAAGAGCTGCAACTTGTTGCTCACCCAAATCGGCTGTCACAATAACTGGAAGTGTGTTTCCTCTTCCTAAGAATGCGTACTTTAAATGACTTGGCAGCTCCTTCCATTCTAACGTGGGTGGCTCTTCAATAGATGGCTTAGCTGGTGGTGTGGGTCGATTCTTGAGATCAAGGTCCAGTTTCTTGGGAGCATAGCGATATGTCCCTAATCCCGATAGAGCACAAGTAGCTTCTTCAGAATTTTCAGCATCCTCATTCTCTCCATTCATAAGCACAACCTCCAAAGGGTCATCAATAATTTGCTCTTCTTCAAGTAATTCTTTCTCATCATCAAAGAAAACATCAGCTATCGAAAATACACTGAGATCTTTGGGTTGCTTCATTGATTTGGACACATCAAAGCGAACCACTTCGTCATTTATTGGAATGAAAGCTCATTGGCTCTCAAATCAATGAGCACACTTCCTGTAGCAAGGAAAGGGCGCCCCAAGATTATGGGAACTTCTGAGTATGCCTCGCAATCCAAAATAACAAAGTCTGCCGGAAAGATGAATGAAGAAACCTTTACCAATACATCACATAGAATACCAACAGGTGATTTAACCGACCTATCCGCCATGACGAGCCTCATATTGGTTGGACTAGGATCACCCAACCCCAACTTCTTGTAGATCGATAATGGCATCAAATTAATGCTAGCTCCTAAGTCACATAATGCTTTGGCAAAATTCAAAGATCCTACGATGCAAGGAATAGTGAAAGCTCCGGGGTCGGCCTTCTTCTGAACTATCGATAGGGTAGCAATTGCACTACAATGATGCACATCTTATTTCAACTCATAGCTTGCTGCCCGCTTCTTTGTCAAAAGATCCTTCATAAACTTCGCATACCCAGGCATTTGTTCAAGTGCCTCCACCAATGGAACATTAATGGTCAGCTGTTTCAACATAGTCATGAATTTGCTAAACTTTGTGTCATCCGCCACCTTCTTCAATCTTTGGGGAAAAGGTGGTGGTGGGTATGGAAGTGTTTTTTCCACGGCTTTCTTCTTCTCTTGCTTCCGTTTTCCACTTTTTCAGGCTGTATAGCACTGGAGGTGGCGTCCTTGACGTCAGGAGTAGTTGCTGCGGCATCTTCTCCTTTTGCGTTATCATCCATGTCCGCAACTTCATCAACCACTTGCTTGACTTTTGCTGAAGTTTCCAGCACCTTACCACTTCTGGTAGTAATAGCCATGCATGACCCATCATTCCTCGGGTTTTGCACAGTACCACTAGGTAAAGTGCCGACCTTTCTTTGATTGAGTGCTGCTGAAAGTTGGCTCAATTGCTGCTCTATTTGCTTGATTGAAGTGGAATGAGAATCAACTAATTGTTTCATGGAGGACAAATCATTGATTACCTCCGTTACTCCCACGCTCGTTACTTCCACTCCTTTCAATAATTTAGCCATCATGTCTTCCATACTTCCAGAATTAGATGTGGTGGTGTCACATCTACCAGGGGGAACGTACAAACCACTCTTTTCATTCTTATTTTTCCAACTACCTTGGTCTTTGTTTCCAGATTTATCATAGTAGTTCCAACCTTGGTTTCCTTGGGTATTCCCACGGAAACCCCCCTGATTGTTCAAGTAGTTGGCCTCCTCTTCCGAATCAGATTAGTCTCTTCCTTTTGACTCAATGGCTTTGACTTTTTTGGTCTTCCCTGTTAATAAATGCTTTGTAAGAAGATCCATTTGTGTTTTCAGATGCGCCATATCTTGATCACGTTCTTCTTCTCTTCTTCTTTGGTCTGCAGTCATGCCAATAGATAAAGTGGGGCTTGCTACCTCAGAATCCCTGGTATACCAAACTCTACTTTGTTTCATCATACGATCTAGCATATTGCTTGCTTGACCAAAAGTGAGGTCCATGAAAGATCCTCCAGCTGCGTAATCCACCACTGGCTTAGTTATTGAATTCAAGGCTCTATACAATATCTCCATTAGGTGAACATTGGTCATGTGATGGTTTGGGCATCTCGCTAGCTTTGTCTTGAACCTCTCCCATGTTTCATGAAGAGCTTCAGTGGGAAGCTGACGAAAGTTGCTGATTTCATCTCTCAATTGTGCTCTTTTGGATGGCGGAAAGAATCTTTCTAGGAAAGCGTCTCTCAATTGCCTCCAATTTGTAATTGAATCAGGAGTCAGCCCATTTAACCATAGTGTTGGCTCCCCAGACAGAGACAATGGAAATAGATGTAATCGAATTGCATTCTGACCAACACCAGGATTGTCAAATGACTTGCATGTAGAAATAAAGTTGATGAGATGCATATTCGGATCATCGCCTGCTAGTCCACCAAATAATCCCTTGAGTTGCAATAACTGAATCATGGTGCTTGTGATGTTGAACTTGGCTCCGGGCGCTAATGGTGGTGGAATTATGGCTCCAGTGGCTCCGGCATCATCAAGATCATCATCATCGTCGTCAAAAGCTGGTTGCATGGGTTGGTGATCATACCTAAACCGAGCTTGACGACCTCTTCTGTTGGCAGGTGTTATGATTTCAGCATCACGCCTTGGGTTTAGTAACTCGTCATCTCCTAAATCCTCATCGTCAGGATTTGTTGCTCACCCAGGGTTATCAATGTTTTGTTGATGTACTTGGGCGGCGACAAGAGTAGCCAATCTTGCTTCTTCCTGTTGAGCAGCCATCCTTTCGATTTCTGCTTGTGCTTCCATTCTGCCAATACATTGTGGTTCAGGATTGATAGGTAATAACGGTTGACCAGAACTTCGAGTATAGGGCATGCACTAAATAAAAACCTGCAGTAAACAAAAACAAAAACTAAAAGTAAAAGTACGAGAATCTTTGACCAAAGGGTCTAGTAAATATCACAAACTTGATTGACACTCGTATTCCCCGACAACGACGCCAATTTTTGATAACGCTCAATCTACAGCTCTCGTGGGAGTGTAAAGCGGTCGTTAGAAAATATAGAACCCAACCTGGGTTGGGTATCGATCCCACAGGGAATAGCTTGGCCAACAAGTAGGCAACGATTACTAGACTTTTAGTGCAAGTCTCGTAAGAAGGGGGGATTGTAATGTGTAACCAAAACAATAAAGTAAAAGCTGAAGATAGCAGAGTAAAGAGAAAAGCATTGTTACGTAAGTTGTAAACAATGAGAATTGAAGCGTTGGGGTTATGTCCACCTCCTGAGTTATACGTCTCTATTGACTATGAGTATGTAGAATTCTGACATGCATGTGCTTATAGAGAATTGTATTCGATGGTAAATCCAGGCGTCTTTCGACCTATTCGAGGATTATTTCACTTTAACTCTTTCGAGCTTAAAGCGTGTCTAACGGTACGAATTCTCCAAGAGGTTAATCCAGTTACGACACTAACTGTTTAGTAGGGAATTTAGGGGGTGACCCTACTACCTTGACATTATCTCTTTTCCAGACAAATAACCTTTCTTTCGAACAAGTTAAATGTTATACTGGCGTATTCTTGTGTTTGCAACCACAAAGAATGTAGATTAAGATGAAGAGAATAATGATATAAGCAGAATACGTGTCATAAACTCACAAACTCATAGCAATAGATAGTATCTCAGTTGGCTTCCATAACCCCAACAGAGAAGTTTAGTTACCCATGATTGCGAAGGAGATCACGATTGACATTGTTGTTATACCACAAGATTGATTAACTTCGTGTAGCATAAGTGGTAGGCGTTTAGGTGTGAATTCCTAGGCAAAGTAACATTTCTCTTGTTGCAGAATTTAAGAATAGAAGAATTAAGGGAAAGATTTTGGAATTGAGAAGTAGAAGAATAAGAACTAGAATTTATGAGGAATGTATGAAGATGAATGTATCTCTCCACTAAGGGAGGAATTGTTTTTCTCCACTAAGGGAGGAATGCCTCTCCATTAAGGGAGGAATGAATAAAAATCTCTAGCATGATAGGGTATTTATAATACGCATATCCTATTCCTACTAAGCTAATGAAATACTTAACCAAATCCTACTAAGCTAATGAAATACTTAACCCAATTGTACTAGGTTAATGTATCATTATCCTAATCCTAATAAGCTAATAAAATACTTAACCCAATTGTACTAGGTTAATGTATCATTATCCTAATCCTAATAAGCTAATAAAATACTTAACCCAATTGTACTAGGTTAATGTATCATTATCCTAATCCTAATAAGTTACTGCTAGTCCCCAAAGTCTTTAGAAATGCTGTTTTAGCCCGGGATAGATTTTCCATGCATCACTTTTGGTCCTTTAGGCGTCCAAGCTCCCTTTCCTTCCTTCGTGAGCTTTCTTTGGCGTCAAATTATCCACAAAATGCTGAATTCTTCATTATTTATACCCGAAACTTTGCTAATCATGTTCTTTAGCTCACTTACAGGAAAAAGGACTAAAAGCGCATAAAATATATACTTTGTTCTCAAAACATGGCATAAATATGGGCAAAATATATTGATATAGGCGCGTAATATCGCCTATCATCACTCACTTCTTGCTCGTGAGGACTAATTACTCGACAAAATATTATGCTGAGTTGTATCTTGTGGAGATTGTGAAGTTGCATGGTGCTCTATTTTTTATCATCTCGGATCTTGGTCCTCTATTTTCATCCTACTTTTGGAAGTCATTCCAAACGGGTTTAGGTACTAGAGTGTGCCTTAGTACCGCTTTCCACCCATAAATGGATGGGAAAGAAGAGAGAACTATCCTAACATTGGAGGATATGTTACGGGTTTGTGTGATTGATTATGGTGGTAGTTGATATAACCACTTGCCTTTTGAATAAGTTCGCCTATAATAATAGTTACCATTCTAGCATTGGCATGTCCCATTTTGAGGCATTGTATGGTAGGATATGTCGATATCCTATTGGGTGGTATGAAGTTGGCGAGGGTAAGTTGCTTGGCCCTGATTTAGTTAACCAATCCATAAAGAAGGTAAAGGTAATTCATTATAGATTGAAAACTACTCAAAGACACCAAAAGTACTATGTAGAAGTGAGGCGTAGGGACTTAGAGTTTAGTGTTGGCAATTGGGTATTCTTGAAGGTGTCCCCTATGAAGGAAGTGATGCGGTTTGGTAAAAAGGGGAAACTTAGTCCCAGGTATGTTGGTCCCTACTTGATTATGAAGAAGGTTTCCAATGTTGCTTATAAGTTGGAGTTGCTTTCTCGTATGAACTCTATTTACATGGTTTTCCATGTCTCTATGTTGTGGAAATGTGTGGGTGATCCTTCATTGGTTGTTTTCATGGAGGATGTTGATATCTCGGAATCTTTGTCCTATAAGGAGGTCCTAGTGAAGATCTTGGTTCGGAAAGTTCATCGGTTGCAAATAAAAGAGATGACTTCGGTGAAGGTTCTATATAGGAACCAAAAGTACGAGAAAGCTACGTGGGAAGTGGAAGAGGATATGAAGTCCAAGTATCTGTATTTGGTTCCATTCTGAAAACTTGAGATGCAGGTATGAGTTAATCTCCTTACTTTGATTTATGTTTTTGATAGACAATAGGTTGAAGTCCCCAATTTTTTAAATTGAGATATGCCTTGTTAGACCATGGGTTCAAGTATCTAATTCCTTGAAACTATATGTGTCCTTTTTGTGATGGTTTTAAGTCCCTAGTATCTCGAGTTGATTCATGTCTTTAGTAAAATGATGGGTTTGAGTCCCTAATCCTTGAATTGAGTAAGTATCCTTGATAAGTTGATGGGTTGAAGTCCCTAAGTTGTGAAATGGGTAAGTGTTGATAATTAAGGGGTTTAAGTCCCTATGCTTTGAAATGAACAAGTATCTTTGATAAATAATGGGTTTAGTCCCAAAGTTAATGAGGTGAATGATTGATTGATATTGAGCATGATGTGTGTTGTACCATTGTTGTATGCTTGTTCTAACCTATTCAAGGGTTGGTTTGATATATGATAATGTGTTAACTTATGTTTATTGCTTACCTTACCCGTCATTCATTGACGAACGGTCCAAGTGGGGGAGAATTAAAACACCTAGACTTTGAACTATTGAAAAATTTCGTCAATTGATATCACTGGGGTGGGTATGACTAGGGGTAGGAGTCGTACCCTATGGATATGAGTGGTATCCTCGTTCCCATCCCCTCTCATATCTAAGGAAGTGTGGTGAGGGTTACTCTCTATCCTAGGTATGAGTGACCCCATCCTCAATCATACCAAAGTGTACAAGTCATACCTAGTAAGTCGTATAGAGTTTGGACTTGAACTTTTAGTGGACTATTTTTTATTGGGTAATGCATACGAGTTAGGGGTTGAGTCATACCCTTTGGATACGACTCAAGGGTGTGTGGTTCTACCCTAATAGTGTAGGTGACCTAGGAGAAGCCTAGGGTACGAGTCAGGGTACCACTCATACCCTAGGGTACGATTCCTCTAGTGATTCATACCCCTAGATGGGTCCACTTTCCATCTTTTAGTTAAGGACCTTGTGGTCATTTCCTACACCCTAAACCATAATTATCTTCACTATATAAGTGTGTATAGCCTCCTTAAATACATCATTGAGTGGATCAATTATCCAAAACACTCTCTCAAACTTATCTTTAATGAATTGGAGGCTAGGGTTTCAAGGGTGATCTTCAAAAGGCAAGGTGAAGTCAACACTCTTGGTGAATCGAGTTGTCTAAGGCATGTAACTCTTCCCCTTGTTAAATAACTCTAAACCCATGTATTTTACACTTGCATTAGTAATTGTACATGGTAGTTTTGAAATCAAATGAAAAAGGGTTTTGTTGCCTAATGATGAATAATGTTGATCCTTGGTTAGACTTGTGTTTATACATATTATTGATGATGAAATGCATATGTTGGTGCTTTTTGTACGTGGTTTAATATAAGGTGTTGTGTAACTTTACTCTTGATGATTTATACCATTAAAATGGCCTTGTTAAAGGTATGCACATGAAATGTTTATGAAAATGTCTAAGTGAATTGTCTAGTCACATGTGGTGATGTGTTGAACTAGGGCAATGACCCAATAAGTATGAATGATTGATAAATGATGTAAAAATATTTTGATCCATGTATTGTGAAATGATGACCTGATTGAGTTAATGACTAATAAGGGGTTGAAGTCCCTCAATACGAAGATGGACTTAAATTGTGTGTTGAACTAAAGTATGGTGAGAATATGGTATAAGATTATTAATGAAATGTGAATAGTTTGTGAGGGTCCTGATGACCATAAATTGAACTATATGACGAATTGAATGAAGGCAATGGAGTATTGAAATATTGAGCAATGAAGACCCCCACGAGGACCATGGGGTCATACATTATGTTAAATTAGCTAAATGGTTAAAGTCCTTAAGTGTTGTATGAAATGAATATTGATGCATGGGCAAATGGTTAAAGTCCCATTGTCAACTAATGATAGTTGTGATGGCTTGAGGTTGAAGTCCCTTGCCTTATAAAATGGCTTGATTTTGAAGTCTCTTTCCATATGAAATGGATTGAGGTTGAAGTCTTTTGCTCAATGGAATTGCTCGAGGTTAAAGTCCTTCTTCATGAGGTTAGAGTCCGTTGTCTAAACGTATGGGCATGAGGTTGGAAACCCTTTCCTAGATAAATGTGTGTTTGGTTAGAGTCCCTTGTTTGAATGATTGGGTATGTGGTTAAAGTCCTTTGCTAATGAAAGTGTGAGTATGGTCAAAGTTCTTTGCCTAATGAAATATTTATATGGTTAAAGTCCTATGCATAATGAGAAATGCTTGATCTATAAGTGTGGAGGGTCGGAGTCCCCCACTTTATGTCTAATGAATGAATGTTCAAGAATGTTGTTAAGCCTTGATATCTTGATTTGCATGTGATATACCTATATATAAGGGTAAGTGTATGAATATGATTGAATACAGTATATTGACTTGTTGTTGAAGGATGGTGCTATTATATCTTTATCCATTGAGTTACATTCTAGATTTCTAACCACTAACTGTCTCCGAACGCTTAGTCCCCATGCAACATAGGGGCCGAAGCATAATCTGATCTTCCTGTGCAGTGATTAGGTGATCGAAATGGTTCGTGCATTGATTTCGGAGTGGTAAGCTTCTTTATTTTAGAAGACATTCATTCTTGGTCTCCTATCTTTAGATGTAGTCTTATTTTGACTTGGTTTGTCTATTGTCAGGGGCTTGTCCTGACATATATATTTCTAATCATCGGTTTGTATAGAGATATTATGGATGACCGTGGACTTGGGAATATTGGTTAGTTTGATGAATCTTACGAAGTGTTTAGACTTGATTTAGTTAAGAATTATAATATTTCCGCTATTTTATCATATGGTCCGGATCATCCGACCCCTGGTGGTTTATATTGGTTATTGGGTTATGTTATTAGGGCGACCTACGATTCATGTGGACTTGAGGTGCCCATATGACATGGCCTGATTTTGAGGCGTGTCAAGTGCTCATCACAAAATCCACCAGAATCTCGTCAAGCCCTATCGCCCTACCCCTACATATCCTACAAATAGCATCCTTGACCTCCTCAACCTTAATACGCCCACAATAACTGTAATGGAAATATATATTTGAGTGCTCTACGTCCCCGAACATGATATCTTTGTCCCCCGCATCATTCAAAAGTCCATGGAAATTAGACTGTCACATACTCCTAATAAGTATGTACTACAACAACACTTTTCCACTCTTCCCTTGATGTACTTCACTTGGTCAAGGTCACGGTCCCTCCACTCTCTAGCCGTGTCAAATCTATGAAACTTCTTATCCCCGTCTTTCTCTTTTAAATCTACATACAAGCTCTCAAAAGTTGTTGTCTTAGCTATTGTAACCGCTAACTTAGCCTCTTTCCTAGCTAACTATACTCATCCTATTCATCTGCTTCTTCTTGTCATCCTTTCTCTCAACCAACTTTGTATATGCCACATTCTTAGTCTCTACCTTCATTTTAACTTCTTTGATCCACACCAGTTCCCTTGGTGTTTTCCAGATCGGTCTTTTGAGACTACCAAAACCTCTATAGTTATCTCTCTTATGCAGTTGGTAGTTGTCTCCCACATACTATCCACATCATCTATACTCTCCCAAGCCCTCATAGTTGTCAACTTCTATCTTATCTCTAAAGCACTGGAAAAAGTCAAGCTACCCCACCTAATCTTGGGTCATTCTTCCACACCTCTCTTTTTCTTCCCTTTTTGATTCCCAAGTCCATCACTAGAAGCTTATGCTGGATTGAAAGATTCTCGCTAGGTATGACCTTACAGTCTTTACATAGTGCTCTATCACCCTTCCTAAGGAGCAAAATGTCTATCTCAGTCTTGACCACCGAACTACGAAAGGTAATAAGGTGCTCCGCCTTCTTCAGGAAGCTCAAATTCGCTACCATCAACCCAAAGGCCCTACAAAAATCCAAAAGTGAGGCTCATTCTTTATTCCTTCTCCTAAATTTAAACCACCATGCACATCATCATAACCTCTTGATAATGACCAGATATTATTACTGAAATCACCTCCTACGAAAAGCTTCTCAGTGCTCAGAACGCCTCTCACCATGTCATCCAAAACTTCCTAAAGTCTTTTTTTCTCCTCCTCATCTAAGCTTGTCTGCGGAGCGTAGAACCTAAGAACACTTCACGTAGACCCTCTAATGACCAACTTAATTGACATCAAACTATCATTAACCCTTTTAACCTCTACCACCTGCCTCTTAATATCTTCATCTACTATGATACCTACCCCATTCCTATGCACACTACCACAGTACCACAACTTATACCAATTCATTTCCTTCACCTTAGAACCTAACCATTTGGTCTCCTGGACACAAGCTATATTAATCCTCCTCTTTCTAAGAATATTCATGAGCTCTATGGTCTTACCTTGAAAAGTCCCTGTGTTCAAAGACCTAATTCTCAACCTAGAACCTCTCATATCCCACTTAACCATACTACTTCTCGACCCCAACCCCAAACTTGATCCTAGGCCCAACCCTAACCTAGACCTCGACCTCACCTTGGACCCCAATCTCAACCACAACACCGACCTATGAAATGACTCTAGTCTACCATCGACCACCAAAGTCACTACTCAATAGATGAAGAAAATAAGAAGGTGCGCAAATAGGTAAGGCTAAAAAGAAACAATTGTAATAACAAATGAAATTAGTAATGAAGATTGAAATTGTGTCAACTATATGGTAAGGAAAACAAACAGAATTCTACATGAAAGAATCAAGAATCAACAGCCTATTCCAAAAGTAATAAAACCAATATGCTATAATGCAGATTTTGATAAACAACAATCAATAACAAAAACTACACTACTCACAAGAAAATAGGTAATCAAGGATAAAATGACGAGACAATAAAAACTTGACATAAACAACATAATAAGAGTAAATCAAGAACTGAATAGGAAACCTAAGAACTAAAAATAAGAGGCAAAAATCATGAAGTAAAGAGGCACAACAGGTTCTAAAATATATATGAACATCCGATAGACAATATCTAATAAAGAGCTAAATATTTACAACTAAAATCAACAGAAAAAAGGGATAAATTGGAAGATAGAACCTAAAAAAACTTGATTCTATTTATGTCTTTGCGCTTGGAGTTAGATGTTTGATTTCGATAAAATTTGATGCTGAAATTAGTCGCCAAAATAATATTGCCAGAGAGATACCCGACGACGACTGGATCTAGTAGTACCTGGAGGGTATGCTTTGAATATGCTGCTGGATACATAAACAACTCACCAGAAATCTGACACAACAACCTGCAAAAAACTATAAGAAAATATTGGTATCTACCTGTATCACCATCAAAAATTTTACCGGATCTAATGTTATTTTGCAGGTGCCAAAACACATGAACACACAGAGCCTAATAACTAAGGATGCAATAAAGATGCAATAAAGAGGTGTGAAGAAGATAGATCTACTTCGCCAAACTTCGATCGGTATGATGGGGTATATCCCGTGAGAGGGTGGGATCCGATGATGGATGTATGGTGGTCGATGAGTTATCAAAACTAGTGATGGTAGACCTTACCAAGAACAGAAACAAGAATCTAATTAAAATTTTTGCTGATGACATAGCCAAAAAAGAATCACAGGAAAAAGCGATCGTTCAGAAGATAACTTTTATTATCCTCCACAAAGATCCCTAATTACTACCATAGTAAAAAATCATTGACTATACAATGAACATACTTCAAATTGAAGAAAATCTAGATTTAGTTAAGAAAAAACAGCTCATTTTTATACATAAGTTAGAGTTTACATCCACAAGCTTGAACCTCTCCATTTATTAAAATTTAGTATTGGTTATTTTCTGGGATAAAATCAGACTTGATAGATAGACTAATCAGAAGGTGTAATACGTGGAAAAAGTGATAGATTCAACGTAGGTTATTTGAAGTAGCGAGTGACCTTATTTGTGAAATATTTGGTGTATTACCATCAATTATTGGTATTACGACAATAGATCATCAAGCTTTGAAGATACGGTGCCAGGAACAAGCCATAAACCAGATTAGAGTTGTTCTAAGACTTTGTCGCTATGAAAGATTCCGAGATCATTGCCAATCATTACTCAATAATGGAAATGGGTAATTAATAAGCATTACGAGGGCATAATTTTTGGATCTTGTCCCTTGATACTTAACTATAAACGGTGTCTTACTAACTTGTTAGGGAGCATGGGAATTTTTCTGAGTCACAAGCATTTTATTGTAAGTTCACAAAGTTCATATGCTCCGATTTTATAATATTAGTGTTCAAAATAATCTCTTCTGGTGACATTGCCAGTTAATTGCATTGGAGCTCAGGATAATTTTATTTTTTATCTTAATTCACATTGTCAAATTGTATTGTTACTCCTTGTAAGTTAGTTCACCATAATCACATTATGTCGTCAACTCAACCTATGTTTCTTTAATTCAATTGTACAAATTCAACTATATTATTTTAATGCTAAATAGTTTGGTGTCCATCGTGCTTCATTATCTTTCCAACTTGTTTTGTTTTATGAAGTAAAAAAATTCTTCACAGTTATGGCTTGTCATGGAAGCGTCGAAATAGATGACTCTGAGTAGCAATAAGATATATCATGTAATAAAAATATTGAATTTTAAATTAAGGCTCATACTTTGTGTTGTAGGGAATTCTAACCCCTCGTAGAGAGGATAACTGAACAGGAAAAGTACGGACTCTCGTTGATAAGAGGACAAAGGTCATTTTTGGGAGAAAGCTGTGAGGATAGGTCATTTTTGGGAGAAAGCTGTGAGGATCTTATCAGTGAATGTAATAAAAGGTGCTCATGAAAACAACTCTCATATATGAATCACCATATATTGCTCATATACAGTGAGGGACACGCTTAGGAGGTGTCCAGTGATACTTGGGTCTATTGCAAGAAGGCATCAGTGGCATACTGGGGACAGTTGTAAGAAGGCATCGGTGGCACACTAAGGGTGGTCATAAGTAGGCACCAACGGCGTACTAGGGACTGCTAGGTCAGCCCCAAATAAATGATAGGAGACTAAGTTGAAAATTGGTTAGCAGTAATAGATGCCAACATAATCGTTGATTTTTTTAGCCGGCAAGGTGCAACATATGTCAACATGGTCATAAATTTTTAGTTGGCAAATAGCTCTTTGTTTGGCGAATGTACCTTTGTTTTTTTACCTCTTATAATGCTGTTCATTCAAGGAATGAAATAAAATTTAGTGTGCATCTTCCAACCATCCTTGCATGTATATATAAACACTAGATAATGAAGGATCGGTTTTACGGGCCCAATATTATAGTTTTAAATAATTTATTAGTATTTAATTAATTTATCAAAACAATTTAATTAATATTTTCAAATAAATACGATAGAAAATGGTAATAGAGATCACATTTTTAAAAAATTATGTTTTTTTATAAAATCAAATAATAGCTTACAACTTTTTAAAATTTTCATAATGAAAATTAAAATATAGTATGCTTCAATGCTTATTTTAACATCAAGTCAAACACATTTTCTTAAATTAAAATAATTTGAATATTTTATTTTTCAATTTTATTTGAAAATTATACAATAAGATAAATTTAAATTATAAGTGTCAATATAATAATGTTTTTTTATAAAATCTTATGAGCAATATTTTCTTAAAATATGATCGTTTTATCTAATATACTATATAAATAAACATAAATAACGTATTTATATTAAGGAGGTAAGAGATTGTTCTTATCAATATATCATACATTCATTTTCATATAAAATAATATAAAAATACTATAGGTGCATTATTGATAGTTGAAACTTATCTATAAAAAGATATAGCACTAATTAAATTAATATTGGTTGAGTTAGAATTTTTTTATTAAAGGAATAAGAAATATATGTTATTTAATGTTAGTTTAAAGTTATTTTACACGCACATTAATTTATCTATTATATCGTACTATCGTCATTTTTTTTTATTTACTTTATTTGGGTTAGAAACACATCTTAATATCTCATTCCTATAAAATTAAAAGTAATTTCACTATTATACCCTTAATTAAAGGTTATACCTCTTTCCAAATCAATAATGATTATATTTACTGACAAAGGCATAATAGAAAGATTTTGCTCAAATTATTCTTGAAAGATTAAAGAAGCTTTAGGAATATAAGACAACCCAAATTGAGCAAATAAAAAAGAATGAATGAAGTATTATATATCTGCTATAAAATAATAGAGAATAAAGAACAAGAGTAGAGAGAGAAGAGAGAGTAATTGTTATTTCTCTTGATGGATTATCGAGGGATGAATTACAAAGAGGGAAAACTCCTTTATTTATAGGAAAAAACTAAACTTGGGGGTTGTAACTTTTCCATAAATAGACATACACAATATATGGTAAAGTAGGTATTCACTATATATGGTAAATTGGACATTCACTATATATGGTACATTTATAATACCCCCCTTGAATGTCTAATTGATAAATAATGTGCCTCATTAAAACCTTAATGGAAAAAACCCATTGAAAAAAAAATCTAGTGAAGAAAAAAGAGTACACATCTCTAACAATATGCATATAGGCTGTCTCATTAAAAACAGGAAAATCCAGTGGGACAAAACCATATAAGGAAAAAAGAGTACAATGCGTATTAACTCCCCCTAATGATAACATCCTTGAACCTTTGCATCTCGATCTTGTGCACCATCTTCTTGAAAGTTGCATTTGGAGGAGACTAGGTGAATAAATTAGTCATATTGTCACTTGAATGAATCTGTTGCATGTTAATATTATCATTCTTTTGTAGCTCGTGTATATAGAAAAGCTTTGATGAAGTGTGCTTCGTTCTATTTCCTTTTATGAATCCTCCATTAAGATGTATTATGCATATTGCATTATCTATGTATAAAACTGTGGGTACATTATCACATTTCAAATCACATTTTTCTCGAACGAAATGTATTATGGACCTCAACCATACACATTCTCGGCTACCTTTATGAATAACTATTATCTCAGCATGGTTCGATGAAGTGGCTAGATAGACTGTTTTATATATCTCCAAGATATGACAATATCCCCACATGTGAACATATAGCTTATTTGAGATCGAGATTTATGTGGGTTAAATAAATACCCCACATTAGCATAATTAACTAAATTGGGACTGCAAGCTTTAGAATAAGCTCATGCCTTTTATTCCATTTTGATGTCTCCTACTAGGAACAGAAATATACCTTGCTAATAAATTGACTGAAAAGCCTATTCAGGCCTTGTAGTATTTGTAAGATACATGAGTGCATCAATTGCACTAAGATATGGTACTTCACAACTAATCTAATT
This sequence comes from Capsicum baccatum var. pendulum, assembly GCA_030864225.1. Taxonomy (NCBI): domain Eukaryota; kingdom Viridiplantae; phylum Streptophyta; class Magnoliopsida; order Solanales; family Solanaceae; genus Capsicum; species Capsicum baccatum. The sequence goes on from CM061560.1 coordinate 122,301,375, forward strand.
CAGTATTTTTCTTATTTCAGCAAATAATCTATTGCTTTTGAAAACTCTCCAAGAGTTTTAACGATATTCAGACCATCAATTTATCCCTTATAAGGATAATACATAAGTTTCCCAGAAACTTTATATGCTTCAGGCATTTTGAATCCTTTAGGGATTTTCATATGGGTTTTTGTCAAGTGACAATATCAATATGTGTGACATCTTCAAGTGTCTGGACTGCAAATCATATAAGTGTTATGCTTATCAAGATATATCCTTTCATGTCACTTGATAAATATTTTTACGTCAGCATGCTTAAATTAATATAGAATTCAGATCCTCATAATCTTTCACAATATTGCATCAATATTGTATCAAAGATATCGTCTATGGTTTTTCATTTTGTATTAGTTCACAATGCGACATAATATTTTGAGATCTCATCACTTCTTTATTTTCAGGTACCTGAACCTCTCATAAGGTTTCATGAAGTGTTATGTTGTAGGCTCTTCAAGAGCACATTGCCTTTTTATTATGATTATTTGCTCTTTATCCTTTTTAAGGATTTTTTCATTTCGTACCGATTGGTATACCATATTTCATGCATGCGTAGACTTTTTCCTTTAAGGACACAAAATAGGAGAACTTATAGCTTAAATAGGAGATGCGTTCGGCATTTGACTAGAATTATCTTTTGAATGCGGATCTAGTAATAATTCTTAACACATTTCATAGCTACTTATAATTTCCCTTTTATGTTAGGAAAAATAACATACATCCTCTATTTTCTTTGAGGAATCCATCTTTGTGCATTATGGTATATTGATTAATCGTTTACCGCATATTAAAATTATTAGATGGAATAGTTAGTTCTTGACCATGAACCAATTGAGAGGAAAGAAACAATCATAATTTATTGGTCTAATGCATACAGGTGCTACTGCATGCAACATATTATATTTCGTACCAATACATTAAACTTTGTTCTCATTAGTAATGGTTCAGCTATTTATGGAAGGCATTCAATGCTAAACCATCATCATCAAGATGAATTATCTTGATTACACAATCTGAAAATTATGCTCAATTTATATTGAACAAGTAACTTTATGAATGTCAAACGTAGGTTGACTATGAATGTATATGTGATCATCTTATTGATGCATCTTTTCAACATATCATATGATAGGTAAACGTGCCCTTATTCACCTTTTATTCTTTTCAGATTTAGAGGGATGCAATCTCAAAATAAGTTGGTCCAACCAACTTATCATGAGAACAAGAAACATTAAAGTTCATGAAGAATTTTATAATTCTTCAATAAATTTTCAGTACTCAATATGCAAATCTTTTAGATATCGCAATCGTACATGTCAACTTTTAAACTTTTAATCTAGTAAAATCCAAGTTTACCATGATATGTGTTTTTGCTTTAGTAAATTTCAGATTTACAACTATATGAATAAATTTTAGATTTACTACTTCAAAAATAAATTTTAAAATAACTCTTTTTGATTATTCTGCCTCATTTAGAGGTGAGTTGTGAAGCCATCACAATTAAGTTCATGTTTGTTGATAAGCTTCACTAAATATCATCACATTCACCGAGGGAATGGATCTATGCTTATAACAATTAAAATTCTCACTCCCATGAATGAAATATAATCGTGTCTTAAGCCTATCAAATTGATAACTTATAACCTCTTTTATGATATTGCTACTTCAGGAGCAAATCGAGTCATACATATGATCTAGAGAGTTTTTCTCTAACATATCTTATGATTATAATATGCGTGTAAACATATCATCACTTTTGATGATCATTATCATATTGTTCCTCCATGTGTATATTCGTGCATTCAATCACTTGTCTTCTTTCAGACACATTATGCACTACTATCATATACACTTCAAAAATGAAGTAAGTCGTCATATTTCACACTTATCATATATTGCTACCAAATTCACTTCTTGGAATGGAGCCTATTCAATAGACAAGTTTCATAACTTTTCATCAAAAACACATTATATTGCCTTAGCCATCATAATATCATCAATATGGTGCATTGAGATTCAAACTCAACGTCTTACCCATATAAAGGCGTCCTAGGCATAAATTGATGGGACTTAAATCCAACATATTATCATCTCTTTTGATAATATTTTTCTTAAGGAATAAATTTAAAACTTAAATGGTTCCAAACCAATTATTTCAAATTCAACAATAATTATAGTATTAGTAACAAAGAAAGATAACATAAGGAATTACTAACCTTTTATCTTTAGATTTATAATTTCATCTTGTTTGGTAGAGTCTTGTTCCGATAACGTGTTATAAAATAATAAAGAATAAAGAACAAGAGTAAAGAGAGAAGAGAGAGTAATTGTTATTTTTCTTGATGGATTATTGAGGGATGAATTTCAATGGGGAAAAAACCCTTTATTTATAGGGAAAAACTAACCTTGGGGTTTGAAACTTTTTTCATAAATAGACATACACAATATATGGTAAAGTAGATATTCACTATATATGGTACATTTATAACAATATCTTATTTTTAAGATTACAAATCTCAATTTTTATGAAAGCTTAAGCCTTCGTAATTCATAACTTTTTCGGTAGTAAAAGTTCTTTGCACTGGCCATTTAATGTACTTCAATCTTTTTTATAAGTTTATCTTTTAAATATTTATTTTGCGAGTTGACATGCACATCAATTATGATTACACCTACAATCCATAGGTGAATACAAAAATTATGCATTTGAAGCCTTATATGAATATTACATATGTAATTTTTTTCCATTTCTAGTAAAATATTTGTAGAATGATTTAATGATATTTTTTATAAAATTATTTGACAATGAAAAAAAATCTTTAAATAGATTAACAACTTTAAATTTTAACCCACCAAATTAATGTGTGATAGTAACTTTTGAGAAAAAAATTAAAATATCAAAAGTTTGGAGTTTTGAAAATTTTAGATGGGGCCAAAATTTCCACTTAGAAAGTTTAAAATATAAGAAAATAAATATATGAAGAAAAAAATTCAACATTTATCACATAAAAATAAAAATAATTTTAGTTCTATATAAGAAATCTAATATTTTGTGAAAGGAGATTTAGATTATAAATTTAAATTTATTTAAAATATTACTTCGTAAATAATGTGGTTAAATAAGTTGGCACTTAGAAGTGAAAACGTTATTAGTCACATAATGGGTCCACTTAGAAAATGTAGATACGTAAGCTAGAAAAAGAGTGGCTAATGAAGTTCTTTGTTGATATTATTATTAACTAATGATTGTATCATCTAGATGTAAATGACAAATATATCTTTGATCGTCCTTTATCTCACTCTTCTATAAAATAATAATAATAATAATAACAACAATAATAATAATAATAATAAACAATCTTTTAATATATAATAAAAATATTTTAATATATTAAACAATCTTTTATTTAAGATCATATTTTTAATTTGTTAAATTTCATGCTTGATTTAATAAAAACACCAAATTGAAACTGAGAAAATATTACTTTTATATATTTAGTGAATACTTAAATAGAATAATTAAATTGGATTGAAGCTAATTTTAAGAGAAAAAATTGAATGGTCTTGCTGCTACTTATGGAAAACCTCCCTAGCAAGTGTACTAGCAACAAATGGAGGGCCCCACATTCAGAAGTGAACAGGAGTTCATTTTGATTATGTGATGACAATTACACTTGGCGGTCGCTCTACTTTGACAATGACATGTGATTGGTAGAGAGTACTCCAATAATTCTAATGAAGTTGTTTGATTTTTTCGTCAATTGAATGTTTTGTTGAACAATGTACAAATACTTTTAAGCTGCATCTTTTTTAGTTGGACTAAAATATCCCTGATTGTTCAGGGACTCCCTTTTCAGTATAATAGTAATAAAAGTTTATTTTTCTTGCTCTCGTGTCATTGCATACAAAAGAGTAAGTAGACCCCAAGTTCAAACAGTTGGGCCCAAACAAATATTTGAGACTTTATCTTCATAAGCATGAAAAATATAAGACATTCTCTTATAAAGTCATTGTGTCAAACTCAAAAGTCGGATGTTCCTATTCTCAATCATAAAAGTTACCAGATGTGTTAATTCAAGGTTTAGTTAAATCTAGAAGTAAAAATTCCTATTCTTATATAATAGATTCTAATTTAATTTTCTTCAATCAAAGATTGAGATCTTAAAATTTAAGTATAAGCAAATTCTTTACAAAATCATGAAGGAAACTATTTTATGGAAAAGTTACAAATTTCAATTTTAGCGTGAGAATTGAATGAGTCGATATAAAACTCCAATCATTTAACACTTGGATCAAAACATGCCCTAGGTCCATCAGACGATCATTTAACAAAAGCATCAAGAATAATTTTAAGTGTGAAAAAAATATAATCATTAAGAACAAAAGAACATGATTGATAAAGAAGTTAATAGTATTTAATTCAAAACACAGGTAAAAGTAAAACCCGATGTATTTACAATGCTGAACTAGAACAAAAAAATTCATGTTTTTCCTAGTTATGCAAGTCTAAAGAAGTTTTTTCTGGAGTTTTGCCTGTGGGGTCTTCAGCAACAAAGTTTTAGTAGGTTTGAATCTTGGAGTAGGAATAGACAGTTGAACAGCTGGGAAGAAAGCTTCGAAGTGTGTTCCTCATCTTACACTTCTTCATCATCAAGCCCTCAAAATCTAGATTTGTCACTAAAAGAGTGGATGGCATATGTTGAACATGAGAGGGTAAAATATCCTAGGTCTGGTTCTCTGAAATGTGAGTGTTGGTGATTTACTTATCAATGTTTTTAATACCAACTTTAGGTTCTCTCAAAGTTTTTCTCCAAGTATTATAGATGTAGTAGCCTTTTTCTAATATTAATTGGTCCTTTTTAGCATCAAGGTAGGTCAGATCTCTTTCATTTAGGAACACCAATTTTATATTATTATCTGGTGTAATTATATAGGACTCACTTAACCCTTTTATTGTGCTAGTATATTTGAGGGGTTACACTAGTGATGTATTTAGTATTTAGTATACATTCTATATTCTTTACTTGATATTATTATTATTTTTATACTCGTTTCACTATGTTCTGTTGTATTTATATGCTAATTTACTATTTTGTAGGATTTTGGTGTCTAGATAAACTATAAAATAGGAACACAACAAAATATCAAATTCAGGAGAATTTGGGCCAAATTTTAGATTGTAGAATTGACAAATCACAGATCAAATCATATAAATAATCAGAAAGAATATCAATCAAGTTCCTACAGAAGATGATTAGAACACAAAGCAGAAGATATCACAAAACCAATTCATAACCTGAACTTAATGAAAAAAGACTTCAATTACATAGGTACCAAGGAAAAAAATGTGACTGTGAAAGTAAATGACAATCACAAAGTGAAATCATGAGGTAAATCAAGAAAAACATAAAAGTCAATTGACAGTAACACAAGAAGAATTCAAAGACTGTAAACTATTTGACAATCACGAATTGGTTCGGCAAGTACTTTAGCAGAATAATTTAATTATTTTAAAATTCCTATTTCTTGGACCATCATAATAGACATATAAATTACAATTGTAAAGGTCGACTATTTTTCATAGCTTTTGTTTGGTCATAGTTTTGTTATCCAGTTCTCTTAGTTCTTAAATGAAGTCTTCAATATTCTTTCGTGCTTTCAATATTCATAGTAATTTATCTAATATTTCAATTTATATACTTGTTAAAGACCATTAGTATGAGTATATAAATCCTCAACTGAGTTTGTGAAATTCGATGAGATTTTAGAGTTCATAAGGTTTTTGTCACTCTCTGAGTCAACACCTTGGAAATAACATGATTCTTAGATATATAAGTGGTCTTAAGCTAACCTTTGGTACTGGTGTAATTCATAAACAGCTAAATGAAAACATATAAATTGGATCATAAATATTGAAAACACTATGCAAAAGCTTCAGTATGATCATTTGGCAAAAATGAAATTTAATTGAACGTTAGAAAATTTAATACAATGACTATATCAAGAAAAGGCTGAAAAAATAAATTGAATACAACTCTAACTATCTATCTATGAAGCCTCCTAATATAGAGTAAAGTTAGCTAGGGCATGACCCCAACTATCTCTAATCAATATACATGAACTAGAGTACACTATTATGACTACTAACTAACTAGGTTATCAAATAAGAAAAACTCATCACTTGCTGATTAGAAGCTCTGATCAATTTGATATTGATCCTATAGTTTAGATTGATTCCTACGTTATGAAATAATGTAGCATAAGGAACATATGCGGTTAGTACTTTAAATTTACTAAGTATGTGAAATATGCACTGGTCATAAAAAACACTTAAAACATGCTTTAAATTATTGAAATAAACTATTTACTGATATATGGTTTTAAACTATGCTTGTACTAAAAAGTTGTAAGACATAATGAAATCTTTGAATCATAAGCTAAAACATTTTTGAAAATTGAAGTGTTGTAGAAGCATAAATCTTTTATATAATTAAAATCTAATGATAAGCATGTTGTAAAACAGTACTGCATTCAAAGATCTAAATTGTAGTACAATGATCCTATATGAAATACATATGCTATAATATGAAATGATAATCAATAAATTCATAGTATAAACTAAAGTAAAATTAAGCTAAGGTACATAAATGTAATGATCCTCCAAGCCATTTTCTAAACTTTTGTACTTTTTTGATATTTTGAGCCTTTCCATAGTAATTATAGGTCATTTATGACTTATGAAACTATTGGTTAAATTATTGAACTGTTCATTCGGATTGTAAGCTCATTTTTCTATTTTGGAGTTTTTGTTGTTAAGGAATTGGTCTCGGATAAAAACTCCAAATAAACAGCCTCGGATGAGAAATTTAATCGTGCCATCAACTTCAAAATTTTGATTTTAGGCTAGGGAGACATTGGTTTAGGTCCTGATACTTGTAGACTCATTTTACGCTGGTGGGTAGATTTGGTAAAATGTGAAACTAGGTGTAGGACCTATATTTAATAGAAAAGATATTAGATGGAAGTTTTGATGATTTTTTGAGTTTGAAATCTCAAATTTGATATGATATCATAATTTATTTATGGTCATGGCGTTCCAAACGAATCTCGAACATCCAATCATAGTCTATTTGGAGTTAGCAAAATCTGGTGCCTGATATCTGGTATGACTGCTAAAGTGGTCTAGGAGCAACTTTACTAGCCTTGGATACTCTACTAAGGTCCATTAAGTAAATGTTGCTTTAGCTATCATGACCTGATTTACGAGTCATGATGACACCTACTTTATCCCACCAATAGGTAAGCTAAATCGTAGCTCGGAGCTATAAGTAATAGGCTAATTTGGCGGAAAATGGCCTAAAAGTCAGAATCCAATAATTAAAGACTTAAAGTAATAAAAAGACAAAATAATAGTCTAAAAGAAAGATAAAACATCAATAACCATCCCACGATCTTGTAGTGTCGGTGTAAGAGCTACTACAAAAAAGAACATAAGTACCAAAATAATTTAATACAAATCCATCTCGAATAGTGAAAGAATAGACATAGATAATAGAAGGTAAATGGGGAAACTCGGAATCCAAGAGCTCACCTTATCTCTAAAATTAACTCAGCACAAATGTAACATCAGTGGCAGACACCAGTACTCGAATCTTCACCAAAATGATAGAGAAGTGTAGTATGCGTATCAAAACTATGGGTACTCAGTAGGCATCATCGGCTAACTAAGATAATTCATGATATAAATACGATAAAGAAGTAAGTTAAATAAGCTATGTCAAGTGATGTCTGATGGTTTAATGACACTTTCGATTCTTAAAACAAGGAAATTATGCAAGTACTTAGGTCTTTTTGTTAGATGTGATGTGTTTTTATGTTGGTTTTGCAGTAAAAAAGAGTTTGAAGCAGAGAAAAAGAAAAAAGGGGATGAAAGAAAGATAGAAGGCTACCTAAGATCCTACCATCATCCCATAGAAAGTACCTATGTCCCCGTAGGTAAGGAACGTAGGTCGGATGATGAAAGTTCTGCATGTTGTTAACTCTCTCTGATTCATACTGAGGCCTCTTATGAGCTGTAGGTGCAACCTACAGTCCCATAGATACCCCTCATAGGTAGGTAATATAAGTCCCATTAAATTCTAAGTCCCTACACCTCACATCTGTATAAGACTTTTGGAAACTTTGAGCAGTTTTCAATCTATCACGAATCACCTTTACCTTCCCTAAGGCTTGGTGAACTAAATCGGGCCCAAGCAACTTACCCTTGCCAACTTCGTACCACCCAATAGGAGATCGACATCACAAACCAAAGAATGTTTCGAAATGCGCCATGCCAATACTAGAGTGGTACATATTATTATAGGTGAACTCAATCAAAAGCAAGTGGTCATACCAACTACTTCTATAATCAATTACATAAGCCCACAACATATCTTCCTATGTTTGGATAGTTCTTAACGCTTGACCATCCGTTTGCGAGTGGAAAACGGTACTAAGGCACACTCTAGTAACCAAACCCTTTTGGAATGACTACCAAAAGTGGGATGAAAATGGAGGACCACGTCCAAAATAATAGTTGTTGGAGAATCGTGCAACTTCATGATCTCTTCTAGATACAACTTAGCATAATCCTCTGCCAAGAAATTGGTTCTCACGGTCATGAAATGAGTAGATTTTGTCACTCTATCAAGAATGACCAAAATAGAATCACATTGATTCCAGGATCTAGGAAGACCGGTAACAAAATCCATATTAATTGCCTCCCACTTCCACTCGGGCAACACAATATCTTGGTATAGGCCACCGGGCCTCAAATGCTCAACCTTTACTTGTTGTCACACCACACACTTAGCCACATAGCTAGCAACATCACGCTTCAAATTATTCCACCAATAGAACTCTCTAAGGTAATGATATATCTTGGTTGAGTTGGTAGGAATAGCATAACGGGCCCCATGAGCCTCAGCTATGACCCTTTCTCTCAACTCATCGATGTTGGGAACGCATAGCCTACCTTTGTACCTCAAGATACTAATACTGCCAATCACAAAGTACGCAGCCCTGTGTTGACCTACATTCCTCTTAATATTTATAAAGTCTGGGTCCAAGAAAAAGTGGAAACTAGATTAAGTAAGAAATACACATCACAGGAGAAAAGTCTCAACATAATTGTGACAACATCGGGAGATACCTCAGAATCCTAGTGAGTAGCAGGTGTATATAAGCAGTTTCGTCCAGCGTCGGTGCCACAAACTAAAGTAGCAACAGACATAGCACCCTTTGGTGTGGGAGTAGAGGGAGTAGCAACACAGGCCCTGTTGGCCTAAGAAGCTGCAAGAATGGGGCACTTACTCTGCATGTGCCCAACCTAATCATAATAAAAACATCTATTTTTTCCTTTCTCACACTGACCATGATGACTCTGACCACAGATCTGTAAGGAGGATAGGGTGCAGACGACTGGGCACCACTAGTCTAAAATTAGGCACCCTGTGCTCAGGACCCGCTACTAAACTGGGAGAGACAAATACCCAAAAACTTTGAGTAAGGAGAGTGAACACTAGCTGAGGAGAACGAACCCAAAATCTCCCACTTCTTTCGTGGCCACTTTCCACCATCTCTACCACTACTCTCGAAAGGCCCAAACTTTCTTCCTTATTTCTCACTAAGCTCAACTTGCTTTTTCTTCTCGTTTTCTACTTGTTGTATATACACAATCAACCTAGATATGTCTATGTTCTAAATCAACAACGCCTCCTTGCTTTAAAGAACTATCTCACGAAACAATGTCAAGACAAACTTACGTATTTTAGACCTTATGCTGGCAATCATCTTGAGAGCATACCTTCACAATTGATGGAATTTCAAGGCAACTCTTGAATGGACATCCTCCCTTGCTTTAAATTTATAAAATCTTCCACCTTAGTCTCCCTGAACTCTTGAGGAATGAGTCGGTCAAGGAAAGCCTCAAAGAAATCCTCCAACATAGCGGGGCTAGAATTAACACCCTTATAAAACTCCCACCCTTCATACCATTGGTACGCTACATCTTTCTATTGGTAGGAAGCAGATTCAACGACCTCAATCTTTGTAGCGTACATGATTCAGAAGATCTTCTCCATTTCATCAATAAAGCCTTGAGGGTCTTCCTCAACCTTTGTATCGGAGAACATAGGAGGGCTTAACCTCATAAATAGGTTGATTCTTATGGCCTCAGAAGGAATGGTAGCTGGAGAACCATACTCCGCTTAAGAGGCTACTAATTGTGTCAAGAGGTTGATAGAGAAATAAAAATCTGCATTAGTAGTATGCCTTTGAGGTGGTGGAATAGTAATGCCACTCTCTTGATAGGTTTGGTGGGTGGAACCCTACGAGGATGGCCAGATGCCGCAGTCCTAGCCCGAGTATAAACTAGAGAAGTTTGAAAAGCTTCATCTATAGGACCCTCAGTAGTGTTTTCTTGATTCTCAGATCTCCTTTGATGCATGATCTAAAGGATAGCAAATGGAATCAGAGTTATTCAAGACCCTAGACTTTATAGCTTGAGATTGAAACACAAGAAAGGGAAACATTTCCTAAAACATCTCATAGCTTCTCTTTTATAAGTATGGCATGCTTCACACCCATAAAAGAGACTCTACTTGACATAGAATTGTGAACACCCAACTGAACATGAACCTAGGCTCTGATACCAACTTGACACGCCACAAACTTCGGGCTTTGTTGTATGGGAACCTCAAGCACACATGTACTGAAGGTAGCCCCGTAACTCAACCTAAATACCTCATCATATCATAGGAGTCGAAGGAACTCTAATTCACAGGTTAAGATCGCGGAATACTATCATAAGTCAACATTAGATTCATTATAATAACTATCCCCAAATTCACAATTGTTCATAATACCTCTACACAAAACCAAAGTCAATAAGTATATATGTCAGGACAAGCCCCCAACTATAGCCAAACCAAGTCTTAAAGTGACTAAATATAAAGATAAGAACTAAGAGATGAATGTCTTCTGGATGTAAGAAATATCACCCCTTCAAATAAAAGCACAAACCACTTGATCGTATAATCATTGCGCAGGTAAAGAAGAAGATGCTCTAGCCCCTACATTGTGTGGGGATGTAGCATTCAGAGATGGTTAGAGGTTGGAATTATAGCATGTAACTAAAGGATAAGTGATAAAGTACATCATCAAACAACAACCAATCAATATATGACATTGAGTCACGTTCATACACTTAACTATATATGTTGATATATTACATGCCAATTAAGATATCAAGGCTCATCAACATTCTCAAACATTCCTTCATTAGGCAAGAAATGGGGGAATCTTACCCTCCACACTTATAGGTTGATCATTTCACACAATGCATAGGACTCTAACCGCAATCACATACAATTAGACAAAGGACTTCAACCATGCTTACTCATTTCTTAACCAAAGACTTTGACCACATACACATTAATTCCATAAGGAAATCTATCCATACTCATATTCATTCAAACAAGGGACTTTAACCACGTGCTCATACATTGTGTGAGGTGCTATCACCTTAAGATATCCTTTTGAGTAAGGGACTTTAACCACAATCAATTTCATTGGGTAGGGAACTTTAACCTTAAGCCATTCATAAGCCAAGGTAATTCAACCTCAAGTCATCATATTTTTATTAGTTTTAAATAATACATTAGCCCCCCATTTACTCATGGATCAATCATACATCCAATACAACACTTAAGGACTTTAACCCTTTAGCCAATTCAACACTATACATGACCACTTGGTCCTTATGGAAACCTTCATTGATCAACCATTTCAATTGGCCAATTTCCTTATTCAATTCATCGTACAATTCAATTCACGGTGAACAAGACCCTCACAATCTATTCATATTTTATTAGCAATCTATTACCACATTCTTACCACACTTGGGTTCATCACATAATCCAAGTTCAACTTCTTATTGAGGAACTTCAACTGTTTATTGATAATTAGTTTAACAAGGTTACCTTTACATTTTACATGGCTTACAATACCTTTTATAACGTCATTATCAATCATTTATACTCATTAGGCCATTTCTCTAGATCATTACACCACAAACATATTGCTAAACAACTCACTTAGATATTTTCACGAACACCTTATGAGTATACCTTCAACAAGGCTATTTTCATGGTATATATCATCAAGATTAGGGTTACTCAAGACCCCCATGTTAAACAACCTATAACAAAAACCCAAATATACACTCTATCATCAAAAACATGTATCAACACAAGTATAAGCAAGAGTCATCATTATTCATTATTAGGTAACAAAACCTCTTTCATTTGATTCAAAACCACCATGTACACTTACTAATAGAAGTGCAAAATACATGTTCTTAGATTTATTTAAAGAGGGGAAGAGATACATTCCTTAAACAAGATGACTCACCAACAATCTTGACTCTTCCTTGACACTAGATGAACACCTCCAAACCCTAGCCTCCAATCTTGCGCCAAGAAGCCTTTAGAGTGTTTGGGAGTTTTTGAGTCTTGTAAGTAAACAATTAGGAGGCTAAAATGCCTTATATCATGACAAGGTTTAGGGTTTTAGGCAAGGAAAATGACCAAAAGGTCCTTGGTTAAAATCTGGAAAGCCTACTCGTGCAGAGATACCACTCCCCCTTACGGTTCCTATGAAAATCATGACCTAGGGTACAAGTGGTATCCTAACTCGTACCTTAGTCTTATCCTAGTTCAACCACACTATTGTGGGTATGAGAGGAAACCATTGAGTCATAATACAAGGGTATGAATCACCCTCTAATCATAAGCTTCACTCATGACCAAAATAGTCTACTCGATTTTGACACTTTACTCTATATGGTTGATTAGTATATGAGTCGTATGCATTGGTTACAACTAAGGGATGGCCTTTTCGTATAGAAGAAAGTACGCTACCTTAACATTGTACTCAAGGTACAAATGGGGATAGGTATAAGGGTACGAATAGTGACCAAGAGTACAACTCAACAGTTCAAGTCATACCCAACTCAGAGAAACAAAAGTTGTTGTTTCTCAATAGCTTAAAGTCTAGGTGGTTCAATTCTTCCCCACTTGGGATCATTCATCTGCGAATGAAGGGTACAACAAGCATTTACACAAGTTAACACATCAACATGCATAAAAAAACCTTTACATAAGTTAGAAACAAGAACACAACAAGGATACAACACAACACATACCACGATCACCATCAACCAACCACTTCATTTCATTGGACTTGGGACTCTAACCCATTACTTATCCAACACTTACTCATTTCACTACTTAGGTACTCCATCCCATCAAGTCATCAAAGATATAGAGAAACTCAAAGCATTAGGGACTTTACCTTTTCATCTACCAAGAACATGAATTAACTTAAGGTACTAAAGACTTATTCTCATCATAACACAACACAAATGATTTCAAAGCATTAGGGTCTTAAACCCATGGTCTAATAAGACACAAATCAATTCACACATTGGGACCATTAATACATTGTCTAACAAAGACATAAATCAATTCAAAGCTTGGGAACTTAATCCCATCGCCTATCAAGACGTACATCAAGGTAAGTCTATTAACACATACCTCCATCACAAGCTTTGGGAATTGGAAATAAATTGGGATACTTGGACTTCATGTCCTCTTTCGCTTCCCAAGTAGCTTTCTTGGACTTTTGGTTCCTCCATAGAACCTTCACTGAAGCCACTTCTTTTGTTCGCAATCGGCGAACTTGCTGACCCAAGATCCTTAGTGGGATCTCCTCATAGGACAAAGAGTCCAAGATACCAATATCTTTCGAGGAAACAACCAAGGAAGGGTCACTCACACATTTCCGCAACATAGATATATGGAAAATTGGGTGAATGGAGTTCATACTAGGAAGTGACTCCAACTCATAGAAAATATTGCTAACCCTCTTCACAATTAAGTAGGGACCAATACAGCGGGGAGTAAGCTTCCCCTTATTATCGAACTGCATCACTCCCTTCATGGGAGACACTTTCAAGAATACCCAATCGCTCACATTACATTCTAAGTCTCTATGTCTCACATCCGCATAAGAATTTTGGCAACTTTGAGCAGTTTTCAATCTATCACGAATCACCTTTACCTTCTCTAAGTCTTGGTGAACTAAATCGGGCCCAGAAACTTACGTTCGCCAACTTCATACCACCCAATAGGAGATCAACATTTCCTTCCATACAATTTTTCAAAAGACGCCATGCCAATACTAGAGTGGTAAATATTATTATAGGTGAACTCAATCAAAGGCAAGTGATTATACAAACTACCGTGATAATTAATTGCATAATACCACAATATATCTTCCATTGTTTGGATAGTTCTCTCCGCTTGACAATCTGTTTGTGGGTAAAAAACGGTACTAAAGCATACTCTAGTACCCAAACTCTTTTGGAATGACTTCCAAAAGTGGGATAAAATTTGAGGACCATAATTCAAAATAATAGTTGTCGGTGCTCTGTGTAACTTCACGATCTCTGCTAGATACAACTTAGCATAATTCTCCATCGAGAAATTTGTTCTCACAGGCAAGAAATGAGATGACTTGGTCATTCTATCAACAATGAACCAAATAAAATAATATTGATTTTGGGATCTAGGAAAACCGATAAACAAATCCATATTAATTGCCTCCCACTTTCTCTTAGGAAATACAAGCTCTTGGTATAGGCCACCAGGCCTCAAGTGCTCAACTTTAACTTGTTGGTACACTATACACTTAGCCACATGTCTAGCAACATCACACTTTATATTATTCCACTAATAGAACTCTCTAAGGTCATGATACATCTTGGTGGAACTGGGATGAATAGCATAACTGGCCCCATGAGCCTCGGCCATGACCCTTTTCCTCAATCCATCAATGTCGAGAACGCATAGCCTACCTTGGTACCTTAAGATACCATCACCACCAATCACAAAATACACGTCCTAGTGATGATCCACATTACTCTTGATATTCATCAAGTCAGGTTCCAAGACTTGATTTTCCTTTATCTCAATAATGAGAGACAATTAAGATACTAGATGCATAAATAAACCACATCCCCAGAGTCCGCAAGTCAAACTCGAAGATTAGAAAATTGGTGAAATTCTCTCACCAATCCCAGCTTATCCTTATCAACATGGGCCAAACTCCCTATACACAACCTACTAAGAGCATCGGAGACTATATTCGTCTTATCAGGATCGTAAGGAAGACTCATATCATAGTCTTTCAATATCTCAAGCCATTTTTTTTGTCGAAGATTCTACTCCTTTTGGGTAAACATATATCGGAGACTTTTATGATCAGAGAAGATATCAACGTGAACACCATAGAGGTAGTGCCACAAATTTTTCAAAGAAAAAACCAAGTAATAGTTTCATAGGTGGGGTAGTTCTTTTCATGAACATTAAATTGTCTTGAAGCATAGGCCACCACCCTACCATGTTGCATCAACACGAAACTAAGACCGACTCGAGAAGCATCACATAAACCACAAAACCATAATTTCCTTAGGGCAAGGTAAAAAATTGAGCCAAAGTTAATTTATCTTTCAACTTCTCAAAACTAACCTCACATGCATTGGACCACAAAAACTTTACTATCTTTTGGGTCAATTTAATCAATGGGTAGCTATAGTGGAACAACTCTCCACAAACCTTCTATAATAACCATCCAGACCCAAGAAGCTCTGAATGTCGATTGGAGTCGTAGGTCAAGGCCACTTCTTAACCACCACAATTTTTTCTTAACCACCACAATATTTTGGGGATCCATCATGATCCTTTCACTAAAGATGAGATGACCAAGAAAAGAAATGGCTTTCAACAAAAACTCACACTTGGAGAACATGGCATACAAATAATGATCCTTTAAAGCTTTCAACAAGGCATGAAGGTGATCAACATGATCCTCCTCACTACTAGAGTACACTAAGATATGACCAATGAAGAAAATGACAAACATGTCCAAGAATGGATGGAATACCCTATTCATCCAATGTATGAATGCCATCGGGGTATTGTTCAACCTAAAGGACATGATAAGAAACTCATAGTGACCATATCGGGTTCTAAAGGCAGTCTTAGGGATATCCACATCCCTATTTTTAAGTTGATGATATCCCGATCTAAGATCAATCTTAGAGAAATACTTCGCACCCTGTAGTTTATCAAACAAATCCTCGATCCTAGGAAGAGGATATTTGTTCTTTACGATCACTTTATTCAACTGACGATAATCGATGAACATACAAAGGGAGCCCATCCTTATTGCACATGAACAACACAGGAGCACTCCAAGGAAATACACTAGGTTGGATAAAATCTTTATCTAAAAGGTCCTTAAATTTCTCCTTAAGTTCTTTCAACTTCGCTAGATTTATTCTATATGGAGGGATAGAGATCGGACGAGTGTTTAGAACAAGATCAATTTCCCTATCAGGAGAAATGCTAGGAATATCATTGGGGAACACCTCAAGAAATTCATTAACTACGGGAACAAAATCTAAATAAGTCTCTTTTGAGTTAGAATCTTTAACTCGGACCAAGTGATACAAGCAACCCTTTGCAATCAACTTTTGCTCTTTAACATAGGAAATAATACTTCCCTTAGGCATCAAAGAAACACCTTCCCATACAATGATCGGCTCATTAGGGAATTTGATCATGACCCTACGGGTCCGACAATCTAAAGAAACATAACACGAATGCAACCAATCTATCCCCAGGATGACATTAAAATCAACCATGTCTAACTCTATCAAGTCAATAAGAGTATCTCTACCGCCAATAGATATCACACTCCCATCTAGACTCTCTAACCAATAACAAAGTCTCCCACCGAGGAAGAAATATAAAAAGAAACTGAGAGACTCTCGAGAGCATAATCAAGATGCACATCCGTATACTGGGTCACATAAGAAAGAGTAGACCCCGAATCAAGCAAGCAATACACATTACAGGAGAAAAGTCTAAATAGTCTCGTGAGAATATTGAAGATACCTTAGAATCCTGGTGAGTAGAAAGTTAATAAAAGTTGTTTCATCTAGCACCGGTGCCAGAAATAGAAGTAGTAGCAGACATAGCGCCCTTTGGTGTGGGAGTAGAGGGAGTAAAAATAGAGACCCTGTTAGCCTAAGAACCTACTAGAATGGGGAACTCACGCTGCATGTGCCCAACCGACTATAATGAAAATATTTATTTCCCTAGATCACACTGACCACGATGACTCTAAATACAGAATCTATAAGGAGGGTGGGGTGGAGCCGACTGGGCATCACTAGTCTGAAATTGGGCACTCTGTGCTCGGGAATCTCCACTAAACTTGGAACAACGACTACTCGTAAACTTCGGGTAAGGAGAGAGAACACTAGCTGAGGAGAATGAACCCAAACTCCCCTACTTATTTCATGGCCTCTTACCACTATCTCCACTATTACTCTCGGAAAGCCTAAACTTAATTGCTTCTTACTAAGCTCAACTTTCTTTATTTTCTTGTCTTTTACTTGTTTCACATACATAATCAACCAACAGATGTCCATGTTCTCAATTAACAAGGCTATTTATCTTTTAAGAACTAGCTCACTGGATAATCCCAAGACAAACTTACGCACTCTAGCCCTCATGTTAGCAACCATATCGGGAGAATACCTTAATAATTGATGGAATTTTAAGGCATACTCTTAAACGAACATCCTCCATTTCTTTAAGTTTATAAAATCTTATAACTTAGCATCCATCAACTCTTGACGAAAAAAGAGTCCAAGGAAAGCCGCAGAGAAATATCCCACATAGCGGGACTAGTATCAATACCCCTAGATAACTCCCACCCTTCGTATCATTGGTACGCTACATCATTTAATTGGTAGGAAGAAAATTCAACATCCTTAATCTCCATAGCATGCATGATTCAAAAGATTTTCTTTATTTCATTGATGAAGACTTGAGGGTCTTCCTCAAACTTCATATCGGAGAACATAGGAGGTCTTAACCTCATAAATAGGCTGATTTTTATAGCCTCAAAATAACAATAGTAGGATCACACACTTTACTTGAGAGGTTACTAATTAAGTTATGAGGTTGATTGATCGACGAAACTCTCCATTAGTAGTATCTCTTTGAGGTAACTATGGAGGAATAACTCTCTCATGAGTAGGGTGGTGGGTGAAGCCCACGAGGATGGCCAGATATCGAAGCCCTAGCCCAAGTATGAACTCCATAAGTTGGACGAGTTTCATCCATAGGACCCTCAGTAGTATTTTCCTGAGTCTCAGATCTCTTTTGAGGCATTATTTGAAAGATAGCAAATGGAATTAGATGATTAAAGGCCCTAGACTTCACATCTTAAGATTGAAATACAACAAAGGGAAACATATCCTAAATGTCTCATAGCTTATCTATTATAAGTGTGGTACACTTCACACCTATAAAAGAGACTCTACTTGACCCAACATTATGAACAGCTGACTGACCATGAACCTAGGTTGTGATACAAAATTTACATGCCCCAACCTTTGAGCTGTGTCATATAGGAATCTTAAACATACATGAACTAGAGGTTGCCCCGTAACTCAACCTAAACACCTCTTCATATCATAGGAGGCTAAGGAACCCCAATTCATAGGTTAAGATCATGAATATCATGTCAACATTAGATTCATTATAATAACTATGCCCAAATTCATAGTTGTTCACAATACCTTTATGCAAAACCAAAGTCAATAAGTATATATGTCAGGACAAGCCCTCGACTATATCCAAACCAAGTATTAATGAGACTAAGTCTAAAGATAAGGACTAAGAGATGAATGTCTTTCGGATGTAAGGAAGCTCACCCATTCAAGTTAATGCACGGACCGCTTGATCGTATAATTACTGAACAAGTAAAGAATAAAATGCTCCAACCCCTATATCGCGTGGGGACGTAGCGTTCAGAGAATTTTGGTGGTTCGAACGCTAGTATGTAACTCAAGGATAAGTGATGAAGTACATCATCAAACAACAATAAATTAATGTATCACATTGAGTCACGTTTATACACTTAACCATACATATAGATATATTACATTCAAATCAAGAAATTAAGGCTTATCAACATTCTCAAACATTCATTTATTAGGAATGAAATGGGGGACTCTGACCCTCCACACTTATAGGCTGATCATTTCACACTATGCATAGGACTCTAACCACAATCACATACACTTAGGCAAATGACTTCAACCTTGCTTACTCATGCATTAACCAAGGACTTTAACCATAGACACATTCATTCCACAAAGAACTTATCCATACCTATATGCCTTCAAGCAAGGGATTTTAACCACGTTCTCATACATTGGGTAAGGTACTATCACCTCAAGAGATCTCTCTAAGAAAGGTACTTTAACCACAAGTAATTTTATTGGGCAAGAGTCTTTAACCTCAAGCCATTCATCAGGCAAGGGACTTCAACCTCAATCAATCACACTTTTATTTATTGATAATTAGACTTTATCTCCCCTTTTGCTCTTGGATCAATCATACATTCAACACAAAACTTAAGGACTTTAACCCTTTATCTAATTCAACACTATACATGACTACTTGGTCCTTATGGTAGGCTTCATTTCTCAACTATTTCAATAGGAAAATGCCCTCATTCAATTCATCATACAATTCAATTCATAGTCAACAAGACCTTTACAATCTATTCATATTTAACTAGTAATCTATTATCATATTCTTACCAAACTTGGGTTTATAACACAATCCAAGTTCAACTTCATATTGAAAAACTTCAACCTCTTATTGATCATTAGTTTAACAAGGTTATCTTCACATATTACATGGATTACAATACCTTTTATAACATCATTATCAATTATTTATACTCATTAGTCCATTTTTCTAACTTATTAAACCACCAACATATTACTAGACAACTCACTTAAACATTTTCAGAAATACCTTATGGGTGCACCTTCAACAAGACTATTTTAAGGGTAGATATCCTCAAGAATAGGATCACTCAAGATCCTCATGTTAAAAACATATAACTAGCTCCCATAAATACAATTTATCATCAATAATATGTATCAACACAAGTATAAGCAAGAATCATGATTATTCATTATTAGGTAACAAAACCCTTTTCATTTGATTAAAAACCACCATGTACACTTACTAATCCAAGTGTGAAATATATGTTCTTAGAGTTATTTAAAAGGGGTAAGAGATAGATGCCTTAAATAAGATTACACACCAACAATCTTTACTCTACCTTGACACTAGATGAACACCTCCAAACCCTAGCCTACAATCTTGCTCCAACATGCCTTTAGAGTATATAAGAGTTTTTAAGTTTTGTAAATTAATACTTAGGAGGCTAAAATAACTTATATAGTGAGAGGTTTTCGGTTTTTAGTCAAGGAAAATTTCCAAAAGGTCCTCTGTTAAAATTTGGAATGCCCATTCATGTAGGGTTATGACTCCCCCTTATGGTTCCTATGGCAATCATGACCTAAGGTATGAGTGTTACCCTAAATCATACCCTAGGATTCTCATAGATCAGCCACACTATTTTAGGTATTATAGGGCACCATTTATTCATAACCACAGGGTATGACTCACTCTCCAATCATAAGCTTCACTTGTGACCAAAACAGTCTACTCAGTTTTAAGACTATTCTATACGGTTGAGTAGTATACGACTTGTATGCATTAGTTACAACTAAGGGATGCAATTGTCATATAGAAAACATTATGATACCTTATCATTATTATCAAGGTATGAAAATAGAGGGGATAAGGGTATGAATCATGACCAAGGTCTGACTCAACGCTCCAATTCGTACTCAACTCAGAGGCACCAAAAGTTATTGTTTCTCATTGGCTCAAAGTCTAGGTGTTTAATTTCTGATGTATCAATAAATACCCATGAGATGCTTCATTATTATTTTACATACTTTATGCTCTTATTACATTATTTTGAGTTTTGTGATACAATTTTAATCTTGAAATTCTTGTTCATGAGTTTTAGAATTTGATATTAATTTGAAATTTTGATTTTCATTCTTAAATACGTGTGAGATCATTCATATTCTTTGAATTATGAATTATATGTGTGTTCTTACAATCAAGAGTAGATAAACCCCATAAATAGGGTTGCAGGAACTCTCATGGATTAAAAAAGTAGAGAAAGTGCAAAGTCTTTCTTAATGGTGTTCTTGCATGTATTGTAGTTTTCTTTGCTTTGATTACTTTCTTGACGTCAGCATATGTTAGGAACCTTCATATATTCGATATTAACTCGAGAGAGATGTTGAGATTAGGAAAAGAAGATCACAAAAGCAATTGAAAGCTACCAACTTTTATCTAATGAACTTGAGACTAAAAGAAGATAGTTAATTTGGGATCTAAAACAATGGTTAGTAATGCAACACTCTAAGATCGAGAGGAAATAAGTGAAATTCACCCAATTAAAGGTCTAGAGATGATTAGGTAATACATAACTTGTTAGATTTTACATGCAAGGCACCGAGATAGATAAATGAGCACATTAAGTCTGTGGAGTTAAGAAATCCAAGGAAACACAATCCTGGTGATCATCTCATACTGATAATAACGTAAATTATTAAAGCATTATTACCACTACTATGGTTCTTGCAAACTTCCTCTACCACAACCACCACCACCCCAATGTGTTATGATTTTATAGTACTTTTGACACTTAAAACAATGAAAATATGCAAGTCACTTAGCTCTTTTTGTTGGATATGATGTGTTTTGAGTTATGTTTTACAGGAAATCGAGTTTTGGAACTATTATGAAAAAAAAAAGTGAAAATAAAAGTTTTACTAAGACCCATACATACTACCTATTGAGTGTGGGTTTCAGAGTATGTGTTAGAGAAGAAGAAAAATAGAGAATCAAAAGTTGAAAGTTGAACCCTGCTACCTACGGAGGGCACTACAGCCCGGAGGTGCCACCTACAGTCCGTAGGTGCACCTAAAGTACGTAGGTGCAAGAATCTATCTCAAAAAATGAAATTTAGAGGAGTATTCAAAAGATTTTATTGGCCTTGGCACCTACGTGGGACCACCTATGGTTCGTAGGGTCCACCTATGGCCTGTAGGTGGCCAATTAAGTGGCCACAGAACTTAGTTTTCCTTTTTTTTTTTCAGGAGTTGTTTCCTAGGGTTTGCTTGTACTCTACATATACCCTTTTGACTATTTATAGTTAGGTTACATACTCTTTGTACTTACAAACATATATTTAATTCTAGTATTTGCTTATAATCTTAGGATTGTTTTGTTCTTGATTTTGGTTGATTATTCAATTTAAGACTTTGGGTTTTAGTTTTTAATTATTGTGATATTAATTTGAATTCTATATATTATTTCTCAATAATGAGCAGCCAATTCCCTTAGGTAGGGTTATGGGAACCCTAGCAAATTAACGAAGTAGGGGAAGTGCAAAGTTGTTCTGAACCAATATTCTTGCATGTATTATGGTTGTCTTTAATTTAATATATTTCTTAATGGTTGCAAATATTAGGATCCCACCTTATATTTACTACTTACTACACAAGAGGAGTAGAGATTAGGAAAAGATAACCATAATAGTAATATGAGGTTAATTACTAAAATAAGCTTATCTACATTATCTACATAAGAAAATTATCTTACATCAAATAACTTGAGACTCAACAGGTAATACATTTCTTAATTCAAAATATTCCAGGTAAAGGGACACTATGACCAACTCATGAAGGTCATAAGTCCCACTCAAGCCAGGTAAGTTGTGCATTGAATGTCAAAAAGAAATTTTGAGGATTTTTGCCGATCTCTGGACTTCAACTTTTGAGCATACTTATGATTTCATAAATACCACTTACGACCCCATAAGTAGTGTAATCTGTGTCAGAACAAGAAGTCTAGAGAGCAGGAAAAATGTAGGAAAAATTAGGACTATCTACGGTGGGGCGTCTACGGGCTGTAGGTGGTGCCGTAAGTGATAGTTTTTGGGGCCCAATTTTTTAAAAGTTTGTTCCCAACTCGACATTAATCGACCCAAGCCCAACCCCTCATGGCTATTTAAACACCCTAACCCACTTCTAAACCCCATCAAACCTAAAAAATTTCTCATTCTCTCTCAAATTCAAACATTTCCACTTCCCCCATACTTTATAAATGCAAGAACACTACTTTGCCTCGGTGCTAACTTGTCCATATTGCACGTAGTATGCATTAAAGCTAGAATTTCATTATCTTTTCAATTCTTCTCACAAAAGGTAAAATTCTAAGCTTCTAATAACATTACTTTGTGCTTTGAAATAAGTGAGTTTGTATGTTTATTTTCATAGAAAATACATAGTAATCAATGAATTTATGTGTAGGATACTAGAATTAGCCTAAAATATTAAAATGGTGCATAGTTCTTTAATATGTACTCCATGATCATGCCCCATGATATTGGGTGTAATTATGCACTCTATTGTTGCTATTCTAGCTTATTAAGCCTTCTTTTAAGGATAATTTGTGTTATTTATGTGTTGATATGATACAAATAAGCATATAAGTGTTCAAGAACATGATTTCATGGTTAAAAGTGTTTTCCAACAAGTTTGTACATGATTGAGTCATTTAAAGTTCAATCGAGATAACTAGTATTACTAACTTAAGCTAGGTGTCTGTCTAGTTAGTTTTGTGGAATTCTAGTGTGTTTAATAAAGTTCCAAATGGTTTGAATGGTGTAAATATATGTGGATCAACTTTTTAGTGGATTGAAAAGTAAAATTTGATTAAGTATAGTGGTGGAATAATAAGTTGAAAATCAACATGAACTAGCCTAGTCTTTACTCTTGTTATGATTCAACGCTATGGATATTGTGTTGTTATGATCTCGAATTTGTGGTGTGTGATTATGTAGGAGGATTTGTGATCTAAATATGGTGATATATTGATGATATGAAGTCTGTAAATCTATTGAAAATACACCACAAGACAAGGGATGAAAGATTGGACGAGAAGGACTTAACCAAAATTTTGATGGCAAGTTCAAGTGGCTGCACGCGATAAGCATGCTTCGCCCCAGCCATTGCAGTGCAATAAAGAAGGCGTAGGCCCCTCCATTGCGGTGAAATAGAGTAGGTGCAGCCCCCATTAGTGTGGTTCACTATAGGAGGTGACACCGCCTCTATTCCCATGCTCAAATTGATGGAATTCTACTTCTACACAGTTTATGATTGGGGCACTATAAATACCACCTGTTGAACACATTTGTAGGGCATATTTTGACATCTTGGACAGTTGATGGGCTGCTAAAACTTTAGTTTTAGGTTTTAATTACTTTAATTTTTCTTCGTTATGTTTTTTATCATTCATACAATTATTTGGATGATGATTATGACTAAGCACTCCTTTTACGAGGTTAAATCCAAGAACTTGAAGTCTATTATTTTGAATTGATTTTGTTTAATTTTCTTATCATTATTGATTGTTGTTTATTCTTGATTTAACTATTTTGAGGATTGATCACCCTTAGAATATATCAATTGTCTACCTTATGATCTCAAGAGAGGGAATAGGAAGATAGAAAGTGGGGATAAACAAAGTAGGGTTTGTATTCTTTTATGAAATAAGGAATTCGAATTAGCATCTAGGACTGGGATATACCTAGAAGCCTTACTTAATTCACACATATGATGATAGATTAAAGAATTTAATTGAACTATTACAATCCCGCTCAATGATATAGTTGTAATGTTCAAGTTAGGTAAATGATTAGAGGTTAGGAGACCATGATCGTAAAATTAACCCTATGAATCAATAACTAAGATAACCAAGTTAATGGATGAATTTCAATAGCATAGTATGATTGTTTGAAGTGCTTTAAACCTAGGAGTTTCTCCTATTGAATGTCTTAAGACCTTTATTTTACGCATTGTTTACTTTACCTTAGTTTAAAAATATTCAAAACTCTCTTTTGGTTACTATCGCATCAATTGAATCTAAATTATGAACTGAATTTGAATAGTTGTTAGAACAAGTCTATGTGGGATTGATCTTTGACTTTCTTGTAGGCCACTATATTAATTGGTAGACTATGTATACTTGCGTGTGCGCTTGGGTGCGGTCAACCTTTTGGCGCCATTACTGGGGACTTGTAATTTGGCAATGGTTTTGTCTTTTGTTTTGCTTTTTAGATTTCTTTGGTAATTTTACGCTTGGTCTTGGTTGTTATTTGCAGAAAATAGGTTTATAAAACAGTAAGCTAGTAAGGGATCAGGACTTGGTTAAACCAAGCTACGAACCTAATCAACTTTTCTATAAACGAAGGAGAGAAGCAATCCTTCTCCCCCATATTTCTCAAATCATAGAAGATCAAGAAAATACCACTCTAATGGATGAAGAACAAGCATCCCACAGGACACTCAGAGTGTGGCAATCCCACTTCCAACAAATTTGACCTTTCCATTTCAAAAGTCAGCAATTGGAGAAAATTTTAAACTTATGCAAAATATGGTACAAATTCTGATTAGTAGTGGATAGTTCACATGGCTTTCAAATGAAGATCTACAGGTCTTCTATTGAAATTTCCTTAAAATAAGTGGCTCCTTCATTCCTACGGGGGTGAATGTAGATTATGTAAGGATGACACTGTTTCACTTTTCACTGTTGAGGGAAGAAAAAATGATTGAATGTGGAGCTGACAAATTCAATCACATCATGGGATAACATGGCTTGAAACTTCCTTATTTGTTTTTACAGTTTGAAAAGACCACAAGACTTCACAGTGAGTTAGTATGATTAAAACAGAAGTTAGATGAGAATTGGGAGCGCTTCAAGTCACTTCTTCGGGACTATCCACACCATCAACAATCTAATGAGGTACTTTCTCATACTTTTTTAGAGGCTCTTGATCATAATAAAAATTTTGTTAGATTCAACTGCAGATGGTAAAGCTCTTAAGTTGGGAGTAGCATATCCTGCAACCACAGTAAACGCAATCCTATAAGATATGGATTGGTGTGAAGTTTGTAGTAATAGTGACCATTTAGCAGTGATATTTGCTGTAAATCCAGAATCGATAATGTATATAGTTAATGATGAAAGGCCTAATTATGATAATGCGTGCAACATAAAGTGGCAGACTCAACCACCAATTCAGACATGAAACTCCCTACAGCAACAGGCTCTACCAAATCAATCAACTAGCAACGTGGACGAAATTATGAAACAACTCTTATATAGTCAAGCACAAATGGCTGCGGATATGAAAATTCAACAGGTAGAATTAAAGAATTAGCAAGCAGCCACAAGAATCTTAGAGTTAGAGTTAGGGAAGTTATAGTACACATTAAATACCAGGACTCAAGGTGGTTTGCCAGCAGATACTAAAAGTCTAAAACAAGTAATGGCAACACTTTAAGGAGTGGTAAAAAACTCAATGAAGAACCTTCAAAGGAAACTAAGGAGGTACATATAGATTTGACTCCCCCACAGGTATCCAAAAAAGTTGCTAGAAATTTAAGGAAGTGTGAGTACTCAAAAGAAAAAATTGTTGCAGAAGTGGAGAAGTAGATGTCTCAACTTTATTTCCCTCATAAGCACAAAAAACCAAAGGAGGATACATATTTTAAGAAGTTCTTTGATATGTTCAGAGAGCTTCACATTAACCTTCCTCTATTAGATGTTTTGTAGGGTAGGCCAAAGTATGCTAAGTACTTAAAGGATGTGGTTGGAAATAAGGTAAAGCTGTAGGATGTAGATGTGGTAGCACTCACTGAAGAGTGTAGCTTGGAGGTACACACAAGATTCCTAAGAAGCTTAAGGACCCAGGGGAGTTCACCCATCTTATTTAGATTGGGAATAGTGAGGTGGTCCCTCCTTGAGTGATTTAGGGGCAAGTGTCAACTTGATTCCCCTAATTTATTCAATACGTTGGGATTGGGTAATCCTTGACTAAGTTTGGATTTACTACAGTTGGCAAACGGGAGTATAGCTCATCCCAAAAGAGTGATAGAGGATGTCCTCATAAAGGTGGGTAAATTTATTGTTCCTGCTGACTTTATTGTTCTAAATTTTCAAAATTATGAATAGGTACCAATCATCTTGGGACATCCATTCTTAGTAACTGCAGAAGCGTTGATTGATGTGAGAGTAGGCATGCTCAGTTTGAGATTAGAGGATGAATAGGTGGTCTTCAAAATATACAAAATTCTAAACACATTATCCCACTATAAGTACTTGTGCATGATTACTATTATTGAAGGGGATAAGTGTGTGGTGGTCAGACCGCCAAAGACCTCTTCGGAAATCCTCACTGATCACCCTAATTCTCAACCACCTAAGCTTGACGTGATGAAAGTTGATGAGCCTGAAGAGGATAAAGTTGATAATACTATTGACCTTGAGATTGTACAGTTAATAGGAAAGAAACGACTAAGAAAATAACCTCCAAGTGTGAACAAAAGGATGAAGGAACTTGATTAAGTTTAGTTGGGTTGTGTCGCGACACTAAATTAGGTGTTGCTTGGGTGGTAATCCAAGTTAAGCAGGTATGCTTTATTTTTAGTTTATTTTAGTTATTACTTTACATATTTTTTATTTTTGTTGAGTCATAGGTTGATGGGAAGTTTGAGTACCGAAAACTTGAGCTAAGGAGCATGAAAAAGACCAAGTACCCCCCAAACCTTTTTGATGCAAAAAGATGCTACTATCTAGGGCTAGAGGCCTCAGGGAGTATTTCTATCTCTTACTCTTAAGATCAATTTAGGGGAAAAGTAGATTTTTAAGTGTGGGGTAGGGAAATTCCTAATTTTGGGCTCAATTTAAAATTTTTTGTGTAAGATATTCTTGTTGGTGTTATAGTTGATTGCATGGTGTAAGTGTTTATATTAAAAAAAGTATATTGATTGTGAGAATTATTACTTTTGAGACTCCTAGGCTTATGTTTATGACTCTTGTACTTGTTGGCTTAAATTTGAATTCATGTTATAGTTTGGTTAATAGTCTATGATGATCCTATTGCATTGAGCATGTTCCATGTACGTGTAAGGTGTTGTATATTCCATATTGTATGTGATGTCTTAAACTTTCTCGGTGTGTATGCAAAGCGAAATAAAGAGTATGGTTTAGGAGATGATATAAACATTTCTTTGAAAGCATTGTTTTAGACCGTCTTTTTGACCTACTGATAACGCTCAAACTATAGCTCTCGTAAGAGTGTAAGCTGTTGTTGTCAAATATAGAACCCAACTGGGTTGGGTGTCGAATCCCACAGAGAATACTTGGTTACTAAGTAAGCAAAGATTATTAGACTTTTGGGGAAAGTTTCGTAAAAAAGGGGGATTGTAGCGTGAGTAACAAAATAATAACGTAAGAACAGAAAATAGAAGAGTAAAACAGATTGTTTGGTTGGTTTTGATCAATGAGAATTGAGAGCTGGGGTTATGTCCACCTTCTGAGTTGTACGTATCTATTGACTATGAGTTATGCGGAATTCAAACATGCATGTGCTTATAGAGAATTGTATTCTATGGTAAATCCAGGCGTCTTTCGACCATCAAGGATTATTTCACTTTAACTCTTTCGTGCTTAAAGCGTATCTAACGGTACAAATTCTCCAAGAGGTTAATCCAGTTACGGCACTAACTTTTTAACAGGGGTTGGTGCCTTATTACCTTGACATTATCTCTTTTCTAGACATATAACTTTTCTTTCGAACAAGTTAATGCTATACTGGCGTATTCTATATGTTTGCAACCACAGGAATTTAAATTAAAATAAAGAGAATAATGATATAAGCAGCATACATGTCACGAATTCACAAACTCATAGCAATAGATAGTAGCTCATAAGGCTTCTATAACCCCAACAGAGAAGTTTAGCTATTCATGAGTGCGACAGAAATCACAATAGTCATTATCATTAAACCAAAATAAAGATAGAATGTGTAGTATGGTTTGGTAGTGCTTGTGGCGTGAATTCCTTGCAAATAGCATTTCTCTTGTCGTGAAAATTTAGAATTCGAATAGATGAAGAGAATTGTTTTAAAAGTAATTGATGGAAGAAGTATAAAGATGAATGAGTTGATAATTAAAAAGCTACAGAAAAATAGGGTATTTATAATACCCATATCCTATTCCTACTAGGCTATTGCGTACTTATCCTAATCCTAACAAATTACTGCATCATTATCCTAATCCTAATAGGTTACTACTGATCCCCAAAGTCTTGAGAAATGCTGTTTTTGCCCTGGACAGGTTTTCCATGCGTCACTTTTAGTCCTTAGGCGTCCAAGCTTTGCTTTCCTCCTTTCATGAAGCTTCCTTTGGCGTCAAGTTATCCATAAAATGCTGAAATCTTCATCATTTATACCTGAAAACTTGCTAATCATGTTTGTTAGCTCGCTTACAAGAAAAAGGACTAAAAGTGCATGAGTTATATATTTTGTCCTCAAAATTTAGCTAAAATATGGGTAAATTATAGCACTTTAGGTGTGTAAATACGCCTATCATCAACACCCCACACTTAAAGCTTTGTTCGTCCTCGAACAAAATATCATGTCCTTCAAAGCATCCACTTAGGGTTTCACAGCAACAACACAAAATATTCACAAAGAGTAGTTTTCTAATCACTTCTAGAAACAATTCAACCTCTAATATAGACTCGTGATGATGGTTAATTCGTATTCAAAAGTTAAGGCACAAAGATTCATATACGACTACCCCAAACTCATCAACCATGTGTGTCTCACAATATGTCACCCATAATTACTCATAAGTATTGTATATATCTCGAACATGGGTATAAGATTATCCTTGCTCTCACTTTCACAAAGAATTCATATGTTGAGACTGATGACCATAGGCTTGACCTTAGTGTACTGCTCCACTAAATATCAGAATGTTAAGCTTAGGATCAAATAGGTCTTTTACAGGTTGTAATGTAGGCTAAGGGACGGGTAGGACTATTTTGGCCAGAAATAGTGACTATGTTCCTAAGCGCTTTAATACATCACATTATGCCATTAACACTTTCTTTCAAACAACCTTTCTACTTTCTTTTAATCTACCACCCCTTTTCACTTACTTTGCTATTCAAACATAACTATCTTTTTATTTAATCATAAACTCACTTATCTTTTTGTTTTTCTATTTCTTTTTTTTCTTTTTTTTTTCTTTATAACACACCTCTTATGATAGCCACTCTTTTTTCATAACAAATTCAAGTACCATTACACTCTAAGGCATTACTCTCACCCAATTTTCTCTTGTTTTGTCACATGACTTTACCATTTAAAGCACTTAGGAATTTGGAACAAATTATGATCTTGAAAAAAATGGATTAGGCTTACATATGAGGCTGTCAAAGAAAATAGGCTAAAGGCTCAAAGGGGGTTATCTAGGATGATGTCCATGGGTAGGTAAAACGAAGGTAAACAATCACAGGTTGCCAAAAAAATGCCTAAATCATCTCCTAAACTTACACTCTTTATTTTGCTTTACATACACACCAGGCAAGTTCTAGCATCAGCCATAAACACAGAATATACTATCACCTCACACACACAAGGCACATGATCAAATCTATTGGGAGTAGTATAGACTCTTGACCCAACAGATAAAGGAATTGAACCACATAATGAGTCACATTTAGCGCCTAAACGTCTCAATAGTAATGATTTTATCATAGACTCTTATCACAATACCATGCTGCCTATCAGAACAATTTTATGCAAAGTTTTTAACAAACAAACAAAAAAAAAACTTTGACTACTAAAAAAAATAAAACAAATAAAAAAATAAACATAAATAAGAAAAACACACATAAATAATCAAATGCATATAAAGAAGTATAGCATACAAATACCAGCACCCCACACTTAGACGGGACACACTGCCCCCAGTGGAAAATAAATAAAAAGAACCTGGTTAATCGAACTCCTCCTCTATGTCTGGGGTCATACCCCCTGCGTCGGAATCATCATCAGAGTCGTCATCCTCAGAAGTTCCTCATAAGTACCCCATTTGATTCCAAGATTGCGTCGAGGTATTTGCAGCACGGAGGATTCAGCTTTCTCTTTTCTTCCTCTTTTCTTACCTTTATGTGTGGTGGGCGCTTTTTCTTTTCCTTGTTGTCATTTTTATGCCATTATACTTGGTTGATGGCCTCGGAAGATGTTCACCTTTGACATGCAATACTTCCAAATCAAAATTTGAAACCAATCTCCTCCTTTACACCTCTTGCACCTATATTTACTCAAAAACAACAAAAACGATTAGAACAATGGGTTGCCTCCCATCAAGAGCCTTAGTTTTGGTCGTGGCTCAACAAAATCCTAAGAAAACAAAAACAACAAAAAAAATTAAAAACAATGGGGTGCCTCCCATCAAGCTCTTGATTTATTGTCGTGGCACGACATAGCTATCTCGATTACTTAGACTTCATTGAGATAGATGGTGCATCATTTTCTGAATGGATTTAGACGACTCTGATGCTTACTTGTGGGCATGCAATCTTCATTGATATGACTCTTGTGCATACATATCCCAGGAGGGATACCAATTATATCATCAATAGTCCAACCTATAGCTCTCTTGTATCTCTTCAGAGTAGAGATGAGAGCCTCTACGTGTTGTTCACTTAAATCATCCGCCACACTCACAGGAAGTGTATTTTCACTTCCCAAGAATGCATACCTTAGATAATTGGGGAGCTCTTTCGATTCTAGCACTGGTGGCTCTTCAATGGAAGTCTTCGCTGTTGGTGATGGTTGATTCTTAAGATCAAGGTTCGGCTATTTAGGAGTATGAGAATAGGACCCTATTTCTGTTAGAGCACACATAGTTTCTTTATAACCTTCATCGTCCTCATGCTCAACATTAAGCAGCGCAGCAGACAATGGCTCATCAATAGGATGCTTCTCTACAAATAAGTTTTTCTCATCCTCATAACAAGCATCATCTACAGAGAACACATTCATATCACTGGGCTGCTTCATTACTATGCATACATCAAAACGGACCACTTCATCATTGAACCGAAATAACAGCTCATTAGCTCTCATGTCAATAAACACACTTCCTGTTGTAAGGAAAGGACATCCCAAGATTATGGGAACTTTAGAACCCACCTCGCAATCCAAAATCACAAAGTCTGCAGGAAAAATGAAGGTAGACACCTTCACCAACACATCATTCAAGATACCCACAGGTCGTTTTACCGACCTATCTGCCATCACGATCCGCATATTGGTTGGTGTAGGGTCGCCCAACCCCAAATTTCTGTAGACGGATAGTGGCATCAAATTGATGCTAGCTCCCAAATCGCACAGTGCCTTAGCAAAATTCATAGATCCAACCGTGCAAGGAATAGTGAAAGCACCAGGGTCTTCCTTCTTCTGCACTAAGGACCTTATGGCAATTGCACTGCAATGATGAATATTATTTGTCGGCTCATAGCTTACTTCCCACTTCTTTGTTAAAAGATCCTTCATAAATTTTGCGTACCCAGGCATTTGCTCTAGCGCCTCTACCAAAGGAACATTAATGGTCAGCTGCTTTAACATAGTCATGAATTTACTGAACCTGGTATCATCCGCCTTCTTCTTCAGTCTTTGCGGAAAAAGTGGTGGTGGAAGAGGAATAGTATTCTCCACCACCTCCTTTTTATCTTGCTTCCGATTATCACTCTTTTCAGGCTGCAGACGTGTAGGTGTAACGTCATGACCATGCTTGCCAGCTTCTACGGCATCTTCACTATCAGCATCAATATCGTTGTCCGCTATATTGTCGACTACTTGCTTGCCTTTGGGTAGATTTTCTAATACCTTACCATTCCTGGTATTAATAGCCATACATGATCCCTCATTCCTCGGATTTTGTACAGTGTCACTAGGTAAAGTGCCAGCTTTTTGTTGATTGAATACCGCCGATAGTTGACTCATTTATTGTTCCAGCTATTTTATTGCAGTGGAATGCGAGTCAACTAATTGCTTCATTGAGGACAAATCATTTATTACCTTAGTTACTCCCGTGTTGGTTGCCTCCACTCCTTTCACTAGCTTCGCCATCATATCTTCCATGGACATATTTCCAGAACCAGATGTAGTGGTGTCACGTCTTCCTGGGGGAACATACAAACCACTCTTGTCATTCTTGTTCTTCCAACTTCCTAGATCCCGTTCCTTGTATCCAGATTTATCATAATAGTTCCGACCTTGGTTTCCTTGGGCATTGCCTCGGAAACCCCCCTGATTGTTCAAGTAGTTGGCTTCTTCTTCAGAATCGGATTCCTCTCTTGCCTGAGACACAACAGCTTTAACTTTTTCGGTCTTCCCTGATAATAAGTGCTTGGTAAGAAGATCCATCTGTGTTTTTATGTTCGCCATATCTTGATCGCGTTCCTCTTCTCTTTGTCTTTGTTCTGCAGTCATGACAATAGATATAGTAGAGCTTGCTACCTCAGACTCCTTGGTATGCCATGATCTACTCTGCTTTGTCATACGATCTAGCATACCAATTGCCTCATTAAAAGTAAGGTCCATGAATGAACCACCCGCAGCATTATCAACCACTGGCTTAGTCACCGAATTCAAAGCCCTGTATAATCTCTCCATGAAGTGGACATTGGTCATATGATGATTTGGTCACCTCATAAGCTTCTTCTTGAACCTCTCCCATGTTTCGTGGAGAGCTTCAGTTGGAAGCTATCGAAAATTACTGATCTTATCTCTCAACTGTGCTTTCTTGGATGGCGGAAAAAATCTTTCTAGGAAAGCGTCTTTCAATTGCCTCCAATTTGTAATAGAATCAGGAGTCAGCCCGTTCAACCACAGAGTTGCCTCCCCAGATAGAGACAATGGAAATAAACGTA
Source organism: Capsicum baccatum var. pendulum (assembly GCA_030864225.1). NCBI lineage: Eukaryota > Viridiplantae > Streptophyta > Magnoliopsida > Solanales > Solanaceae > Capsicum > Capsicum baccatum. Next base: position 122,335,334 of record CM061560.1, read on the forward strand.
GCCGAATAGCATTCTGTCCAACGCCTGGATTGTTAAATGACTTGCATGTAGAGATAAAGTTGATCAGATGCATATTTGGATCATCGCCTGCTAGTCCACCAAATAATCCCTTGAGTTGAAAAAGTTGAATCATGGTGCTAGTGATATTGAACTTGGCTCCGGGTGCCAATGGCGGAGGAATAATAGCTTCTGTGGCACCAGCTACATCAAGATCATCATCATCATCATCAAACAGTATATGCATGGCTCGGCGTTCAGGCCGAAATCTTGCTTGACGATCTCTTCTGTTTGCTGGTGTCACAACTTCAGCATCACGCCTCGGGTTTAGTAACTCATCATCACCCAAGTCCTCATCATCAGGATCTGCTGCTCGCCCAAGGTTATCGATATTTTATTGATGCACTTGAGCAGAGGCCAACGCAGCTAATCTAGCCGGCTCCTGTTAAGCAACCCTTCTCTCAATGTCACGTTGCGCCTCCATCCTGCCAATACGTTGTGGTTCAAGGTTTATCGGTAATAATGGTTGACCAGAACTTCGAGTATTGGGCATGCACTGAGCAAAACCTATAGAAAACAAAAACAACAACTAAAAGTAAAGTACGAGAATCCTTGACCAAAAGGTCAAGTAATTATCACAAACTTAGTAGACAACTGTATTCCCCGGCAACGACGCCAATTTTTTATAATGCTCAAACTACAGCTCTCGTAAGAGTGTAAGCGGTCATTTTCAAATATAGAACCCAACTGGGTTGGGTGTCGAATTCCACAAAAAATACTTGGTCACTAAGTAAGCAAAGATTATTAGACTTTTGGTGAAAGTTTTGTAAAAAGGGGGGATTGTAGCGTGAGTAACAAAATAATAACATAAGAACATAAAATAGAAGAGTAAAATGGATTGTTTGGTTGGTTTTGATCAATGAGAATTGAGAGCTGGGGTTATGTCCACCTTGTGAGTTGTACGTATCTATTGACTATGAGTTATACGGAATTCAGACATGCATGTGCTTATAGAGAATTGTATTCTATGGTAAATCCAGGCATCTTTCGACCATCAAGGATTATTTCACTTTAACTCTTTCGTGCTTAAAGCGTATCTAACGGTACAAATTCTCCAAGAGGTTAATCCAGTTACGGCACTAACTTTTTAACAGGGGTTGGTGCCTTATTACCTTGACATTATCTCTTTTCTAGACATATAACTTTTCTTCGAACAAGTTAATTCTATACTGGCGTATTCTATATGTTTGCAACCACAAGAATTTAAATTAAGATAAAGAGAATAATGATATAAGCAGCATACATGTCACAAATTCACAAACTCATAGCAATAGATAGTAGCGCATAAGGCTTCCATAACCCCAACAGAGATGTTTAGCTATTCATGAGTGCGACGGAAATCACAATAGTCATTATCATTAAACCAAAATAAAGATAGAACGTATAGTATGGTTTGGTAGTGCTTGTGGCGTGAATTCCTTGCAAATAGAGTTTCTCTTGTCGTGAAAATTTAGAATTCGAATAGCTGAAGAGAATTGTTTTGAAAGTAATTGATGGAAGAAGTATAAAGATGAATGAGTTGATAATTAAAAAGCTGCAGAAAAATAGGGTATTTATAATACCCATATCCTACTCCTACTAGGCTATTGCGTACTTATCCTAATCCTAACAAATTACTTCATCATTATCCTAATCCTAATAGGTTACTGCTGATCCCCAAAGTCTTGAGAATTGTTGTTTATGCCCGGAACAGGTTTTCCATGCGTCACTTTTAGTCCTTAGGCGTCCAAGCTTTGCTTTCCTCCTTTTGTGAAGCTTCCTTTGGCATCTAGTTATCCATATAATGCTGAAATCTTCATCATTTATACCTGAAAACTTGCTAATCATGTTTTTTTAGCTCGCTTACAGGAAAAAGGACTAAAAGTGCATGAGTTATACATTTTGTCCTCAAAATTTAGCTAAAATATGGGTAAATTATAGCACTTTAGGCGTGTAAATACGCCTATCATCACCTACCTATGTGCATAATACTAGTAAGCCTTATTGAACTTTTATCTTTTTCTTTGACAGCCTCATATGTAGCCTAATCCCTTCTTTGATAGATCATAACTTGATCCCAAAGCTCTTAGGCACTTTAATGAAAAATTAGTTGTGGTGAGGAGTTTGAGAAATAAGAGGAGAAAATGTAAAATTGAAGCCCCAAAGTGATAGTTATTGGTGTTCAAAAGAGAATTATTATGTGTTATGGTAGGGAGTTGAGTAATTAAAAAGAATAAAAAATTATTCAAATTGAATGAGTTGTGTATAAAATACTCCCACCATAGTGTTTGTAAATGAGCTTAATAAGATGGGGTGTAAAGAAAAGAGTGGGGTAGACAAAAATGGTGTAATTAGTTTTTTGGAGAGTTGAATTAACTATAAAAAGTGATGTGTTAAAGCGCTTAAGGAAGATAGTCACTATTATTTCAAAATAGTTCCTACCCGTCCCTTAGCCTACATTACCGCCCAGAAAAGACCTAATTGATCCTAAGTTTAGCATTCTGATATTAGTGGAGCAGTACACTAAAGGAAAGCCTATGATTCATTATGTGTAACTTGTGAATTCCTTGTGAGAGTTAGCATAATTTGATTCTTGTACCCATCATGTTATAAAATGCATTTATATGAGAGATTATGGGTAACTTTATTGTTGTGAGGGAACATGTTTGATGAATCTGGGTGATTTGTATGATGTTCTTCATTGAAAAATATGCATGAGTTTACCATCTAGGTGAGTCAATTCTTAAGGCTATGATGTTTTGGAGTAGTGTTCATGATCTATAAAGTGTGTAAATAACATGCTTAGTGTAGAAACTTGCATTCTTTGTAGTCATTGTAGTAATAGCTTGAGTGTTTTTCTTAGAATTAAGAGTTGTTCGAGGACTAACAATTCTTTAAGTGTGGGGTGGTGATGTTGGCTGTATTTATGCACTCTATTGTTACTATTCTAGCTTATTAAGCCTTGTTCTGAGGATAATTTGTGTTCTTTATGTGTTAATATAATAAAAATGAGCATATAAGTGTTTAAGAATGTGATTACATGGTTAAAAGTTTTTTTCAACAAGTTTGTACTTAATTGAGTCATTTAAAGTTCAATCGAGATAACTAGTTTTACTAGCTTGAGCTAGATGTGTGGCTAGTTGATTTCGTGGAATTCTAGTATGTTTAATGAAGTTCCAAATGGTTTTAATGGTGTAATTATTCTAGAAAAACTTGTTGGTGATGTGCAAGTTTGATTTGATTAAGTATATAGGTGGAACAATAAGTTGAAGATTAATATGAACTAGCCTAGTCTTAACTCTTAGTTTGTTCATCGTTATGGATATTGTGTCGTTATGATCTCTAATTCATGGTGTATGATTATGTAGGAAGCTTTTTAAGATGAATATGGTGATATATTTATGATATAAAGGCTTGAGAAATACACCACAAGACAAGGGATGAAAGATTAGATGATAAAGACATAACCAAAATTTGGATGGCAAGTTCCAGTGGCTGCCCGCGATAAGCATGCATCACCCTAGCCATTGCGGTGAAATAAAGAAGGCTCAACCCCATCCATTGTGGTTAAATATAGTAGGCACAACCCCCATTATTTCTGTGCACTATAGCAAGCGACGCCCCTTCTATTCCCATGCTCAAATTTTTGGAATTCTTCTACTCCTACACGGTTTGTGATTGGTGCACTATAAATACCACTTGTTGTTCACATTTAAAGGGTATATTTTGATGTCTTGGACAATTGAGGGTCTACCGCAACTTCATTTTAAGGTTTTAATTACTTTAATATAGCTTCTTTATATTTTTTATCATTCATAGAATTATTTGGATGATGATTATGACTATGAGTGGCTAAGCACTCCCTTCCCAGGGTTACATCTAAGAACATGAATACTATTGTTTTGAATCGATTTTGTTTGATTTGTTTATCATTATTAGTTGTTATATTATTCTTGATTTTACTATTTTGAGGATCGATCACCCTTACAATACATCAATTGTCAACCTTGTGATCTCGGGAGAGGGAATAGGAAGATAGAACGTAGGGATAAACAAAGTAGGGTTTGTATTCTTTTATGAAATAAGGAATTTGAATTAGCATCTAGGACTGGGATGTACCTAGAATCCTTACTTGATTCACACGTAGGATGATAGCTTAAAGAAATCAATTGGACTATTACATCCCCGCTCAACGATGTAGTTGTAATGTTCAAGTTAGGTAAATGATTAGAGGTTGGGAGACCACGATCATGCAATTAACTCAATGAATCAACAACCAAGATAAGCAAGGTAACAGATGAAGTTCAATAGTATAGTATGATTGTTTCAAGTGCTTTAACCCTAGGATTTTCTCCTATTGATTGTCTCAAGGTCTTTATTTTATGTATTGTTTACTTTAACTTAGTTTACAATTCTTCAAAACACTTTTTTTGGTTACTATTGCATCAATTGAATCTAAATTTTGAACTGAATTCGAGTAGTTGTTAGAACAAGTACCTGTGGAATCGATATTTTTTTTTCTTGAAGGCCACTATTTTACTTGGTAGACTACGTACATTTGAGTGTGCGCTGTCACCCTATACGGAAGTAGAAGTTAAGAAGATCGAGGAATCCCAAAAGTCTTGTATGCCATAGTTGTGTTTAAAAGTTGATCCTAGATGATTATGCAAAAATTAAACCTGTTGGGACTGAGTACAGGTTTTAGGGATGTAGAATTTAGGAAAAAATTACAGACTCACAATTTTGAGTATTTCTTCAAATTTTTCACTCCCTTACTACCATTCAAAGACTAACACTTGGTTTTTTCAGGTACACATAGCACTAAAGACTTCCAAAAAAAGGCAAGACTATTGAAGCAACAGGACAAATCCTTTGAGAGTAATGGCTCAATAGAGAAGTACTCGATTGCCCCGAATAGAGTAGCAAGAACACATACTAGGGATCAGAAATAGACTATGGTTAAGATGATTATTAGAGATATTTTGGGAGTCCAGGTACCAACGATTTCATAGTAGGGCAGACAACCTACTTCTACTCGGCCTAACTCGCAGCTAAAGGCCAACATACTAGTACCCAGGCTGAGTATGATGTCATCTAAGATTTCACTGCTAGACTCTTCCTAGTCTGAGGATGAGGAGGGAGGAGGAGGTGGAGTCTGAGCCACTTCCAGAGGCAGCTACATAGGACCCTTAATCTAAGGAGGGTTCCACGGATAAGTTCATAGAACCAGTTCTAAAGCCATTATATGTAGTACCCCAGCTTGAGGAGAGTACAACACATACATCTCATCAGGAGCCACTATCCTAGATAGACTAGGTTTCCGATCCTACTCACTTATCAATCAAGCCTATTGATGAAGTAAACTGAAGGTGGTGTGTTGAGGGTCTACAAACTATTTATCAGTAATAGATATTTGTGATAGGGACTAGCCAACCCAAGAGGACTATTGGAAGGAGAAACAAATTTAATTATTTGGATTGGCTTGAATACCACTTTTGTAGGCAGCGTTTGATTGTTATTAGTTAGGGTGGATGACTAGACCCCAAGGTTCATATAGCTAGGAAATGGTGTTCGAGTTCTATTCTTCTTATGTTGTAAAAGTATTATTGAACACACCTAGAGCTGGAAGGGATGTGGAGCATCCCCAGCTTGAGCAGACACTGGTGAGAGATGTCATCGTTGATATTTCAGAGGTGGCCATCCATCGAGTTCTTTTCAGACCTGATTATATAGCTCCTCTGTCTATAATAAAGTGTGATCACTGGTTGAGATTAGCCCTTGATAGATGCTCTATGAGAGATGCTGAGCATAAGAGTAAGAGGGTAGATTTGGTGAGATAGATCATCAGTTATAGTTTACCTCTTGGTGTGGATGCCCCATGGGTCGCGGGGCAAGGTGTGATTAAGAAGGCGATGCTAAATTTCATCAAAAAGTTTTGGTGGCTAGTAGTGTGTTATATATTATATCCAACTGTTGCAGACAACTTACTTATATGGGATGGTGCAGAACAAATTACGATCATTATGGCAGGTTATGACATTGATTTTGCAACCATTATTAGATATAATCTTTTTGAGTGGGCATTTCGTGATATGAAGACACTAACCATCCCCTGCTTTGTACAATTATTGTGTGATAAGGTTGTTGTTATTAAGGTTCCAGGTGTTGACCATAGACTTGAGGTAGCGGGTGTAGCCTAGATGAGTATGATCAAGGATTCGAAAAACACAGTATGATCAAGGATTCGAAAGACCCTATACACCTCCAATATTGATTTCGACTATTGTAAGGGCCAATTAGTTTCTGCGGAGCCGAGTAACAAATAGGATAGAGATGTTGATGCAGGTACTGATTTTGAGATGGTGGATTAAATAGAGGCCCCTAATATGAGAACTCAGGATAAAGGGACCCTAAATACATCTACTTTAGTCCTAGATTATACTTCAGAGAACGTTTGGACATCTGCAATGCCCCCTCGCCCCTCTACTATAGCTGCTGCCATAGGTATGGTGTTAGTATCTTAAATATTTGTATAAAGCTTAGTAGAGAGTCAGCATGTTACTACGACTTGGATAGAGAATGTTGAGGTCGAGGTAGAATCATTGTATGGGCAGATCCAACTTTGGTTCTAGACGACACTAGAGGTGGTAGAGACTAGATTATAGTCTATACACAGGGCTGAGATGTCAGAGATTAGAACTGAGGTGCATGCTTGTATAGATATTTTTGCGGTCCGAGTGTCATCTCGGTTCAGTGATATTGAGGCACTCGATTTAGGTGAGATTAAGAGGAGGTGGCCATACTGTGGGCAGAGATACACTCTCTCACTAAGAGAAATATTCTATCTATTCCTCAAGTTATACCTTTTGTTTTTCAGTTGGCACATCCACAAAGACCTAGATATTTTGACTGGTTTGTGAAGGATGAGGAGATGATCCCTATAGTTAGGATGAAAAGAGGCAAATAGGTGGAGCTATAGGATCCTGACATGCCATTTGATCAGGCCCTAAAATAGGCTACAAGTAATTCGAGAGAGATAATATTTATTGATAGACAGAGGTATCCTTAGATAGCTACGGGTGCATCCTGTAGTAGTTCACCGCCACCACCACTACCTACATCAGTCGAGATACCCCCATACGGGATGAGCATGACATGATGCCTAGTGGATCCCAAGTATGTCCTCATTCCCTTACTTTATATTGCTTTTACATATTTGGGATAGTGCATAGTCTTTCAGTTGGGGCAGAGGGGGAGAGGGTATACCATAACTATCAAGAGTTTTTATTGTCATGCTTCTTTTTCTATCGGTTATAGTATGATTATAGAACTACCATGTCTAGGAAAATTTTGTGTTGTATTGTACTTTTTTTGTATTGTGATATGTTTTTGTGTAATTAGGAGATTTTTGAGTATCTAGGGCAGTTGACATGTTTTTAAAGAAAAGTGATACTTCTCTAAAAATTTGTTTTTCAATTGTGTGATATGTATATATGTGTGACCATTGTGATTCTCACTATGACATTAGGATTAGGGACATGATAATCATAGATAACCTGTGCATAAACTGGATGGGTAGTAGCATATGATATAACTCTATGCCATGTGTGTGTGAGCTACTATTTAGTTCCCTTTGTATGTTAAATCCAGACCTTGCTCGGCCAGTCTTGCCTAGGTTGTAGGATAGTCAATTAGGAAAGGATCATAGGCCGTTCTTGATATTAGTCCACTTTTAGCCTAAATGACCTTCTATATGTGAATAAGTATCCCTTGATCCCCATTTCTGAGGTTGTATAGCCTATTTTTCTTATTACAGCTTTCACCTTTCTATTGTTGTTACAATAAACCTGTTTTGGTCTTGGTCCTCCTTGGACATTGTGCACCCCCAACTCAGGCAAATTGCCTAAGTTAAGGGTGGATATCATAGGGGTGCATAATTTAAAGTGGGTATGAATAAGGGTAAAATAAAAGAAAAGAAAGTAAGGCTGGGTGTGGTAGAAAAGTCAAAATAAAAAGTAAATTGTGGAAAAGAGAAAAAGAATGAATAAAATAAACTAAACTAAACTGATTGTGCAATAAAAGAAAAGGGAGAAATAAGGGTGGAATAAAATAAAATTGGTTGATAAATGGAACCCAAGGTAAGTGTAGTTCCAAGGAGGCATAGTCACTAAAAATTTCCATATGTGTCATACCCGCCCCAAGCCGACATTACAAGCCAAATAAAGTTCAATAGTGATCCTAACCTAATTTTCTGAAAGCTTAGGTAAAGAAAATAAGGGCAAGCCTGTGGTATTTAATGCGCATTGGTGGAACTTATCTTATGAGTGTGAGTGTCTCTTGATCATTCCTACATTGACATACATGATTTCATATGAGTAAGTGGGACTTCTTTGATGTGAGGAAACATAGGTTGTATTATTGGTTGTTTACTTATTTGGGTAGTGTAACTCATACATATGTATGGTTATTTATTGCTAATGTAATGCCATATCTTGATTCCCTTGTGTCATATAGTTGTGCTTCGTTAGTACAAACAGTTGCTTTTGAATTGTTGAAATAGGTGGGGGGTAATGTACTTTAAGCTTAACATTGATGATTGATCATCATAGATAGCTTAGGTTTCTCCTAGTTAAGTGTCGTAGTTCTATTTAGTTGTATTGTGTTGCCTGAGGTCATGCAAACATTCTAAGTCGAGGGTTTTGATGTGCTATGGTTTCATAGCACTTTCGATGCTTAAAACAATGAAAAATGCAAGTTAGCTTTTTTGTAAAATATAATGTGTTTTGTATTATGTTTTGCAAGAAATCAGGTTACTCTAAAGAAAAGGAGTGAAAATTGAAGTTTTGGACCACCAAAGTTGGCACCTACGGCCCGTAAGTACTACCTACTAGGCGTAGGGTCCAGAGTATGTCTCAGAGAAGCTAAAAATTAGCGAATCAAAAGTTGAAAGTTGGACCCTATTACCTACGAAGGGCGCTTATGGCTCGTAGGTGCTAGAAGTTGTCTCAGAATATGAAGTTTAGAGATGTATTTAGAAGATTTTTTGGGACCTACCACCTATGTGGGACCACCTACAGTGCATGGGTTCCACCGATGGCCCGTAGGTAGCCTAGTAAGTGGTCACCGACCTCAATTTTCCTTCTTTGTTTAGGATTTATTTCCTAGGGTTTCCTTGTACTCTATATATAGCCTTAGTTTTTAGTTAGGTTACACATTCTTGATACAAACAAACATACATTTAATTCCAGGATTCGCTTTTGATCTTGGGATTGTTTTTTTCTTGATTTTGGTTGATTATTCAGTTTGAGACTTTGAGTTTTAGTTGTTAATTATTGTGATATTGATTTAATGCATTCAAATATGAATTCTATTGATTGTTTCACAATAATGAGCAGCTAGTTCCCTTAACTAGGGTTGTGGTAACCCTGGTAAATTGATGGAGTATGGAAAGTGCAAAGTTGTTTTAAATCAATATTCTTGCATGTATTGTGGTTCTCTTTAGTTTAGTAGATTTGTTAATGGTTGCAAATATTAGTATCCCTCCTTATATTCACTAGTTACTTCACAAGAGGAGTAGAGATTAAGAAAAGATGATCACAATAGTAATTTAAAGATAATTGCCGAAATAAGCTTAGCTTTATTATCAACTTAAGACGATTATCTTTCATCTAATAACTTGAGACTCAAAAGGTAAAAGTTAATCTAGTATCTAGGATAAGGGTTATTAAGGATACATTCTGCGACTCAAAAGGTAAAGGATGAAATTCGTCAATGAGTCCACAAGATAATTAATGGTACATAACTTATTATATTTTGCATGCAAGATATTGGGTTGGTTCAACAAAGCACGATAAACCTATGTAGTTGAGAATCCAGGGGAAACGTAGTCCTAATGTTCATTTTTGATTGGTTATAACCAAAACACTCACAGCTTGTTACTTTTCACTATTCTAATAAAAATTCCTCCATTTAATTTCCAGTACTGCCTGTTGATTTTAGGAAATAAGAGAGATAATTCATGTATTCCTTATAGGTTCGCCCACAACCTGAGTTGGGTTATTATATTTTGCTTCAACCGCTTTAACCTTATTTGGACGTATAGCTTTGCGAGACATCATCCCCCATTTACTTTCTGCACTTTCCAGTTACATCAACAAGTACTTTATAGATTTTCATCTTATTACAGTGGGTTCGACCCAAACTTTGTTAGGTAATATATTTGACAAACGACTACGTTATACTTTTTAGGAGGTGTAAATTGGCAAATATTAAATTTTGGTGTCATTGTTGGGGAATACAGTTACGGATTAATTAATTGAGTTTGTTGGCGTTGTTGATTTTTGGTTTTCTACTATTTCTTAGGTAAATGTTATCTAGTGTATACCAAGTACTCAAGGTCAACACAATCACCTAGTTCCATTTAATCCTGAGATTGAATAGACCTTACTATAGAATTATAGGATGAAAGAGTATGAGCATGGAGCCTGATATGAAGGGCTTCAGGATGATTCAATGCATTGAATCATCCACCTTGAGTTGGTATTTTTAAAATGACTGAGGAAACTTCTAACCAATTGATAGATAAATAAAATATGAGGTTAGAATTAGCTTAACATTTTGAGGAAAGCGCTAGACAACAGAAAGAAGAAAATTATCAAGCAACACTTGACAAGGACATATCTAGAAGGAATAGAGTTCAACATCCACCAGTTCATTAGTATTTGCTAGTTTATGATGATCTAGAAGAAAATATGAGGTATGTTAAACCAGCTAAGATGGGTGTTATAATTCCTCTAGAATTTCCCAAAGGAACAAAGTTTGATATTATGAGTGCAATGATTCATTTTCCTAATTTGAAGGGTGTGTTTCCTAGTCTGTCTACTAATGGTTCAAATATGCACATTATGAATTTTGTTATGATTTGCACTTTGTATAATCTACTGGGGTAAGTCAAGAAGCTTTAAACTCAAGTTGTTCCCATTGTCTTTTATAGGTGAAGCGATGTAATGGTTAAGAGAGTTGCCTCGTGGGTCTATTACCATTTGAAATGAGTTGAGGATATAGTTCTTGGACTAATTTTTCCCACCATCAAGAATGTTGTAGTTGAAGGATGAGATTTATAATTTCAGACAGTTACATTCGTACGCACTCTGTGAGGCATTGTTGAGTTTCAAGAAGGAGTAGATAAACATTCCAAATAATAGAATCATAGGCAGGAACGTATTGGAGATATCTACAAAGCCTTGAATATTAATACCAACTTTGTGGTTGACTCCATTATAGGTGGATCTTTCATGATTCTATTGATGGGATAAGGATCTAGAGATCTTAGATTAGATCATAAAACCAACTGAGCATGGCATACTCAGGAGGAAGGCAGAGAAGTAGGTACTTATGCTATTAGTGCTTCTAGTTATCAGAGAACCCTAGATGAGACAGTATCTCAAGAGGTAGCACACTAAGGTCTGAGATTGAGTTGTTACTAACAAATTTGCATCTATGGGAGTAGTAGAGATAAATGTTGTGGGTACTTGAGGTAAATCTCTTAGGCATAATGAGTCTGATTCTGAGGAGGAAGCAAAGTACTTAGATAGAGATATGGCAGGTTTTTAAGCCAAAGGCCAAGGGTCTGATAAGGAATCTTAAAACTTGCGGCAAGGAAATCAAGGTTGGCTTCTATGGAGACAGTTATAGGGACAAGAGTAGAGAGGGAAGTACCTAAAAAGAAAGGATGATTATAAAAAGAAGAGTGGTTTGTATATTCCATTGGGGGTGCCGTGATGCTAACTCTAGGATAGAAGCATTGCTTGATAAGCTAGTTAATAGTTTAGAGAGCCAAGAGTGTTGCCTTAAGGATATTAAGGTGAATATTTCAGGATTAAGCCAAAAAGTAGAATCATATTCTACCGCAATTAAACTGCTTGAGAAGCAGGTTGGTCAAATATTGGCTACATTGAATCAATATCAATTTGGAAATTATCTAAGAAATACCATTCAAAATTTGAAGAACGACAGTCACTGCCTAGCCATTACCACTAATAGTGGTAAGGCTACTATTGATCCACCTATGCCTTTAATTGATGAGGTAAGGATGATATCTTGATGTTGATGATGTACCTGGAGTTGAAATTAAGAAGTTGGTGACAAATAGTGAGGCGTCACAAAAATTGATGGGTGTAGAGATATGAGTTGATATTGATAAAAAAAAGTTAAGAATGTTAAGCCAATCCTAAAGCCTTTTCCATAACCTCCCCCATATTTTTCTTAAATATTGAAATAGAAAAAGAAAGAGGGGAAATACTTGAATTTTATGTCGATGTTAAATGAATTATTTGTGAATATCCCTCTTTTGGAAGTGTTAGAGCCATTGTCGAGCTATGCAAAGTTCATGGAGGATTTTGTGACTAAGAAGCAGATGGTGGGTTTTGAGCTCACTGATAATATGTACCACTGTAGTGTTATTATTTCCTGATCTTTGGTTGAGAAGAAATAGGATACCGGAGGATTCACTATTCTTTCACTATTGGGTTCCTAAATTTTCCACGAGCATTATTTGACTTGGGAGCTAGCATTAATCTGATGCCACTAGTTGTGTATAAGTATTTAGGGTTGGGGTCACCTAAGCTGACATATATGAGACTATTGATGGATGATCATACTGTGAAGAAGCCAGTTGGGATATTGTGTGATCTATTGGTGAATGTAGCTTTGTTTATATTCCTAATTTATTTTATGATTCTCGACTGTGAGGTTGATTTTTTATATCCCTATTATCTTAGGAAGGATTTTCCTAGCAATAGGTAAGGTAATGGTTGATATGTAGATGGGATAGATGAAATTTAGGTTTGGTAATAAACCTGTTACTTTCAGTGTGTGTTAGTTGATAAGGATATGAGGGTGGTGTCTGCGATAAACACCATAGATAAAGATGCATTGATTGCACCCATTGAGGAAAGACTTGGTGTCGAGGCATTGGCGACAATGATCATGAACTTTGATAGTGACGGAAATAATGAGTATGATGAGATAGTGAGTGCATTTTGTTAGTAGAGGTTCTTATTCTTATGCTCCAAAGAAGTTGGATCTTAATTTGAAGTTTAGAGTGACCCCACTAGCTCGACCATCTATAAGGAGACACCAGTCTTGGAATTGAATGCCCTCCCTTATCATTTTCAATAATACCTTATCGATTATTATTGTTACAGATTTATTGGATACGCAAGTTGAGGCCTTGATTTTTTATTATAGAGTTCTAAATGGGAACTTGGTTGTATTACTACACATATTATCGGGATTCCACCTAAAATTTTGACTCACAATATTTATCTTGAACCAGAGTATGTTCCTGGCACTAAGCATCAACATCATCTGAATCCACCTATGCAAAAGGAGGTAAAGAAGAAGATCATCAAGTGCTTAGATGCAATTATGGTTTACCTTATTTTTGATAGTAAGTGGGTGATCCTCGTTCAGTATGTATTGAATAAGGGTAAGGTCGCTTTGGTCCAAAATGAGAAAAATGAGTTAGTTCCTATGAGATCAGTTACGAGATAGAGAATTAGAATGGATTATCAAAAGATAAATACTTAGATTCAGAAGGATCACTTTACTATGCCATTCATGGACCATATATTAGACCATCTTACAGGTAGAGAATGGTATTGTTTTCTTGATAGTTATTTGAGGTATAATTAGATTTCTATTTCCCCTGAGGAACAAGAAAAAAACCACTTTCATATGTCCATATAGTAATCTCCTGCCACCTTTCTGTGTTGTATGACATCTATATTTTTTGATATAGTAGAGGATACTATAAAGGTCTTTATGGATGATTTCTCGATTATGCGTGACTCATTTGATGACTATTTGGCTCACTTGTCTAATGCACTTCATTGATATGAGCAGTGCAACTTGGTTCTGAATTAAGAGAAGTGTCACTTCATAGTTAAAGAGGGGATATTACTTGTCCACAAGATTTTGAAGAAAGGAATAGAGGTCGACAGGGCTAAAATTGAGGAGATTAAAAATTTACCTCCAGCGATTTCTGTGAATGGTATTCGAAGTTTATTGGGTCATGTAGGGCTCTATAAGTTATTCATCAAGGACTTCTCCAAGATTTCAAATCCATTATGCATGTTATTAGATAAAAGGGTGAGTTTTGTGTTTGATGATGCTTGTCTCAAGGACATTGAGTGCCTAAAATAGAGGTTTATTTTTGCTCCTATCATTGTGTCTCCAGATTGGACCCTTCCATTTGAGGTGATGTATTACACCAGTGGTATGGCCCTAGGATCTTTTCTAGGATAAAGACTCATTAAGATGATTCACCCTATATATTATGCTAGAAAATCACTTAACCCCACACAAGAAAATTATATGGTTACTGAACAGGAATTTCTTGTGGTATGTTTTCGTTTGACAAGTTTTGGTCCTATTTGATTGGGACAAAAGTCACTTTGCATACTGATCATGCAACTCTGAGGTACCTTATAGAGAAGAAGGATTCTAAGCCTAAATTAATTCAACGGGTGGTATTTCTACAAGAGTTTAACTTTCAGGTTAAGGACCGAAAAGGCATAAAAAATCAGGTTACAGACCATCCATCCCTCCTAGAAGAGAAGACGATGCTTAAATTAGGAGATAAGCTTGAGATTGATAATACTTTTCCAGATGAGTGGCTCTTGTTAGCATTACAATACTTAATCCCATGGTTTGTTGATTTTTCAATTATTTGGCAAGTAATTTTGTCCTAGAAGACATGTCGCTTCAGCAAGGAAAATAATTTATGTATGAGTTATGAAAGTTTTTCTGGGATGAGCCTTACTTATTTTGGTTGTATATGGATGGTGTGATTCGGAGGTGTATGCTCGAAGTTGAGATGATGAGTATTCTTGAGGCCTGTCAGTCATCTCTAATTGGTGGTTACCATAGAGGTACTCGTACGACACACAAGATTCTGCGGTGTGGTTACTATTGACCAATAATTTATAAAGATGCACATGAATATGCTCAAGACTATGACCAATACCAATAGTAAGGAAATATATCGCGAAAACATGAGCTTTCCATGACACCTATTCTTGAGCTAGTGTTGTTTGATGTATGGGGTATTGATTTCATGGGACCATTTGTAAGTTCGTATGACATGAAATATATTTTGATGGTAGTCGACTATGTGTCTAAGTGGGTGGAAGTAGTTGTTATTCCCAATAATGAGGGTCGCAGTGTCACAATATTTTTGAAAAAGAATATCTTCTCTCAGTTTGGTACTCCACAGGTATTATTAGTGATGGTAGCCCCTATTTTTACAATCAAGGGCCTACTTGAGAAATATTGTGTTAAAATATGGCAACACCTTATTATTTGCAAACAAATGGGTAGGTTGAGGTCCCAATCGTAAGATCAAGTCCATTGTGGCAAAGACTGTGCATGCCAATCGGACTGATTGGTCCATAAATCTAGATGGTGAACTTTGGGACTACCGGACAACTTGCTAAACTCCTAAGCGCCTCTCCTTATTATCTTGAGTACATTAAGGCATGCCATTTGCCAATCGAACTTGAGCACAAGGCACTCTAGGTGTTGAAGAAGCAGAATTTTGAGTAGAGTGATGCTACACATTTGAGAATGGGTAATATCAATGAGTTATATGAATTTCACCTCTGTTATTATAAAATTTTAGCCTTGTATAAAGAGATGATGTAGTATTACCATGACAAGAATATTGATAAAAAGGTATTTCAGCCCAGTGATATGGTCTTGTCGTATAATTAGAGACTTCACTTATTTCCTGGCAAGTTGAAGTCTAGGTGATCTGGATCATTCACCATGGCCAGAGTATTACCATATGGTGTAATTATGCTAAAACAAGATGGTGATTCCCCATTAAAGGTGAACTAGCATCGTGTCAAGCACTACATGGGGAGCATGGAGGAATTGAAAGTGACACAGGATGTCGGTCTTGGCAAAGTCTAAGTAGCTAAGGGAGCTGAGTCCTTCCGCGATATTAAATTAGGGACTTCCTAGAAGGCAACCCATTGTCTTGTTGGTGAAGTTTTAGTACCAACATAGCCACGTCGTGTAGCCAGATTAAATCAAGTGTTTCTTGGGAGGCAGGCCAAGGTTTTTGTGTTCCCCTTATTTCTATTTTCTAGGTTAAAAGCATAGAGAAACACATGGAAAATGGTTGAAATTTTAAAAATTCAGATAAGTCTAGGTAAGTGGACCTACTAACCTACTTATTTTATCGTAGGTCCAACCCACGACATGTAAGTTGGGTCATGCAAATCAAAAGTAAATTTTAGGTCTCTAAACTTCTACCTACGGACCCTACCTACAAGCCCGTAAGTTGTACATACGTCCCCATAGGTTGTAGTCATAGAAATCAGAAACCAACAAGCCTCAGCAACCAATGTAGGATCTTAATGTTGAATGCAAAGTCCTAGGTTATCAGATAAGTGTTCTTATCAGAAATCCAAAGAGCGTTCCACCAGTCTCTGAGTATTTTGGATAAATGTTCACAATCTGACCACTCTAATACTATGTATGATGATCCATTTCCCAAGCTAGAAAGGTCTCCCCAACCTTTGACATGTCAGACAAGTTACAAGAGATAAATGCAGTATAGAAGGACCTGAAAAAAGAAACTTCCAGAAAAGGAACTAATGATCAGTAAAGACACGAAATCCTCCAATAAGAAAGATCCTGGCAATAGTTCTTGCAATAGTTGGAACCTAAAACTTTTGAAATATTAATTGATGCATGATTTTTAATTTGAGAAATATGTGATCATTCTAAAGGAAGAAGTATCAGTTGAATAATTTGAATAATGTGTGAAATACATATGGAACTTGAAGTGATGCATATTGTAGTGACTAAATTTGGTCTTAAAAATTTAAAAAACTATCTGTGTTGGATGGAAATTTTGGGAAAAATCTGACATGCCCCCATTTAGAACCTACGAGACCGTAAATGGTACCTACTAGATGGTAGGTGGCCACATAGGTGTCAAACTTGAAGCTATAAAGGTTTATGACTTTATCTGGAACCAACAAAGTCTACCTAAGGCTCTGTAGGTACTACCATGGCCCGTAGGTGGGGGTCATAGGTAGCCTCTAACTTTGGAATTCAATTTTCATCTCAGTTTTTGTTCCTATATTGTGTTTCAATCAATAATAACTCCTTCTATAGGAACAACAACACTAAAGGATACACTGAAGAAAGGAGAACAATCCAAGTTGAGAGATGAATCTCCTGAGCGGAGTGGGACCGTTAAGGAATATCCAGTGAGTCGGGTCAGTATGCCTTTGGTCCCATGCAAGACTTGGGGCTAGGAATAAAGACAAGATATAGCTAGAGAAACTATTCAGTTGATCCCTTAGCCTACAAGAGTTACTACAGTGTCGGGCTCTCCGCTTGCACCACCACAAGCACCACAGGTAGATCCCTAGACTTTACTAGCTTTCTTTGTCTAGATTTGGCCCTAAATAAAATCAGTCAAGACATTACCACCACACTCTTTTTAATCTTATAAGAGAGAGGATGATTTAGAATTTGGTTTAGGTGAGGAAAACGATACATTTGGCTTCTTATCTGAAGAAGAGTTAGAGTTTATATCTAGTTCAGTTGAGTGTGTGTCTGTATCAAGTTCAGAGGCATCCCAGTCTGAGGAGAGTGATGATGAAACTTAAGTTCCTCTGTGGATTTCTTCTTATTTAGTTCAGGGCACTCAGGTTGTTGTAGCTTCAACACCTGTTGCTTAGGAGTCAGACTCCGCACACGTTTCTATAGTTTAATTAGCTCAAGTTAATCCAAGATGGTGTATGGAAGGGATGCAGAGTATTTATAATTGTGATATTTCCACCACCGAGAAAGGTAGAGCACAATGAGGTCTTATTAGGGAGACCTACATTAATACAATCACTTTTATAGGAGATCCAGACATGCGGTCTATATTTGAGAGATATCAATTTGGATGGATGACCCTGCGGTCAGGTTCTTACTTCCCAGTGATTGTCGCGAGTTTTATGCTTTCTATACAATGTTAATTTTTTTTCTTACCTCAGCTAGAGATAAAAGAGTGAACCACCCCCACTGACCCACATACTAGTCAAAGAGGTTAGGGTCAATATATTTGAGAAGATGCTCAGGTGGGTTTTATTTGGGCTAGCTACAACAAATGATATTAACTACTATCTATAGTTGGTAAAGAGTAGCCACATAATGCAAAATGCCGAGAAGAGGGCGTAGAGAGTAAACTTGACTAGATGGGTAGCCGAGTAGATTGCAAAGTTGGGTACTGAAGTCTCTTGGGTAGAAGGAAAGTGAGATAAAAAAAGGCATTGTTGTAATTTATAGCAAGGTTTCAGTGGATAGTGAGACATTATTTGAGTTCGTCATCTATAGACAACGTGCTCACTTAGGATAGAGTCGTCCTGATTTCCAGCTCGATAGTTGGTTATGTTATCAACTTTGCAAGATGGATATGGACTGAGTTCCATGAGAGGATATTCAAGGAGTTCACCATCATTCCATTCTTACATTTTATATAAAAGTTATATAATAAGGCAGTGGTACTAGGTATTTCAAAGATTGATCAAAGGGTGGAGGTAAACCATATGGCTAACATTGGTTTGATTAAGAATACAGCTAACTCGATTGCACAGAGAGCATATTTATTCTATTTTTGAGTGCAACTTATTTAAAGGGCATTTTATGTCGGTCGAGTAGGTCGAGAGGCCGACACGAATTGGGGATGTTGATTTAAGCAATTAGCGGGTGAAGCCTGTTACTATTATAAATGGTAAGCAGGTTGTGGGAACTTCAGCACTAGACTCAGCTTCTACATCAGTACTAGTTGTGTCTTCTACTTTGGCCCCTCTCTTATTATTACAAGGTTTATTAGTGTTCCTTGAGATTTCTTTTAGTAGATGCTGGAGCAAAATAGGATTTAGTTGATCACCAAACACAAATAGAGACACAGTTGGCCACCTTATTTAGTCAGATCAACCCAAGGTTTCAGACCATATTAGAGGTTGTTGAGGCCAGAGTTAAAGAAAGGATGATGGTTTCTATAGAGCGATTCATGGGAAAGCTGCATGGGTGTATTGGTAGTTTCAAGCCCCTAAGAGGAGCACAACTTTGTAAAATCTAAGTTCTTTACTTCGTAAGGTCCAATTTCTTGATTTATTAGCTTTATACAAGAAGGTGTCCACACTAAGCTTGAGGTGCTAAGAACCACATTCTAGTTCTCCCTCTAGTGATTTCTTCTTTCATGAAGCCATTGCCCAGACCTCCACCTATGGTTTTTAACTTTTTCATTGAAAATAATGAGACCCTGTCAAGGTTGTAGCTTACTATGGATGAGCAGAGGTATGATGAGATAGCACTAGGTACCTCTTATAGTCATGCTCCAACACTTTTTCTTGGAAATGCACCACATAATATCTCAGATGGGGGCGAGCAAGCTTCGGATGCCTAGATCATCCTAGGTAAGGCCCTACACCCTTTTGTTGTTTAGATTCTAGTATGCACTAGGGATAGTACATCAACTTTTAGTTGAAGGTAAGGGTGTACCACAGCTGAAGGTTTTTGTTCACTTGTTTCTTTTCTATCGACTTCTTTATCTAAGTTAGAACTGGCATATTTAGGCTTCGATTGTGTTATTTTGTGTTATGTCTTGTTTATGTTTAGTTAGAGGAAAATAAGGAACCTAAGTTCAGTTGACATGTTTTATTTTGTGTTTTTAAAAGTTTGAAAAAATGATGCCCCTCCAAAAAATTTGTGAACTGTGTGATGTAAATATATGTGTGACTATTGTGTGAATCTTTTCATGGAATTAGGATTGGGTAAAAAATAATCAAAGATTAGCATTTCATGAACTGGATAGGTAGTAGTTGATAATATAACCCTATACCATGTGTGTGTGAGGCATTTACCTAGTTCACTTTGTGCATTTAATCCCAAAATTACTTGATTAGTCTTGTCTAGGTTCTAGGATAGTTGGTTACGACATGATCATAGGCTTTGTTTGAATAAGTATACTCTTGGCTTATAAAAATCAACCAAATTTTAATAAATATCCATTGATCCCATATTTGAGCCTAATTTGACCTATTTTTCTGTTTTCACCTTTTTAGCTTTCCATTTAAGTACAATGAACTTGTTTTGGCCCTAGTCCCTCATTGGACAGTGTGCACCTCTACTTAAGCAAATTTTCTAAGTTGAGGGTGTATATCATATGGGTGCGTAGTTGAAATTGAATATGAGTAAAGGTGTTAAAAAATAAGAAAAATACATAGGGTTGGGTGTGGTAGAAAAAGTGTGAAAAAGAAAAGAAAAATTAAATGATAAAAAAAAGAGAAGTGAATAAATGAAAAGCATGAAGAAAACAATCACCCAATTCGAATAATCAATGAAGGAGAAAAGAGGAGAAATAAAAGAAGAATGGTTGACAAGTGGAGCCTAAAATATAAGTGTAGTTCCAAGAAGGGTGATTCACTATATATCAAATGTATCATACCTGCCCCCTAATCCTACATAACAATCCTAAAAGTCCTATAGTGATCCTAGTTCAACTGTCCAAAAGACTAAGGTAAAGAAAATAAGGGCAGGCCTATGGTATTTTATGGACATTGTTGGAACTTCTTTTGTGAGCATGAGAGTATTGATATAATCCCTTGCATTTACATACAAGATGATACTGTGATAGTTGGGACT
Source organism: Capsicum baccatum var. pendulum (assembly GCA_030864225.1). NCBI lineage: Eukaryota > Viridiplantae > Streptophyta > Magnoliopsida > Solanales > Solanaceae > Capsicum > Capsicum baccatum. The sequence continues at coordinate 122,356,088 of CM061560.1, forward strand.
TCTTTATTGTGAGGGTACATGGTTGTATTGTTAACTACTTATCTATTCGGGTGATGTACGTTGCATATTCATTTGGTTATTTGTTGATAATGTATTGCCATAGCTAGATTCCTTTGTGTCATATTGTTGTGCAACCTTGATCCACACAAAGGTTTTTAAAAGTTGGAAATAAAAGGGGGAAGTAGTTTGAGCCAAATTGAGTCGATTGTCGTAGGTGCCTTAGGTATTTTTTGATTAAGCAACATGTTTCTTTATTATGTGTTAGTTTCTTGCAAAAATGCAAATGTTCTAAGTTGAGGGTGTTGATGTGCCATGGTTTCATAACACTTTTGATGCTTAAAATAAGGAAATTATGCAAGTACTTAGGTTTTTTTGTTAGATGTTATGTGTTTAATATTGGTTTTGTAGGAAAATAGAGTTTGGAGTAGAGAAGGAGAAAAAGGGAATGAAAGAAAGTTGTAAAGCCACCTATGAACCTACTACGACTCCGTAGGTAAGGCACGTAGATAGGATGCTGAAAGTTTTGCAAGCTGTTAACTCCCTCTGATTCCTACGAAGTCCAACTATAAGGCGTATGTGGTACCAACGAGCCCATATGTACCCTCGTAGATAGGTAATCTGAAGACAAGAAAGATACTCTGATTCTTACAAACCTACCTACAAACCATAGAAATAACTACTGTCTGTAAGTAGGGTCATAGGTTGGAGCCAACTTTATTTTCCTACTTTGTTTTGGATAGATTTTCTAGGAATCCTGATGCTTCTATAAATACCCATGAGATGTTTCATTATTAGCTTACATATTTTATACATATATTACATATTTTGAGTTCTAGGATATAGCTTTGACCTTGGAATTCTTGGTCTTGACATTTAAGGTTTGATATAAATTTGAGTTTATGGTTTTTATTCTTAACTATTTGTGAGTACAATCATGAGCAACTAAACTCCAGAACTAGGGTTGTGGGAACCCTGATGGATTAAAAATGTAAAAGAGGTGCAAAGTCTTTCTTGATTGGTGTTCTTGTATGTATTGTGGTTTTCTTCTCTTTGAATGGTTTCTTAATAGCTTCAGATGGTAGGAACTTTCCTGTATTTGATACTAACTCGAGAGAGAGGTTGATATTAGGAAAATAAAATCACAATCATAATTTGAAGCTACTAACCTTCATCTAATTAACTTGAGTTTGAGAGGAGACAATTAATCTGGGTTTCAGAACAATAGTTAGTAATGTGACACTCTAAAACTGAGAGGGGATGAGTGAAATTAACTAAAACCAAGGTCGAGAGACGGTTACGTGATACCTAACTTATTAGATTCTACATACAAGGCACCGATATAGATTGACAAGCACAATAAGTCTATGGAGTTAAGAAATCAGGGGGAACATAATTCTAATGATCGTTTAATATTTATAACAACCCAAATTGTTCAAGCATTGTTACTACTACTATTCTTACAAACCCCCCATTTACTTTCTGCACTTTCCAGCTACATCAACAAGTTCTTGACAAATTTTTGTCCTATTTCCTATGGGTTCGATCCAACCTTTGTTGGATTTTATATTTGACAAATGACCGCATTATACTTCTTAGGAGGAGTAATTTGGGTGACATCATCAAGGTAAAAGGGGAAACCTCAAAATAAACACCAACACTGAAAATAAATAATAGGAACCGATTAATATAAAGAAAGCATAATAGAAACTACAAAACTGGCCCCCATAATCTAGTAAGTGCGGAAAAGATGATCCCAAAGGGTGCAATCAAAGAAAACTAAATAGTTGAATATCCATAATTTACCAAATATCAAGATGTAACCATGAATCCATCCATACTGTATAATATCATAAAAAAACCTCAATGCTAGACTCAAATCAGAAATCAATAGCATTATCATCATTACCATCATTTGTTGGACTAAAGCAGAACTCATGTCATCAATATCATCATCAATTGTCAGACGTGAATCAGAACTCAAGATCAATAAACCACCAAACTTGGCTCGAAATTAGCACCAACTCTCATCAATCAAACTAGCATAAATATCATATATCTAAACTCGTCAAAGTTGAAAATACGCATTTTAAAGGGTAGAACATGTGTATAAAAGTCTACAAGAGCTAACACAAATCTTGGCCAAAAATAGACCGAAGGGGCCCACTTCTAATCCTCAAAATTTGTTCTAAAGGCAAATTTTACCCCAAACTAGGCTAAGATATCTAAATTTACATCTAGATGTTAAATAATCCATAACTAGCCCTAAGATAGTAATTATACCTAAATCATGAGAACCTAAGTCAATTCCACCAAAATTATGGCTTCTTAATTTGCTAAACAGTCCAAATAATACTAATTATATAAATCGTACCTCCAATACCTAAATCTTATCTCTTATCTAGAAAAATATTATAATTATACTATGAATTAGCTCAATCTATAAAGAGGGTAAGCCTAGCCTACCTGGATACTGAAGAAAAGCCCAAAGAATTTGCTAAACTAATGATTCCCCTGTTTTGAGAATCTTTCACAAGATATCACGCTATTAAAATCATAATATATTCATCAATACAAGAACAACTATACCCATATTGCACCATTGTGCTTTGGATCCAAAATTTTGTAAAATTCTAGACAGGACCCGCTTGTGGAATCGTATTTTCAAAAGCGACAACATGATCCTCTATGCTCAAGAAAAATTTACCATCATGAATGGGTGAATTTCTAGCTCAGATGGTTCTACAATCAACCCAACAATATTCTAGATATTTTGGAGAAATTATGAGAATTTAATCCATGAAATTGATCAAAGCTTACCAATAATTAAGAGAAGAAACGTGTTATTCGAGATAATGAACACTCCAAAATCACCCACTAATAGTTCTCCTAAGTTTTCTAGATTTTTTTGAATTCTAGTGTCGTTTTAGTGACATTGGTCACCCCTGGTCATGATCGCTTAAGCGACCTTTGTCCACCTAAGTGGATATCACTTAAGCGCCAATGGTATCACTTAAGCGATACCTATTGGGCAAGCCAGGTTTCTTAAGCGACCGACTAGCCACTTAAATAGTTGCACTAGCACTAGTTGAGATCCACCGAACCTTTGAGATTCATCCATAATCCCATATATTCATACGAACTATGCTACCCTATTAAATTCGACATTTTGAACTCAATGGTGCAATCAAAATATTGATCCACCATTGTTTTGATGAAAAGTGGGTCCCATACCTATGTGTTATTTTTCTTAACTTTCGGTCAATAGCCCATAAAGAGTTCAAAAGCCTCAGTACCCATACCAAGGGTCTACCTAGCCTAATATTGATGTTCCAAAGTCGTTGGAACTATTAAAATTGTCATACGAGCTTGTTTGACTAAAGTTTTTATCTAGTAGCCAATTTTAACTAGTGAAGACTTTAAAACTGGGAATTGGATCTAAAAGTTAAATGAACTACCCAGTAATTAAATTGTCATCTCCAGTAAGTCACAAACGACTTGGGGTAGCTATAGGAAATCTCTAAACATTGAAAACAAATGGAAATGCAAAAAATAACCTAGAGGGTCATTACATTAGCAGACAAGGTCAACTTTAGCCAACATCGCTTTAGCAGCCAGGGTGCTGCTTTAGTGGCTACTCTTCTTTTTGTACTAGTCACTTTAGTGGTCATTTATGCTTTAGCGATGTCCCTTTTTGTGGTCACTACTCTCATTTTTAAAGGGTATTTTCCTACATTTTTAAGAGCTTGAGATGTGGGAAAGTGATGGAAATCATCAATGGAAGCTAAGTTAACCTAGTTCAACACTCATTGGATATTTTCTATTATTTTCCCATCACAATTCATCTTTTTCATTATATATTTCTAGAATTTAGGTCTTAAACTTCTATACTTTAGGGTCTAATTTGGGCCCCAATTTTTGCTCCATTTTTGGTCAACTTTTGCGTATACATTTCTTGTCCTTCGAGGGATCTCATGACGTATTTAATTTTTAATATTTCGTTAGAGGGCTCCACGAGCCCATTATTAACCCAATTTGGGTCGAACGCTATATATTGCAATAAGGGTATCATTTTACTCCTATTGATGTCTAGATGGTAATTTGGATAGTGTGGAAATATTTTGGGATCGTGAAGCAAAAGAAAGCGAATTATAGATAATTTTAGATTGTAGTTCGGCAACGAGGTAGGTTTCAGTCTACTTTTCTCTCTAATAAGATCATGTTGTGTATAGATTCCATGTTAGGTAGGAATTATAGGATAGGATTATGACTAGTATATCATGACTTAACCTAATTAGAAAATTTGGAAAAGAAATGTGACTCGAACCTTGGCATAGGATATTCGTTATGGACATAGAACCCTATATCTTTGATTATAAGAATATTGACCATAGATTGAGGTTAAGGATCCTTTTATGCAAGGCTTATCATTGACTTAGTGATTTGGATAGTAGTTCCCAAATTATGGTGTTATTATCATGATAATTATATATTATTGGGCCCGAGGTCGTGGTTACGATACTAGATGGACTCTAGTTGAGTATTTTATCCTTAAAAAAGGCGTGATTCTAGTTTATGAACACTTAGGCAATTATTGGTTGCACTGTTTGGGTACTGGTAATGGCATGTATACTCTTATTTGCATTTATGATCACTTAATGTTATAATTCTAATAAAATCCTTGATTTTAATATTATTTTTTAAAAAGAGATTTATTCTTACTTTTTACTTTTAAAATAAATTCTTTTACAATGAGAATTATACCATATAATTTAATGAATTATGAACTTTTGAAACTAAAAAGGATACTTTGAAAAATTAGACTAAGGGTTATTCTGGTGCATTATTCAACCACTCTCTTACCACTATTATTTACTTTGATCAAAGAAGATTTTGACCCTTTCTACACAATTATGCTAATTTAGTATGACGTTGATATTGGGCAATGTATTTACAAACTTATACTCTTTTAGTACTGGTTCGAGTTTGGTCACATATTATATTTATGTCTCTCTGGTACTAGATGGATTATATTAGTTATGATGGTTGTTGGAAGTCCTAGTTTAGGACTAAGCAGTATATATGGATCTCCTCAGTCCCTTATGAGTCCCTTCATTCGTGATCCACAGTGCTGGAGAAGAATAGACACCGTAGGTCCTACCTTTGAGATCTATTGAGCTAGAGAAGGTGTATATACTTGGTACGTTATGACACTTAGATTGGACATGGTATTATCAATTTTTGTTGCATTCATTCATTTATTTGCATTGTCTATCACCAATTAATTATTTAGTATTTATATTTATCGGTCTTATAGGAGGTTGTGTTGGCATAATCTATGATTGCTATTTTTTGAGTGTTTGCTTGCACCTTCCGAGCTTTTGGGGAGCCAATTAGGTTATTGTTTGTTTAGACTAGCCAGTTACTTTATCATTGGTTATTCTTGTTAGTTTGTGAAAAATTGATTATGGACTGACTTCTGAGGTCATCGGTATATTTTTTATTCCATTTCTTTCTTATTGTAAGATATGTTATTGTTAGATTATCCCATGTTTAGTCATTCATTGGTTGGAAACCCTGATTATGCATTATTTTTCCTTCTTGGTTGTGATCCTTGAGAGGTTAAGTGGTTCCCTTGGGTTATTATCTCTGAGTTTAGTCCTATATTGGGGTGTGTGTGTGTATATATATATTTATGATATTACCATATATCCCTCTCTTTTCTTATTTATTCATGTTGTGTATGTATTATTTGGCTTTGTATTACTACTATATATCCTTCGCTCTTTGTTTGTATATTGATTAGTGATATATGGTATTGTACTTTAGTTCCTGAATACTATTAGAATAGGATATTTTACCCTTATTGCTAAATTATCATGATTATGTTTAGCTTCCTGAAGAGTTTCCTATAGTTTATATTTCTATTCTACGTGTTATTCATGTTTATATTGTCTTTGAAGCTAAGTCGATCGATGACTACTGAGTACCATATGTTTGGTACTCATACCATACTTATGTAGCCTGTAGGTCATAGTACAATTTCTCGTTGTTGATGTGTTTATCATGGGGGGATGCTATGGATCGGAGATTTGGGGTTAGCTCCTGGCTTTTAGAGTATTTTATCTCTCCTTCATATTGATTAGAATAATCTCTATTTTGAATTCAGAGATATCTTTGTATATGTATTTCACTTTATACCTTAATTGTATTAGAAGCTATTATACTAACTTCACCGGGTCTTGGGGTTGCATTGTATATTAGTCATTTGTTAAAATTAATTTATGCTATTTTCTCAATTTTCCTTAATAGTCTATTACTAGTATTTTCAGTCTACAGATTAGCTTACCTATTGGTGGGTTATGGTATGTGTCATCATGAGCTGAGAAATTAGGTCGTGACAATAAATAAATATTGAGTTTGAAACTATGGAAGAGCCTGTTAACTAATACAACTCATTTGAGCTAAATGAGGTCCAACTTGTAGTCCTAGTTGGCAGGGTGTTCTATACCTTTCCATGTATAATGAACCTAATTGACATAGATCCACTAACTAATGTCCATTTGGACTAAGGTATCAACCTCAACTACTGAGTGACACTTAATAACCTATGTTGGCTACGTAGTTTTTGGACTTAGGAACGTTACCGAAGATGTCAACCCCAACTAATTGGTGACCCTTTATCATGCATCTATTTGGTGCTAAAAACAAGTCCCAAAATTATTAACTAATAGCTCATAAATCTAGCATACTGAAACTGATTCAAAAATACTTTATCTAAAATTTTCATGATAGTCTAAATAACTAATATTGTAATGAAAATTTATAAACTAAAGCTAAATAGGTTATTTATGCTAAATTAATCAGTTTAGAGTATCAAATGTTCACAACACGCCAACATGTATAAAATTGTATTTAAAATCACACATAAGTTGATATTTAAGGTTATGAGATGTTTAGAAACATAATTATTGAAGAAATCATGAAATTAGGATACTTCAAAAACTTTCCCAAATTCTTGAGTTACATAAAAACTAAATTTTAAAACATATTTGGGCATGAGGGTGAATGAAGATCCTCATTGAATACCCACACACCTAAGATATTGTTGAACTAGAATTTGAAGGATTTGAGCTTGAGGATGAACCCTAGATTATGGAGCCTTTAGAGAACTTGAGAGATTTTGAACTATTTATTTTTTATACTGAGAGTTTAAACGATGTTAATGAGGGATAAGTGAACTTATTTCCCCTTTAATCCTCTCTAAAAGAGTCAAAATAGCATAGTATAGGGGTTAAAAGAGCCGAAAAAGACCAAACACCCTTTACAAATCTTCTGAAAAGTTGTTGATGTCGGCCACGACCACTTACTGATGATTTGTGGACTGGGGATAATTCATTTCCTGATTCATCATTTCAGACCTATTTATCAGTTCTCTATACAGTCCCTACAAGTCAAAGGTACAATCCATAATGTCAATCAATGACTTGTATTATTGAGTTGTGGTAACTGACAACTTTGACAATACTCCACTGAAATATCCATAACTTTTTATTTTAGAATTGGATTGACAAACTGTTGGTGAAGTTAGAAAAAATACAAATACCATTAATTTGGTGGGTATTATGCAACCTAACTCTTCACATTCTAAGAGAAATGATATTTTGAAGTTGATCCAAGAAGAATCTTATACTAGAACTTGATTGAAAGAGGAGTTCTAAATTCAACTAGGTGTTATGGACTTCGTATGACCTCAAATCACATCTAATAATACCATATTACATATATATGGATTCTTGGTAGTTGACATATTATGAAATTTGGAAAAGACCAGTATTAAACAACTGATGGATTAGATAGACACCCAATGAATCATAGGATGACTCATAGGAAGATATCACGACTTGTCATCAGGTGTGGAAACCAATGGGATGGATTTTTCATTCGTCTGTACTTTGAGGGGGGATGAGTGCTTGTATAAACTTATCAAACCTGACCTCTAATTATGGTCAGGGTCATCCTCAGGTCAACTTTTGCTAGTTTCTTTTGTATTTTTGTTCTAAGTCTAAGATAGGATTCTAGGGACTTTTGGGGTATTGCATTTTTGTTCTAAGTCTAAGATAGGATTCTAGGGACTTTCGGGGTGTTATAGTTTTTGTGTGATTGCATGTTAGTAGGTTTATCAGATGTTAAATTTTTTTTCATTCTTAATGAAAAGAATTAGTGGTTACCAATATTAACCTACACTATATCTAAATCTACATACTCAAAATAGCAATTTAGAATTTAGTAAAAAAGATTTTCATGAACTTGAATTAATAACCCTTGCTTGATAAATTCATATTAGGAATAATTAGATTACTTGACATAATTGATTTTTCTTTTTTTTCAATAATCCATGAAGTTATGGAAGCATCATATTCAGATAAATCATTTATGACCTCAGAAGAGGTTGAGTGATAATGCAGGAGATTGAATGTTTATCTACAACTAAAAGTGCATGTAGTTACATGACTATTGATGAACAAAGTAATGTATTATAGATACACACCGTTAATTTTTTAATTTTATAATTTTATAATTTTTCCAAACATATTTAGTTTCTGCAATTTAGTTTAGCTACAATCATTCTCTTGCTACAATCTTACAAAATTGAATTTATCTATAAGTACAGTAGTTGCGCCAATTGTAAAACTTTTAGTTCTCACATATTTCTTGTACATTTGATCCCAACCTAATCGAGTTATATTGTTCTATCAGTCGGTTATAGTTAGTGTTTTCTCCAAAGGAACTTGCTCTTCATTTTAGTTTTAGTTCCTCAAAAAGATTTTAGACTTCTCTTCCAAATTGAATTCCCTTTCCTCATAACTATTCAAGGTATCCCATTCTTCATCCCTTTAAGTCAATAAGTTTGTATTAAAAGTGTTTGCCATTATTGTTGCATGACTTCTTCTCATCTTCTAATTTGGCCAACCTTGCTTCCGAGGCCGAAAAACATTTCTTTAGGTGGTCCACTTCAGCTTGCAACTTGGTTATGAAGTCCCTCCAATATTATTACATTGGCCTACAGGGAAAATAAAACTTGAGTAAATGAATTCAAGTTCAAAATAAGCATAGGTAAAGTAAAGTATACTTACCAAGAAGTAGTCCCGGGATTAAATAAAGGATTATTTTATCCCATAATTGGTTGGAGCTATTAGTTAATACCGAGATAAATTATTCCACCATTTAAACCATAGTGATGGGATTGTTGGTTTCAATTGGTATGAATGGAAAATGAAAAGTTTCTTAGAAGGGACATAACTCTTCGAATAAAAATCACACTATTTTAGGAAAAGGTATGATTGTTTAGATTGTTGTGGCTGTTCGAAAAAGACACACTCTTTTGAATGGATAGACATGACTGTTTAGAAAGGATACACCTTTTCGGTGAACCATTTCCACCTTTTTTGGGAACCATTGCCACCTTTCGTAAGAAGCACTTAATGTGTATATAAACCTCCATTCTTTTATAGGTTTTGTATGAATTTTACTATACTTGAAAACATTTCTTGTCTTCTAATATACTCCATGTTATCATCTAACTGTTGAGTGAGTTCGAAGAGAATCAGATTGTTTGAGGTACCATTACAGTCGACTTGTTAAGCCATTTCTTCCTAGGAGGAAAATTCCGCAACCTAGGGTACTTACGGGGAATTATTTCTTTAAGGACAATCCGTGAAATCAGGGGACTTGACCTTTTTCAGTTTCATCTAATTTTTTGAAAAACACACTTCTTTGAAAGGTCTTTTTGATCTTGTGTTGAGGGTGTTACATAACTTTATAAGTGTTCTTGTTTTATACTTGAACTTATGTTGAAGTTGTTGTTGTCATATACAAATTCTTGTATACCCAAAAAACAACAATCTTACAGAAATAAATTAGAATATATATATATATATATATATATATATATATATATTTTTCTTGTTTAGTGAAATTTTCTTTTCACTAAAGGTTTTTTATTATAATCTATATTGTTTGGTTTCTGAGATTAAAGCTTTAAGATTTCTACTTTGTTTGAACTTAACAAGTAATTTGAAGAAATAAAATCTTTATCACAAGTTATAGGTTATTCGATTGATGATTGGAAGTCACAAGAACTTCATCGTTAAATAAGAAATAAGGGGTATTTAAAGTTGCTACAACTTTATAAGTAGTATTTTGATATACTAAAAATTTATTGTCTTGTTGTGACAGGTAAATGACCACTGACAGTCAAGTGAATAATGCTGCAATGATTGTGGTAGCAACTAATATTGCCACAACGAGTCGTATGAGTGCTCCGCAGGCAATGGAACCAGCGGAGAAAGCCAAAAAATTCACGATTGTTGATTTCAAATGGTAGAAATAGAAGTTATTCTTCTCCCTTACAACTCTATGTCTTCAAAGATTCACATCTGAAGAAGCTCCAGAGATGCCTGAGGGAACTTTGAACCAGGAGAAATTTATCATTAGGGAGAAGTGGAAACACTCCGATATCCTATGCAGGAATTACATTCTAAATGGCCTCCAAGATGAACTGTATAATGTGTATAGTGGACTAAAGACAGAAAAAAAGTCGTGGGGTGCACTAGAAAGAACATACAAGACTGAGGATGCTGGAACCAAGAAGTTCTTCATTGCAAGATTTCTTGAGTTTAAAATAATTGACAATAAGTCTATTGTATCTCAAGTCTAGGAACTACAAGTAATCATCCACGGTCTCCTTGCTGAATGTTTGATCGTCAATGAGGCATTTCAAGTCACAGCGATAATAGAAAAGTTACCACTTATGTGGAAAGACTTCAAGAACTAATTGAAACATAAGCCAAAGGAGATGTCAGTCGAAGATCTTATAGTAGGACTGTGCATTGAAGAAGACAACCAAGCCGTGCAAAGAAAGTTGAAATAAGAATCTGCAATAAGTGGAGCAAATATTGTAGAAGACGACCACAACAACTTCAAAAAAGTGGAAGAAAACTGGACAGGAAATTAATCAACCTAAGAAAAAATACAAGGAAAAATGCTTTAATTGTGGCAAGATTGTCCATAAGTCAACGGATTGTCATGCCTCAAAGAAAGGTAAAAATAAATACCAAGCAAATATGGTTGAATCCAAGAAAGAAGTGGATGATCTGTGTGCCATGCTATCTGAATACAACTTGGTGGGAAATCCTCCAGAGTGGTGCATGGATTCCGGTGCCACCCATCATATTTGCGCAATAAGGAGTTGTTTGCTCTTTTGCTCCAGCTCAAGGCGAAGAGAAGATATATATGGCCAATTCTGTAACTACAAAAGTTGAAGGATAGGAAAAGGCTACCTAAAAATGACATCAGGCAAAGTGTTGACTTTGAAAAATGTCCTATATATACCGTAGTTACGGAAAAACTTGATTTTTGTATCACTTTTTGATAAAAATGGATTCAAATGTGTATTTATTTCCGAAAAAATTGTACTTAGTGAAGGAGAAGTGTATGTAGGAAAAATCTACCTCACTAAGGGCCTATTCAAAATGAATGTAATGAATGCTGAAATCAATTAAAGTTCAATTTCTTCTTACTTTCTTGAGTCTAATGATTTGTGGTATGAACGATTAGGACATGTCAATTACAAAATATTGTGCAAACCGATTAACTTAGAAGTTTTGCCAAACTTTGAGTGCAATAAATCAAAATATCAAATGTGTGTGGAATCAACGTATGCTAAGCTTTCGTATACGTCATTGAAAAGAATTCCAATCCCTTAGACTTGATACGCACTGACATTTGTGATATGAAGTCAACACTATATCGTGGTGGAAAAAGGTATTTTATAACTTGTATTGATGATTGCACTAGATATTGTTATGTCTATTTATTAAACAGTAAGGATGAAACAATAGATGTGTTTAGGCAATATAAAACAGAAGTTGAAAATCAGTTAGAGAAAAAGATCAAAACTATAAAAAGTGATAAGGGCGGAGAATATGAATCTCCCTTTGCAGAAATATGTGTAGAGAATGGAATTGTCCATCAAACTATGACCCCGTATTCACTTCAATCAAATGGAATTGTGAAAGAAAAACCCAAACCGTGAAGGAAATAATAAATGCCTTACTCATAAGTTCAGGTTTACTAAAAAACTTTGGGGGGTGGGGGGGGGGGGGTAATCTATCCTTACATATAACTGAATACTTAATAAAGTGCCCTAACAACGCACACGCAAGTGTACGCGGTCTTATCAAGTAATATAGTGGCTTCAAAGAACCCCAAGTATCGATCTCACAGGGACTTGCATTCGCCGTCTATCCAATTGTAGTTTAACCAATTAAGGAGAGAATAAAATAGAGTTTTAGAATTGAAAATAAACTAAAAAGAAACTAAACTAGTGTAGAAAAGTAAATGACTTAGGACAATCTATGGATAGAAGCCTAGGGTTAAGGATTACGAACAATCATACTAAGTTATTGAACTTAATTCGTTAACTTGATTATCGTGGTTATTGATTCATAGGGTTAGTTTCATGATCATGGTTTTCCAATCTCTAATCCTTTACCTAAGTTGAACCTTACAACTACATCGTTGAGCGGGGATGTAATAGTCTACTTAGGTTCTTTAAAGCTATCATCCTACATGTGAATCAAGTAAGGCATCTAAGTACATCCCTATCCTAGATACTAATTCAACTTCCTTATTTTATAAAGAATCAAGAACCATACTTTGCTTATTCCCACGTTCTATCTCCCTATTCCCTCTCCCGAGATCACAAGGTTGTCAATTGATGTATTCTAAGGTTAGCTAATCCTTAAAATATTTAAAACAAGAATAAACAAATAACCAATAATGATAAGAAAATAAACAAACTTAATTTAAAATAAAATTAGCCATGAACATGGCCTTAACCCCGGAAAAAGTAGTTTTAGCCTTTAATGGAAATATTCATCATCCAATTCCTTGGATTGATGATACAAACCATAAAAGAAACTAAAATAAAAGAATGATAAAAAAAACCCTAAAAAAAAAGCTGTGTAGCCTCCAATATCTTCCAAGGATGTCCAAAAGTAAGAAAAAAAACGTGAATAATGTCCTATTTATAGGGGAAGAAATAGCTCATGCTTTGTTGAACAAGGAAACAGTTTCTGGTCGCCTGTGAACCCAGTGATGCTCCGCGTCAATTATAGCGTTGAAAAAATCGATATGACGTGTCAATTTTGCATTGGTTCACTATTTTGGGTGAATTATGAATCCATTTATATGTTTCATACGCCAATATCAGTCTCACGCGCCTACACTCTCCCAATACATTTCAAGTATCCAAATTAGCATCAAGCTGCGTTTTGTGCTTCCATGATTCATTACAAGCCTTTTTGAGTTGTTTCCATTTGATTTGAAGATTGTAAATCCTTCATATATCATTATAGTCCATTCAAAAATAATCTTATAGCATTAAACACAACAATTTATATCTTAAAACAACACAACATCCTCAATGATGAACTACAAACACGAGCTAAGCATAGGCTAAATTCACATTGAGCTTTAACTTATTGTTTTGACTCTTTTCTTGATATAATTGACCTTTGAACATTATAAATAAGTTTTTTAACATATAAATACATAATAAAAACCTTATTAACTCATTAAAACACATTAGAACCAAACTCAATAGACTAGAAAAACATCTAGCTCAAGCTAGTTATATTAGTTTTCTCGATTGAACTCCAAATGCTCAAATTGAATCAAAACTCGTGTGAATCCACCATTAAACATTGTAAACACATACTTGGAAAAATAAATTCCCATTTATATCATTCTCACCCCATTAATCAAATGAATCATCCTCAAAACAAAGCTAAATAGGCTAGAATAGTAGCGCTAGAATGCATAAATGCACTCAACATTATGCCCCATAGTAAGACACAATCAATTCCATATGAAAAATGGAAAGGAAGGAAACCCAACTTGAAATATTTAAAAGTGTGGGAGTGTCTAGCGAAGTTCTAAGTTCCTATGCTTAAAAGGGTAAAGATAGGACCTAAGATGGTGGACTGCATGTTCATAGGATATGCTAAAAGTAGTAAGGCATGTCAGTTTTTGGTTTATAAATTCAAAGATTTGGATATCAATGAAAATATGGTAATTGAATCAGACAATACTAAATTCTTTGAAAATATTTATTCATATAAAATTAGACATGAACAGTCTAGTGAGGGGTCTAAACAACCTAGAGATGAACCAAGTGAAGATATACATAATGATGAGAATCCAAGATGTTGTACACGTCAAAGAACATCAACGTTTTTTGAATCGGATTTTGTAATATTTCTCCTAGAAAATGAGCCTCAAATATTTAAAGAAGCGATGACGTCTTCAGACTCGTACTTTTGGAAAGAGACAGCCAATAGTGAGATTGATTCAATATCAAGCAATTATACATGGAAATTGGTTGATCTTCCTGCTAGAAATAAACTTTTTAGTTCTAAATAGATCTTTAAAAGGAAAATGAAAGAGGATGGTAGTATTGATAAATACATGGCAAGACTTGCAGTATAAGGCTTTAAACAAAAAGAAAACCTTTATTACTTTGATACATAATCACCTGTAACAAGGATAACGTCAATTAGGATGTTAATTGCCTTGGCAGCGTTATATGGTCTTGAAATCCATCAAATGAATGTGAAAACAGCATTCCTAAATGGAGAATTGGAGGAAGAAATTTACATGGAACAGCCTAAGGGTTTTGTGGTTCCAGGAAAAGAAAATAAGGTGTGTAAACTTATTAAGTCGCTTTATGGACTAAAAAAGGTACCTAAACAATGACATGCTAAGTTTAACCAAACCATGTTGGCAAATGGGTTCAAGATAAATGTGTTTACATTGAAGACACCCAAATCACCAAGTCATTGTTTGTCTGTATGTGAATGATATGTTGATCATCAGTAGAGACATTTCTGACATTAATGCTACAAAATTACTGCTCGAGAGCAAGTTTTATATGAAAGACCTTGGAGTTGCGGATGTGATCTTAGGAATAAGAATCTATAGAACACCACAAGGGTTGACATTGTCACAGTCTCATTGCATCAAAAAGGTACTTGACAAATTCAAGTATTTAAAATTTGGTATTGCCAAGGATCCATTAGACGTGAGCTTCACACTTCAAAATAATGAGGATGAAAGTGACTCACAGTTGGAATACGCAAGAGTGTTGGATGTTTAATGTATATCATGAACTGTACACGAGTAGACATAGCATGTGCTATTAGTAAGTTAAGTCGGTACACTAGTAATCCTAATAAAACTCATTAGAAGTGCAATGAAAAGAGTTTTGGGGTATCTTAAATACACTCAAGACTATGCTTTGCATTATAATAAATATCCCATGGTACTTGAAGGATATAGTGATGCAAATTGATTCACCAGATCGAATAAAGTAAAATCCACAAGTGGATATGTATTTACTATAGGTGGAGGAGCAGTCTCTTAGAAATAATCCAAATGAACATGTATTACTCGCTCTATAATGGAATTAGAATTTATCACATTAGATAGAGCCGGTGAAGAAGTAAAATGACTCCGGAATTTCTTGAAAGATATTCCTTATTGGCCTAAACCATTGACACCAGTATGTATACACTGTGATAGTCAAGCTGTAATAGGTAGGGCAAGGAGCATAATTTACAATGGTAAATTTCGTCACATAAGACAGAGACATAATACTATTAGAGAACTTCTCTTTAGTGGAGTTATCACTGTTGACTATGTAAAGTCAAAGGATAATATGTCGGATCCACTTACAAAAGGTCTATCTAGAGAAGTAGTTGAGAGGACATCCAAGGGAATGGGTTCACGGAATAGGACAAGTCAGCATGGCGGTAACTCTACCTAGCAGACTGGATGTAATACCCCGGAAAATTTTTTGTTGAAATTTTGTGCGTAAACGTATTGGATCCTATCTTCGAGAATGATTTATAATTTTTTTGTGTGTCATTTCTTGGATTTTGACCCACCATTTTGTAGATCATCGAATAATATTTCCAACGATATATGGATCACCCAAAAAGGACACTCGAGCAATAAGTTACGACCATTCCGATCAAACTATGACCATTCCGATCGAACTGTGAACAGTAAAATGTGCAGGAAAAAAATGTTGCAGCCAGGTGATTTTTTGGGTCAAATTCAAACAATCATAACTCTTTGTACATAATGAACTGTGTGAGCTGATATATATCAACGGAAAGCCTTGAGAGTCTTCTTTCCAATAAAATTGATTTCATCCAATTTGGACATCAGAGTAAAAAGATATGGCCAATTTACTTCAGCCTATCAGATAGATCACTGAAGGACAGATTTGGGTTTTATTTATTTCTTAGGGGCATTTTGGTCTTTTACCACTCTTTTTAACCTCTATAAATACCCCATTCAGCTGAGAACTTGTATTATTTTCCTCTCATTTCTCTTATATATATATATATATATATATATATATATCAAGTTAGGGTTAGGGTTTTGAATTGGGGGAAATTAATTGAAGGCTTTGATTCAAGATTTCCTTCAGTCAATCTCTTTCGGCCACGAAATCTAAGTTATGAAAGTGTTTATCTATGGACTCCTTTCGTCCATAGAGTCCACAAATCCCTTTTGGAAAGTTCAAGTTATGTATATATATATATATATATATATATATATTCTAGACTTTGATGATATGTATATATATATGTTGATTGATATTTGATGGTTGAGATATATATGAGGATTATGTATGTTACTTGATATATATATATATATATGATGATTATGTATGTTGGTTGATATATATATATGTGTGTGTGTGTGTGTGTGTGTGTGTGTGTGGTGATGGTGTCTGTTGGTTGATACATGCATGTGATGATTATGTGTGTTGGATGAGATATATGGGGTGGCGGAAAACATGAGAATTTGATGAATACACCAATGCCTAAAAGTGAATGTAAGGTGTTTGTGGAATTGTCTAAGAGACTATAAATTTACGTTCTTAGGATATAATAAGTTCTAAATGACTAGACTACTTTCTATCTATACGTTCAACATGAACTCCATATTATTGTCCAAAATTGAGATGTTGTGTATAAGGCTTATGATATGGTTGTAAGTGCGGATGAGGGATTTAGTTGGTGGAATTAATATGAATGATGGTGTTGTAGCACATGTAATTTTTCATATTGACCTATGCCTAAATGGTGCATGCAAGGTAATTGTAGAAATGCCTAGTTGAAGAAGAATGGATCGTATGACCCTTTGTGATCGAATTGATGAGTTCATACCATACTTGCATGCTACGTGTTTACTATGATGCTTGAGGGAAATGGTAAGGCCATTAGTCCACGCTAAGTGTGAAATGTCTAATTATGGGTCGAATTGCATATATCAAGATCTTAAAGGAAAGAACCTTGAGAAGTGAACCATGATGCGTTGAATGTATGTTATTTGTGTGTATCCCGATTGGATGAACTATGTTATGTTGTATTCTTCCTTAACCAGATGCATCCTTGTTGAATGATCTACGATGTAATGGCATGAGATCCCAATACTTGTATATGAATATGATCTTCAAATGATTGATGTGAGATGTTAATGAATGCATGGTGCATGATGGCTTGTGGGCATATGAGTATGCGTTGTTGTATACTACGTATTACTTATGTTATTGATTGCTGGGGGTATGTATTCCCGAAATAGTCTGCTGGTCTAGAGCTGAGTCAGTTTCGTGATTTTAGTCGTGCTATGGTCGATGAATTTCCGATGATTTGAGAACTTAACATGAATTCCGTGAGAACTTAGTATGTGGGGTTTTGAACAAGAATATCTTTTCATTCTTGTGCCCAAAGAATTGATTTTATCATTGAAATTTCATGATTTTGTAAAGTGGGTAAATACCCAAGATGTTTTAATAACGAATTATGAGGTTATGAAAAATATAAATTGTTTAAGCTTTGATGTACATGATTACTTTAGTATTCCCAAGTTATGATTTGATATGGTGAATTACATATTTCTATCATGAGTTGATATTTCAAGTGTTTTCAAGATATGATTTATGGAACTTTGAATCGTCCAATATTGGTATACATAATAACCTTATTATCTTGTTTTCTTGAATTGAGATTTTATGCCATAAATTGCATACCACTACTATGAAATTATTTTTTTGAGGATTCTTGATATAAGAGCCATGATTTGAGTTACATTACGACATACAAAATCTTTCTATGATTTGAAGATCTTAAATGCTTTTCAAAACCTATTGTCATGATTTAAATATTGAAATGAAAGAATGATCATTTGAGAATATTGATTTGCATCCATAGAGTCGGGATGATTTATATTGATTTTAAGCTTGCAGAGATCAAATGTTGTGTTATTGATACCATGTTGATATTAAGAAATATTAAAATATTTTGAGCTAAAATGTTTTGAGTTAGGAATTCACAAATTGATATGATTTGATAAATAAGAAAGAGATTTGATTTGGTCTTTATGATAGAACCTTGTGATGTTGTAGTGGATTTCCTAACGCGTTCTGAGCTAGTCGGGGAGTATTACTTAGCACCGAGAGGGAAATTTGATATTTCCCCAAACCTATGTGCCACCGTAGGGCTATTGATGATGATATTGTTAGCCAGAGAGCCGAATTTTAATTATGAAAGCTTTAAGGTTGTACTCCCTAGAAAGAGTACAACACTCCCACTAATGGGAGTGCTCTCCCTAGGAGGGCAAACATTGGTATTCCACGTGGCTCACGTGGGGTTGTCGGTTATAGGAAACTCCCCTGTCCATAAGAGTATGTTTCTTGAAACTATCGAGTCGCTCCAAGTCTTGAGTTGATGAGTTTGGTTGTCTATGATGAGTCATGAGAATTTATGATGAATATTGATGATTTATGGGATTTTACTTATGTTTTCCTCTCTATAATATTATGAGAAGTATGGATAATGAAATTCAAGCCATGTGAGTCTTCATTTTCCGTACGCATGTTTTACGAAATCAAAGATATTATTCAAATTATTGCGTGCACCCCCATATATTCAGTTGCTTATAAGGAGTCATGGTGAGTTATGTAACTACTTCCCATGGTTTCTGTGTCAGTATAAATCTTCATGAGTCAGAGGTGTGAGTGTATTCGATTGATCAGTGTTGGTATCCTGTGATTCAGTAATGCAGTACCCCAGTACAGTAGTGAGTTCGAAGGACAGTAAAGTGGTATCCGAGCTGTGGTATCTGGAGTCGTTATAATTGTTATAGTGGTTGTGAACTGTACATTCATATATGTGTACTCATTCGTTATTCTCATTATTATTTTATTGATTAAATATTCAAGCATAAGCCCTTGCATTTAGCCTTTTCTGCTTGCATACTCAGTACATCTTAGTACTAATGCATTCGCGCTATGGTGTTCTTTTATTTTGGGGCACCATACGTTCAGAGGGGTGAAACTTGGAGCATCTTAGAAGTCACCTGTATAGCAGCAGTGGGTGCAGAAGTGAGTCATCATCATATGAGGATGTTGTTATTACAGTATTTGATTTTAGTAGATGGAGTTAGTTGGGGTAATTGCCCCTCCAACTCCACAGTTCAGGCAGTGTAGAGGCTTTTCAGACAAATGTATTAGTGTGAGGTTTAAGGTATTGTATATTTCTAGATGTTTGAACCTTATGGCAAGTGTTAGCCAGCTTTCGCATGTATTTTATTATATTATGCAGTGAACAGGTACAGATATTAGAAAAAGGGTTAACTTATGGTCCTTCGGGATCATAAGCACCGTGTCCCATTCCGATTCTTGGGAATCGAGGCGTTACACTGGATATCTTAAAAGTTAGATTCAAGGATATCAAAGAAAGTTATGGTTGACAGGTTCCACATTGTTAATACACCCAACCCATTCTCTTGATGTAGATAATGTTTAGTAAACAAGGATAAGACTTATGGAGTGAATTCTCTTAATGATTATCTAAATTTGAAAGATTTAACAAAATAGTTTAATCTATAGGATTGAACATTTAGAAATCAACTATGTGAGGGTGAAATGAAGCTGCTTCAAGGAGACTATTAGTAAAGTTCTATTCTCTAAGCTCTTATGAGACCGGGATGTGTTCATGGCTGAAACAAATAAAACCGTGAGAACCATAAACGATAAAAGGTTGGTTGTGTGACATGTGTTATCTAGGTGTACATTAAAGCTCGATGGTTCACAGATATAAAATCTATTGACTAAGTGCATCTGATGTATGTTCGCTACGGAAAGTTCAAAGGGAAATCCACATATCTAGATGCAATCAGTCTTTGTTTGATGATCACATACTTGTCCATAAAATTCTATAAAGAGTAGTCATTCCCCATTCATGTGGGGGATTGTTGGGTTCAATTGGTGTGAATGAAAAATGAAATTTGCTTGGAAGGGACACTACTCTTCGAATAAAAGACAACTATTTTGGGAAAAGGTATGACTGTTTGGATGGTTGTGGCTGTTCGGAAAAGACACACTCTTTCGAATAGACAGACATGGATGCTCAGAAAGCATACACCTTTTCGGTGAACCATTGCCACCTTTCGAAAGGGGCACTTAATGGCTATATAAACCTGCATTTTCCCATAGGTTTTGTATGAATTTTTCTGCACTTGAAAACATTTCTTGTCTTCTAAAATACTCCGTATGATCATCTAACTGTTAAGCGAGTTTGAAGAGAATCTGATCGTTTGAGGTACCACTACAGTCGGATTGTTAAGTCATTTTATCTTGGGAGAAAAATTCTGCAACCTCGGGTACTTGAGGAAAATTATTTCCTTAAGGACACTTCGTGAAGTTGGGGGACTTGGCCTTTTTCTGTTTCATCTAATATTCTTAAAAAAATACACTTACTTGAAAGGTCTTTTCGATTTTGTGTTGAGGGTGTTACATAATTTCATTAGTGTTCTTGTTTTATAGTTGAAGTTGTTGTTGTCATATACAGATTCTTGTGTACCCGTAAAACAACAGGGATAAGTTATCACATATGCATGGTGGGATAAGTTATTATGGATAATTCTGAGATAATTTAATCCCGGGATTAATTATCCCAGGATAACTATTTTTGAACCAAACGATAAGTTTTCAAAGTTATGCTCCTACATTCTTAGAAATCATCCCTTCTAGTAACTTTTCTAAAAATAGTACTCTAGCATAAGTAATCTCAGAACAACTACTCCCAATATAATTTATCCCAACATAACTAATCCCAGCATAACTTGTTTCCAAACCAAACGACCCCTTAGAGTACAAGAGTAATACTGTGGTCTTTGTAAGCCACAAACCAACAGTGTAGTCTAATTATTTCAACTTTTTCTCCAGTAGCCTTATCAAATTATAACACGGGGATGTGTTAAAACATTACACTAAAATTTGTCTTTATATAAAAAAAAATTCAATAAGTTATACATGCGTAACTTTTTCAACCTATATGCACTATATAATTGTCTTGCCAGAGCGATTGGATTTTTACCCCTTCTACGTGTATTGTTCCGCCACGGGACATGATACAAAAAGTTATAGGTCTAGTGTTTAGAATTGGATCAACATCTATCTGTAATTTATAATTTATAATCTATAATAAAAACTTGAAGACCCTTAGAAAAGTAATTTGAACTTTTTTTTCCTTCATTATAAGTCACTACAATAGATAAAACTACTATTTACAATTTTTATAATCTTCAAGACTATTATTAACTAAAAACTCTCACAATTAAATTTTTCCTAATTTAATTTAAATAGGAAGTCCTACTATTTATTAAGCATTACATATAATCATATTTACCTTATATAAGTCTTGTCTATTAATGCCTGTATGTACATTGGAAAAAAAAACTATACGTGTAAATTTAATGTGATTTTTTTCTTTCCTTCCTTTTAGTTAATTAATAGTTATAGGGTGATTTGTTTTTACTTTGGTGTATGATGATATCATTTTTGTGCAGGTATTTTTGCATTCAACAAAATCAAAACAAGTAATGTTAACTAAAGATGAGGAATATAATATAGTGAATGAGGAGAAGAAGGTTGTCTTAAGAATTCAAGTAGAGGATCAAACCTCAGAGATTTGCAACAATACATGGGATTGACAAATACGAGATCATAAGCAACCTTTTGAGGGCTTTAGAAGAGACACCAGATATGATCTTTGTTTAGACTTAGTCAAAGAGATAAACTTTTGCTGCATCCTTTATCTCAAATTAAGTGTCTTAATTTGATTAAGCGTGAGTTTAAGAAATATAAAGAGATTTTTGAATCTTGTGATATTAAATAAAACTAGTATTCGTACCCGTGCGATGCGCAACTGATATCACAATTTCAATTATTTTAGATATTTTTATATGAAAAATAAAATTCTTATCATATGTCATTGACATATTTAACAAAGGTTATAATATTACAAAAATAATTGCTAATTACTAGACTTCTATATTTATTTGTTAATTTATTAAGACATGAGAACATAATTTCATATTTAATCAAATTTAAGATAATCGTTCAATACAAATTCAAGCAAAGCTTACTTAGATTTAAAACTTTATAAATTAATTACAATTTAAAAATTAACCTCACTTAAGTTGTAGTGGCAATAAAAATCGAAACTTTTTGAAATTTGAATCAGAACTTAAATAGAAAAATAAGTGGACACACCCGCAAGAAAATCCATCTCAAAACCAGCGAGTTGCCTAAAATCACCCTTGTTGTCTTGATTGCTTTCGGATAAGAAAGACTAGTCACTTTAACCTATCTTCCTAGCTTTAGTTGCCTTAAGGCCTGTCTTTCTTATAGAACCTTGTTATAGTGTAATTTTAATATTATTTTAAGTGTTCAATCAGTCATTATTATTAGTTTGTTACTTGACTTAATATCCAATCCAACAAGTTAAAGATATCACTAAGGTAGTATAATTGTGTTTGAACTTTTAAATAAAAATTACAATCAAATCAAACAACTGGGAATTTAAAACACAACTAACTTGAAAACCTTTAATATTACTCACTTGACTATTAAAATTATTATCCTCGCTTAATAAGTTTTAATATTTTCCTATAAGATAAAGATTGCGGTCAATTGTCATAAGACTAAATTTTTATTTGTTTTTCTGTACAAATATCTTTTTAACATTATCCTAATATTTTTATCATTCTTAACATTATCCTTTAGTAAAATAAAAAGAGCTAAACTTTGTGTTTATGCATACAAAATAAAAATAAAAATTCTCCAATTTGATTCAAATGTCCTTACATCATCAAGTCAACATGAACAATTGACAATATAAAATGAGTAAAACTAAAATAATCATATTTAAAGTATAGTATGATTGTACATGTATTCTAGCATAATATTGATTGATGAGAAAGTAATATTTCTCGTAAACCTCAGCTTAAAGAGGAACATTTTCTATAGATATCTATCAATGACTCATTAGAAAGGCATTGAAGTAATCTCTGATCTTCCTCGTTCCGTTTGTAACATCTGTCCATTAAAAAATAATCGATAGTCAAGATGTGATGGTAGAAGATAAAACATCAAACTACTCAAGTAGTCAACAATAGAACAAACTAATCACCTTCAATTTCATGATGTCAAAGCTTACTTTGGACATTAAATCGACTTCAAATCATCTTAGTTTTTTCACGCGTTGGAGAATAGACAAAGGTTAATTATACATGTAATATTCATAAGAACAATAAGTGACGAAAATGTAATTTTTAAAAGCTTTACAGGATAAAATTTATTTCAACACACATTATCTAATCATGTATGAAAAATCAAAACTTTTAATTCTCGCTGATTATCCATATGAGCCATTCTTTCAATTTAATGTAAATGTAATAACATACGTTGAGGTTCCTTTCAATCCAATTGGTTCCTTAAGGACATTAATCAAAAATATTTTTTACGCAAATTGATATACAATACTTAAAAAATAATAATGGATTAACTAAAATTTAAAAGTAAAGGCAAATAAGAAAACGAATTGTACGTAATGTGAAGAAATAAAAAAGAAAGTAAACTAAAAGAAAAGAAAGAATTCTTTTAAGGTTTGGTTTCTATTTTTTCCTACCCTATGGCTGACCAACTTCTTCTCGTCCTCTCTATCATTTTCTTTTCTTCACATCCTCTTTCCATTAGAAATTCTTTTTTCTGTGATTTTGTTTCACTATATTTGAAAAAGGTAAAAAATAAAATAAAATCCACAAAGCGAAAAAAACGTCAATGAGGAGAGGTATTCGGGGAAGTGGGTTAAGTTTTTTTAAAAAATATGCAATTTAAAAAGATTGATATCCAATTTACGTGTAGTTGATGACTTAATGTGCATTATTTAGTTTTTCTTTTTTATCATTTCTGAAAAAATAGTAATCAGGAGCGAATTCTTTTTAGCAACAGATTGAATATTATAATAATATAAATAAATTTTAAAATAAAAAATAAAAATTTGAAGAGAAGAGAAGTTATTAATAGTTAATGTGGTTGAAATCTGTAATCGTTAAGAGAATATTTGCTCTATAAGACTTCCACCGTTTCGCCTTCCAACTGCAACTTGATGCTAACAAATTGCTCTTAAAATTCGCTCTTTGTTCTTCAGCACAAAGAAATAAAATGTAGTAAATCCTTAAATATACGTCAATCTAATTAAGAAGAAACAAGGAGAGATGTTCTCCTTGTCATTTTGGTAAATATTGGTGTTACTGCAGTATTAATTGCATGATTATGTCGTAGTTTAAGATCTAATAAAATTTTAGAAAAAGAACTCAAATAGAATTTATATATAATTTGTTGTGCATGGTTGAAACAGAATGAGAAGATAATAAAGTTAAAAGGGAAGTTTATAAGGATAAAGTTAAGCATTTAGATATAATCCTGTGGAAAATTGGTAAGGATAAAGTGAGGAGTTAGATATAATATCTGTGAAAATCGATAAGTATGAATTTTAGGCATACTAATCCCTTCAGATTTAAAAGCAGTTTTTATAAAGAAAAACTGAATGTGTACTTAAAATATGCATTTGTCCCATTGATTTTTTTTTTAATAATTTTAAATGAAATTTATTTATTTTAACAATAAATTCAATTTAAAGAGTCAATAGAAGAAATGAACACAAATTTTAAAATCATCAACGATAAGGACTCTTTTAAGGTATTTGCAGAAAATTTTAGTATGTTTTCAATTACTTTTTAGAAATAAAAGTAGATCCTATTGTTCAGGTATTTTAATTTTTCTGTAAAACTTATCAATTTAAAAACAGTAAAAACTTAAAAGTAAATGCACATTTGATTTTTTTTAAAAAGCTGTAAAAGTTTAAAAACTTGAAGTAAATGCAAATTTGATTTTTAAAAAGAGCTGTAAAAATTTAAAATAAATACTACGTGGCAGTCCTTAAACTAACCTGACATAACAAACTATATGTGTCAATTTTAAGGACTGCCACATGGCTTAAGGCTTTATCCTCTCCTATTAATAATATATAGATATAGATGTGTATATAGTATTTTAAATCTTGTGATATTAAACTTGTCATTTAAATTAAGAAATATTTAATAATATGTTGCCGGACAAGTTTTGCTATAAGTACTTTAAAACATCTTCTTAATAGGATTGTGTATATAATTTGCGTAGAACCTCAAAAACTCTTTCAATTATTCTACTTATTGTAAAATATGCAAATTATATGAATTTCATATGAATAAAATACTTCAATTATCTCATACCACTATATAAAGAGTTAAATATTTGCAAGTCACGTATATTTTGATCATCAAGTGCAAGATTTCATGCTATAATATCTTACAACGAAAGTGCAATATGTTGTCTATTTGATTGTTTTAATCAACACAAAAGTTTAGTATTTTTTGAATTACTAATCAAATGTACTAAATATTTTCAAATAATATTTACTATATATGCACTTATGTGGTTCATAAGATAAGTATTTTTCTTTTTTCCTTTGTCTTTTAGTTGGTGTTTAATTATTTTTAAAGTTAATTATTATTTTTAAATAATTTTATTCTTGTATATATAATTTTAATTATTAACACGAGACACACGTGCAAATCACGTACACTTGACAAGTTTAGAATACATGCATTGACTAGTTTAGAATACATGCATAACAATGTATGGTAGGATAAATAAGTCAATTCCATATATACTCCAAACGTGCAACAACGATTGATACTACCCCTATATATAACTTTAACAACTAATTTAATCTCTGCTTACCAGATTATAGTAAATTTAGACTTTCGACTGGTTTCTTCTTCTCGTTCATCTTTTCTTGTTGCCTCATTCTTCTTCACCGTCTTCTTCCTTCAATAATATCATTCTTTGATTAAGTTTGACAAAATAGGTATATTAATTCTTAAAGATTTGGGTTGAATCATATAATTTAAAATTATGGGGTAGACTTCGACATAACTAGCATATCAAATTAAAATTTATTAAGAATTGATTTGGATAAATTTTGAAGCAAAATGTGATGGTGAATTTTCATACAATAAAATATGGCGATTATTAAGATTTTAGGACAAATCCTCTCGGATCGCTAGATTTTTAGTATTCTAATGATGCCAAATTTTGACAGTATCTATGACTTGCTATGGAGGCAAGTGTTGTCCAATATTAAATAAAAAGTACAAGTGATTTGCTACATATATATTGTAAATTTTTGTGTAAATGTTATTATTACACTTTTTTAGTTAGGTAAAAAAGATAAATGGTGGTATGTCACCTCTCAAAAATCGAGGTCATGATGATACCTATCCTGGATAGGTAAGCCCAACACCAACAGTGCGGAAAAAGAAACAAAATATTCCCACAAATGAGACTTTACCATAAAGTGAAATATATATGTATATATATGTGTGTATATTAACATAGAACAAAATTTGAAATCGAAATAATACAATTTTAATTTGAGAATCTCGTGTCATGAGTAAAGAGCACTAATACAAACATAGAAATAAAAAATACTAGAATTTGTCTCTGATAAGGAAATAAAGACAAAATAAGATAGGAAGGAGTTCGGAATATCCCCTGAATGTTGGAGCTCAACAAATCAGTGAATCAGTCTCTAATAGCACAAATCAACCACCACAGGTTGCACTCATGTTCGAATATGCACCAAAAGAGACGAATTTAGCAGCATGACAACAACAGAAGAAGAACAAAATGAAGAGAAAGATACAAATAAGAATTTAATGTTAAAATTAGCAATATATAATATGTGTTACATAGATGAGTATACTTGCGTATTTAAAGAATATTATTATAAAGGAACATATAATACAGAAAAAAGTAAAGAAATAAAAAAATTATATTTTATCGATATTCATATCTTGGGGGGTGATTATATGGTAATTGGTTAAATGCTTTACTATAATATTCTTTATTTTTTGTAAAAAATTATAAACATAAAATACCATATCGGAAAAACAAATCTATAAAAGAATGTACTTTCTATAATTGCATAGGAGTGAGTGTGGTCCACTTGTACTCATTAGGTATCATAGACCGACTGAGCAAACAGAAAATAAAACATATAAAGAATGCTATGAGCATCCTTCTACCTGCATATAGAAAAGTTTTCAAATAGTATCTCACACCGTACATCCTAACAATTATACAAGTATAATATCTATGTAAATTAGCTACACACAAATATATAAGAAGAGTTAAACACGCAACACAAACACATAAATAGAAGTAGAATAATGCAATGCAATGAGATTATGGTGGGATAATAATGACATAAAACATATCAAAGAAACCATCTCTGTACCCCATGTACACCTTTCGAGCTAAAGTTTCTAAGATATGACTAATGAAGGGTTCACAACCCATATACTTTCATAATTTCAATCAACCTTGCTCGAATCAACCTTGACGGCAAAGACCTCGGTCAAGGATCTTATAAAATATCTCAATCAACCTTTCCAGCAAAGATTTTGGCCAAGGGTTTTACAAAATATCTTAATCAAATTTGTTAGCAAAGACCTCAGCCAAGGATTTTAAAAAATATATCAATCAATCTTTTAGTAAAAGACCTCGACCAAGGATTTGTACAAAGTATTTTCTTTTCTTTCAAAAATTAGTGTTCCTCAGTGATACCAATCTCATAAATATGAAAGAATGAACTGAGGATGCATGATCATAGTCAAATCAGTATGAAGATAATAATCAATTCAATAATTGTATAATAAGCTCCAAATCTACTTAATTTGTCAATGTTTCATGATATAAGTCATCATATGGCACCACTAAAATAAATAGTTATGTAAGACATCAATAATATCAATCCAATTCCCTCTCTCGGATATCACTATAATGGAAGAGACATATAATACTCAAGTAAGACCTATAATATCAATCTAAGTCCCCTCTTTCTTTGCTCGGGTATCACGATAATAATAAGCTATATAATGCGCAAATAAGGCCTATAATATTAGGTTAAGCCCCCACATGGGCATCATAACATATATAATCTCAGAAGTCAATAATATAAAGCATATAAGCTCCCACACATGCGACACAATAATAATAACAATCTCAAAAGATGATCTTACGAATAAATCTTGAAACCATAACATACTTTACATGAACGGTTAACTACCCAGCCTGGTTTGAAGAAAGTTAAACCATAACCACTTCAAAAGTCAAAATCTAAGTCTAGACCCTTCACTGCAGAGCCTTCCCTTTTTGAATGGTCTCAAAATAGACTAAATCTATTAAAAACATAATCTATATGTTAAAATAAGTGCAATGATACCCACATTAGCTATATTTATTTTGAGTTCAAAATTAGTTTGAAAATCATCTTAGAAATTAAAAGGGTTAATTTGAAATTTTATTCGAGGATCATATTTCCGCTATCAAAAAGAGTGTAAATCTAAAAATTCAACTAAAAATGAGTTGAAATCAAAACATAAATCAAAGAAAAACCAATGTTATAGTTTGTTGGGTAAAAAACCTAATATGTAAGTTTGAAATCAAATATTTGAAGTTGTTTTGAAGATCAAATCAATAGGAAATGATGAAAATTGGAGTTCAATGATTACCTATGTGAGATTGATGAAAAATCCCTTCGAAATCGTATAAAATTGAGAGTGTAAATAATGGAGAAATGGGGTTTTAGATGAGAAAATAGGTTAAATCTATCTAGGTGTAAAACACTCTTCACGAATGCGAGCTCTACACGATTACCGCCAGACCATCATGATTGCAATTAAGGCTGATCCGAACCAAATAACCCTTCGTGAATGTGGTCGCTAACCTGTGAATAGGATGAACAAAGAGTAAAACCCTTTACAAACATGTTCCAATCATTTAGCTTGCAATAAAAAGTATTTTCTTAATATGGGATCACGACTAGGGGCTCGCAAATGCAAAGAAGGATTTATCTTTGCACCAATAATAACAGTTTGGTTGTTGGGACTTGAAAAATTAGTCTCAATTGAACCCTAGAAATTCATTTGAGATCCCATGCAAATAAATTAATAATATTACTAGGCTAAAATTGATGTTTCAAACCTAATTAAACCATCTAATTTATGAAAAGAGATCGATTATAATGAATTATATCCCGAGAGCCATTTTAAGATTATTTTACTAGTTTTTAATTAAACACTCAAAATGCAATATAAAGGCTCGGAAGAAAACAAAATATGCTACAAATCAAGATGAGTACCCAACTCACTTTATATGAAACTCTAAAAATTTGAGGTAAGTTGAGTATATAGAAGATGTTCAAAACATAGAAGACCTTACCAATCATCAATTCTATTTACCAACCTTACATATTCTATAAGTATTTATTAACATTCAAATATCAAGAATTCACTTAAATCACCTATCACACATGCCCACAATCAAGAAAATTTGTCTACTTGGTAAATGTTTCAATCATATAACAACTATTTCACTTAGCCAAATACATTTGAAATAATCTATTAAGCTTTCAACTTCACGAAATTCAAATAAGAGAATCTCTTTAGGCAGTTAACTCAATCAAAACCTTGATTTTCTAAAGCACATAGTTAAGTACTACATTTCCAACTCCTACTAGTTTATCGTTCATTTACCGACACAAAACTTTCAATCAGATACCAATTGGAACCTTCAATTGTTTGAGTTGCCAAATTAGAGTCAAATATACCCAACTAGATTGGTTGAGATACGAATTGGAATCAACAAATATCAATTGAACTCAACCCACACAATCAATAGTTAGGAATGACACAATATGAAACAAAAAGAGAAAAATAAGTCCTCTATGCCTCATAGTTTCTCGAGGATTTAATATGGACATCTTCAGACCAATCTGCAGGACTCTACTCAATATTTGCCCTTGTACTAGTGAGACCAGTAAACTTGGCTCTGATACTTACTATCACAATTCAATTACATGGATCATGCAGAAACCTACTGTAATCTACCTAGATGGAAGAACTCTTACCACCCATTTAAAGACAAGCAGAAGTTATAAAATAAATTTGTTGATCTCTTCATAATCATATAAAACTTATTGCAATATCTTTTATATGCAACAAATAAAACGTTATCTAGAGGACCTAGTCTTGACATGTACAAGACCTGCTAAGTAAAATAAAGAATAACACATGACCCAACTTCCACCACGAAATAAAAAGATAGAAGCTAGTAGAGATCTCTAACTGTATTATGTAAGAAATATCAACTGATAATACAACCAAACTATACCCCATAAAGGGTATAACAAGAGTAGTATCAGTACAACCACATATATTGGTAGGCATCATCATCCGACCAAGGTTAAATCACATAAACATAATATAAAAATTCAGAACCATTCATGAATATATAATGTACCACATAGAATTTCTTAATTTAATATTTCCAATTACCACTCTTCTTACCATGTTCTAGCTATAGGGCCTTATTTGGTTCTTATCACTTTTTGCTAATTACCGCTAGGATCAACATGTGACACTTACTCTAGTTGAGCATTTCCTCAACATTATAACCTTAACCATAAACATTTCTCACTAATATTTTTCAACAATAAATATGCATCGACTATTTATTACACCAATGACACAAAAACAGATATTTATTTGTTAGTTAAAGATATGTTAATTAAATAAAGAATTAAATCTGACTACTTTACAACAATCCCTTTTATATATAACTCAAATCAAGAAGATAAGCAAGTTCACACTTAATCACATTAATACTCAATTTAATGGAAACCCACAATAAGAACTCGTAAGTTAATCACATTTGACACTATTTTTTAGTCATATTATTCTCCTACAGCTTCAAGTAATAGCTCACTTCAGGAACAATTTATAAATATTTAGACAATGCCACTGGTTTACTAAATGAACCTAGGAAATAACAATAAACAATGGTCTGCACAGGGAAACCACATACACATTTAACCAAATATAACCTGGTTCACTTAAGGAACCATTAAAATATCCAACAATCATGATATACACACATACTAAGGGGCTTATGATTCAGGGGTGGCTTAACAAAATTTGTGGCCTAAAGCAAGATTTTATTAGGAGGCTTTAACTATTTTATAAAGGTCTTTCATATAATTTTTTAAAGTCTATTTTTCTAGAATTCTTAGAGGCAAAATTGTTAACATTTTCTTCAACTCAATTCATTCTTATAAATAAATAATAAATTGATGATATTGCCATTCAATCACATGACTAAAGCATACTTTCTTTTTAAAGTTTTTATAAAAATCTTGTAACTATTCCCTTCAAAATATTACTTTGTTTGAATTTATGTGTCTTAGTTACTACTTAGAGAATCAAAACATATTTTCTTTGATGATGAGTTAATGAAGTTAACATCTTTTGAACTGTTAGCTATTGTCACTCGTAAAATAATTTTATTTATTTCTATTATGAAAATTTATTGTTGTATTAATTATCTAGTTCCTCAGTCTATAAATAATACAACATAAATAAAATCACAGAAAATAAATAGATTTTAAAGAAAATTAGCAATCCTATTAAAGCAAAAAAAGAGGCCCTAAAACTATGGGGGACTTAATCCTTTGACTAAGTGGCTTTGTTCTTGAGCCGACACTGTTATGGTTGTCCTCTTGCTATGATCGGTAGGGACGATCTCAATCCATGTACCAAATAAACCAGACAATTAGTCTCTTGCCACTCTTATCCCTACTCAAGCATTATAATATTCTTATTTCAATGTGTCCATCCTTATACCACCTTAAATCACCAATTCAATCATGATAAACCTTTATCAAATCGAATAATAATAAAATATTAATACTTACATATTCAATCATATAGTGAGTTCAAATCAACAATAATTTCACACTAACAAGCTTATTTTATTAATCACATTATAGAACATCAATTTATATAGTTGTAGTCAAGATTCCGTAAGTAAATATCTATTATCTTGTTTTCAACTAAACAAACAAACAGTCAATTAAACATGAACACATACGATCAATTTCAGTCATAAATCTAATTCAACAACAACCTACTCAACAAATATTAGTGTGGGGGGCTAAGCAATATATAATAAATAACTATACACATTCAATTTAAGTTAACCTTCTATTTTACAAACACATAGGGGTGCACACAATTTATTATAACCTTCTTCTTTTAAGTGTTTGACCCTCATTCAACACTGCCATCCCTCAATTCTCGTATGTATTTCGTTACCATAACCAATTATTAAGACTGAAACAATTCCACTTTCCAACTCTCATCTTATTTTGACACCATAATTATTTGTTACTACCAAACTTCTCATGATCCCCATTTAACACAAAACATTAGTACACAATTTTTTTCGATTATCATAAAGAGCATATCTCATGTGAAATTCATCAATAGATTTGGATAATTCAGTAACCTGAAGTCGAAAAAAATTGATCCACTGAAATTCATCAATTTCATACCCTAATCGTATTTTATTATCAATTTACATATAAATATCATAACAAGGAAGTATCAACTACAACATAATTAATTAATGTGCTTATACTAACGAAGATCTATATGTACCTTGATTTATCCATTTAATCTAATCAAACACGCTGCTCATGGGTCTAAACATGAAATCTGTCATTATTCTATATCAAGTTTATATATTTTTAACCAAGGTCTAAAACTATTTAAATAACCCTAGCCTACTTGGGTGCCAAGCTACTAATACAAATGCATAAAC